>CM072529.1:33516000-34716000 GCA_036898165.1 Silybum marianum
TTTCGTATTGACCACCTCTTGACCTTTCTTAGGTCCAATTTCAGATCTAGGTTTATTCTGATATTTTTGATTGTATCTTTGTTTGAATTGCCTTGTCATGAAAGCAATATTATCAGAAATCTTTTTAAGCTCTTCATCTGATTCATCCCCATCACACATTGTCATCTCTGGGATCTCACAAACTTTCTTGGTAGCAATGGTCAAAGAATTATTGTAGTTCTTGCTCAGAAGGGCAACTGTTTCTTGTGTCTTCTTTTGTTCATTTTGTCTAACTTTGATCTTGTCCTCTTGTTGGAACAAGATGCCATAGACATCATGAATTGTCTTTCTAGATAAGTTCCTAGTTACCATATTATCTGAAAAACTTGACCATTCATTTCCCAGATTGTTCAGAAATTTGTTGTTTATCTCAGAATTTGATTTCTGAACACCATTTCTTCTTAGATCATTCAGAATGTTATTGAATCTATGATATGTATCAGTGATAGATTCATTTTCTTTGTACCTGAAATTTTCATATGTTCCAACACAGATATTTAATCTCTGTGCTTGAGCCTTTGTACTTCCTTGCATCTGAGCTTCTACTTCATCCCACATGGCTTTTGCTGACGTTAAACTATCAACCCTATTGAATATCTCATTTGGAATTGCCATGGTGAGTAAAGTTAATGCTCTTCTATCAACTTTCATTTGAGCCTTTTCTACTGGATTATACATTCCAGGACTCTTCTTGATTCTTGATGCAGGGATTTCAGGGGTGGATTCAGTTCTGGGAACTGCTGGAATTTCAACAAATACCTCTAGTGGGCCATTTGTGATAGATTGCATTAAAGCTTCATCTATGTTATCCAAGAATTGAATCATTCTAATTCTCCATTGATGATATTCCCCTAAGAAGAGAGTTGGTGGTTTCGTTCAGATCCAATTGAGACTATTTCTTTAGACATCTTTGATTGTTAGAAGATCGAGAATTCACCTGTATTGAATTTGAATTTTGTAGATCAAGAATACCAAGAACTGTCAGATCTGACAAGTTCTTTCACAAATTTTCTTCAAGAACAGATGAATTGGCTCTGATACCAATTGTTAGGACCCAAACAATCAAGATATCAATATATGAAAAGATTATAACAAAAGTTGATGGTAGCCAAATGTAATTTGTATTGATTGAATGTACTGTATACAGAATATGTCTTTACAAAGTATATGAAAACATTAGTTCTAACAATCTAACTAACTATCTATTTATACATACAATAGAAAAGCTAAAGTGACACAACAGTCATAACAGACAAGTTCAGAATTGGTTCTGAACTCCTTCAGAACTTCTTCAGAAATGTCTTCAGAACTTCTTCAGAACCTCTTCAGAAGTATCTTCAGAACTTCTTCAGATCTTTTTCTCTTTTAAGAACCCAGTTCCTTTTGAAGCTATTATGATATTTCTATCATTGGTGGTGAGCTTACTGGGCTGGAGGTTGAGCTTCTAGAGGATGAGGATAGGGTGTTATGGGAGGAATCTTGGTTGTGAGTAGATGATGGAGAAGGCATACATGGACCACAAGGTTTTGATGATGGAGGGGATGTAGGTGGTGTAGAAGGAGTAGATGGCATGGTTAAAGATGGGTCTTGAGTGTCATTAAGAAAGATGTGAAGGGTGAGGGTGGATAGAGGTGTATTAGAGGGTATTTTAGTTAACAGAAAACACAACTCATCAAAACGTGCAAGACGAGTAATATAAATCGGTGATGTGATCGGATCAAGACATTGGTAACCCTTATATCGGATCAAGAAAAATACACGCAATACTCCTTGGAGCAAGTTTGTGAGTAGCGTAGTCCCGTAAGTAAGGGAATACACGACAACCAAATGGCTTAAAATTAGCATATTGCAGGATACAATTAAACAATACTTCAAATGGAGACTTTGAAGAGAGAACCTTTGTTGGTAATCTATTAATAATGTAAACCGCAGATGAAAAGGCATGACCCCAATTCAAAGCGGGTACATGAGCATGAAATAAAATGGTAAGCCCTGTCTCAACAATGTCTCTATGCTTCCGTTCAACTCAACCATTTTGCTGCGGAGTATATGGACACGAAATCTGATGAAATGTACCATTCTCATTGAGCATCCGCTTCACATTATTGTTCAAAAATTCGGTTCCCCCATCACTCTGAAAGATTTTTATTTTAGTTGCAAATTAAGTTTGAACAAACTTGCTAAATTTATCAAGAATTCTAGAAAACTCGGATTTAGTTTTGAGTGGATAAAACCAAGTAAATCGAGAGTGATCGTCAACAAAGGTAATGCACGCTTTGGATTAAGATCAAATGGCAAGCGACATGATTTAGCTAACTGACATGACGAACATATAACCGGTTTTGGTAAAATAGAGGAAACCTCCAAAAGTCCCAACTTACGTAACAAAGAAATAGTGTCAAAAGAAATGTGGCCTAATCTAGAATGCCGTAATTCATAAGAACCGTTACATATATGTTGCACAAAAAATGCTTGAATCTTCAGAGCATCCGTTAACACATATAGGCCATGATTACACGATCCTTGAGCCTGAACTTCCTTCGTTAGCCGATCCTGAATAGTGAACAAATTTTGTGAAAAAACAACATCTACATCATTGTCACGAGTTAGTTTACTGACGGATAATAGATTTTTGGTAAGATTGGGAACAACCAACACATCACGTAAGGAAACATGAGGAGCAAGGGAGGAAGTCCCAATACCAGAAATGGGAAGAGAAGTGCCATTACCAAATAAAACTGAGGCATCCCCAACAGTAGGCGAGGGATTTGTGACCGATGCAGAAGAAGAAACCATATGATCCGAGGCTTCGGAATCCACATACCAATCTGGAGTAGAAGTATTCACATGACATTGAGCATGAAAAGCACAAGCAAGGTCGGAATCACTGGTGGGTAAGGCATTAGCAAAGGATGGAAGTTGAGGGCAAGCATTTGCAAAATGCGCATTTGTGCGACATAGTTGGCAGTGGGGGGGTCTCCGACCACGACCCCGACCACCCCTATAACCACGACCACCTCTTCCACGAAAACCAGTGCCGGAAAAAGACCCCTGGTGGGACAAATGCGGTGCCAATACATGAGACTATTGGATAGCAGCCGTTTGAGACGGCAATTAGGTGTGCCGTTGATGAGCCTGTTGAGCAGTAAATGCAACAGTAGGAGAGGCACTATCGATTGATTGAAGAAACATCTCATGTCCTTCTGCGTGAGCCAATAAATCACGAAAACATAAGGAATACGGGAGGCACGAACAGCCATAGAGAAGGTTTCAAAAGCAGCCCCAAGACCGTAGAGAAACCAATGGGTCTTATCAACGGGATGACAGATAGCAGATAATTGGTCACAAATATTCTTAAACCGTCTTCCAAATTCAGAGACAGTATGAGAACCTTTGGTGAGATGTCGTAATTGATCATGAAGTGTATGAATTCTTTCCATGGAGGAATTACCATACGCACCTTCAAGGGAAAGCCAAATAGATCGTGCAGTGACAAGACCGACAACTTCAGAGAAGGCTTCTTCCGAGAGAGAAGGTTGAAGAAGGATGATGGTCCTTTGATCAGCAACAGACCACGCAAGAAATTCCAGATTGGGAGTAGCTTTGTTAATATCAGTGAATTCAACAGGAGATAAAGAAGATCCATCCAAATGCCCATGCAATCCTTGATAAGTGAGGAGAGGGATCATTTGATTTTTCCATAACAAGTAATTGGTGGATGATAATTTAATTGTGATTAAATGTAGAATTGTGTTCATGGTAAGATTGGTATCTGGGTTGGAAGACGCCATGGAAGCAGGTTACGTAAGAGTAGCAAAAAGGTTATGGAAAATTGAATAAGTGGGATAGAAAGAGGCGTAAGGTGAGGAAGTGGGTTAAGAGAGAGGAATAGGGAGGGAAGGAGGAAAAGTCAAAAGGCTCATGATACCATGAATGAATACTTATTTTGATATCAACTGATTACATCCAGGAGAGATATATATACACGAAAAATTTACATAATACACCCTCATACTAATACCAATGATACTTATTAATCATGTCTAATAAGCGGGTATGTCTACCAGTGCGAGATAGTTGCATGCGTTGAAGGTGGCTTGTTCCATGCTGAAGTTGCTTGCAGGGGCTTTCTCGATGATGACAGGGTCTTGTTCAGCGGTCTGAGAGATCTTGCTTGATGATGCCATGTCTGTTTCAAATATGGGAACACCAAAGAGGAAAGTCATGGTTTAATACAAGAGTAGTAAACCAGAGTAGAGTTTTGGGTACAAAGATTACCAAAATGAGTAGAAGAAAAGCAAGTATTTTGATGAACAAAGATCAAAGTACTTGTGTTTTAACACAAAGAAACTGGGTTTAAAAAAAAACTTTGTGGGCAAGATAAATGCCAAAAAGATGGCCTTCTGTTCTATGATGAACTCTAACAGGTTTTTGATAAAAAGAGAATTTAATGTTTTATCACATTTATTTTTAGGTTTAAAAATAAGTAAAGATTTGAGAAGTTAAAAGGAGAACAAGATGAGAATCGACATTGTTATTTTTACACAAAGGAAAGGGTAGGATCAAACCTTAAAAGTGTAAAACTATAAGAAAAACGCACAAGTGCGTGTTCTTGGTGTTCTTGGTGATTGCTTGAAGATCGAGAGAATGTTCTTGCCTTTTAGAAGAATATGAGCGCATAAAAGATAGAAGTAAACGGATTTTTGCTTAAATAGCATGAGGAGAGAGAAAATGGATAGCTAAACGACGGTTTTAGCGTTTAGAAAAAGAAATAATGACCTAGCGTACGTCCCTAGAAAGGAGTGGAAAGGAAACGTCATGGTCCGTCGTGTGTCAGATAAAGGTCTGACGTGTCCTTTTCCTATTGGAAAAAAATTTGATTATCATTTATTAATTAAATTTTAATCATTATCCTTAAATCTTCATCAATGGACAATAAAGGATTGTAAGTGATGGGTTTTTGTTTGAAGACATACTCCCTGAAAATAAATATTCAGAGAGTATAAAGAGATAAGAAATCATACCTGAGAGATATCAAGTATCACTGAATCAGAGTTCAGAGAATGGATAGTTTATTCAACATTTAGTATACCAAGCTCAGCTGATGAGTAGATTAAATCTAGTCTCATCAAGAGGCTTTGTGAAAAGATCAACAAGCTGATATTCAGTTGGCACGAAATGGAGTTCTACTTCACCATTCATCACATGATCCCTGATAAAGTGATATCGAATCTCAATGTGCTTGGTTTTAGAGTGAAGAACAGGATTGTTTGCAATTGCAATAGCACTAGTACTATCACAATATATTGGGATTTTAGAAAGACTGAGATCATAATCCCTGAGTTGATTTCTCATCCAAAGGATTTGAGCACAACAGCTACCAGCGGCAACGTATTCAGCTTCAGCGGTGGAGGTGGACACAGAGTTTCGCTTTTTACTAGTCCAACTACTTATTTTACCACCCAATAGCTGACACCCACCAGTGGTGCTATTTCTATCAATCTTGCAACCTGCAAAATCACTATCAGGGTATCCAATTAGATCGAATCCTGAGCCTTTGGGATACCAAAGACCCAGATTAGGAGTTTCTTTTAGGTATCTGAAGATCCCTTTACAGCGATGAGGTGAGATTCCTTGGGTTCGGCTTGATATCTGGCACAGAGTGTAACACCGCGGTTACTAAACTAACACTTACTGAACCATCATTAATTTAATTTAGTTTCAAAAACCTCAAAATACGGGATAACAATTTATAATCCAAAATGCATAGCTTAAGGCTTAACAATTTCATAAGAAACCATGACATAAACATCGGGGACATGTCTACCCGGATAGTTCAAACTATATACAACCCAAAAGCATAACATATACCTATAACAAAGGCCTTGGCACTGAATTCAAAAACAGTACTTTGGATAATTTCCTTGAAGAAAGAGTCATCTCTAACAACTTCTCCTCGGTAAGAACTCCTCAGCAAAATAGTGTTGCTGAAAGAAGAAATCGTACTATCATTGAAGCGGCTCGCTCAATGCTCAGTGAATCGCATCTTCCAACTCAGTTCTGGGCTGAAGCAGTTAACACAGCATGCTTCACTCAAAATTGATCCCTGATAGTTAAACGATTTAAGAAGACCCCCTATGAATTATTTCATGGGAGAAGACCTACTCTGAAATATTCCCAAATTTTTGGATGTAGATGTTACATTCTGAATGACAGAGATCATTTAGGTAAATTTGATCCAAAAGCTGACGATGGTATATTTCTTGGATACTCCTCTATATCTAAATCCTTCAGAGTCTTCAACAAAACAAGACAAGATGTTGAAGGATCCATGCACGTTAACTTTGATGAATCTCGTCCGATTCATACTTCACACTCTCATGATAATGATGAAGAATTGAATGCCTGGATGAGATCTCATTATGGGGAACCTGAAACATACTTCAGCAATCAAACTCCAGCTGAAGCAAGTGATGATGAAATCCCTGTAAACCCAACAAGTAATAATCATCCATCTTCAGGGACTAGTTGTGTACCCGCGCAATGTGGCCGGATGTAAAAGTTCTATAAGATACATTTAATCTTTAAATATCATAATTTTTGAAAGATATCTTTAAAATACTTGGTTCACATGTTGTATTAAAAGTTTTTTTGCAATGCTACGGTGTGCATCGTAAATCCAAAAATGAGAAATTAATCCAATTTTTCGCTGAAAAAAAACTAAATTTTATGTTTAGACAATAGAAATTACAATCATGTTCAATCATATACAATCGTCACTTAAAACTTCTTGACCCATTGTGTTTGGGGGTGAGCAAAACCCGCACGACCCGAGTAACCTGCCCCGAAAATATGTATCCCACAAAATACAAACAAATCAAGTCGTCAAGATGCCAGACAACCACCCTTTAGTATTGCTGACAACATCAACCGTCTCTGTGTTGAAGTGCACTGTGATGTTTGGATTATCAAGAATTCAGAAACATTCACCAGAATCAACCTGTTATACAATAAATCATTAGTAATCTTGTTCACCTAAGTGGTAACTGGTAGTAACCATCAAGCAAACAGTGAACATGAAAAAGAAGTTTCATTTCTTGCAAGCAAATGGAACTACAATTGAGGGAGCAAATGAGTGATAACATGTTTAAGCTATAATGGAATTGATAAAGTTTTAAATAGACTCGTTAACAACTTCACTGAATGCAATCACTATCAAAAAATAGGAAACAAAGAATACATGTTTTCTAACCTGTCCTGCATAGCTCTTGAAGGCCCTATAATTGATCCCTGCATACAAGTAAATGTACCTTAATTAATTATGTACGTGACTTGCATATTTAGTCAGATGTATTGCTTCCTCGGTTGCTGTATCACCTCCTCCAACAACAGCAAGAATTTGACCCTTAAAAAGTGGTGAAGACGAGCCGTTTACCAAATGCGTACTTTTAAGAGCGGTAAGAAAAAAGGCAATGACCGAGAGTCTTACCCGGTAAGTGAAAATCAAGGTTAGCGCTTACCAGGTAAATTGTTGTATACGATACCATTTTGGTAGAACAAAATCATACCTGGTAAGTAAGGGATGATGTTAAATTTTGCTAGTAAGCACTTACATGGGTAAGTTTTGGTAAACGACCCCTATGTGATCCTGCTATAATTTGAAATTCAATTTAGCTGCAATTTTAAACCCACACTGTGAAAAAACAAATATACAGATTTAAGGAATTTATTCTTTTCCATTTCTTTCAATAATCAAAATTCTAATCGTCGTCTGATATAAGAATGATGATAGTTATTCTAATCGTCGTAGAGATGAAAATGAACAGAAGATGAATGGAGTCACCTAGAAGATCCATAAAACAATGTTTAGCAAAATCATGTAAATAGCTAACAGATTAGAGATGAAATCCATAGTAGAGGTTTATTCTGTCAAGCAGCAGTAGAAGAGAAATGAGTTTCTTCAAAAAGCAATCTACCATTCTATTGGAATTAATTGCATTCAACATATGTGCCAAATAAAGCGAATATATTTCATTTTGGCCAAACAACTTATGGCATTCATTTATGTTACCTGATCTAACCATTAGCCATTTTGATTAAACAAATGAAAGCAAAACCCATTAGGTCGAAATCCACAGAGAACCGAAACCATAAAGAACCAGGAGGGAAATCGAGAAGCTTGGCTTGAATGAATTACCGATTTGAGAGAATGGACCAACCGTCAATTACCAATTTTTGGCCTATCTCTATTGTTGCATTGACTTCAACATATCCATATCGCTTTAATTCACAGAGGTTATAAACACAAACATATTGAGAAGTAATCTATTTATGAACATGTATATTACATATGTCATGACTAAATTTAGGTTGCTAAATCATGACATAATGAAACTAAACAAATCATAGCAAGATAAATCACAAATCCAAATTCTATATTTCATAAAAAATACTCCTTCATGTCATCCAATTATCCAATCCGCAAAACAAATTTACAAAAAGTTGAACAAAATTTTATACATCAACATGACAATACACATTATCATTGGAGTCACTTGAGCACAAATTATAAGTCAATACCAAAACTCAGTTGGCACTAACAGATTATTTTAGTACAGGGGAACTAACATTATTAACCAACAATAAAACACCACTTCAACGGACACCATCTGAATATTACCAAAAAGTTCGGACTCAATAAATGGCGCATAATAAAGAAAGGAAAAAAAAGTAATCACTGTTAAGAAATATATCAAAATGTGAACCATTACAAACGTTAAAGTAAGAAATGAAGAAATAAGGAAGTGTATACTTGATAAATAGTACAACAAATGCGAATTTTCCATAAGACGTAAGAATGTAACTATGTAAGCATAGATGAACATGTATCCTGCATATAAAATATACCTATCTATTGTTGCATCATCGTAATGAATGTCTTGATTTCATAGATTCATCATTCTGATTGGCAAATAATTCCTTTGACCCATAGTCCCATACCATATGATGTCAGCACAGAATAAATATAATATTTTTTTCTCAATCTGCATATGAACAACAAAAAAGAACCCACACAATCCAAGAACCTTAGGGGCCGTTTACCAAACATTCACCGAGATAAACGCTTAGCAAGTTATGTTACCTTACCAGATGAATACGGCAAGAACAAAGAATCTTACCCGGTAAGAGCGGTAATAACAAATGCAATTGCAATGACCGAAAGTCTCACCTGGTAAGTAAGGACAACGGCTCTTACCATAGTAAGAGCTTACCGGGTAAATTGTTGTGTACAATATAATTTTGGTAGAGTTAAATCTTGCCCGATGGTAAACGGTCATGTTTTTATAAGTGAAAAGTACCTGATTGATGTTTTGGTTTTTAAGCTTGCCAACACCCAAATGCTCTTAGACCGTCTTCTTTTTGGTCATCTCCATCATCCTTTCTTCTTGGTTTTTAAGCTTGCCATCAATTTTTCCTATTGTTATGAGTCTAAATATCATCACCTGCAAAATGACATTAAAATTCATAAACATACACCCATTCTTAGCAGCCAAGATCTTCTTGCAACAACTTCTAACCTTATTTCCTGTCCAACGCGATTAGCTCGGGCCATCGCTTGTAGATCAGCATGAGGATACCAATCACAGTAAAAAAAGTCAAAAGTAAAACTCAACTGCATACTAACAGAGTATTTTAGTACAGGAGAACTATAATTATTCACCGACGATAAAACCTTACCCCTCAACAACTGGTTTCTCAAAAGACAACGATCAAACCTTATCAATCAACAAAGAAGCAAAATACATAAAAGAAAGGAAAGAAAAACCATAAAACCTTACCTGATGGAGAATGTCGACAGCAAAAATTGGAATCAGATGACAGAAAGGAACTTAAACCAACAAAATTTACATACCAAATATTCTTTCACAACGTAAGAGAACCCTTGGAAAAAAATGCAAATCGAATAGGTCATAGAGAAAAATGATTAAAGAAAAAATATGTAGTTCAAACCTGGATAGCTGTAGAGAAAACCAAACAGTAAAAGAAACCCTAATATGAAGGAGGAGAATGCAATTTGGGGGAAAATATTAGGATGGGTGGAGAGCACTTGACGTTGGAGAGGAAGAAGAAAGGAAGCGGTATATTTTTGAACTGATATTACATTGGGAAATCAACAGGCAGCTTAGATAAAAGAGAGACGAGTCTTCAATTAGAAATGTAAAGTTCATCGGGAGAACAAATATGATCTTGGGAACCCAACAACAGGTAAAAAGGATGGTACTTTGAAGTAGTACTTTCTGCTTTTGAAGATGTAAATTAAGAGATTTTAAGACTTTGTGTTTGAATTGGTTGTACTTTGTGCCTTTAAACTTGTAATTAAGAGATTTTAAGACTTCTTGCTTAGATTGGTAGTACCTTGTGCTTTAAAAGTTGTTTTTAAGACTTTTGGTAAATATGCTTTATAAGGTAGTATAGATGAATGTTACTCCTCTAAATCAGATTCCTGTTGCTGTCTCCTCTTTTGGAAATTCCTCTGTGAACAACCAAACCACTTCTGAAAATCAATCCCCTGAATTGATTCTAAATGAAGTACCTGTTGCTGAAACAAGTCCGATTCCAGAATCTGAAGAACAGGTCGCTGAATCTATTGTTGATCTCTCTCCTCAACCTCCAGCTCAGCGATGGACTGCAAATCATCCAATAAATCAGATTATCGGTGATCCCACTGCAGGTATCAAAACACGTAGAGGTACAGGTAATATCTGTCTTTATGTTAACTTCATCTCTCTCTCTGAACCTAAGAAGATAGATCAACCTATCTCTGATCCTAGCTGGGTTTTAGCTATGCAAGAAGAACTAACTGAATTTTGTAGAAATAAAGTTTGGAATCTTGTTCCTAAACCCACTGGTAAAACTGTCATAGGAACCAAATAGGTTTTCAGAAATAAGCTAGATGAAAACGGGACTATAATTCGCAATAAGGCTAGACTTGTTGCTCAAGGATATAGACAGGAAGAAGGGATTGAGTATGATGAAACCTTTGCACCTGTTGCTCGTTTAGAAGCCATAAGACTCTTTTTAGCTTATGCTGCCCATAAAGACTTCAAAGTTTTTCAAATGGATGTTAAAAGTGCTTTTCTAAATGGAAAACTCAGCGAGGAAGTTTATGTTGAACAACCCCCTGGTTTCTCAGACCCTAACCACCCTGGCTATGTTTTTAAACTTGAAAAAGCTCTTTACGGGTTAAAACAAGCTCCTAGAGCATTGTATGACACCCTCTCTAAATTTCTTCTTAAAGAAAAATTTGTTTGTGGAAAAATTGACCAAACTCTGTTTTTAAGAAAATATAAAGGTCATACAATTCTCGCTCAGATATATGTTGATGGCATTATCTTTGGTTCCACAAGACCCAAATTATGCACTCGTTTCGCTGCAAGAATGCAAAAACAATATAAAATGAGTATGATGGGTGAACTAACATATTTTCTAGGCTTGCAGATTAAGCAATCTGACAAAGGAATTTTTATTTGTCAAAGCAAATATGTTAAAGACATGCTGAATAAATTCGACATGAATCAATGCTCAGCGATGAAGACTCCTATGGCGCCTCCTCTAACATTAAACAAGGATCCCAATGGGAAACCAGTAAATGTCACTGCCTATCGAGGAATGATTGGGTCTCTGCTATACCTTACAGCGAGTAGACCAGACATCATGTACGCTACCTGTCTCTGTGCTCGGTATCAAGCTAAACCGAAGGAATCCCATCTAATCGCTGTAAAGCGAATCTTCAGATACCTGAAAGGAACTCCAAATCTTGGTCTCTGGTATCCCAAAGGCTCAGGATTTGATCTTATTGGTTACTCTAACAGTGACTTTGCAGGTTGTAAGATAGACAGAAAGAGCACCACTGGTGGATGTCAGCTGCTAGGTGGAAAGTTAATAAGTTGGACAAGTAAAAAGCAAAACTCAGTGTCCACTTCCACTGCTGAAGCTGAGTATGTAGCCGCTGGTAGTTGCTGTGCTCAAATCCTTTGGATGAGAAATCAACTAAGAGACTACAATCTCAAGCTCTCTAAGATTCCTATCTATTGTGATAGCACAAGAGCTATTGCAATCGCCAACAACCCTGTACTTCACCCCAAAACCAAGCACATTGAGACCCGATATCACTTTATCAGAGATCATGTGATGAATGGTGAAGTTGAGCTCCATTTTGTTCCTACTGAATATCAGCTCGCTGATATTTTCACCAATCCTCTTGATGAAACTAGATTCAATCTACTCATCAGCGTACTTGGTATGTTGAACGCTGAATAATTTATTAATCAGCGACCAACAAAGGATTACAAATAAAGCCTTCAAACTTTCCATTCTCTGAACTCTGTTTCAGCGATATCTAGGCCATCTCCTCAGGTATTATCTTCTAATTTTTAACACTCTTTGATATCTTTTGTCATCAAAGAATGTCTCTCTTAAAATAAAAACTCATCACTGAAAATCTTTTATTATTAGTGATGAAGATTTTTCTAAAATTATTAATGATAAACCTTCCTTATGGATAATTATCATTATAATCGTTTAAAAATAAAGAAAAGGACACGTCAGACCTTTTTCTAACACACGACGGACCGCGACGTTTCCATTCCAACTCCTTTCTTGGAACGTGCGCCAGGTCATCATTTCTTTTTCAAAAAGCTAAAACCGTCGTTCAGCACTCCTTTCTTTCTCTCTCCTCTTGCTATTTAAGCATTCTTTTTGCCCTACTTTGCTCCTTCCGCTTTCATAACAATCCTCAAGGCAAAAAAAAATTCTTCGAATCTTCAATGTTTTCTCAATAAAAACCCTGTTCTAAGTTCATTCCTTAGAACAGAAGATTTTTTTTAAACCTTAATCCATTTACCTTAGCTTTTTATTATTGTTTATAACAAACATTTTGATATTGTTCATCAAAATATTTGTTCTCGTTGATCTTACATTTGGTATTCTTTATACCAAACTCTGGTTTATACATTTATGTATAAAACCATGATTTACCTCTTTGGTGTTCCTATCTTTCCCACAACAATGGCATCTGCAAGTTAAACTGCTGCAACCTCCTCTGCTGCTGAAGACACGACTCTGGTCGCTACACCAACTTGTCACTTCCCTCTAGAAAGAGCAGTCTTCAAGTCCTGCAACTACATTGCGTTGGTAGAAATCCCTGCAGACCGCCCCCAATTCACTGAAGGAGCGGCTTTCATCAAGGCATGCCCTCTGATGCATGTGTTTGTTCACAACCCGGTCGGCATCTCTTCCCATCTTCAAGCCTTGTGGTACACGACTCACTGTACCATGCTGACAACTGACAAAGGAACCCAACTCCCTGCTATTGGGTTCAAAATTCCAGAACTAGGGTTCTTCTCCTTCACCGCTGGATTTCTTAGGAAGGCTCTGCGTCTCCTTGTACGCCCTAAGAACCAATAATGGGGCGCTGAACCTACCAAAATGCAAATTGATGCATTTGTGGACTCCATTGGATATCCTTGGGAGAATCCCTCGCTGAAGACGGTGGGATCCAAGTTAGTGAAGAAAAGGCTCCCTGCTCGCTGGCAGTATATCTTCACTCAGGTGATCCAGTGCCTGGGGTCGAAGATTGGCTCTCATGATCAGGCGAGCAAGCACTTTCAAGACCTTTCTTACTCTCTCTGCACCGGCCACACCCTGAACTACGCAGATTACATCTTCAGCGACATGGTCAGTCGCATCAATGCCGCCACCAGACATCCCGTCATTCCTTATCCTCGCTTCTTCGCAACCATAATGGAAGTGGCCTTCGGAGAAGAATATCTGAAGGTCGGCGATCACTCCTTCTCTATCGTAGGGAAGAAGTCCCTGGACATTGAGGAACGTCCAGGTGATTGGAGCACCTCTTCCAGTGTCTACCTCGCTGTCAAACCCAACAGCGAGCAACCCAGACACTGCTGGTATTAAGAGGAAACAACCAACTGATGGTCATAAAAAGACCATCGCAACCAAAGCAAAGAAGCCAAAGAAGTTGGTCTCTAAAAAGACCACCCTCTCTGATTTCGGTGTTCTACCAACACCAACTGCAGACCACTTCAACGGTCTTTACATCCGTTGTTGCTTCTTCTGCTCTACCTACATCAACAGCGACTCCGGTCACTGAAGGTGTCTTAGCCAGCTCTGCTGAAGCTGGATCAGGTACTACTTCCACAGCCTTCTCTTCTACTTCTATCTCCTCTTCTTTGGTCCTCACCTCAGCAAGTGACTCAGCGATAGTTGTCGCTATCTCTGATAATGCTGAAATGCACGCAGTCCAAACCTCATTATTGTTTAGGCAATCTGAGTTTTGGAAGGCCAAATTAAAAGGACCTCAGAGTATCTCTCTCAGATACTCTAAGACACTGGTCAGTGATCCTCTAGACACTACCTTTGCAAAATTAGTCCCTAAGAGTAATCCTCTAGATACTCTCAGGGAGTCAAATAAAATTTTTCATCCTTCTTCTAATCCGGATATGTTTTTGGCATCTTTATCTATGTCATCATCAGGTGTCGCTTCTGTTTCTACCTCAGCGACGACAACCACCACCAGCAGCGCTCCTCCCATCAGCAAGGAGAAGGGAAAATCTCCTCAGGGCCATCCTTCTGCTGCAAAGCTCAGAGAGATTAAGCAAGAGATTGCTGCTCCCAAGCTTCCAACAGTCGTCGACCTGCCTCCCATTGTCCTTCCCAACCCCACATTCCCTGCAATTGACTATCTGGTCAAAAAATGTGCTCTCACAAGGGCTAGGGTGGACAACCTTCAGACATCTGCGGAGCTGATCTTCAGACGGATCATTGGTACCCCAGCGATCAAGACAAATGTCAGCAACCTGATATCTACCGTTTACGGCCTGAAGGAAGATAACAGGGCCTTCCATCAGACCTTGACAAGCTTGGAGAAGAAGGTTAATGCTCAAGCAACCGTCCTTCAGTCTATTCAAAAGACTCAGTCCGACATGATGCAGATGCTTACAAAGCTCTCTGAGGCAAGTTCCTCTTCTTTCAACGCTGCTGATCGGACCATGCTTCAAGGTGCTGACGAGAAGCTGAAGGACGTTCAGACCAACGTTCGCACTCTGATGGTGCATTGTCTACCTCCTGATAACATTGAGGGGGAGAGATGTGCCAAAGAGTTTGTTGGTCCCAAAAAGGATCTACAAGAATTAAATACTAAGTAAACAGTTTGTAGAAGGGGGGGGGGGTTGAATACAAGCACACAAATTTTGGTTTTTAAATGAGTTTATTTCAAATAAACAAATTTACAGTTACAAGCGGAATTAGAACAAGTTAAGAACCTATTCTATTGTAACTAAGGAAGCACACAGTGTGATGCACAAGAAGATGGAAGAAAGAAATGCGGAAGGTAGAGGCTAGAAGAAAAGCATGCATGAAGATGAAGAAGATATCTTCATCTATTTATACACGCTTGCATTTAATGCAAGACAAAAGGTACATGCCACGTGTCAAGCTTGGATAGGAAGCTTGTCCTTGTAAATAAGACAGCCATGTTTTTGGCCGAATATGAACAGTACCGTATCAGATATGATGGGGACATAAGAGACAAGTCGTACGTCCTTTTCTGACATGGTTCTAGGTTTGACTTTTGTGCATCGAGGATAAGATCAAACTTTAATCTTGCAGAGGAAGCTTCATTTGATCGCTAACACTGAATGTTCAAGGATGAACTTCAGTGTTGCTGAGACTTCACAAGACTTCACACTTTGAGTAGATAATCGCTGCTATCGCTGAACCGCTTCAGGTCACTTAGCTGATTATCTCTTTCTTCAGCTTTGGTCTTCGACTGTTGCTGAATGGTCTTCTGGTGTGATAGTTATTCTTCAGGTCTTCAGAGACAAACTTGTTGATCCTTGATCTTCAGCGATCGCTGATAGTAATCAGTGTATGCTATCGCTGAATTTGAACAGAAGCTTATCTAAGGAATTTCACTAAGTATAATAAAGAAATCATATTCAAATCACTGAGAGGAGTTATGATCAACAATCTCCCCCTATTTGATTATGATTAAGCAACATAGGAAAATTGCTTTTGAAAAATTAGTAGGGACTTATAAAATTTAAAATACATTTTCTAAGTACTAATCTGTAAAATCTTTTTCAGCTAAACTATTATCTGAATTGACTTTCATTTATAAGGATATGAAATCACAATTTTTACAAGTAGAAGAGCTTAAAGTACATTCACTGATTGAACTTTCAGAGTGAAAGATCAGTGAGTAAAAGATAGTGTATCGAAAATAAAACTCTTATGTTCATTGTCCCTTTTACTATTTTCAGGGATCTTTTCAGTACTAGGGTGGAGTAAAGTACTTTGAATTTCATTAATTAGAATTCATCCTGGTCATGGATAGATCACCCGGGTTCGGGTCCATAAGCAATGACAATTGCCCGAGGAGGGGCTCGCGTCTGATTAGCTAGTTGGTGAGGTAATAGCTTACCAAGGCGATGATCAGTAGCTGGTTGAAGAATTACAGCGAAATGAAATTACAATGATAAGGATAAAGTACTTGTACACTGAAGAAATATTACAAAGGACTAGTCAGAGATGTTCTCGTTTCTTCTTTGTAGCTCATTCTCATAAAGAGTCTTCTGTCTGTTCATCAGAGGAGTATCTGACCAGCAGCGCCAAAGCATGATCTTTATGAGAGATGATGGTGCCCTGTGAATTTTTTTGTTTCTGAAAAGTTCTAAGAACCCTTCATTATCCAAGAATACCATACCAGGTTCAGGTAGTGTGATGATTTCGTCTTCTTGATATCTTCGGTCTCGAGGAAGAGAGGTACGAAGCATTGATATATATCAGGAAGCTCAAGATGACCAAGAATGCTTTGATAATCAAACTTAGTTTCATGCTCATTCTTCGAACATGACCCACCTTCAGCAACTGATCTTTTCTTCTTTGATGGTTCAGGGAGAGGGGGAACTTGTACATGTTGACACATTCTTTGCAGCAACTGATTCAACTCATCTTCTACCACATTCTTGAACTTGGATTTGGAGCCCTGAATGACATCTATGATTTCGAGCCATTCAGTGTATCCATATAACCTTAAGAATTTTGCTTCTTCTCTCTCTGTTCTGGATGGTCTTGTCATTCTTACGTATACCTTTGGACCACCTCTGTTAGAGTGTCGCCCTTGGATAGTTACGTGAATGATTTTGTCATCAGATCTTCGAAAGTTCAGCATCTCTGTGCACCAATCCAGTTCTTTGTCTTTCTGAGTTGTGGCTTCAGTGGTTAGTGCAGTGAGAATCTTCTGTTGAGCGAGAATGGGATCTACATTCAGGTTTTCCTGTACAAGTTGTTTCTGAGCCAAAGCTGCAGCGAGCCGTTCACTCTTTTTTAATTGCTCTTTGGCTGCTTTGTCTCTTGCTGAGTCTTCCCTGAGAATCTTCCTTGCTAAAGCAAGATCATTCTCAGTTTGCTTTATTTCTTCGTCTCTGATCCTCTGAGCTATCAGAGCTTGTT
This sequence comes from Silybum marianum, assembly GCA_036898165.1. Classification (NCBI taxonomy): domain Eukaryota; kingdom Viridiplantae; phylum Streptophyta; class Magnoliopsida; order Asterales; family Asteraceae; genus Silybum; species Silybum marianum. The sequence goes on from CM072529.1 coordinate 33,533,572, forward strand.
CTCTCTCTTCCTTGGATAAGAAGTAAAATTCATCTACTATTCTGTTTGGTACAACGTTTATTGGGTCTTCTTGGGGCACCCTTATTCTTTTTGCTTCAAATTCCCTTAGAAATTTTATTCGCCTTTCTTCCTCTTCAGGCTCGCTTATTATCTGCTTCTGAATGCGACGCCGAGGGATGAGGCCTTCTTCTTTTTCAGAGTCAGTTTCCTCTATGTACATAAACTGCTGATGAGGCCTTCTTTTTCCTCAGAGTCAATTTCCTCTATGTACATAAACTGCTCATTGGAAGAAGGTTCCTTCCTTGTGGATGAGTCCTTTGGGGGACGGGGATCATTGAGGGAAGGAGAAGAGGAAATAGTTTTGTCAGAGGGAATTTTAGTGCGTGAAGAGGAGTGTATGGGAGATTCAGAGAGAGGAGTAAAATAAGGGATAAGCTGAAGCGATACCTTATCAGCGGTCTCCTCCTCTGATATTGGGATGGTGGCCTCAAGATCGACCACTCTGGCTGAGGGTCCAGCTTCGTCCCCCAAGTGCTCTAGCTGAGATGTACTTAGTCTGGATAATCTGAATTGCTCCAGTGCAAAACCCAAGTCATCATCATCATCATCATCAACCTCATAGTGAGGGATGCGTTCCTCTTCTTCTTCATCATCCTCTTCCTCATCATCATCATCAACTCTTGTAGTTGAGGAAGGTTCTGGTCGTTGGATGTAGGGAGAGATCCTTTCATCTGGAAACCGACGATTATGCTCGCCGATAAGTTCGTCAGCGAACTCTTTGGCCACCTTCTCCCCCTCAATGTTATCATGGGGCAAGACGTGGACCATCAGAGTGCGAACATTTGTGTGGACGGCCTCCAGCATGGTCCGATCAGCAACAGCAAAGGAAGGATCAGTCCCACTGAGCCTTGAGAGAGCCTGCAGAATGTCAGACTGAGTCTTTTGAATAGACTCGAGGACAGTGGCCTTCATCAATGTTGAGGAGAGATTGGTGAAGGTCCTTGTGATCGTCCTTCAGGTGCTGAACATCAGACACCAAGTTGCTGACATTCGTCTTCACTCCTGGAGTGCCAGCGACCTGTCTGAAAATCAACTCTGCTGATATTTGCAGAGTGTCCAGCCTGGCCCTGGTCAGAGCACACTCATTGACCAGATGATCAATGGCTGGGAAAGTGGGAGCAGGCAGGGACACAGGAGCCAATTCAGTGACTCTGGGAGGAAGCTTGGGAGCCAGGTTCTCCATCTTGACATCCCTGAGCTTTTTGGCACTGGGAGGGCGTTGAGGAGACTGCATCATCGGCTTCGAGGTGGTGGTGGTGGTTGTGGTCGCTGTTGCTGAGTAGACAGGAGCAGTGGCCGCAGCTGATGACATTGACAAAGAGGCGAGAAAAGAATCCGGATCAGATGATGGATGAAAAGTATCATTATTTTCCTTGAGAATATCGTGAGGATTACTCTCAGGGACTACGTTTGCAGAGGTAGTGTCCTGAGGATCACTGACCAGTGTCTTAGAGTATCTGAAAGAGATACTCTGAGGTCCTTTTAAATTGGCTTTCCAAAACTCAGATTGCCTAAACAATTTTGAGGTTTGGACTGCGTGCATTTCAGCATTATCAGAGATAGGGACAACTATCACTGAGTCACTTGCTGATGTGAGGACCAAAGAAGTAGAGATGGAAGAGGTAGAGAGGGCAGTGAAAGTAATACCTGATCCAGCTTCAGCAGAGCTGGCTATAACACCTTAAGAGACCTTAGTCACTGATGGTGATGGTAGTGCTGATGAAGCTTCAACGGCAGCAGAAACCGTTGGAGTGGCTGTGGATGAGGGCGGTGATTGAAGTGCACCAGAGAGGATGGTCTGTTGAGAGACCACCTTCTTGGGTTTCTTTGATGCGATGGTCTTTTTATGACCATCAGAGGGGGATTTCCTCTTTGCAGCAGCAGTGCCTTGGGTACTCGCTGAGGGGATGGACAGTGAGGAGGACACTGAAAAAGGTGCTCCTATGATTTGGAGCATATAGGGAGTGAGGGGAGTGTCATCTGGACGTTCTTCCAGGTCCAGGGACTTCTTCCCTACCATGGAGAAGGCGAAATCACCAACTTTCGGGTAGCTTTCCCCGAAAGCTTCTTCAAGGATGATTGAGAAGAAACGTGGGTAAGGGATAACATGATGTCTGGTGGAGGCGTTGAGGCGGCTGCACATATCGCTGAAAATGTAATCAGCATAGTTCAGAGGGTGACCAGTGCAGAGAGAGAAGGCAAGATCCTGAAAATGCTTGCTCGCCTGATCGTGGGAGCCAACTTTTGACCCCAGGCACTGAATGACCTGGGTGAGAACATATTGCCAGCAAGCAAAGAGTCGCTTTTTCTCCAGCTTAGAACCCACCGTCTTCACTAAGTGGTTCTCCCACTTGTAGCCAATGGAGTCCAAGAAAGCATCAATCTGCTGCTTTGTTGGTTCAGCACCCCATTGTTCATTTTTCTTTCGCTGAGGGAGCCTGAGCGCCTTTCGTACGAACCCTGCTGTGAACGCGAAGTAACCAAGATCAGGGATTGTGAAAGAGTTAGCAGGGAGGACATTTCCCTTGTCTGTCTTCAGCGTAGTACACTGCACCCTGTACCAGAGAGCCTGTAGATGAGACGCAATGCCCACTGGGTTGTGGACGAAGGCATACATCAGTGGGCATGCCTTTAGGAAGGTTGCAGCATCCTTGAACTGAGGGCGTTCAGAGGGAATGTCCACCAATGCAATGTAATTGCATGGCTTGAAGGTTGATTTCTCCATCTGAAAGTGACAAGTTGGTGCAGCGACCAGCGGTTAGCGACGATGGTTTCAGCAACGTTGGAAGCAGAGGCCATTTCTGTAGGAAAAATGGCAACACCGAAGAGATAAATCATGGTTTTAATACATGAATGTATAAACCAAAGGTTTGGTATTTTAAAAGTACCAAATGTAAGATCAATGAAACAAGTGTTTTGATGAACAATATCAAAATGCTTGTTGGCAATTAAAAAAAATTAAAGATAAATAAAATAGTATAAAACGTAAAAAAAAAAATTTGTTCTAGTAACAGGATTTTGAAAGTGAAAAACTTTTCAAAAACAAGATTTTATAGATTTTAAGAAAGAAAAGAGATTAGAAAGTGAAACGAGTTGTTTCCAGTTCTTGATATAAGGTTTAGATCAAACCTTAACCGTGTGAAGAAGAAAAACGCACAAGTGCGTGTTCTTTGTGTTCTTGCAGAAAGCTTGAAGATTCAAAGTTTATCCTTTGCCTTTAGAGAGGTTATGAAAGCGGAAGGAATAAAGTGAGACAAAAGGAATGCTTAAATAGCAAGAGGAGAGAGAAAAAGAGAGGATGACTAAACGACGGTTTTAGCTTTTTGAAAAAGAAATGATGACTGGCGCACGTTCCAAGAAAGGAGTTGGAATGGAAACGTCGCGGTCCGTCCTGTGTCAGAAAAAGGTCTGACGTGTCCTTTTCTTAAATATTTAAAAAGATTATAATACCTGAGGAGATGACCTAGATATTGTTGAATCAGAGAGACATTCTTTGATGAGAAAAGATATCAAAGAGTGTTAAGGATTAGAAGATAATACCTGAGGAGATGACCTAGATATTGCTGAATCAGAGTTCAGTGAATGGAGAGTTTGAAGGCTTTATTTGTAATCCTTTGTTGGTCACTGACTAAAGAGTTACTCAATGTTCAACATACCAAGTTCACTGATGAGTAGATTGAATCTTGTTTCATCAAGAGGCTTGGTGAAAAGATCAGCGAGCTGATATTCAGTAGGAACAAAATGAAGCTCAACTTCACCATTCATCACATGATCTCTGATAAAATGATATCGGATCTCAATATGCTTGGTTTTGGAGTGGAGTACAGGGTTGTTAGCAATTGCTATAGCATTTGTGCTATCACAGTAAATAGGGATTTTTGAGAGCTTTAGATCGTAGTCTCTGAGTTGATTTCTCATCCCAAGGATTTGAGCACAACAACTACCAGCTGCTACATATTCAGCTTCAGCGGTGGAAGTGGACACTGAGTTTTGCTTTTTACTTGTCCAACTTATTAACTTACCACCTAGTAGCTGACACCATCAGTGGTGCTTTTCCTATCAATATTACAACCTGCAAAGTCACTGTCAGAATAACCGATGAGATCAATTCCTGAGCCTTTGGGATACCAGAGACCAAGATTTGAAGTTCCTTTCAGATATCGGAAGATTCGCTTTACAGCGATTAGATGGGATTCCTTCGGTTCAGCTTGATACCGAGCACAGAGACAGGTAGCATACATGATGTCTGGTCTACTCGCTGTAAGATACAGCAGAGACCCAATTATTCCTCGATAGGCAGTGACATTTACTGGTTTCCCATTGGGATTCTTGTTTAACGTCAGAGGAGGCGCCATAGGAGTCTTCATCGCTGAGCATTGATTCATATCAAATTTATTCAGCATGTCTTTAACATATTTGCTTTGACAAATAAAAATTCCTTTGTCAGATTGCTTAATCTGCAAGCCTAGAAAATATGTTAGTTCACCCATCATACTCATTTTATATTGTTTTTGCATTCTTGCAGCGAAACGAGTGCATAATTTGGGTCTTGTGGAACCAAAGATAATATCATCAACATATATCTGAGCGAGAATTGTATGACCTTTATATTTTCTTAAAAACAGAGTTTGGTCAATTTTTCCACAAACAAATTTTTCTTTAAGAAGAAATTTAGAGAGGGTGTCATACAATGCTCTAGGAGCTTGTTTTAACCCGTAAAGAGCTTTTTCAAGTTTAAAAACATAGCCAGGGTGGTTAGGGTCTGAGAAACCAGGGGGTTGTTCAACATAAACTTCCTCGCTGAGTTTTCCATTCAGAAAAGCACTTTTAACATCCATTTGAAAAACTTTGAAGTCTTTATGGGCAGCATAAGCTAAAAAGAGTCTTATGGCTTCTAAACGAGCTACAGGGGCAAAGGTTTCATCATAATCAATTCCTTCTTCCTGTCTATAACCTTGAGCAACAAGTCTAGCCTTATTGCGAATTATAGTCCCGTTTTCATCTAGCTTATTTCTGAAAACCCATTTGGTTCCTATGATGGTTTTATCAGAAGGTCTAGGAACAAGATTCCAAACTTTATTTCTACGAAATTCAGTCAGTTCTTCTTGCATAGCTGAAACCCAGCTAGGGTCAGAGATAGCTTGATCTATCTTCTTAGGTTCAGAGAGAGAAATGAAGTTCACATAAAGACAGATATTACCTGTACCTCTACGTGTTTTGATACCCGCAGTGGGATCGCCAATAATCTGATTTATTGGATGATTTGCAGTCCATCGCTGAGCTAGTGGTTGAGGAGAAAGATCAACAGCAGATTCAGCGACCTGTTCTTCAGATTCTGGAATAGGACTTGTTTCAGCAACAGGTACTTCATTTAGAATCAATTCAGGGGATTGATTTTCAGAGGAGGTTTGGTTATTCACAGAGGAATTTCCTAGAGATGAATCAGTGGCAGGAATCTGATTTAAAGGAGTAACATTTATCCCTGAAGATGGATTATTGTTACTTGTTGAGTTTACAGGGATTTCATCATCACATACATCAGCTGGAGTTTGATTGCTGAAGTATGTTTCAGGTTCCCCATAATGAGATTCCATCCAAGCATTCAATTCTTCATCATCATCAAGATTATGAGAAGGATGAATGGGACGAGATTCATCAAAGTTGACATGCATAGATTCTTCAACGTGTTGTCTTCTTTTGTTGAATACTCTGAAAGACTTGGACACAGAGGAGTATCCAAGAAATATACCATCATCAGCTTTAGGATCGAATTTACCCAAATAATCTATGTCATTCAGAATGTAACACGTACATCCAAAAATGTGAAGATATTTCAGAGTGGGTCTTCTCCCATGAAATAATTCATAGGAAGTTTTCTTGAATCGCTTAACAATCAGGGACCAATTCTGAGTAAAACATGCTGTATTGACAGCCTCAGCCCAAAATTGAGTTGGAAGACGTGATTCGCTGAGCATTGAGCGAGCTGCTTCGATTATAGTTCGATTTCTTCGTTCAGCAACACCATTTTGCTGAGGAGTTCTTACTGATGAGAAGTTGTGAGAAATGCCTTTTTCTTCAAAGAAACTAACCAAAGTACTATTTTTGAATTCAGTACCATGATCACTTCTTATGGAGCGAACAAGTAAGGAGTTTAGCACTTCCATTCTTTTGATAAAAGAGATTATCATTTCAGGGGTGTCACTTTTGGATCGAAGGAAGAACACCCATGTGTATCTGGAGTATTCATCAACAATCACTAAAGTGTATTTCTTTCCAGAGATTGATTGGACATTGACAGGTCCAAAAAGATCCATGTGGAGTAGCTGAAGAGGAGTGGTCACTGAAGAAACTTGTTTTGATCTGAAGGAGGCTTTTGTCAGCTTTCCCTTTTCACAAGCTGAACAAAGAGATTCCTTTGTAAAGGTGTGATTAGGGAGGTCTCTGACTAAGTCTTTTTGAGACAACTCATTAATTGTCTTAAAGTTGAGATGAGAAAGTCTTTTATGCCATAACCAGTTTATGTCAGTGGATGCTTTAGAGATAAAGCACATGTTCTCAGAGTGAGAACTATTCATGTTTATGACGTATACATTTTCTACTCTTTTGCCATAGAGGGAAAGCTTATCATTTCCGTCAGTGACAGCACATCTATTCTTCAGGAATAGAACTTTGAAGTCTTTGTCACACAACTGACTAACGCTCAAGAGATTGTGCTTTAGTCCCTCAACGTAAGCGACACGAGAGAAAGATGTGGCTCCGTTGGACAGAATTCCATAACCTTTAGTGTATCCTTTGCCATTTCCACCAAAGGTCACTGATGGACCAGCTTCTTCTTTGTAGTCAGAGAGCAGAGATTTTCTGCCAGTCATATGCCTCGAGCATCCGCTATCAAGATACCAGATACCTTTGGCACTCTGCATACAACAAAAGATTAATTGTTTAAAGGTACCCATATTACTATGGGTCCTGCTTGGTTAGATATAGGATTGGCGGAAGTACTACTAGCTGAAGAACTCTCTTCAGTGGATATTTTCACCTTAGTTGGTTTGGCAACTTTGGTGGATTTCACTCTTGCTGATTTATCAGCTTGAGCTACTTTCTTTCCATGAGCTAGTTTATCAGCTCTAGTAGCATTTGGACAATTGCTTGCAATGTGTGTTGTTTCACCACAATGAAAGCATTTTCTATATTTAAAAGGTTTGGAGTTAAGAGAGGGAACAGGAAGTTTCTCAGGGATAGGTCCAAGGAATCCTTTATCCATGGTCCTTGGAGGTATTACGACCTTTTCAGGGGTAGGAGTGAGATCGATTTTAATCTTGGGAGTTGGTCTTTGAGAATAATCAGGGACCTTCTTCCCAGATTTAGAAATCTTCTCTGAGAACTTCTTGTTCTTATCTAGAGATTTCTTATTCTTAGGAACATGGTCAAGAACCTTGTTCTTGATCATTTTCTTAGAATGATCCTCATGAAGCTTCTCTTTAGAGGAAGTGGAAGAAGCGGTTGAAGAGGAAGGATCAGGGATAGAAGAGATAAACATTCCAAATTTGAGCATGGAACGATCATTCTCTGATTCTTCCTTTTCAGGGTTATAGCCTAACCCACTTCTCACTTTCATAGGTATTTGGGCATTGATAATCTCATTGACTTTATCAGAAGCCTTACACCATCCTTCGATGGTTGCCTTTTCAGACTTGAGATCAGCAATAGCCTTTTCCCTATCAGCGATAGCTTGTTGTTTCTCAATGCTTATTGTTTGATTTGCAAAAACTTGGTCTTTGAGAGAATCCTCAAGTTTGGAAAGTTCTTTGATTCTTAAGTGGCAATTTTTTAATTGTTCAGATAAGTCAGTGTTAATTTTCTCAGCTTTTATCTTTCCATTCAAAGCATTGTAGAAGTCAACAGTCATTGCATCGAGAGCCGACAAGTTATCTTTTTCAGAGAGTAAGGGGTCAGAGGGAATGTTTACCTGAGTAGACGGAGACTCAGAGGAAGAAGTTTCAGAGACTTCTTCAGCATCCTCTATTTTTGCCATTAGACAGAGAAAGGCAAGATCTTCTTCATCTGAACCAGACTCTTCAGAGGTCTTGGCCCAGTCATCTTCAGCATCCCAGTCAACTTCTTCAGCGACAAGGCCTTTGCCTTTTTGCTGGTGTTCTTCATATCTCTGTATTTGTTTTTCATTTTCAAATACTTCTCCTGTTTATCAGAGGCATGAGAGGTAGTGGGAGCAGCAACTTTCTTCGACCTGCATTCACTTGCAAAATGGCCCTTTCTCTGACAATTGAAACAGATCGCTGATGCTTTTTCAGCAGGCAACGTTTTCTGTTTTTTAGAGTCAGAGAGGTTATTTTTGAAAATTGCTCTTTCTAGCAAATCTTTTAAAGTTGTTGGTTAAAAGGGCTAGAGAGTTATCAAACTCAGAGATGTCAGCATCAGTGAGTTGATCCTCTGAATCAGTTTGACCTAATTCAGTAATGGAGGTTATAGTGGAAGAAGAACCATTTTTAGAAGAAGTTCCCTCAGAAGTCAAAAGTGCCAAAGAAGTACTTTTAGCACCTTTGAGTTCATTAATAAGGTTCTTTCTTAAAAGCTGGGATTTTTCCTCATTTAAGAGCATCCCATATAATGCACTTAAGGACAAGGTTTCAAGATTCTTTGACAGTTTTATACATGTAGTGTACACTGCCCATTGATCAGGGAGTGCCTCCATGAACATTGTCAGAATTTCAGCGTTTGAATACACTCTGTCAACTGATTTGAGATCGATCAGTAGACAGTTGAACCGCTGGTGAATTTGAGAAAGAGATTCACCCTTTTGATACATAAAGCTCTCATTTTTTCTTACAAGGTTTATGCATCTAGTAACTTTAACCTCAGAAGTTCCTTCATATTGGATACATAAAGTATCCCACATGGCTTTTGAAGTCCTCATTTTCATGACAGAATGATAGACTTCATCAGGTAAAGCCATTGCTATTATGGATCTAGCTTTAGAGTCAATAGCAATTTCTTTCTTGTCTTCTTCAGTCCATCTGTTAGGAGTTTTAACAATACTCCTTTCAGGGATGGCTGTAGTAGTGGTGGCAGGAACACTAGCTACTATAGTTGTTGGAACGAATGGTCCATTTTTCAGATAGTAGGGAATCTTTGGATCAGATCCCTCTAGAAATAGAGACATTCTTTCCTTCCATAATGGAAAGTTATCATGGCTGAACCTTGGAGGTTTAGCTAAAGATCCATTATCGTTGTAGTTTGTATTAGGGTTTGTCATTTTAAAATTATTATATTAAGAAAAATATTATAAAGAAAAAGAAGACGACACTGCTCTGATACCACTTGTTGGTCCCAAAAAGGATCTACAAGAGTTAAATACTAAGTAAACAGTTTGTAGAAGAGGGGGGGTTGAATACAAACACACAAATTTTGGTTTTTAAATGAGTTTCTTCAAATAAACAAATTTACAGTTACAAGCGGAATTAGAACGAGTTAAGAACCTATTCTATTGTAACTAAGGAAACACACAGTGTGATGCACAAGAAGATGGAAGAAAGAAATGCAGAAGGTAGAGGCTAGAAGAAAAGCATGCATGAAGATGAAGAAGATATCTTCATTTATTTATACCCGCTTGCATTTAATGCAAGACAAAAGGTACATGCCACGTGTCAAGCTTAGATAGGAAGCTTGTCCTTGTAAATAAGACAGCCATGCTTTTGGCCGAATATGAACTAGTACCGTATCAGATATGATGTGGATATAAGAGACAAGTCGTACGTCCTTTTTTGACATGGTTCTAGGTTTGACTTTTGTGCATCGAGGATAAGATTAAACTTTAATCTTGCAGAGGAAGCTTCATTTGATCGCTGACACTGAATGTTCAAGGATGAACTTCAGTGTTGCTGAGACTTCACAAGACTTCACACTTTGAGTAGATAATCGCTGCTATCGCTGAACCGCTTCAGGTCATTTAGCTGATTATCTCTTTCTTCAGCTTTAGTCTTCGACTGTTGCTGAATGGTCTTCTGGTGTGATAGCTGATCTTCAGGTCTTCAGAGACAAGCTTGTTGATCCTTGATCTTCAGCGATCGCTGATAGCAATCAGCGTATGCTATCGCTGAATTTGAACAGAAGGTTATCTAAGGAATTTCACTAAGTATAATAAAGGAATCATATTCAAATCACTGAAGCGAGAATCTCTCCTTACATTCAGAGGCCTGAAGGTGAAGCTGCTGATGAAGATGATGAAGAAGAAGAAGATGAGGATGAAGAAGATGATGAAGAACCTATCCCTCACTATGGGGGGATGGATGATGATGAAGATGATGACGACATTGGAAGTGCATTAGAGCACTTCAGACTGTCAAGACCTGGTGTCGCTCATCAAGACCCTTGGGGGACGGACCGCAACCTTCTCAGGAACAATCCGGTCCCTCAGGCAAAGGAAAAGAAGTGGTAGATCTGGATGCCACTATCCCTATATCTGAGGGGGAGACCACAATTGTGGTATCTCTTCCTCTTATCCCTTTCTCTGCACCTCTCCCTGAAACTCCCATAATCTCCTCTTCACCCACAAAAACTCCCTCTGACAATACTATTTCCTCCTCTCCTTCCCTCAGTGATCCCCGTCCCCCAAAGGACTCAACTTCAAGGAGGGAACCTTCCTCTGAAGAGCAGTTTATGTACATAATTGAAACTGACTCTGAAGAAGAAGAAGGCCTCATTCCTAGGCGTCGCGTTCAAAAGCCGATTATAAGCGAGCCTGAAGAAGAAGAAAGGCGAATAAAGTTCCTTAGGGAATTCGAAGCAAGAAGAATAAGGGTGCCTGTAGCTGAACCCATTGAAGCCGTACCAATAAGGATGGTGGATGAATTCTATTTCTTGTCCAGAGAAGAGAGAGAACAAGCATTGGAAGCACAAAGAATCAGGGATGAGGAAATAAAGCAAACTGAGAATGATCTTGCTTTAGCAAGAAAATTGCTCAGAGAAGACTCTGCGAGAGATAAGGCGACTCAAGAACAATTGAAAAAGAGTGAAAGGGTCGTTGAAGCTCTCGTACAAAAAGAACTTGCACAAGAGCACATAAATGTAGATCCAGTTCTAGCTCAACAAAAGATCCTAAGTGCACTAACCTCTGAAGCTACTCAGCAGAAAGACAAAGAGCTTGATTGGTGCACTGACAGGCTGAAATTTCGAAGATCTGAAGCCAAAATCATTCATGCAACTATCCAAGGGCGACACTCCAACAGAGGTGGTCCAAAGGTATATGTAAGAATAACAAGGACGAACAGAACAGAGAGAGAAGAAGCCAAATTCTTAGGAATTTATGGATACACTGAATGGCTAGAAATCAGAGACGCCACTCAGGGTTCTAAATCCAAATTCAAGGACGTGGTGGACAGTGTACTGAATCAGTTGCTGCCAAGAAATTCACGAGGCCCCATCCTCTCTCATAAATATTATGCTTTGGCGCTGCTGGTCAGATACTCCTCTGATGAATCGACAAAAGACGCTTTATGAGAATGAGCTACAAAGAAGAAATGAGAATATCTCTAACTAGTCATAGTTTTCTACTTCCTTTGTAATATTTCTTCAGTGTACAAGTACTTTACCTTTATAATTGTAATTTCATTTCGCTGTAATTCTTCAGATTATAATTAATGAAATTCAAAGTACTTTACTCCATCCTAGTACTGAAAAGATCCTTGAAAATAGAAAAAGGGACAATGAACATAAGAGTTCTATTTTCGTTACACTATCTTTCACTCACTGATATTTCACTCTGAAAATTCAATCAGTGAATGTACTTTAAGCTTATCTACTTGTAAAAATTGTGCTTTCATATCCATATAAATGAAACTCAATTCAGATAATAGACTAGCTGAAAAAGACTTTACACATTAGCACTTAGAAAACTTTTCTATAATATTTCCTAAGTCCTTTATTAGTCTATTATAGCAATTTTCCTATGTTGCTTAATCATAATCAAATAGGGGGAGATTGTTGATCATAACTCCTCTCAGTGATTTGAATATGATTCCTTTACTATACTTAGTGAAATTCCATAGTTAAGCTTATGTTCTAATTCAGCGATAGCACACGCTGATTTCTTTCAGCGATCACTGAAGGTCAAGGAACTACGAGCTTATCTCTGAAGACCTGAAGATCAGTTATCACACCAGAAGACCATTCAGCGACAGTCGAAGACTCTAGCTGAAGAGAGATAATCAGCTAAGTGAACTGAAGCGGTTCAGCGATAGCAGCCATTGTCTACTCAAAGTGTGAGGTCTTGTGAAGCCTCAGCGACACTGAAGATTCATCCTTGAGGATTCAGTATCAGCGATCACATGAAGCTTCCTTTGCAAGATTAAAGATTGATCTTATCCTCGATGCACAAAAGTCAAACCTAGAACCATGTCAGAAAAGGACGTACGAATTGTCTCTTATGTCCCCATCATATCTGATATGGTACTGTTCATATTCGGCCAAAAGCATGGTTGTCTTATTAACAAGGACAAGCTTCCTATCCAAGCTTGACACGTGGCATATACCTTTTGTCTTGTTTCAAAGACAAACGGGTATAAGTAAGATGAAGATATCTTCTTCATCTTAATGCATGCTTCTATCTAACTTATACCCTCTTTATTCTTTCTTTCATCTTCTTGTGCATCATACTTCGTGTTTTTTAGTTACAATAGAATAGGTTTTAAACTTGTTCTAATTCCGCTTGTAACTGTAAATTTGTTTCTTCAAATAAACTGATTTAAAAACTAAAAATCTGTGAGTTTGTATTCAACCCCCTTTCTACAAACTGTTCTCTGTTGTTTGAACTCTTGTAGACCCTTATTGGGACCAACATAGTTCACTTAAACTACTGCTCTGATACCATATTTATAACACCGCGGTTACTAAACTAACGCTTACTGAACCATCATTAATTTAATTTAGTTTCAAAAACCTCAAAATACGGGATAACAATTTACAACCCAAAATACATAGCTTAGAGCTTAACAATTTCATAAGAAACCATGACATAAACATCGGGGACATGTCTACCCGGAAAGTTCAAACTATATACAACCCTAAAGCATAACATATACTTATAACAAAAGTAGGCTTCACACGTCAAACCCTAAATCGATCATCCGATTTTGTTCTTAACTTTGCCAACTTGCCCTGAAAAGTTAAAAAAAAACACTAAAATGTAAGCTATAAAGCTTAGTGAATTCATGAGGAAATATGAGGTTACAAAGTATTATATAAACATACGTATACTAGGAAACGAAGAAGGGCTCGAGAACAAGTTTATATAGAAACAATGAAACAACTTAGTTATACCATATGAAGTGATATATATAAAACATACTTTCAAAGAGGGAATCACAAAGAAAACATCAATACAATCAACATTAATTATATATTTTGAGATCATGTAAGTTCAATGCCAATTAACTTCTACACAAACATAAGACTTGACACCGAATCCGTCCTTCATCTCCCGGATTGTGCCAAAGTCCTATACTCACCCCCTGTTCTAAACTTGTTCTAATTCCGCTTGTAACTGTAAATTTGTTTCTTCAAATAAACTGATTTAAAAACTAAAAATCTGTGAGTTTGTATTCAACCCCCTTTCTACAAACTGTTCTCTGTTGTTTGAACTCTTGTAGACCCTTATTGGGACCAACATAGTTCACTTAAACTACTGCTCTGATACCATATTTATAACACCGCGGTTACTAAACTAACGCTTACTGAACCATCATTAATTTAATTTAGTTTCAAAAACCTCAAAATACGGGATAACAATTTACAACCCAAAATACATAGCTTAGAGCTTAACAATTTCATAAGAAACCATGACATAAACATCGGGGACATGTCTACCCGGAAAGTTCAAACTATATACAACCCTAAAGCATAACATATACTTATAACAAAAGTAGGCTTCACACGTCAAACCCTAAATCGATCATCCGATTTTGTTCTTAACTTTGCCAACTTGCCCTGAAAAGTTAAAAAAAAACACTAAAATGTAAGCTATAAAGCTTAGTGAATTCATGAGGAAATATGAGGTTACAAAGTATTATATAAACATACGTATACTAGGAAACGAAGAAGGGCTCGAGAACAAGTTTATATAGAAACAATGAAACAACTTAGTTATACCATATGAAGTGATATATATAAAACATACTTTCAAAGAGGGAATCACAAAGAAAACATCAATACAATCAACATTAATTATATATTTTGAGATCATGTAAGTTCAATGCCAATTAACTTCTACACAAACATAAGACTTGACACCGAATCCGTCCTTCATCTCCCGGATTGTGCCAAAGTCCTATACTCACCCCCTGACTCCCATTGGGCAGTGAGTACGGCAGCCCCTCCGATTGTCTTACCGGACTCCATGGTATATCGACAATCGGCGCCCAAAACACACCACAAGCTCAATATTAATAATATGTCAATTCAAGAGAATATTTAGGATCTAGTATGATTCATGGAAGAACAAATAAGAATATATGCATATATAACCACAAAGTAACACATATGTCCACATAAACTCACAGTGTTGCTCATTGAATTTGGTTAATCAAACCGAAATATACTTAAATTAGACCTAAATTTCATATATAGAGTCCCATTAGCAAAGCACAACAATAACACAAACTTGACTCTTTTTAATTCAAGCATTCTACTTTGTTTTTTACAATACAACATCTACTTGCAGACCTGTTTTGCCCATCTTAAACTCAAAATCATCAAATGTCTTCTAAATATGAAATGTAGCCCTTTATCATACCTTTTCAGAGCCTATTTTTACAGATTTTTAGGATTTTTCTACAATTTTCTAGAAAATTTACAACACAGCAGCAAAAGGGTGTCAAAAATCAGCCTTAACACACAGAAAAGATGACCCTTTTTACCCATCTCAAGCTTGGAGTTAGATTTCGATGCCTGAATACAAAACAAAATAGACAATCCTAGCTTTCAAATGCCTCTGACCTCATATTTTTATGATTTTTAAACGATTTTATACGGTTTTTCTAAAACAATGCTGTAACATGACTTTAAAACTCGAAAAATCACACTTTTGTCCAATTAAGTATCCAATTCCATTCTAATCTTAACCAAATTCAAATGTTAACTTAGTTTTGTCATTAAAAGGTACAATCAACAAGAAACCATTGTTCATTCATCCATTTCTACAAATTTCATCAACTCCAACTTAGTAAAGCAAATAGTCAATTTGTTCTTATAGTGAAGACCCACATTTATTTCCATCTTCTTGCAAATCAATCATGAAATCAAAGAATTAACTAAAGTATAATCATAATATAAGCATCATTTCAAGATTTCTATATCTATTTTATACATGCATTAAACTTATCTCACCCAAATACCATCATATTTGATACAACTTTAAGAACAAGAACAAAGATGAGATTTACCTTCAATTTGTTGTTTAATCCTTCAAGATTGATGTTAATCCCCCTTAGTATAGACTTAGATTCAACCTAAATTGATGAAAAATGCATATGAAATTTCTCACACAAATCAGTGGCTGAAATGGGTGAAAAATAGGTCAAAATTCGTTCATATTAACTAAAACCCGAGTTGGGTCGGGTTTGACCCGACTGGGTATCCATTTTGGCCACTAACCACTAAAAATTCCATAACTTTTTGCTCCGGACTCCGTTTTCGATGAGGTTTTCGCCTACGCGTTCGTAACAAGATAATATATAAGTTCCAATAAAGAAAATCCAGAAAAGATCTCCCAATAAGAGCAGTTTTACATATTCGTACGAGTTATGCTTTCCTTTGCAATTTTGTGTTTTTGGTTTTGGGTTCAGAATCTTGTAAAAATTTTCCGACACCACCAACAACTCCTAATAGGTCCAAAACTTAGTTCTAAAGCTTAACATCCCAAAAAAAAACCCACCGTTTGAGTGACGTGCACGTGAGTTACCGAAAAAGCAACGTACTTTGTAAAACTTGGATAAAATGCAATATACGTGACTTATTCGACTTCCAAGACTTCTAACACTTCATATTAACTTATTGAAAGGTGTTTCAACCTTTACATCACCATTTAGATCACCCGTTCAAGTTTTGGGTAGATTTCTCCCATTTAGGCATTCTAGTTATCTACCCAATTTCTATTTAAGCAATGCACTTTGTATTTTTGAACCTTCACATTATCTAAATATGTCATTTGTGAGGTGTTATAACCAACCTTACCCTCTACATCTGATTCCAACTATGGGTTCAACTTATAGCTCAGTAAAACACTTAGCATTTTAGCTAATTCTCTTCTTTCTTTATAAAACACAATTAACACATAAAGCATGCTTTAACGTATAATACATATTTAAAAATCACTAGGTAAGCATATGTAGGAGAGTGGATGTTACACAGAGACAGGTTGAGTACATGATATCGGGTCGGCTCGCTGTAAGATATAGCCACGATCCGATCATTCCACGATAGGCAGTGACATTGACAGGTTTTCCATCAGAGTCCTTATTCAACGTCAGAGGAGGTGCCATGGGGGTCTTCATCGTTGAACATTGATTAATATCAAACTTGTTCAGCATGTCCTTAACATATTTACTTTGACAAATGAAATTTTTTTTGTCAGATTACTTAATCGGCAAACCTATAAAATATGTTAGTTCACCCATCATACTCATTTTGTATTCCTTTTTCATTCGGTTTGCAAAACGAGTGCATAATTCGAGTCTTGTGGAACCAAATATAATATCATCGACATAAATTTGGGCTAGAATAGTATGACCTTTATGTTTTCTTAAAAACAGGGTTTGATCAATTTTTCCACGAATAAATTTTTCTTTAAGAAGAAATTTAGAAAGGGTGTCATACCAAGCTCTGGGAGCTTGTTTTAATCTATAGACAGCCTTTTTAAGTTTGAAAACATGACCAAGGTGACTAGGATCAACGAACCCAGGAGGTTGTTCAACATAAACTTCCTCGCTGAGTTTTCATTTAGAAAAGCACTTTTAACATCCATTTGAAAAAAATTTAAAGTCTTTATGGGCAGCATAAGCTAAGAATAGCCTTATGGCTTCTAGTCTAGCTACAGGAGCAAATGTTTCATCGTAGTCAATTCCTTCTTCTTGTTTGTAACCCTGAGCAACATGTCTATCCTTATTGTGAATTACAGTGCCATTTTCATCTAGCTTATTTCTATAGACCCATTTGGTTCCTATCACTGTCTTATCAGATGGACGAGGGACAAGGTTGCAAACATTGTTTCTTTGAAATTCAGAAAGTTCTTCTTGCATGGTGGAGACCCAACTAGGATCAGAGATAGCTTGATCTATCTTTTTAGGTTCAGAGAGAGAAATGAAATTTACGTAAAGACAGATATTACCTGAACCTCTACGAGTCTTGATACCTGCATTAGGATCACCAATAATTTGATTTATTGGATGACTTGCAGTCCATCGCTGAGCAGGAGGTTGACGAGATTGATCAATAATAGAATCAACGATTTCTTCTCCTTCAGGAGTTCGAGCAAGAGTTTCCTTGAGAGGTATCAGATGGATGGATCTGATTGAGAGGAGTGACGTTGATCCCTGAAGATGAATCGTTTCTTGGAACGGGAAAATCAGGGAGTCCGTCATCATTTATTTCAGCATTAGGTTGACTGCTGAAATAAGTTTCAGGTTCTCCATAATGAGATTTCATCCATTCATTTAGCTCCTCATCTTCTTCAGGGATAGGAGCAGAGTTTGTTGGACGAGATTCATCGAAGTTGACATGCATAGATTCTTCAACATGCTGTCTTCTCTTGTTGAAGATTCTGAAGGACTTAGACACTGAAGAGTATCCAAGAAATATCCCATCGTCAGCTTTAGGATCAAACTTACCCAAGTGATCTATGTCATTCAGAATATAACATTTACAACCAAAGATGTATAAATATTTCAGAGAGGGTCTTCTTCCATGAAATAGTTCATAGGAAGTCTTCTTGAGTCGCTTAACTATTTGAAATCGATTCTGAGTAAGCAAGTTATGCTTACTGCTTCAACCCAGAATTGAGTAGGAAGATGCGATTCGCTGAGCATTGAGCGAGCTGCTTCAATGATCGTTCGATTTCTTCTTTCAGCAACACCATTTTGCTGAGGGGTTCTCACTGATGAGAAGTTGTGAGAGATTCCTTTTTCTTCAAAGAAGTTAATCAGGGTGCTGGTTTTGAATTCAGTACCATGATCACTTCTTATGGAACGAACAATGAGGTTGTTTAGGACTTCCATTCTTTTGATAAAAGCAATAATTACATCAGGTGTATCACTTTTGAATCGAAGAGAAAATACCCAAGTATATCTGGAATATTCATCAACTATCACAAGAGTGTACTTCTTTCCAAAGAGAGATTGGACACTAACAGGTCCAAATAGGTCCATATGAAGGAGTTGAAGAGGAGAGGTCACTGATGAAACTTGTTTAGATCTGAATGAGGCTTTTGTTAGCTTTCCTTTTTCACATGCTGAACAAAGAGATTCTATTGCAAAGGTGTGTTTTGGGAGATCCCTGACAAGATCTTTTTGAGATAATTCATTAATCATCTTAAAGTTTAGATGAGAGAGTCGTTTATGCCATAACCAGTTTACGTTAGATGAAGCTCTGGATATGAAGCACATGTTCTCAGAGTGAGAGCTATTCATATTTATGACATACACGTTTTCAACTCTTTTGCCTGTTAAGGCAAGTTTGTCATTACTATCAGTGACAGCACATCTATTTTTCAGAAATAGAACTTTGAAGTCTTTGTCACATAGCTTTCTAACGCTTAAAAGATTGTGCTTTAGTCCTTCAACATAAGCAACTCGACTGAAGGAGGTTGCTCCGTTGGATAGAATTCCATAGCCTTTAGTGTATCCTTTGCCATTTCTACCAAAGGTCACTGAGGGACCAGCTTCTTCTTTCTAGTTAGAGAGCAGAAATTTTCTGCCTGTCATGTGCCTTGAGCATCTGCTATCTAGATACCAGATACCTTTAGCACTCTGCATACAACAAAAGGATTAATTTTTCATAGGTACCCATATTACTATGGGTCTTGCTGACTTAGTGGAAGTAGTGGCGGAAGGACTACTCGCCGAAGAACTTGCCTCAGCGAATATCTTCACCTTGGGAGTTTTACCAACCTTGGTGGATTTCACCCTCGCTGGTTTATCAGCTTGAGCTACTTTCTTTCCGTGAGCCAATTTTTCAGCTTTTGTAGCATTTGGACATTTGCTTGCAATGTGGGTATTTTCACCACAATTATAGCATTTCCTATATTTATGAGAGGGCTTGGAAGAATAAGGAGAAATAGACGAGACATTCTTAGGAATAGGACCAAGAATTCCTTTGTCAGCTGTCCTTGGAGGTACAACAACCTTTACAGGGACAGCAGAGAGGTCAGTCTTAATTTTAGGAGTCGATCTCTGAATTGATCCATGGATCTTATTTCTAGACTTAGGATGACTTGCAGAGGGAACTGAGGAGTCCTTTGTCTGTTTCTGAATGTTTTTATTCTTAGGAATAGACAACTTCTCAGTAGACTGAGGATTTAGTGAAGAGGGATCACGGATAGAGGAGACGAACATTCCGAATTTTACCATGGAACGATCGTTCTCTGATTCTTCTTTACTTGGGCTATAACCTAACCCGCTTTTAACTTTCAGAGGGATCTGAGCATTGATGATTTCATTGACTTTGTCAGAAGCTTTACACCATTCTTCGATGGTAGCTTTTTCAGCCT
The DNA here is from genome assembly GCA_036898165.1 of Silybum marianum. Lineage (NCBI taxonomy): Eukaryota > Viridiplantae > Streptophyta > Magnoliopsida > Asterales > Asteraceae > Silybum > Silybum marianum. The sequence goes on from CM072529.1 coordinate 33,553,403, forward strand.
TGAGATCAGCGATGACTTTTTCTCTCTCAGTGATAGCTTATTGCTTTTCGATGCTTATAGTTTGATTTACAAAGATTTAATCTTTATATTCCTCTTCAATTTTTGTCAGTTCTTTTATTTTAAGGTGACAATTTTTTAATTCTTCATAGAGGTCCATATTTATTTGTTCAGCTTTTATCTTTCCATTTAAAGCATTATAAAAATCAACAGTCATAGCTTCAAGAGCTGACAAACTATTACTTTCAGTTAAGGAAGAGGTAGAAGGAGTATATACTTGAGTTGAAGGAGACTTAGAGGAAGATGTCTCAGAGACTTCTTCAGCTTCTTCGATTTTTGCCATTAGACAGAAGAAGGCAAGATCTTCTTCATCTGAGCCTGACTCATTAGATGACTTGGCCCAAGCATCTTCATCATCCCAATCAACTTCTTCAGCAATCAGACCTTTGCCTTTTTGCTGGCTTTTCTTCAGATCTCTGTATTTGTTTTTGAGTTTAAAGTATTTTTCTTTCTTATCAGAGTTCTGGGAAGAGGTGGGAGCTGGTACTTTCTTTGATCTGCATTCGCTGGCGAAGTGACCTTTTCGCTGACAGTTATAGCATATTGAAGATGCTTTATCAGCGGGTACAGTCTTTGACTTCTCAGAGTCAGCAATAGCAGGAGGTCTTCGAAAATTACTCTTTCTAGCAAACCTTTTAAAGTTGTTGGTTAAGAGAGTTAGAGAATTATCAAACTCAGAGATGTCAGCTTCAGTGAGTTCTTCTAAATCAGTTTGATTTAATTCAGTGATAGAAGTGATAGAAGAAGAGACTTGTTTTGAAGGTTCTACCTCTGAACTTATTAATGCCAAAGAAGTACTTTTGGCACCTTTAAGTTCATTAATGAGGTTTTTCCTTAAAACCTGAGATTGTTCTTCATTAAGAAGCATACCATATAAGGCGCTCAAAGAGAGGGTTTCAAGATTCTTTGACAATTTTAAGCATGTAGTATACACTCCCCATTGCTCAGGAAGTGCCTCCATGAATTTTGTCAGTATTTCAGCATTTGAATATTCTTTGTTGACAGTTTTAATGTCAATCAACAGACAATTAAATCTTTGGTGAATTTGAGAAAGAGATTCACTTTTAGAGTGCATAAAGCTCTCGTATTGTCTTACTAAGTTTATACATCTAGTGACTAGAACTTCATCAGTTCCTTCATATTGAATACATAGAGTATCCCACATGGCTTTAGAGGTTCTCATCTTCATCACGTAATGATAGACTTCATCCGGTAAAGGCATAGCTATTATAGATCTAGCCTTAGCATCTATAGCTACTTCCTTTTTGTCATCATCACTCCATCGATCTGGAGTTTTGATAATCCTATTTCAGGGATTGCCGCAGGGTTACCAGCGGCAGGAACAATGGGTGAGAGGGCTGTAGGAACAAATGGTCCATTCTCCATATAGTAGGGGATCTTAGGATCTGACCCTTCAAGGAATAGAATCGTTCTTTCCTTCCATAATGGGAAATTATCAAGGCTAAACCTATGTGGTTTGGCTTAAGATCCATTGTCTATAAAGTTTGTATTTGTGTTTGTCATTTTAAAATATCTTTTGAAAATAGGTATTTTAAAGATTTAAGCAAGAAACACTGCTCTGATACCACTTGTTGGTCCCAAAGGAGTCTACAAGAGTTTAAGGATATAGAAACAGTTTGTAGAAGGGGGGTTGAATACAAACAGATAGATTTTTAATTTTTAAATGAGTTTATATTAAATAAACAAATTTACAGTTACAAGCGGAATTAGAACAAGTTTATCAACCTATTCTATTGTAACTAAGAAACACACAGATTTGATGCACAAGAATATAAGGAAGAAAAGAAGCAGAGGTTATAGAAAGGAAAGAGTATGCATGAGGATGAAGAAGATATCTTCATCCTATTTATACCCGTTTGCATTTAATGCAAGACAAAAGGTACATGCCACGTGTCAAACTTTCATACAAAGCTTGTCCTTTGTCCAAAAAGCAACCTTGTATTTGCCCGCGTGTGAATAGTACCATATCAGATATGATGGGGACATAAGAGACAATTCGTACGTCCTTTTCTGACATAGTATAAGGTTTGACTTTTGTGCATCGAGGATAAGATCAACTTTAATCTTGTTTGAGAAGCTTCACTTGATCGCTGAACTTGAAACTTCAAGGATGAACTTTCGAAGTATCCTTGAGGCTTCACAAGACATCACACTGATTTAGATAATCCTTGCTATCACCGAACCGCTTCAGATCACTAGTTGATCATCTCTTTCTTCAGCTTAGTCTTCGACTTTCGTTGAATGTACTTCTGGTGTGATAGCTGATCTTCAGGTCTTCAGGGATAGACTTGAAGTTCCTGAGCTTCAGCGATTGCTGATAGCAATCAGCGGATGCAATCGCTGAATTTGAACTTAAGTCTACACATGAATTTTCACTAAGTATTTAGAGGAATCATATTCAAATCACTGAGAGGAGTTATGATCAACAACCATGTTCTTAATTCTGAGAAGGATAACAAGTTAACAACTTATAGGGATGGTGACATTTACACAACTACATTTACAGAAGATGGTCAACTACAAGGCATTTGCTAAATTTCTACATCAATGCTAGAGACTAGTTGGCTTTGACATAGAAGAATGTCACATATGAACTTCAGATCTATTTCTGAACTTGAAAAGCAACATTCTATTAGAGGATTACCTAAGATCAAGTTTAAAAAGCATTCTTTATGTTCTGCATGTGAACTAGGTAAGATGCTTTCTTCATGCAAGGCTCCTCTGGAAATGCTTCATTTGGATTTATGTGGGCCTATGAAGACTCAGAGTTTAGGAGGGAAGAAGTATATTCCAGTTATTGTGGATGAATATTCCAGATATACTTGGGTTGGATTTCTGAGACAGAAATCTGATACCTCAGAAGTTCTAATCTTATTTCTCAGAAGAATTCAAGTTCTACTTCAACTCCCAATCCAAAAGATTAGAAGTGATAATGGCGCAGAATTTACAAATTCAAAGCTACAAAATTTTCTAGATTCTATTGGTATATCACACAATTTTTCCGCTGCCAGAATTCCACAACAAAATGGGGTAGTTGAAAGAAAGAACAGAACCTTGGTAGAAGCCGCAAGAACCATGCTTGCAAATTCAAGTCTACCATTATCCCTCTGAGCAGAAGCAATTGCTACTGCATGTTTCACACAAAACATGACAATTCTAAACAGAAAACATCTTAAAACTTCTTATCAATTGATTAAAAACAGAAAACCTTCTATTGATTCACTTTTAGAGTGCATAAAGCTTTCGTATTGTCTTACTAAGTTTATACATCTAGTGACTAGAACTTCATCAGTTCCTTCATATTGAATACATAGAGTATCCCACATGGCTTTAGAGGTTCTCATCGTCATCACAGAATGATAGACTTCATCCGGTAAAGACATAGCTATTATAGATCTAGCCTTAGCATCTATAACTACTTCCTTTTTGTCATCATCACTCCATCGATCTGGAGTTTTGATAATCCTTCTTTCAAGGATTGCCGTAGGGTTACCAGAAAACCTTCTATTGATTACCAAAACATGACAATTCTAAACAGAAAACATCTTAAAACTTCTTATCAATTGATTAAAAACAGAAAACCTTCTATTGATTACTTAAAAAGTTCTGGCTACAGGTGCTTTCTGCTGAATGACAAAGAACATTTGAACAAATTTGATCCAAAAGGCTTAAGTGGCATATTTGTTGGATACTCTCAAAGATCATTGAAAGCACAAATGTCAGATTTAATGAGCCAACAATGTCTTCTGAACATAACAGTTCAGAACTCAAGCAAACCCAGATTTATGAACAAATTGATTCAGAAAACAATTCAAATGATAACTCTTCTGAATCTGATTGTTTACTTAAAGCTAAGTTATATTTATTATGTCAAGACTTATTTGATATATCTGTTGATGTCTCTGCAGATTTTCAAAATCCATCCCTTGTCAGAGATGTTACAATTCATTTTTTCAGAAGAGCAAATTACATCAAATATTTTTGGACCACCTATCTCAACCTGAAATTCAAAAAATCTCACTTCTGAACTTGTACAAGTTCCTTCTGAACCATCACATGTCACTTCTGAACCTATTCAACATCTTTCTGAACCTGTGACTGTTACTTACGAACTTATATAGAATCCACAATCTGAGGGGGAGACTTCAGATTTACATCCAGAAATCCATCCAAAACCTGAACCTCAAGCAATTATTGATGAATATGATTCTTTAAACAATGTCTCAACTGTTCAACCTTTGCCAAACATGAACAGATGGACATCTGATCACCCTGTTCATCAAATAATCAGTGATGCCTCTAAAAGAGTTCAAACTAGATTTGCAACAACAAATGAGTGTCTATATGTCTACTTCCTAAGCAACATAGAGCCTAAGAAACCAAGTGAAGCACTTGAAGATCCAAACTGGTTTCTAGCTATGCAAGATGAACTTAATCAATTTGAAAGGAATAAAGTCTGGAGGCTCATTCCTAGACCCAAGGGAAAATCTATCATTGGAACAAAATAGGTTTTTAGAAATAAGAATGATGAAAATGGTATTGTTGTGAGAAATAAAGCAAGGCTTGTAGCTAAAGGTTATTGTCAACAAGAAGGAATAGACTATGATGAAACTTTTGCTCTTGTGGCTAGGTTAGAAGCAATAAGGATTTTTCTAGCCTATGCAACTCATAAGAACCTGAAAGTCTTTCAGATGGATGTAAAATGTGCATTTCTGAATGGTATTCTCCATGAAGAAGTATATGTTGACCAACCACAAGGCTTTGTTAGCAAAGAATTTTCAGATCATGTTTACATTTTGGACAAGGCCTTGTATGGATTAAAACAAGCACCAAGAGCATGATATGACACACTTACAACTTTCCTTCTGAATTCTGAATTCAAAAGAGGTACAATTGATACTACCTTATTTCTGAAAAAGGAAGGTGATGATATGATTTTAATACCAATTTATGTGGATGACAATATATTTGCTTCTACTAATTCAAAATTTTGTAAGAACTTTGAAAAAATCATGCAAACTGAGTTTGAAATGAGTATGATGGGTGAGTTGACTTTCTTTCTTGGCTTACAAGTGAAACAACTTCCCACTGCATATTCATAAATCAATCTAAGTATGTTTCTGATTTACTTAAAAAGTATGATATGTTTGTCTGTTCTAGTATTCAAACACCAGTGGCTACTGCTACTAAACTTGAAGATTTATCTGGTAAATTTGTGGATCAAAAGAAATATGGAGGCATTATTGGTTCTTTGCTTTACTTAACAGCTAGTAGACCTGATATAATGTTTGCCACATGCATCTGTGCTAGATATCAAGCAGATCCAAAAGAATCTCATCTTCTTGCTGCTAAAAGAATTCTTAGATATCTCAAAGGTTCTCCTTCATTGGGACTTTGGTATCCTAAGAATTCTGATTTTGAGCTAACTGCTTTCACAGATGCAGGTCATGGTGGTTGCAGATTAGACAGGAAAAGCACATCTGGATCATGTCAATTTTTAGGTGACAGACTTGTAAGCTGGTCTTCCAAAAAGCAGAACTGTGTATCCACTTCTATTGTAGAAGCTGAATATGTAGCAGCTACAATTTGTTGCTCATAAGTCATCTGGATACAAATTCAACTCAAAGACTATGGCTATACATTCAAGAAGATTCCATTGTATTGTGATTACAAAAGTGCCATAGCCATTACAGCTAATCCTGTTCAACACTCAAAGACAAAACATATTGATGTTAGGTATCATTTTATTAAGGATCATGTTGAAAAAGGAAATATATAAATGTTTTTTCTTCAGACTGATTATCAATTAGCTGACTTGTTTACTAAGCCCCTTGATGAGAAAAAAAATAATTTTTTAGTAAGGAAGTTAGGCATGATGAATTTTTCTACTTAAGAATATTACAAAGAGCAAGCATTAAGAATTAAATTCTGAACATATTTTATTCAGAAATCTGAAAATTTAACTTCAGAAATTTTTGCAGTTAATTTTTCAGAAGTCTAAATTCATTCTTTCAGAAGTACAAATTCTTAATTCTGGAGTCTTTGCAATATTTGTTCATTTCTATATAGCATTTTTCAAGGGAGATATTCTCTCTTGAGCTTAAATATCTTAGAAGTATGGACAAACTTCTGATGATGCCAAATTTTTTTTGTTCAAACTACTTCTTAATTATCAAAAATGTTTTTCAAAATTCAAAAGTATGTATTTTAAACCTATATTCTCATTTCTTTGAACTTCAAGCACACTGAGAACTTCAAAATTTTCATCAAAATGTATTCTTCCAATGTTAATCACCCTATTCAATCCTCGGAATCCTATTCTAGTGGTAGTGGTGATTCAACAAACTCTGAATCATTCAAAATTGTGCAAAAAAGTTTAATGGTTGGTTCTATTGAAGTCCCATTTGAGTCTGATCCTACACTTAAAGACACTGCAACTAAAGGAAACACTGAAGTTGGTCCTTCGAACCCCATTCCAACCCTAATGCTTCTGTATTTGGGGGAAATCAAAATGAACCTATTGATGTCATTTCTGAATCAGTAGAAGGTGTGAATGAATCTCAGAACAATGCTGGCAATACACCAGAGGAGATTAGTGGTCCTGATCTTCATCGAATGAATGTTTCTACTGCCAAGAGAGTTGAAAATAAGAGAAATTATTGTGCTCTTAATCTAAGGTCTACAGAGTTCACTGTTGATCAATTAATTTTGATAGAAATTTTGAAGAAGCATCCTTTTAGGTCAATGCTTTCTAAGAAATTACTTCGTATGTTGGCGGATACAGGTTCTGTATCAAAGAACCTGATATTAGAGACATCATGGATCTTCCATAATCAAATGGTGTTGTTGGTAAAGATTTCTATGATACAGTTCCATCAAATTCTGAACAAACTACGGACTTTATGAAGTTAGGTTATTCAGACCAACTTACTGCATTAAGTTCATTCAGAAGGAAATGTTTACCACCAATCTGGTATTCTCTGTTGACATTCATAAACACTTGTCTTTCTGGCAAAAGTTCAAGTCTAGATCAAGCTTCCACAAATGGCAGAATCATATTTCATGGTATTTCTTACAATAAGCATTATGACTATGCCACTATTATTTTTGAAGAATTGAAGGCTGCAGTGAACAAGAAGTCCATATATTCTTATATACCATTTCAAAGAATCTTTCAGATTTTCATCAAAAGGGCTATGAGGGCTGTTGAAGCCATTACTAGATTGGATAATGCATTGTTTGTTCCATTGTTTTATATGGACAATCTGAGGCCACCAATTTCAAAGCTAAAGTTTCCTAGTGTAGCTCATCTTCCAGCTGATCTTCTTGCCTGTGGAAGTCCAAATAATCAAATTTTGAGTGAGTATTGTGAATCAATGAGACTGCCTAAACCAGTGGTCCCTTCCCCTGATTCAACCTAGAGTGGTGAAAAAGGTGAGGGGTCTAGATTGCATAGTGAGAAGGGAGGAAGTTCAAGGTGGGGAACAACCTTAGAGTGCTAATAGGCAAAATGTGAATGAGAGACAGGGTAGAAAGGTGAGAAAAAGAAATGATGAGGGGAGAACACAGGCAAAAGAAAAAGAATCCTGTGAACTAGCTGTTACAAGCCGGGCAACCACACAATCTATTACTCCACATTCTTTGACGGGTAATAATGAAACAGCAGTGAGCCTATGGAAAATATTGTTAACCCCCCACCGACTCACCCATCTCTCAACAGAAGGGTGTTTCATCAATACTAATGGGGAAAGCAGCTAATCTACCTTTAGATTCCCATATGGAGAATGCTAATGTTGAACAAGAAGGATATATGTCCCCCTTTACACATATAAGCACATTGAGTCTGAGAATCCACTCAACATAAAGCCTAATGAACCACATGATGTGGATTTTCTTCACACAATCACATATCTTTCAGATATACCCAAGCAAAGTGTGTGTCACATTGCTACAACTTCAATAGATATACCATTGCTTGGATAACAAGGATTTGAAGGAAGTCCTGGTGGGGTGAACATCCTAAAATCCCCATTTAATGAGTCCTTAAGGATTCATGATGTGGTGACATCAACAGGCCAGCCTACTTCTGTAGGACTGCAAACAGGACCATCTGTTGGTTCTAGTTCTATTTCCCAGTCTTCTGAATTCTATGAATTCAAGAGTTTTTGTACTTCTGAATTTGCAAAGATTCAGAAGGACATCAAGCATTTGTCAGAAAAATCTTCTAAGGTGTTGGAGGATAGGGTGGAGAGTCAGGAGAAGAAACTAGTTGAGAGACTAAGTGAATTGCAGAAAGTCTCTGTATCTATAAACGATCTTATAGCTTTTCAAGATGCCATTCTAAAATCTTTTTCTGAAGTTGTTTCCTCAGTGGCATGTTTCAGAACCTCCTTGCCATCTACTTCTGAACAACCAGATTTGTCTAAATTGGGCACAAAAGATGACATTCAACTTATTCTGAATAAGTTGACTTCTGTACAGAATAGTCAAGAAACACTTGATCAAAGAATTTCTGTCTTAGAATGCAGACCACAGACTGACACTTTAAAAAAAAAGCATGATGATCAGGATTATGATGATCATGAGGGGGAGAAAAGGAGAAAAGGATCCAATTCTGAAGATGTTCTTTTTAATAAAGGCCCAGTCTTCTAAAAGATCTTCTGAAGATGTTGAAGATATCTTTAGTTCTGAACCTGAATCTCAAGATATTCTTAGTTCTGAAATTACTATGACTGATGAATCAATAGTAACTATTTCTGAAGAAATTGTTGCTGAGAAATCAACTTCTGAAGTAGTTCTAGATGTTATTCCTGAAGAAGAAGTTGATGAAGGATATGAAACAGAGAAACTATTTTTTAATTCTGACAATGAAGTTGGTATTGATGACACTGATATCATTCCTGATTCTAATGAAGAAATGTTAAATGAATATTTAGTTATTGAAGAAGAAATTGGTGAACCAGGTGATCTGTCAGATGTCATTATGTTTGATGAAGATAAAGAAGTTAATGAAATAAGGGATATTGTTGTTGGAGACCTCTGGTGATTGATAGAAGAGAAGATGAAGAATTTCTGAATATTATGTGGTGGCTTGCTAGATAAATGCTTATGAAGTATGTATTTCTGAATTCACCAAGGAATTTGGAGTGTAGATTCTTGGATGAGAGATTATTTATATTCAAAGATTTTAGAATCAACAAAGCAATTATGCATATGTAACAGTTGATCTAAGCCATATGAGTGATGTTGGCTTTTCTAATGAAATTTTGATGACTTATGTTGGTGAGGTTGAAGTCAAATACAAAGAGTGCATTCAGATTCCAAGATTAACTTTACCACTTCTTGAAGAACCTATCATTGATCAAGTGTTTATAAAAGATACAATCTTTGATGAGCTTGAACATGTTGTTACTGTTTTTCCTAAAGATACATATGTTCAATTGTATAAGAAGAGTTTGAAGTTTGCAACTCTAAAAAGCTTTATAAGTGATCAATGGGATAAAGAATATGCTTCTGAAGTTAAATAATTTTATCAAAGGTATGGCATTCAAGATATGCATGACTCTGTTCCAATCATGCATTTTAGAAGTATCAAAAGATCAATTGAAGAAGATATAAGTGTTATCAGATTTGGTGCTGAAAGAAGAGATGTCACTTTAATTGAGTTTACTCAATTTGATCTTTATAACTTGAGGCTGCAAGACAAGCTTTATCTTCTGAACTTCTGTGTGAATAGAGGAGATTCAGAAATTGTACAAGAATTAAGAAGAACACTTCGTATCTATCTTAGAAATCTTGTGAAGCATGACTTCCAACTTGCTTTGGAACTTGGGTTGAAGAAAGTAAATTTATTGGATCCAGTCTCAGTTAGCCTTGCTGGAATATCTACTGTTTTTACTAAACCTGAACTTGGTTTTCATTATGAAGCAGAAGGTTTAAGCAAAAGAACATGTATTGTTTCTGACATTCCAAAGTACTCATCTGCAACTTTAAAGTGGTTATGTGATTCTATGGAATGGATTGCTAGTCCTAAAGAAGTGAAAGATGAGATTTTGTATGTGATTGAATTTTAGAGAACTTATCAGAAGAAGCATACCTGCAGGTCATCAACAGATAAATTCAATAAGAGACGCAGATTATCTGTTGAGTAACTGTTATGACTTTCACATTCTTGCTAAAGAACAAGTAATTGAGTTTGAAGTTTTAGAAGAAACTCAAGAAAAGGAAGATGCTGTTGTAGAAGAACAAGGCCAAGTAAGTCAAATTTTCGAAGTGGAAAGATTACAATTACAAGGAATTGAAGAGCATGCTTTATTTTTCTTGAATATTATCATCCAGAGATGTTCATGAAGCATGAACAAAGGTTTAACTATATAGACTGTTGGTTGGATAAAGACTTTGGATTGAAGCAATGGTACTGCAATATCATGAATAAACTGAAGCTACCTGTTTCTAAGGTAAGAAAAGACAGTCCTATTGTGAAAGTAATCAATGCTAATATAAAGTCCAAGATGAATCACAAGTATGCATTCTTCACTATAGAAAGAGCAAATGGAGAAATATGTACATTTACAGAAGCTGACTTTCAGAGTGTTCATCTGGAAGACCTGGTTAAAGTATACAACATACCGAATCCTTTTCATGATCTAATAACTAAGTTCAGAAAAGTGTTTCCAATTTTGAAAGGAGGAACTTACAGAGAGTTCATCTGGGCTGCAGAGACAGACTTTCAGGTTGCGTATGTGCTTGAGAAAGGAAGAGTAAATTTAAGAAAGCCTAATTTTAAACTTCAAGATATTGAAAAGTTAAAGAAAGGAACATTGATTGTACGTCCTCCTGGGTTTGTCTGCATGACAGAAGAGAGAATGATCTTTGTCAGATTTAAAGAAATCCACAAATGTCGTAATGGAACTCTTCTGGCAATAAGAGAAAGACTTGTAAAAAGAATGAAGAGAATACCAAGTAAATTCAATGATGAAGAATGGACTGAATACAAAAAGCTTTCAAAGGATATGCAAAAAAGGATAGAAAAGCTTTTAGAGTACAGAAAGTTAGTTTTGGGCGATGTAAGACAAATTCTAAAATTCTGGGGCTATAACTTGTTGTTTTGAAGCAAAGGAGGAGATTGTTAAAGCGTATAAGAATTGCTTCAAAGAAGAATGGGTTCTGATTTGATAAAGACAAGCTCAGAAGTAGATATTCAGAAGTGAAGAAGTTAAGATAAGCTTAAAGCATAACTTCTGAAGTGGCTACTTCAGAAGTTCTGAAGGTTCTAAAGAACTTTTGAAGGCAGTTCTGAAGAAGTTCAGAAGTGGTTCTGTGATTCAATTCCAAAGATGGAGGAAGTGTTACCCAGCGTCGAAGTGAAGTTCCTAGTCTCAGCGTCCTCCTTCCTATTGGAAGGGCCCATTACTTTGGGAAAGAAGGCCCCACCTCAGACATTCAATCAACCGGTTTGGACAAAAAGTAGGGCAAGTCATCAGGTATCGAGCTAGGGCATCGCCTCTTGGGCTTTTGAATTGCTACCGCCTAATGTGTCATTTGACCTCAGTCATTCCAGGCAAAAGGATCCGTTCCTGGCCTTAGGTTAGGGAAAGAAGGCTACGGTTAAAAACCACCGACATGTCAAGATCAAAATTGGAAAGGTAGATCATTTCCGTAACGCTTTCGCAGATATAACTCTCCACATGTAGTGATACTATTGGTCTGTTATGTAAACACATGTTAGTTTAGTATCTCTACTTGTATATAAATAGAAGATTAGTTAGTTTGTTAGAACTAATGTTCATAGATCACACTTGTACTGCCAATTACATATTCTGTATTGTAATCGTGATCAATATCAATAACACATCGGACTACGTTGCTCTAATCTCATTGTGTTTTCTATATTCTTTCTACATTTGAATATTTTGGGTCTAACAGTGTGAAATCCATAGTAACGTGTAAAAAAGTTTAATTTTCATTGTAGAGTTCAAATATTCATAATTTTTTCTTGCTGAAACCTTTAGCAAAGAGTAAAAGTTTCCATTTTCCGTTTGGACCATCTCAACGCAAAAATCGTTACCATAAGATAATTTCTCGTTTTCATGCAGGTATCACAAACAACTTCTGATGAGCATAAAGAGAATGAAAAGAAGAAGTCGAAAAAGTTCACAACTATAAGTGGTTAAAGCATACAAAGAGTGTATTTAACAAGAAGAGCATAGATTTAGATGATGCATAAGCTTATTATATGTAATTAGATACAAATTTTTTGATACCATGGATTTGTTTATTATTTGTCTTTGGATTCATTATTTGTATAATTATCAATAATACTTTAATGGTTCTTTATATATTCATAATCATTTTGAACTTCTTTTAGCTTTTATTTTTGCTGGACATTGTTAAAACCGTTCGCAAAAGGTAGTCTATAACAACGGTTTTGAAAAATAAATGTCACTATATTATGTTATAGTCATTGTTTTGAATAATAAACGTCACTATAAATCATGTTACGGTGACCCTTTTCAATAAATAAACGTCACTGTATGTCACATTATAGTAACGGTTTTAAGAAATGAAGTCATCTTTTGTCATGTTACATTGACAGTTTTTGGAAATTAACGTTACCCTATATTATGTTATGGTGACGGATTTTACAAATACAAATCGTGATACGTCACTTTACAGTGATGAATTTTGAAAATCAAATGTCACAGTAGGTCATACTATGATGACGGTTTTCAATAATAAACATCACTTTATGTCACTCTATAGTGACATTTAAAAAAGATAAACGTCACCGTACGTCCTCTTACGGTAACAATTTTGAAAAATAAAAGTCACCATATGTCCTACTACGATAATGGTTTGAAAAAATAAATGTCACTATATATCATTCCTTTGTGACGATTTAAATAATAAACATCAATGTACGTTGGGTTACAATGACGATTTTGAGAAATAAACATAACTTTATGTCATGCTACAATGGCGATTTCTGAATGTAAACGTCAATGTAGGTCATGCTATGATGACGGTTTTAAAAACTAAATTTCACCGTACGTCATGTTACATTGACGGCATTTGTATAGAAACGTCAACGTATGTAATGTTACAATGACTTTTTCGATAAATAACCGTCACTGTATGTAATGCTATGGTGACGATTTTGAATTATAAATGTCACTATATGTCTTGCTATGATGACGATTTTTACAAGTAAATGACACTGTATGTCTTACTATGGTGATTATTTTGAAAAATAAATGTGACCATATATAATGCTATGATGACAGTTTGTGGATATAAACGTCAACATATATCATGTTACGATGACGATTTTAATAAACTAACGTCAGTAGATTTAAGGTGACGTGTAACACCCTCAAATCTGGAAAAAGCGACTAATTTAAAAATCTCTAATATTACATCAAAATTTATGGTAAATCATTTCCTATAAATCTGTATTTAAGTTTCCTCAAACCACAAATAGTAATAAACCTCTACAACAGATAAATTAAGTCTTATACAAGACCTACATATGGATTGGTGTTATTAAACCAGTAAGAGTCGCTATCTCCAAATGCGGAAAACGTCACCAAGGCTAGATATTTAACGTGCTACTCCCAAGCATTCAAGTCCACACGTGTCGCTAGTACCAACCCCAACGATAAACCTGATGCACATGCCGACAAAGAAAAGGGTTATGCTTAACGCCTAGTAAGCTCAAGAGTTTTTTACATATTTATAATTGATTTGAAACCAAAAAGTTTGCTTGATAAAATATAATTCTCAAATGAAATAGTTTTATTATAAAAGCAACATCTTTCCCAAATTCAATATTTCCATAATAAAAAACTTTAGACCAAAATGACATATTAGAAGTGAAAGCTTTAAATAGAAATAGTCATTTAACGTGATACCAATTCCAATACTCTTGAAAGAGGTAAATAAACATTTGACCATAAAGCTTTCACGTTTATTCTTTTCTTTTAACCACGATTTATTCTTGAAAGATACACCCTTAAATCTTTTATTTTACACGCGATTTACTCTTGAAATATATGCCATTTGAGGAAATTACGGGAGAGGCCCGTTATTATACTAACATCAACCCCATACCAGGGTCTTTAGTCAGCGAGTGAGTAAGCGCGACGGATAGAAATCTTAGGCTTCCCGGTGATAAGTTCAACCCCAAACTAGGATATATTACTTGACACTTAACTAAAGAAGTTCAACCCCGTACCAGGATCTATTACATGTCCCATCCCCAAATAAAACCGACTTTTGTGCCTATGGATCCATTACACTAGCATTACCATTACTCGACACCAAAAGAATGACCAACGCATCCAAAACATGTAATGTATTAAATGAAAATGCCATAACTGCATATAACTCTCAAATCTTACATATAGTTATTTAAATCGGACAAGTGTCCATGAGACTCATTTTAGTCAAAACCGAGCAAATGCTTTATAACTCAACATATATGTGATTACTCAAAACATTAGTTGAGACGAACCATTTTCCAAATGAAATCATATTCATGTATTTCCAAAATGTCTCATAATGCAATAACATGCATTTTCCAACGATTTATAAATCGAATACTCTAAAGATGCAAATACAACCAAATGCTTTTTATTTAAAGATAATGCACCCAAACAACTCATACTTATACTTTATTTATCAAAATTTCTAAAACTCAAGTATAAGCATCTTACATGATTTATAAATCCTTTTACACCAAATATGCAAACTTACCCAAATACTCACACATTTGATAAATAACAAGTAAAACATGTTAGTACTTCAAAAATGGACATTTTGGCATGCACAAAGTTTTAACAAAGTATCTTGAACTCACCTTGCTAGATTTAGGCCTAATCTAGGTTTTTACTCCACAACTCGTGTTTCCTTTGAAAAGAGCTTCAGATCCACAACATTCATTACTAGAACCTTCATCAATAACATAAACAAACCCGAAATACACCACAAGAAAACCCTAAATCAAAATCATAAACCAAACCCTAGATTTAAGATTTTAGTGAGGTGATCTTACTTCCCACTCCTATTAGCTCCAAAATCATCAAACAACCTTTAGCCATGTTGTTTCCATGATGAATATCTTCCAAAGATGAAACCACAACACTTTGAATCACTCAAATCAGATAAGTAATGAGAGAGATATGATCAAATGAAGGAAATCCTGATTTTAACCACTAGAGGCCGTCCCCGATTATGACACGCGATTATGCCATTGATAATCGCATGGCATAATCGCTCGTGTCAACACCATCAAGCGGATTCAATTTTTAAGCCACAGTACAATCTTTGCGATTATGATCGGCGAGTATGACACTGTCATAATCGTCGAGCACTATAGCCTGGACCGTTCCAAGGTGTTTTTTCTACTTCACCAGTTTTGATCCCGTTTCTCGTCTTGTAGATGATACCCAATATAAATAACTTCAAAAATACTTGTTTCATTGATTCTAAGAGTGGAACACAAAGAGGACTCGGGATTCCACTTTACTAAAGACTCGATTGACCCATTGTGCCATTGTCTCAAATGCATGACACCATTATCGGGACCACCAACCATTAGGTGATACTGGTGCTATTGTGACAGATGTCAAAACTGTGTGGCATAATAGTCGAGGGACCATACTCCCAGTACCATTGGTGATATTGTGTGAGATGTTACTTTCTCTTGGCACCACTACTCAAACTTTGAAATTAACTCTTCCTTATTAGATCGCTCGGTTCAACATTTTCTTTAACTGGGATAAAAATCAGGATGTTACATGACGGTTTTAGCCTATGGTAGCGGTTTTTGATGTTCTTCGGTAACGGTTTTTAAACGTAACCAAAAGTGTATCAAAAGTGACGACAACTATGATGACGAATTTTATGTCCAAAAAACCCGTTACCGTATACCTACGGTGACGGTTTTTAACCGTCACTTAAGACCATTTTTGTACTAGCATAATTGATACCTTCATATTGTCTGATAATGTTTATTTTTGGAGATTCTTGTACCTCATTGGTACCTTCATATTGAATCCAAAGAGTGTCCCACATGGTTTTAGAAGTTCGCATCTTCATAACAGAATGATAAACATTATCTAGAAGAGAAATAGCAATAATAGATCTAGCTTTAGTATCAACAACTATTTCTTTCTTGTCTTCCTCCCTACGTTGATGTGGAGATTTAGGAATGCGCCTGTCACACCTCGCTAAAGCGGAAACATGAGGTACGACAGTTCAAAGTTTCACAACAATAGGAATATAAACACCAACCATACATAAATAACTAGAACATCAAGTTCAAAGTTTAATAGTTTACAACTTGACTACTCTGTCTTAAATAAACAAATTACAACAAAATTAACATGTACAAATTCTTTATTGGTGTTCCACAAAAACTTACAAAACTTGAGCGGTTACCTTCTAATTTCCTGTAAAGCATGATAAAACAAAAGAGTCAACTACAAAGAGTTGGTGAGTTCACAGGTTTTCAAATGCACAAAATATTTTATATTCAAGGTATATAAAAAAATAGAGAATCGAATGATCGCATCAACTTTAGTATTTTAAAGGTTTATGAGAAAAAATACATATTATAATTATGCATTATATTAAATTATTGAGCCACTACTAAGCCTAAATGACATTCTACGCCCCACGAACTACCTCAGCGGTGGACCTAAAGTGCACCCCTACTTGCCAGTTAGGTGGCTATGTCAACCAAATAACGCTATCCACAATTATCATCGGCTCATTTAGAGTTAAATAGTAGTGTACCACGGGGACTTTACCGTATAAAGTTTCTCATCATAATGATTTGTATGTTTTTCATTATTCAGTATAAATCAATTCAATTTCCTTTAAACGACATGATTTACACCCCAAAACGTATAAACATTTAAAAAGAGGGGCCGTGAATACTCACCTTATAGCAAAGCTTCCAAATAGATACCCGAGATGTCCTTGATGGCCTAATGCTTACCTAACAAAGCAACGTACCCAAATTAACACTTATATGTCTAACAATTACTATGAGAGTGCTTATAAGTCCTTATATGTCCAACTTGGTCTACTATTATCCCGTTACACTTATGCTCTTTAATGATATAAATTATACCAAAAATGTAATGTTATAGTCCTTCAAGTGATCAAATTTCATGAAATCAAATAATTTCAAAGTTTCACCTTCTGAAAGAAACTTTAGGTCCTAAAAATGATTAGATTAATGTAACATCAAAAATGACAAAATTTTCCATCTTTTTATATGTGATATATTACTGAGTTAAGGTCATTGGGACCAAATTTCATGAATTTTGGACATATAATAATGGTTCAAATAATTTATATAAAACAGTGTATCACAGTAAGAAGGACAGATTACACCTTGTTGGTAAGACAACCATTTGAGGAGTTCTACAAAAGGTTTTTCAGAAATTCCAATTGGATTATAGACACAACACATAAAGGAAACATTTAAGATAAGAATCACTCATTTTGAATAAGTTATGAGGAAGATATGGCACCACAAAGTTGCATGCACACATCTGTCATTAGTTGACAGATTGCACACTTAACTTTAATAAATTGGTTTGTGCCTCAAAACTTCATATTTTTGAATGAAACTGGATTCATATGAACTCTAACTCGTAGAAGAAAACTCCAGAAGAAGAATTATGTATTATGGACAAATATTCAAAGAGATATTAAAGTGCAAAGTAGGGTTTATCTACTGGTTGTTTCATAGTTTGCACATCTAAAATGTTTTAGGTGTTTGGAGGGTCAAACCTTCATATTTTCATGTGATTCAACTTTCAAACAGAAGATAACTCATAAAATTGATTCTCAAAGGAAAAATCATCCTTATTCATTGAGTTTTGAAGGAGATATGGCCATTTGAATATGCATGCACAAATCTGTCAGATTTGGACAGATTGCACACTCATTTTGTTTTGATTAATTGAAATCCCAAATCACCACATCTTTGAGTGAAACCAGTGACATTTGAAAGGTAACTCATTAAAATAATTTCCAGAAGAAAAATCATGTAATTTGGATGAATATTCAAAGAGGTATGATCGTTCAAATTAGGGTTTACCTACTTTTGAACTTTCAGATGCACATTCATCTTGTTATGAACATTTGAGGGGTCAAAACTCAATGTTTTTGAGTGAGACCACTTGGATTAGAACCCCAACTCACTAAATAAACATTTAGAAAGAAGATTCATAATATTTGAACATATTATTTGCAAGAAATGGACGATTTATGCACATACATAAAATGTGTCAGCACCAAAAATCACCATTTTGTTGTTCAAAATCACATAAAATCATGATTTTCACCTATTTTCTTGAGTTTTATTGTTTGGGTCATAAATTACCACCATTATGTAAATATTTTATATGTTTTTGGTGTATAATCTTTCCATAAAACTACGAATTTTCAGAAGTTAGAAGAAGGAGACTTAGGATGCATGAAAAAGTGGGGTTTTCACCCAAAAATGGTAAGAAAAAGAAAGAGATAATGTTATTACTTACTTGGTTGAGGAAATGAACCTATTATCTTCAACTTTGTTGCAAAAATGTTGATTCTTGAAGGTGAAATTGGTTGGAAAGTGATGAAGAAGAAGAGAGTGTTTTGAAAATAAGACTCTTGAGTTTTTAGAGAGAGAGAGAGAGAGAGTTTTCTTTGAATTTGAATTTGCAAATGAAAGGAAATGAAAAAAAAACAATTTTTATATGAGAGCAGGGGGGGCATGGATATGGGCCCCACCCAAATCCAATTTTTTTTTAAAATTTATTTCAAGCCCAAAAGTGTTTAAATTATATAAATAATATAAGTTTTATATTTAGCATTCTAAAACTATATATTTTATATAAATTAGGTATAAATTAAAGCATTTGGCATTATATAGGACATTTCAGCCAGTTACTGGTTGGAACCGGACTTTCTAAGCAACTACCGGAAACCCTAGAAATATTTCGGCCAATCTAAGCCAACTAACTCCTATTCTTATATATAATCCATATTAATACTAATAAACTTAATAAAAGCTAACCTAGAGGTTCAAATTTGACAGTTGTCACAGTCTCCTCCTATTAAAGAAATTCTGTCCCGAAATTTGATGACTGCTATTGTCAATGGACTCCTTTGCAAAAAAATGCGGATATTTGCCTTTCATGAAATCTTCTATTTCCCAAGAATACTCTGGGCCATGCTTCGCATTCCAGTGAACTTTGATAATAGGGATCTTACTGCGTCTAGCTGTTTGACTTCTCGATCAAGTATCTCGACTGGTTCTTCAATGAAATGTAACCAATAATTAATCTGAATGTCATCCAGGGGTAGCACTATTGTTCATCCGTTAGGAATTTTATCAGATTCGACATATGGAACGTGTCGTGGATGGCGCTTAAATTCTGTGGCAACTTTAGTTTGTATGCTACCGGTCCAATTCTTTCGGTTATTTCAAATGGACCAACGTATCTGGGACCCAGCCTGCCACTCTTCCGGAAATGTACTAGTCCTTTCCATGGTGATACTTTCAAAAGAAGTTTATCACCTACTTGGAATTCTAACGGCTTTCTCCGATTATCCGCATAACTCTTTTGACGATCTCTTACTGTCTTGAGTCTTTCTTTGATTATTGAGATCTTGTCAGTGGTCTCTTGAATAATATCGGGCATGGTCAACTGTCTATCTCCGATTTCTAACCAACTAAGTAGTGATCTACATTTTCGTCTGTATAGGGCTTCATATGGCGCGCACTGGATGCTGGTGTGATATCTGTTGTTATATGAGAATTCAACAAGCGGTAGGTGGGTATCCCAACTCCCACCAAAATCTATCGCTAATGCACGCAACATATCCTCTAATGTTTGAATAGTTCTTTCTGATTGTCCATCCGTTTAAGGATGATAGACAGTGCTATAATCCAAACGTGTAACCAATGCCTTTTGAAGAGACTGCTAAAATCGTGATATAAAATGTGTGTCTCTGTCTGAAATAATGGAAATAGGCACACCGTGACGTGAAACTATTTCATTGATATAAATTTGTGCATGTTTCTCCATACTGAAATCTTCACGAACGGGAATGAAATGAGCTGATTTTGTAAGTCGATCGACTATAATCCATATAGAATCATATCCTTTCCCAGTTCTGGGTAGCTCGGTTATGAAATCCATAGTTATTTGCTCCCATTTCCATTGGGGAATTTCGGGTTGTTGAAGTAGACCGGATGGTTTCTGATGTTCGGCCTTGACTTGAGCACAAGTTAAGCACTTGAATTACCTACTCTGCAATATCTTCATTCCTGGCCACCAATAGTATTGCTTCAGATCCCTATACATCTTATCCGCTCTTGGGTGAACCGAATATCTGGATCGATGGGGTTCATCCAAGATGGTTGATCGTGAATTTCAAACCTTTGGTACCGATACTTTATTCTTAAAATAATGTACTCCGTCTGATTGGAATTCAAATTCTTTCAAAGCTTCCCTTTGTGCTTCAAGAATTTGAGTCTTTAAACTTGTTTGAACCATCATTCCCATAACTCGTGCTCTCGTCGGCTTCACTCTTTCTTTTCTGCTTAATGCGTCGGCTACTACGTTAGTCTTGCCTGGATGGTACTTTATTTCACAATCGTAGTCACTAAGTAGCTCAACCCATCTTCTTTGCCTCATATTGAGCATTTGTTGGTCAAGAATGTGTTGAAGGCTTTTGTGATCAGTGAAAATGGTGCACTTAGTGCCGTAGAGATAGTGTCTCCAGATTTTGAGTGCGAACACCACCGCCCCTAACTCCAAGTCATGGGTGGTGTAATTCTTGTCATGAATCTTTAATTGCCTTGATGCATATGCGATAACTTTCTCCTTTTGCATAAGTACACATCCCATTCTTTGATGTGAAGCATCACAGTAGACTACAAAGTTATCCATTCCCTCAGGTAAAGCCAAAATCGGTGCGTTGCGTAACTTATGTTTGAGAGTCTGGAATGCTTCCTCTTGTTTGTCTCCCCAAATAGAGTTCTTCTCTTTCTGAGTCAGTGTCGTCAGTGGTTGCGCGATCTTGGAGAAATTCTCAATAAATCGTCGATAATAGCCTGCTAACCCAAGAAATTGACGGATCTCAGTTGATGTCTTTAGGGCTTCCCATTTCTTACTAGATCAACATGTATCCCCTTTTCATTTACTACGTGGCCTAGAAAGTGGCGTACAAATTTTCATTCTTGAGCATTTCTAGTATCAACCTCAAATGTTGTTCATGCTCTTTCTTATTACGAGAATAGATGAGTATATCATCTATAAACACGATCACGAATTTGTCTAGGTATGGTCGACATACTCTATTCATCAAATCCATGAAGACTATCGGTGCATTTGTTAGCCCAAAAGGCATAACTAGGAACTCGTAATGACCATAACGTGTTCTAAACATTGTCTTACGAATGTCTTCTTCACGAACTCTCATCTGATGATACACCGATCGAAGATCGATCTTTGAGAAATACGTAGCACCTTAAAGTTGATCAAATAAGTCATCAATTCGAGGAGGGGGTATCGGTTCTTGACAGTCAACTTATTGAGTTCCCTATAATCGATACACATTCGAAATGATCCATCCTTCTTTTTAACAAATAAGATTGGAGCTCCCCAAGGTGAAGAGCTAGGCCTAATGAATCCTTTATCTAGTAACTCTTGGAGTTGTTCTGACAGTTCTTGCATTTCAGATGATGCTAACCGGTAAGGTGATTTTGCTACGGGCACAGCTCCCGGAATTAAATCAATGTGGAATTCAACTTGTCTTAGTGGGGGCAGTCCGGGTAGATCATCAGGGAATACCTCGGGAAAATCCTGAACTATAGGGATATCCTGAATACGTTTCTCTTCGGTCTCTTTATTCACAACGTGAGCTAAAAATCCTGTGTAGTCTTTTCTTAGGTACTTTCGCATCTTCATGCATGACAAAATTTTAGAATCCCTTCTGTGTTTCTCACCATGTACTTCTAGTGTTTCTCCTTTGGGTAGTGGTATTCGGATAATTTTCTTAGAGCAACAAATTTTGGCTTGGTTTTTAGACAACCAATCCATACTCACGATTATATCAAAACTTCCCACCTTAATCGGGATTAGATCTATACTGAAGTCTCTATTAACCAAGTTTAAAGTGCAGTTCATTATTACGTCTTTGGCCCTACTTTCTTGACCGTTGGCATATTCAATGACATACTCTTGTTTCAACTTTTGAGGTCTTAGATTTATCTTTGCTCTAAAATCTAATAACACATAACTCCTATCTGCTCCAGAATCAAATAATACAGATGCATGATGATTAT
The DNA here is from genome assembly GCA_036898165.1 of Silybum marianum. Classification (NCBI taxonomy): domain Eukaryota; kingdom Viridiplantae; phylum Streptophyta; class Magnoliopsida; order Asterales; family Asteraceae; genus Silybum; species Silybum marianum. The sequence continues at coordinate 33,575,838 of CM072529.1, forward strand.
TCAGAAGAAACATACCTGTGACCACATCCGGGTTTTGTCTTGCTTCTTCCGCTCCAATTTCAAATACTCAACCTCGTGCTTGACCTTCTTGGTTCCTTTGATTTGTTGGTTGCACTTGCCTGGTATCTGGCCTCCAATTTCGTCTTGGGCATTTATTTCTGAAATGATCTGGGCTTCCACATTCATAACAAACCCGCTTCTCCCTAATCTTGCAATCTTTTGCAATATGGCCTTTCTGGTTGCACTTGAGACAAGTAATGCATTTCCCTTGATGATGACTATTACATTTATCACACTTTGGGTACGCCCCTTTTCCTTTCCCTGTTGCCGATGTCTGAATTCCATAATTTCCTGACGTTCTTTGCTCCTTGCCTGACCACTTCCCAAACTGTCTTCTTGTAGGTTCATCCACCTTCTTCTTTCCCAATACCTTGTTGGTTGCAAACGTTCCTGTACGGTTCGCATTGTTGGTGAGTCGTGTTGCTAAGTTTACTGCTGCTTGAAGTGGCTTTGGATCAGCTGAACTAACGTCCCCTCTAATTTCAGGAGACAGACCCCATACATATCGGTCAACTCTATTCTCCTCAGGTGTCACTAAGTGTGGTACTAGTTTGGCCAACTCATGGAAACGGGCAGTGTAAGTATCAACGTCGTTTCCTTTCATTTCATGGTTCCATAATTTTGCTTCTAATTTCTGAATTTCACTTCTCGGACAATACTCATCTTTAAGCATTTTCTTGAATTCATCCCATGTGAGTCTATTAACTGCCTCTCGGCCTCGAATTTGGACCTGGGTGTTCCACCATGTCAAGGCTCGTCCTTGTAGAAGACAAGCAGCAAATTCTACCTTGTTTACCTCGGTACATTTACTAATGCGGAGAACTGACTCCATGCCCTCTAACCAAGTTATCAGTCCAACAGCTCCTTCCGTTCCATGGAACTCTTTTGGATTACAACTCCTAAAAGATTTGTATGTACACTCTCTTTCTTCAGATCTCCGGTTGTTTCTCTGATAAGTGTTTAAGCCCGCCGCTACTTGGCTAACCTTGCGACTTCGGGATTTTTTCTCCTTGGAGGCATTGTTCTAAAACACAATTTCAAATTGAGTTTCGATCAGACTTCTATTACTATTTCCGAACTAATTCTACTTACTAAGTTTAGGCGTATAATATAATATACGTTTAGTACTAATCATCTAATCATACATTCAAACAGAATACGAAATTCAGATAACATGCATAACCTTCATAGATAAAATTTAAACATTTCAACATAAATTTCCAAAATATAAATCCAAAAAGATAACACATTGTTTACAACTTAAAACAAACAAGTTTCTAATAAGAGTGTTTCGATCCCAAAAAGATTCAAATAAAGAGGTTGACTAGTGCAACATCAAACAAATCAACACTCCTAACAAGGTCACTAGGACCCCTAACGCCCAAGCCAAATATGTATGCATCCTCCGAATCGCCCCTCTAGCATCAAGGGCCACCTCCATAACTCTATTCGTGAATGCATTGTGTGCACTATCGCCAGGATGTCATCTATAGATTGTCGGTGATGGTCCAGTCTGTGTCGGTGAAACTACTTCATTAACCATTCCGGAGACCCATGCGTGTTCCAACGCGGTCATCCCCTGGGGCTGCGGTACAAGGACTCCTATTGCCGGAGGAGGAGTCACACTTCGCGACCTGGATCGCTATTGGGATGGTTCTTCCGAAGGTACGGAAGGAACCGTGAAAGTCACTCTCCTGATAGGGAGAACGCGCTTTCGAGCGGTTCTGATCGTCCTTGGTCCTCGAGATGTACCCTCGCTAGTAGGTGAAGGTACAGGCATAGAAGTGAGTGATCGAACAGAGGAGTCAGCAGTATCCTCGGGTCACTCCTCCTAACTCGGCCAGTGATATAGCCGGACTCATCTGGGGAATTTTCGGACGATAACATGATACCGTGAAATAAAAAAAATTATAAACGTCAGAAACAATTTATAATACTCATGCAAACTCACATAAAATCATATTTTTCGATTTGAAATAAGAAGTTTTCCGATCTATGCTGATTTTTAGTATAACTAGTCTAAGCCTTTCTTATTCATACCATATTTAGACATAGGTGATCAGGCTTTGCCTAATTATAATATGCTAGAACGATGCTCATTGTAGTTATACTAGTAGTGAGCTTTTAAATTTTTAAATATATCTAAGAAAATAACTTTTGAAAATTTTGGTTATAGTGCATGGTTTTTGTTAGAAAACCGGTGTTCTCTATAACCTAAGGCTCTGATACCAAGTCTGTCACACCCCGCTAAAACGGAAACACGAGGTATGACAATTCAAAGTTTCACAGCAATAGGAATATAAACACCAACCATAGTTTACAACTTGACTACTTTGTCTTAAATAAGCAAATTACAACAAAATTAACATGTACAAAATCTTGATTGGTGTTCCACAAAAACATACAAAACATGATCGGTTACCTTCTAATTTCCTGTAAGTATGATAAAACAAGAGAGTCAACTACAAAGAGTTGGTGAGTTCACAGGTTTTCAAATGCACAAAACATTATATATGTAAGGTATATAAAAAAATAGCGAATCGAATGATCGCATCAGCTTTAATATTTTAAAGTTTTATGAGCAAAAATACATATTATAATTACACATGATATTAAAGTATTGAGCCACTACTAAGCCTAAACGACATTCTACGCCCCACGAACTACCTCAGCGTTGGACCTAAAGTGCACATGTGTAGAGCATTCTTAATTGATAAAGTGCACCCCTACTTGCCAGTTAGGTGGGTATGTCAACCAAATAGCGCCATCCACAATTATCATCGGCTCATTTAGAGTTAAATAGTAGTGTACCACTGGGACTTGACGTTCATTATTCAATATAAATCAATTCAATTTCCTTTAAACGACATGCTTTACACCCCAAAACGTATAAACATTTAAAAAAGAGGGGCCGTGAATACTCACCTTATAGCAAAGCTTCCAAATAGATACCCGAGATGTCCGCTTGATGGCCTAACGCTAACCTAACAAAGCAACGTACCCAAATTAACACTTATATGTCTAACGATTACTATGAGAGTGCTTACAAGTCCTTATATGTCCAACTTGGTCTACTATTGTCCCGTTACACATAATGCACATATGCTCTTTAATGATATAAATTATACTGAAAATGTAATGTTATAGTCCTTCAATTGATCAAAATTCATGAAATCAAATAATTTCAAAGTTTCACCTTCTGACAGAAACTTTAGGTCCTAAAAATGATTAGATTAATGTAACATCGAAAATGATAAAATTTCCATCTTTTTATATGTGATACATTACTAGTTAAGGTCATTGTGACCAAATTTCATGCATTTTGGACATATAATAATGGTTCAAATAATTTATATAAAACAGTGTATCACAGTTAGAAGGGCAGATCAGACCCTGTTGGTAAGACAACCATTTGAGGAGTTCTACAAAAGGTTTTTCAGAAATTCCAATTGGATTATAGACACAACACATAAAGGAAACTTTTAGGATAAGAATCACTCATTTTGAATGAGTTATGAGGAAGAATCATCCTTTTTCATTGAGTTTTGAAGGAGATATGGCATTTGAATATGCATGCACAAATCTGTCAGATTTGAACAGATTGCACACTCATTTTGTTTTGATTAATTGAAACCCCAAATCACCACATTTTTTAGTGAAACCAGTGGCATTTAAAAGGTAACTCATTAAAATAAATTCCAGAAGAAAAATCATGAGTTTTTAGAGAGAGAGAGAGAGAGAGTTTTCTTTGAATTTGAATTTGCAAATGGGAGGAAATGAAAAAAAAAACAATTTTTATATGAGAGCAGGGGGGGCGGTCATGGATATGGGCCCCACCCAAATCCAGAAAAAAAAATTAAAATCTATTTCAAGCCCAAAAAATGAAATTAAAAGTCCATTTTCTCAATTTTGGCCTATTTTGCTACAGATGATACACGAGGAATCTTTTTATGGTGGCTCTTCCTTCTAATGACCGGCATATCTATGATTATTTTCTCCCAGATGATTTTTTCCTTCAAAATATAAGCCCAAAAGTGTTAAAATTATATAAATAATAAAAGTTTTATATTTAGCATTCTAAAAACTATATATTTTATATAAATTAGGTATAAATTAGAGAATTTGGCGTTATATAGGACATTTCAACCAGTTACTGGTCGAAACCGGACTTTTTAAGCAACTACCGGAAACCCTAGAAATATTTCGGCCAATCTAAGCCAACTAACTCCTATTTTTATATTTAATCTATATTAATACTAATAAACTTAATAAAAGCTAACCTGGAGGTTCAAATTTGACAGTTCTCACAGCGCCTTTCTAGGATAGCAGCAGCGGTTGTGGTAGCACGGCTCTGCAAGAACTATAGATGTTGGAATGAATGGTATGTTTTCTATATAGTAGGGGATCTTTGGATCTGAACCCTCTAGAAATAAAACCATTCTTTCCTTTCATACAAGGAAGTTATCCTTGCTAAACTTAGGAGGTTTGTCAAGAGAGCCATTGTCATTATAGTTTGTATTAGGATTAGCCATTTCAAAAAACAAAAGGATATTAGTTTTTGAAGATTAGAATGCAATAAACACTGCTCTGATACCACTTGTTGGTCCCAAAGTAGTCCACAAGAGTCTATAAGTACCACAAAGTTTGTAAAAGGGGGTGATGAATACAAACACACACTTTTAAGTTTTAAATGAGTTCGTTAGAAATAAATTAATTTACAGATTGTTTGCGGAATTAAGAACAAGTATAAATACCTATTCTAAAACAATCAAGAAACCCTAAATTATGATGCCCCAGATTAAGAAAGAAAGAAGCAAAGGTTTAAGGAGAGACACGTATGCATGAAGATGAAAACGAGGTTCTTTATCTATTTTTACCCAATGCATTAAATGCAAGTCAGAAAGTATGTGTCGCGTGTCAAGCATCTATTGGAGGTTTGTCATTTGTTAATAAAGCAACCAGACTTTTTGCCGAATATGAACATGTGACCCTATCACAGTTGGTAATAACGTGGGAGGCAATAAAGTAACTACGTACGTACTTTCTGACAAGGGTTATAGGGAGGTTGTCCTTCATGCGTCGAGGATAAGAAAATTTCTAATATTGTTAAGTAAGATTAATTTTGATCGCTGATACGGAGGGTTCAAGGATAATCCCTTCAGGTATCACTAAAGGATATCCCTATCACTGAACTACTTCAGATCACCAGCTAATTTTCCCTTTCTTTAACTATATCTTCGATGTTCGCTTAAGGTTCTTTTGTATGAACTTTGTCTTCGGGTCTTGTAGCTTCAGATATCATTCCTGATAGGTTTCAGCTATACTGAGTGCAATCAATGTTTGCGTTCGTTGAACCTGAACAAGATCTAAATCTACGATTTACACTAAGTATAAAGCAAACCATAATTAAATAACTGAAGGATTTTGGATCAACAAAAAAAAATAGCTGCAATCGCTTGTATGCATTTTGTACATACCGTCGGATGGAGGGTCCCAAGGTGTTTTTTAGTTTTCTTTTTTTTAGTGTCTTCCCCTTAACCGTCCTCTTTATCTCTCTCTCTCTATATATATATATAACAATATAACAATATAACAATATATAGTATATATAACAATATGTATATATAACAATTTCTATATATTAGATAGACTTGGGATCACGTGAGACCAGTCTGTTTTCGTGAGACCCGTAAGACCACATTTTTACACTTGAAACTTCACAGCAAATCACTGTGAAGGTAAAAAAAAAATCGATGTTTTTGTGAGACCAACTTTTTATACTTGAAACTTCACAGCAAAACACTGTGAAGGAACATTCATAGTGTTTTTGCTCTGAAGGTTCGATTTTTTTACCTTCATAGTGATTTGCTATGAAGTTTCAAGTGTAAAAAATGGGGTCTCACGGGTTTCATGAAAAGAGTGTTTCTCACGTGAACCCAACCATATATATATAGGGGCGGGTTTATACGAGGACAGTAACAATTTACTAGAATGCGAGGAGCTTTTTTCATGTACAAAATCACATGTGATTTTGCACTAACTGTAGCGGGCGACTTTTGGGGCCACTGAAGTCGCATGGAAAGTCGCCCGCATCATTTATGATTTTGTACAAAATTACATATGATTTTGTACACGAATCATATGTGATTTGGTACATGAAAAGTTTCATGTACAAAAATGATTGGTTAAGGATTGTTCTCGCATTCTCGTAAATTGTTTCCGTCCTCGCATGAACCTCCCTCGCTCTCTCTCTCTCTTTCTATATATATATATATATATATATAACACCAAATGTCTTCATATTAGTACCAGTTCTAAGGTAAGTAAGTTTTAAGAATCAGTCCTGTTGATGTCTTTAAAACACATTTATCTATTTTACTATCACTAATGAGATACTTAACGAGTTTAAATGCATTTTATATTTACCGAATGTTGGTTCTTAGAATAGGAAACTAAATTTTGCATTTTATACTTACTTTTATGTTGATCATAAATCTTTGTTTGTTTGGTCTTCATAACAATTTCAACTATTTTGTTGTTGGCATTTATTTATTTTTACTTGTGGACATCTAATATGCATGTAATAATGAGATGCATTGGTTAATGAACTTCATGTGTGAAGTCATGTTCTATGTTTAATCAACTATATCCTTTTGATTATTGATGTCTTCTGAACGAATAATGACTCGTCTTTGCAGGTTGTCCATTCATCCTGGGAAAATGCAACACACAATTATTCATTTGATGCAAATTGTCGTGTTGAAGGTAATATAACATTAAACTAAATCTCACTTTATTTATGTTGTTTAAACTCTATTTGTCTTTCTATTTTAATTTCCTTAAATACATAATCGATGTTTTTCTCAACATGATGAATTCAAGAATTTTTTTTTATATTATGCAAGAAACACATTTTTAGCTACTCTATTTGTTTTTATTGATTGAAAAGTAGGCAGGGCCGGCCTTGAGTTTATCTTGCCCATGGCAAAAAGAAAACAAAATGCCCCTAAAACATCAAGACGACTCATCTCCATGCCGATTTTATTAAATATAGGAAAAATAATGCAGGGGGGGGGACATAAACCAAAACCCGATGTCTCCTTGCGTTTTTTAAAGCAAAAATATCAATCATTTTATGATAGTCAATATTAGCTAAAAATTTACTCTCAATACTCAAAATTGAGAGTTGTGATCGAGGAAACATAGTTAATTCTTAGACAACTAATACGATATAGATGTACTAGAGAATAGAAAGATAACACCTGGCTTCACGAAATTGTCAAATGTCTAATAGGTCGAAACTCGCAAACTTTGTTTTTGCAATATTAGCAACGGTAAACGGTAAATCATTAATCAAAGAATAAAGAAATCAAAACTAACCAAAATAACCCTAATTTGACTAAACTAAAGTAAACAAAATATAAAAATAACCCTAAGTCCCTAACCTAATATAAACAGTAAACTCAATTATTGTATAATCCATAACATTTTTTTTGAACTATAACTTTATTAACCAATTGGAAAAACCCCAAAACCAAGGCACCATACAAAAAAGCAGGGGTCAAAAGGGACTCCCAAGCAATTAAAGAAACAACAACAATAGTTTGCCAAGAGCAACCCAAAACTGAAAGTCCCTAATTACACCAAACACAATCACAAGTACCAGCCTCACATCTAACACAGGAGCAAGACCCAATTAAGACCAAATTAAATCAAAAACTAAAAACTAAATAAATCAAATTGAAAACAAAAATAGAGAAATCAGAATTTTACCAACGGTCAGAAGAAGACTCAGAAGTCAGAACTCATAAGTACTCTCGATGATGCCCTTTACTGAGTTAGGGAAAAAACTCAGAAGTCAGAAATTCGACTAGACGAGAGCGAGAGCAGAGGCCAGAGAGAAGGTCGAGAGATTGAGAGAGAGGAGCGATGGATCACAGATTCACAGAGGTTCGCTGATTACTTGATTTGTTCGTTGATTTGAGAGTTGAGAGAGCCGAGTTCGTGACTTTGTTGATTCGTTCGTTCGTTATGTGAGTTGAGTGAAGGAGCAACAGATCGATACATAAGATTTGATGGAATGGACTGCATACTATTACACCTAGGGCTATACTAACGGTAATATTTAGGCCCAAACTGAACCTACTATAGGTAAAATAAGTTTTTTTTGCTGCCCTCTAAAAATCTGCTGCCCTGGGCCATTGCCCCTTGGGCCTATGGCCAGGGCCGGCCCTGAAAGTAGGCATCTAAATGCATACTTAACTACATTTGTTGTGTTACAAGTACACTAGTCTTATGGCTCATCCTATAACTTGGCAGTCGCCATCTTTTGCTGATTACCTTTTTGAAACAATTTAATGGACTTCTTGTTATGCACAAATCATCATTCTTTCCTAAAGTTTTGACTTTAATGTTTATAAGTCTGAACTTGTTTCATCTTATGTTTTCGTTAATCATATGCGAAAGTCTCATCATTTGTTGTATTCATCATTTGTTGTGTTATCTATTTGCATGTAACACAAACAACTTATATTCATAATTTCTAGAAGCAAAAGGCTTTGAAGCGAGATAACAACTATACAACTGTTAACGGTACAGTCAATAGATTGAAGCAATCGAGTATAACGTAGATAAGGAAAAAAAAGGTTTTATATATATCTAATGTCAATCATTTGACTCGTATTTTGAATTTTCATTTTTATTTTACTCATAAATGATTAAAAAACCCCGTCATCAAAAGATTGTTTATTATGCTTTAAGGTAACATTTCATAATTTAGCGCCATCGTAAGTCAATTCATGTTACGGTGACAATTTTGAAAAATAAACGTCACTGTATGTGATGCTATAGAGATGGTTTTGAATATATAAATGTCATTGTACATCATGCTACAGTGACGATTTTGACAAATAAACGTCACTGAATGTCATACAACATTGACAGTTTGACAAATAAACGTCATCGTATGTCATGCTACGACGACGGTTTTGACAAATAAACGCAACCGTGTGTCATGCGATGGTGATGATTTTGAAAAATAAATGTCACCATATGTCATGTTATAGTGACGGTCTTGACAAATAAACGACACCGTATGCGATGCTACAGTGATAGTTTTGTCAAAAAAAATGTCATGCTGACGATTTTGACGAATAAACGTCACTGTATATCATACTACAGTGTTAGTTTTGCAAAATACAGGTCACAATATGTCATGATACGGTCACAAATAATCATCACCAAATGTTAGGTTATGTTTTGACGGTTTTGAGAAACAATCATCACCAAATGTTATGCGATGTTTTGACAAATAAATGTCGCCATATCTCATGCTACGATGACGCTTTTGACAAATAAATGTCATGGTATGCCATGATACAATGACGGTTATAAAAAATAAACGTCACCCAATTATGTCATGTTACAATAATGGTTTTTAAAAAGATTAATGTCACGGTTGATCATGCTATGGTGACGATGTTAAAAAATAAACCTCACCACCAAATGTCATGCTACGGTTACGGTTTTGAAAGATAAGTATTGTCACCGTATCTCATGCGACGGTGACAGTTTTGAATTATAAACGTCATTGTATATCATGATATGACAATTTTAAATAATAAATATTACCTCATATATGTTATTTTATGATGACAGTTTTATATAATAAACGTCACCGTATGTCATTCTACAGTAACGACTTTGAATCATAAACGTTACCATATGTTATGTTGTGGTGATGGTTTTGACAAATAAGAGTCACCGTATGTCACGTTTAGTGACGGTTTTGAAAAACAAACGTTATCGTATGTCATGATAATGTGATGGTCTAAGAATGAACTTGTTTTTCTAATATACCAAAGGTGCCCCTTTTTAGCTTATGGTAACGGTTTTTATGTGATTTGGCAATGTTTTTAAATGTTACCAAAAGTGTATCAAAAGTACCAATTATGGTGACAATTTTTATGTCCACAAACACCGTTATCGTATACCTATGATAATGGTTTTTAACCGTCACTTAGTACCCTTTTTGTGCTACTAACATATACCAACTCAAATGCATATTAATAGTTATTCTATTATGGTCAATTATATATATATATATATATTTTTTTTTTGAGAGAGAGAGAGAGAGAGGTTCAAGGGAAAACACTAAAAAAAGATAAAACTAAAGAACACCCTGAGAGCCCTCCATCCGGACGATATGCAAACTTTTTTTGTTCCTATGCCCCAATGCTTCTATCATTACATATGCGTTGATGAATATTCACAAATGCATGTTAAAAATTACCGGTATGCATTAGTGCATACCGTCCAGATGGAAGGCTCCTAGGGTGTTCTTCAGTTTTTTGTTTTTGGCCTTTTTTTGAACCTGACCCTATAAAATATATATATATATATATATTGTTGATGCCAAAAATTAACTTAACACAAGTCAACTTAAGGTGCTTGTGGACCTGATCAATCAAATGAAGGATTCTTCCAACGAACGTAAGCAAAATGAAAAGAAAACAAAGACAAAAGATTTGATGTCGGGGAAAAACCCTTGGACGAGGGAAAAAACCGCGGACGACATGTGAGTATCGTCGATGCACTATGGAAAAGTGACGCCAAGTAGGGGCGTCGTTCTTTAGAATTGTGGTCGTACGATTACAAGTGAAAAACGTGTGTAAAACTTGTGTATGAAATCTAGAGGACTATCGTGTGTTCTCTGATTCAAGAGCGTCAATGTGATTCGCTTCCGTCAATGTGATTCACTTCCCCCCTTGTTTGATAGCTCGAGTGTTGCTTTTATATTCATAATGATTTGTAACTATCGGTCGACATTGATTTCTTCCATAGATGCTCCTCATGACGCTGTTTGTAACCATCCAACGGTCCTATAAAAAGTGGATAACAATCCAGATAGTAATGATCCGGCCATTAATGGTCGGGCTCAAGGCGTTTCGCAGGTCCGCCGTGCGTCGGAGGTTCCATTTATGGTCGGACTCAAGACTGTTGTCTTATGATGCTTCGGTCGATATCCGCAGGACGTAAAATATCTTTGGTAGCGTGTTTTACCCTACTATCGAGAGTATGCCCGACCATTGTTCTCCTAAGTTTTGGCCGAAGTTTGGGAGTCGTGGAAAGTCATTGGTCGAACATTTTAGTCAACGGTCGAGGGTTTGAGATTTTCGCCCAAACTATTTTCCCCCAAATTCAAATTTTAAGTGGCAGCGTCATTTTTGAATTTCGTAGAGAGCCGTGTTGCTGGTTCGCCGAGTACATTTGAGGGGAACGGAGTCGTTTGAATTCGGGCAGGAATAGTTAGGTTCTAACTTATCCAGTTAGGCTGACGAGGCGAAGATATCCATTCGGGAGAAGATGAGTTTTGATGATATCATGCGTGCACATGAGCATAGGTGGGCAGCTGTCACACACAGATGTCGCCCATCCGGTGATGGGACGTAGAGAGGCGCGGACAGGTGTCGTCTATCCGGCGGCGGCATATGGGGAGACGTGGGACAGGTGTCGCCTCAAGGAGATGGAGCGAGGATTCGAGAGGATATAAAAGGACGACTTCTTCCTTTATCTTCTTCCCGGTTGTTTTTGATTTCTGAGCAAGCGAATTCCTCCAATACCCGTGATTCCGTTCTTCCTTTTATGCGTATAAAGTCCATAGCTAGAAAAATCGGTTAAAGGTTGGTAAGAACTCTCATTATTTAAAGCATTAGATAATTTAGGGGACTGTAGGGAGATGTTAGGCCCAAAAAGTGCTATCGCCGACGTTGACCTTTCTGCTTTTAGAGAGCTCGTTGCCTTGCCAGACCGTTTTCTTCTTGTGAGTCCTGGTGAGTTGAGGCCGAACGATTGTCCTGTGGAAAATTTCGTTTTGTATGAGTACCCTTTTAGAATAGGGTACCGATGGCCTTACTCCCGACTCGCCATGGAGTTCTTAGAGCGTTTTGAGCTGTCGTAGGCGCAAATGATGCCCCAGTTCTTGAGGGTTGTGGCAACGATCGAACGGTTGACGTTCGATTCGGAATCGGCTTTTACCATCCACGAATTCATAGTGGCCTATTCGATAAAGGCAAAGTCAACTCATCGATACAGTCCTTTTAGTTGTTTTCGTGAGGAACGAATCCTGATCCAAGGGACCGCGGTGAATTACCGAGGTTGGAAGGAACGTTAGGTTTTCGGACGAAGACGAGGATATCGCTGTCCAGGACGTTGCGGAAGCTTCTCAAGGCTTGGAAGAGGAAGGAGGAGGAGAGGAGATGACTGGTAAATGCCTTCGTCATACGTTTGGCTTGCACGTTTTCTTTTCTGACCGACTTTTATTCGTTCAGGTGAGACCGTTGGTCAGACTGGAGTTGGGGCTTCCCGTTCTGAGGATCCCCCTTTGGTTGTTACACCCACGAAGGGTGCGGCATATTTAGCCCCTTCTGGGCGGGGGCGTCCGTAGGTAGAGCGGGATCTTCCCCGTCTTCGAAGAGGGTCGACCCGTCTACCCTCGAGGCAGATCGGCATGTGCTTTTGGCACGCCGGGGTTTGGAGTTACATCGGAAGAGGGCCGAAGTTGGATCTGGGAGCAAGAGGCCGGGAGGGTCTGACTTGAGAGAACCGCTCCTTGGGGATAGTGATCACAAGAGGGCGAAGATGCCGGTGTCGAAACCGGCGGTGCCCGTGACGGTGGTGTCGCCGGTTGCGACCGGTGTTTCTTCTTCTGTATCGGAGACAGGGAAGAAGACCATGGAGGCCGGCACTTCCCGACCCACGGTACCTCCGAATTTTATGAAGGACGGACCCATGGACTGCAAGAGCCTTTTCGGCGTCCTGGAAAACTTCAATGTTTTCTAGGATCGCTTCGATGGGGTTCTTTTGGCTGACGCCCATACCATGCTAATTGAGCACCTTTTCCAAGTGAGTCTCCGAGTATCCATGATCGTACAATTGGCATTTTATCGTGCGCTGTACGATTTTTTACGCGTCATGCGTCAAGCTTAATCATGCGATCGAGTGATCGTGCGATTTCATGTTCTGGCGATCACGCGTTGTGCGTCGTGCGAACACATGCGTTCGAGCGATCGTGCAATTTTATGTTCTGGCGATCGTGCGTCATGCATCGTGCGTATACATGCGTTCGAGCGATCGTGCGAATTTTATGTTCTAGCGATCGTGCGTCGTGCGTCGTGCGTATACATGCGTTCGAGCGATCGTGCGATTTTTATGTTCTAGCGATCGTGCGTCGTGCTCCGTGCGTATACATGCGTTCGAGCGATTATGCGATTTTTATGTTCTAGCGATCGTGCGTCGTGCGTAGTGTGTATACATGCGTTCGAGCGATCGTGCAATTTTTATGCCAATAGTCATACTGACGTATGTATTGTTTTTGTTCTTAGGCCTTTCAGGCGTCTCTTAGCACACAGACCAAGATCGACCAGGCCGCCCAAGTGGTGAAGATACCTCTGGCAAATGAAAAGAAGGCCCAAGGTCGTGAGGTTGCCGCTTTGGCCAAGGACGCGAAGGCGTCGTAGAGGGCTAGCCGGCTTAGCGTTCTTCCGGGCGATGCTCGGGATGACAATGAGCATGAGAATAACATAAGACTCGAGCTAAGGGGTCGGCTAAAAGCCTCTCAGGATCGGGTGGCAGCTTTGGAGGCTGAGGTGCGGGTAGCGAAAGAGGCTTCTGCCCGGGAGGTCACTTCCCTGAGGACCCAACTGGACGAGGCCCAGGGGAATATTGTTGATCTCCACGATCAACTAGAGGCCCTTGACTTCTTTGGTCGTGCGAAAGTCAAGGCGGCTATCGCCCGTTGCCAGGTGAAGGATGCCCAACTGATCGTTGATCATTTCCTTTCCGATGTTGGTGGTACAAACGCGGACTTGGATTCCGACGATGAGAGGGAGGGCGCTTCAGCCGTCGATCCTATTGTTTCATAGTATCCTTAGGCACTTAGGATTTTTTCCTCGGGGCAATTTTTCACTACCGCACACTTTTCTGGATTTTTTCTTTTGCTTAAATAATGAAACGTTTTCGTTTTATAGTCACTTTATTTACCGGACGTATCAATCGACTTTAGATGTCTACAGGATAAATAACATAAACGCGATCACATAACACGAACGTAATTGCGAGAAAAAAGAAATAGTCACATTTCTAGCGATTGAGCCACCTATATAATTTTCCTAAAACTTGAAAGGCCAAATTCAGAACTTTCAGACCATTGAGTCGCTTTCAGCGAGTAATTCGTTTTAGTGATTTTTTTTTGATCGTGCGTACCTGCGACATAAATCATTAGGGGTGGTCGTTGGTTTGACCAACGACCCTGCTTAAATCAGTAAGGGTTTTGAAGAAAAATCCGTGCGAAAACAGAACGTAATTTGTACTTAAATAGTTGAAAATGAAAAAGATATACTACCGTTAGACAGGCGATCGATCGCTTTATCGGATAAGTACCTTTTTGAGATGACGACAGGGTCCCGATATCTTACCCCTCAGCGATCACTTCTTAGGAGAGGCTGCGGTCGGGGTGGCCCAAGCCTGAGGTAGTTCTTGATTCAGTGCGGCAGCTGCTAGATGTATTCTTTACAAGGTTTCATTGCGGTTTTGTAGCACTCACGCGTCGTCCTTTGTTCGCTTATGATTTCCGAGACTCCCCATGGCGTTGGGAACTTGATCACCTGTGGTACGTCGAGGGGACGGCTTTCATCTCGTGGATCCATGGACATTCGAGGATAACATTGTATGCAGAGGTGCAATCAATGACATTGAACTTAGTCGACTTGTTGATTCCCTTGGTGTAGATAGGAAGGCCGATTTCCCCGACGATGTAGGCTACGTCTCCATTGAAGCCTATCAAGACTGTCGAGCGTCCTACAATTTCCGTTCCACTTATCCCCATCGCTTTCAGAGTCCTCTGAAAGATTATGTCGGCTGAACTGTCCCCATCGATTAACACCCTTTTGGTAGAGCAGTTCCCGATTGTAAGCTGGATTATAAGGATGTCGTGGTGCTCGGGGAACAGACCGTCTAGATCGTGATCGTCGAAAGTGATAGGCATGTTCTCCAAATCAACTTTTGCTTTTGGCCGGTGTGCTCGCGGAATCGTAGGGTTTATCCGTCCATTGCGCGGCGTGTCGTTTGGCGGCGGAATAAGTGAGTCCACAAACGTCTGACCCACCTGTAATATAATTCACCGTCTTAGTGCTGTTCGGAGACGAGGGTATGGGATCGTACCTGAGCTGCCGTTGGACAGGAGGTCTTGCAGATGTCCTTTGGATAGGACCCAATCTACTTCTTTTCTTAGTGCGACACAATCATCCGTCATATGACCATGATCATCATCGAAGTCACACCATTTCGTCGTGTCCTTTTTTTCGTCTGATCGATCGCTTTTCTTAGGCCATCGTACGGTTGTCGGCACATCTTTTAAGGCTCTGATCAAGTCGCTTGTCGTTCCATTGAAATCATAGGATGAAATCTTAGGATGCTGGACGTGGCGAGAGGTCGGTGTTTCCTTCTTTTTATCGAACCGAACATTCGATATCTGCTTTGGAGCCTCCGACCTGGACGTCGCCTGAACTTTGAAGTCTGGCTTCTTGATGCCTAGGGGATGCTTGTCGTTCGAGTATTTTCGTCGAAAGGAAGGCTCATCCTCGACCCTCATATAAGCTAGCGTCTGGGGTCGTACATCTTTGAATGTTTCCGCAGGATATTTGGTGAGATCCAAATACAAGTCCGACGTACTGTCCATCCCTCTTTTATATGCTTCGATCGTCGTCCGGATGTTGCAGTTTCGCATACCTATCATTTCAGAATTAAAACAGTTAAAGTAACTTCGAATGGATTCACCAGATTTTTGAATGACATAATATAAATCTCCCGTTTGTTTCTCCATCTTGCGGTTGTTGGCAAACTGCTGGAAGAACTCGTTAGCAAGATCTGCGAAGGAATTAATTGATTTCGGCTTTAAATTTATTAGCCATTGCAGGGCGGCTCCGATGAGCGTTGCTTCAAAGCTCTTACACATGCAAACTTCTTGATATTGTAGAGGTATAGACACCATCCACATCAGTTGCTTATATTGAGCGAGTGTTCATTGGGATCCGTCAGTCCGGAATACTTCGGCGTAAACGCTGGGATATTGTATTTCTTGGGGACTTCGACTAGGTCGATCGCGTCAGAATACGGAGACGTCTGGAATCCAGTGGGAGGTTCGATATCGACCGGTACGGCTGCCCCGGGTAACTTGGACAATAAAGCTAAAACTCTCTCGTTCTGTTCTTCAAGAAGCTTGAAGGGTTGCACGACAGGTGCCACGATAGGGGTGTCAAATGCACTGTGTCGATCGAATCCCTGGTCTGCCGTATTTCCCAAAAAGGTGTTCTGCTGTTGGACGAGCGGTTGAGACCTTGTTTGTAATGGCTAAGTCCCCTGATTGTAACCGGAGTTCAAATTGTTTGGATGCTGATTCTGATTATATGTCCAGGCCCAGCGTGCTAAAACTGAAATTGCGAGCTGGTAATTTGATGCTGGAAGTTGTTGTTCTGGGGTCGGAACTTGACATACTGCGCTCCTTGTGGCGGTTGACCGGGCAGAGGTCGAGGAAGGGGTATCTGACCCGGATTCCCGTGATTGAATCTTTGAGCTTCCAGTTGTTGATTTCGTAGGTTTGCTGCATTCAGCTCAGCTCTCAGGTTTGCTTCAGTAGGGTTAACTCCGTGATATGCCATTGTGTTGGTCCCAAAGGAGTCTACAAGAGTTCAAGCATATGGAAATAGTTTGTAGAAGGCGGGGGGGGGGGGGGTGGGTAGAATACAAACACACAGATTTTTGGTTTTTTTAAATAAGTTTATATTGAATAAACAAATTTACAATTACAAGCGGAGTAAGAACAACTAATTAACTCTATTCTACTGTAACTAAGAAATCACACAGTTTGATGCACAAGGAAATGAGAAAGAAAAGAAGAAGAGGTTCGAGAAAATAGAAAATAGCATGCATAAAGATGAAGAATGGATCTTCATCTATTTATACCCGTTGCAATTAATGCAAGACAAAAGGTATATGCCACGTGTCAAGCTTTCATTAGAAGCTTGTCCTTTGTTCAAAATTAACCATGTTTTTGGCCATGCGTGAACAGTACTAAATCAGATTTGATGGGGACATAATAGACTATGCGTACGTCCTTCTCTGACATAGTATAAGGTTTTGACTTTTGTGCATCGAGGATAAGATCAACACTAATCTTGCTTTTAGACTTCACTTGATCGCTGAACTTTGAAACTTCAAGGATGAACTTTCAGAGTATCGCTGAGGCCTAGCAAGACTTCACACTTTTATTTAGACCATCATTGCTATCACCGAACCGCTTCAGATCACTATTGAATATCTCTATCTTCAGCTTGGTCTCCGACTTTCGCTGAATGTTCTTGTGGTGTGATTGTTGTTCTTCAGATATTTAGAGATAAACTTAAGGTTCCGTATTTTCAGCGATCGATGAGTGCAATCAGTGTATGATATCGCTGACTTTGAACCTTAGCTTATAAACAGAATTTTCACAAAGTATATAGAGGAATCATATTCAAATCACTGAGAGGAGTTATGATCAACAATCTCCCCCTACTTGATCATGATTAAGCAACATAGGAAAATTGCTTGAAAGGATTAGTAGGGACTTAAAAATATTAAAGTAAAATTTCTAAGTACTAATCTGTGAGATCTTTTTTAGCTAATCTGCTATTATAATTGAGTTTCATTTATAAGGATATGAAAACACAATTTTTTTCAAGTATAGAAGCTTTAAGTACATTCACCGATTTAATTTCAGAGTGAAATATCAGTGAGTGAAGATTGTTAAAAGAAATAATAGAACTCTTATGTTCAATGTCCCTTTTTACTATTTTCAGGGATCTTTTTAGTACACAGATGGAGTAGAGTACTTCATTGAATTTCATTAATTAGTAATCTGAAGAAATACATGGAAATGAAATTACAATATAAAGTAAAGTACAATAACACTGAAGAATGCTATAAAGGAATAGAAACTATAGACTAGTCAGAGAGTCTCTCTTGTCTTCTTCGTAGCTCATTTAGATATATCTTCTTTTGCCTCAACGTTGGCCAGTATCTAACCAGCAGTAATAGTACATAACTTTGACAAATCTTGAGGGAGCCTTAGTGATCTCTAAGTTTCTGAAGAATCCAAGGAAACCCTCGTTATCCCGAAACACCATACCTGCTTCATGGTGTGAGATAATCTTACCTTCTTCTAGTTGTAGGCGCTGAGGAAGAGAGACATTGAGCGTTGACATATCAGGGATATCAAGATGCCCAAGGAGACTTTCGTAGTTGAACTTGGTCTCATACTCATTTTTAGAGGATGGGCCTTCTTCAGAGTTTGATCTTTTTCTTCTTGTTTGCTCAGGGAAAGGGGGAACTTGAACATGCTGTGACATCCTTTGAAGTAGCTGATCCAAGACTCTTTCTACCACTTCTTTGAATTTAGACTTGGAACCCTGAATGGCATCTCTGATTTCCAGTCATTCAGAGTATCCATAGAACTTTAAGAACTTGGCTTCTTCTTTTTCGCACCTCGAATGTCTGTACATTCCTACATATACCTTCACGAGTGATTGTTGAGTCAGACACTCGATACTTGAATCTTTCAGTGCAGCAGCATAGTTCATTTTCCTTGTGGCTTTTGTTCTCATTAGTTAGCGCTTGTAGAAGCTTCTTTTGAGCATTGATAGGATTCACGTTCATATTTTCTCGTGCTAGATCCTTTTTTGCCAGAGCTTCAGTGACCCTTTCACTTTTCTCGTTCTATTTCTTGATCACTTCGTCTCTTAAGGCATCCTCCCTGAGTATTCTTCTTGCCATCTCTAGATCACTATCTGTTTGTTTTATCTTTTCATCCTTGATTCGCTGAGCTTCAAAGGCTTGTACTCTCACTTCCTTGGATAAGAAGTCGAATTCATCCACAATGCTGATAAGTATGGGTTCTTCTAGTTCAGCAGTGCAAGGCACCTTTATTTTGTTAGCTTCTAGTTCCCTGAGGAAATTTAATCGCCTTTGCTCTTCTTCAGGTTCACTTATTGGTTGCTTATGTACACGCCGTCTTGGAATAAGGCCTTCTTCATCTTCAGAGTCGGTTTCAGATATGTACAAGAACTGCTCTTCTGATGAAGGTTCCCTCATGAATGTAGAGTCCTTTGGGGGACTGGACTCACTGACAATGGGGATGGAGAGAGAGGTTCATCAGATCCAAAATTCGTAGGAGGAAAAGATGGATAGGTTGGAGGTTCAGAGATGGGAGTAAAATGGATAAGGGGAAGAGTTACCTCTGCAGTAGTCTCCCCTCAAAGTTTGCTAGAGTGGAGTCACGATCCACCACTTGCTTGCCTTTCGCTGAGGGATCGGACTGTCCTTGAGAAGGAGGTGGTCCGTCCCCCAAAGGATCTCTGAAGACGAATTCAGACATGAAATTTTCTGGACGATTTTGACAAAAGAATTGATTAACACCTGGAGGAATGTCATCATCATCATAATCTCCTCCATGATGAGGGATTTCATCATCATTTTCTTTTTCTTCTTGTTCTTCTTCTTCTTCATCATTAGCGATGAAGGTTTGAGGACCTTGATGTTGGGGCCCTTGTTGACCGTAGGGAGAAATAGGAGTTCCAGGGGTTGTTTCATTCACCTTTTCTATAATCTCGTCAGCTAGCTCTTTTGCACATCTCTCCCCCTCAATGTTATAAGGAGGTAGGACGTGCACCATCAGTGTACGCACATTTGAACTGATATCCTTCAGATTCGTAGTGTGCGCAGACTGGTTTTGTGTAACCTGACCCTGCGTGCTCCTATTTGTAGCAGTAAAGGAGGGGGCCTTTATCAACGATGCTCTTTAATAGCTGCATCATATCAGCTTGAGTCTTCTGAATAGACTCAATGGCCTTGCCCTGAGCTTCCATGGCCTTTTCCAGCCTTTCGATGCCCTTCTTTTTAGCTGAATTATCATCCTTCACTGTCTGAACGTTAGTGTAGATGTTATTGGTTGTAGCCTTCATCCCTGGTACGCCAGCAACCGTTCGAAAGATAAGCTCTGAAGACAGTTGAAGAGTGTCCACCCTGGCCTTAATAAGGGCACACTCATTCTCCAGTAAATCAATCGCTGGGAAAGAGGATTAGGAAGGAAAATCTTTGTAATGGTCATAGGAAAGGACCGAAGCTGAGTAGAGAGCTTCTCCTTCTTGATGTTTCTGATCTCTTGAGGAGATTTCAGCGACGAACCCTTGCCTCTGAGGTTAGCGTCTTGTGGATCACTAGCCTGTGTCTTATAATGTTCGTGAGAAACATTATGAGGTCTTGTGTTACTGGCTTTCCAAAATTCAGATTGTCGAAACAAAACTGAAGTGTGGACAGTGTGCATTTCAACCTCATCAGAAATAGGGACAACTATCTCTGAATCATGAGTTGATGTGAGGACCAAAGAAGACATGGTGGAAGAAGAATAGAGGGCTGTGAATGTATTACCTGATCCAGCTTCAGCGGAGCTGGCTATAACATTCTCAGTGACCGGAGTCGCTGAAAATGGAGGTAGCGCTGACGAAGCGGCAACGGATGAAGAGACCGTTGTCATGGCACGGGCTGAGTGTGGCGTCGGTAATAGGGGTGAGCATAACCGGGTACCCGGCCATTTTCCATGGAACCGGAACCGGAACCAATGGGAACCGGTTCCGGTACCGGGTACCCGACTTCAACTTTTTTATAAAATCAATTTACATTGCATATGATAAAAATGTAATTATAAATTACAAAATACCAATTTAAAGTAATAAATACAACAAATGGTCAAAACTAATCCGATAAAAACTAATTATTACATAAACAAACTAGAAAGTTTTATTTTTTATTTATTATTTATAAATATATAAAATATTTTTTGTTTAAAAGTGGCGTGTAGCGGGTACCCAGCAGTTAATGGTTCCAAAAAAACGAGAACCGGAACTGGAACCAATCACATCGGTTCCAGAACCAGCAGTTTCGAGGCGGTTCCGGTTCCAAAGGCGGGTCCTCGGTTCCAATGCTCATCCCTAGTTGGTAATACGCCTTTTATCAGAGAGGGAAGTCTTTTGAGATACTCCCTTCTTCTGTTTCTTTGCAGCGGGCTTGTGAGCGATGGTCTTTTTGTGACCATCGGTCGGCTCTTTGCGTTTGAGAGGGGAGGAGGTCTCTTGGATACTCACTGATGGGTTGGTCAGTGAGATGGACACAGGTACTGCCTCGCTGATGAGTTGCAGCATGTAGGAGGTGTAGGGAGCATCCCCTGAATGCTCATCAATATCCAGCGATTTCATGCCGACCATTGAGAAGCTTTGGTTGGCGACCGTTGGGTATTCATTCTTGAAAGCGACCTCCAAGATAGTAGCAAAGAATCTTGGGTAGGGAATGAACTTGTCTCTTTTTGCAGCTTTCACCTTGTTGAACATATCATTGAAGATATAATCAGCGTTGTTGAGTTTGTAGTTGATGCAAAGAGCAAAACCCAGATCTTGAAAGTGTTTGCTAGCCTGATCGTGGGAGGCCAGTCATGGAACCCAAGCACTGAATCACGTGAGTGAAGATATATTTCCATCTAGCAGATAGTCGTTTCTTCTCCATCTTGGAACCAACGGACTTCCCAGAAGGATTTTCCCATGCGTAGCCGATAGAATCCAAGAAGTCTGC
The DNA here is from genome assembly GCA_036898165.1 of Silybum marianum. NCBI lineage: Eukaryota > Viridiplantae > Streptophyta > Magnoliopsida > Asterales > Asteraceae > Silybum > Silybum marianum. Next base: position 33,597,609 of record CM072529.1, read on the forward strand.
AATTTGCTCCTTGGTGGGCTCAGGGGCCCATTGCTAATTCTTGCCTCTAGCAGGGAGGCGGAGAGCGTTCCTTAGAAAACAAGCAGTGAAGGCAAAGTCATCGTGAGTAGGGATTTGGAATCCAATAGCAGGGAGTTTGGTTCCCTTATCAGTGGTGAGAGTCGTGCAGTGGGCAGCGTACCACAGAGAAGTGATGCCTGTAGGTGAGTGTTAGAACGAAAGCCAGAAGGTAACCTCAGGATGCAAGTTCATCACAACCTCAACCTCCTAACCTCAACCTTCACAACCTTAACCTCCACAACCTCAACCACAAAAACCACAACCTCCTCAATCTTAACCAAAACCTCAACCTCAACCACAACAACAAGATCAGCCAATCTCTTCCTGTGCTAGAACTAGAGAGTTCCCTGTTGATCAAAATCCAAACCCTTCTGTTTCTGCTTCTGAACAACCCACTCCCGGACGAACAAATCTTAAGGCCGAAGCTGACAAAGTTAAGGCAAAAATTGAAAGAATCAAGAGGGAAACATCAATAAAAAGAAGGGCTCAGATACAAGTTGAAAAGGACAAATTAAAACAGTTTGAACGCCCAACTTCACTAGAAATTGAGTACAGGCACATGTACTCAATCACAGAACAAAAAGTCTTCCTAATGCTTCAAAAACATATTCATGAGTCATAGGCAAGTAAGGATAGAAGCCTTCTCAACTCTGCAAATCAAGAAAATCTCTGGGATTAAGCACGTCAGATTCGAGAACACAGAGATTATGTATACTATTTATGAAGTGATGAGAGAAGACAATAACAAGTACTACTTTTGATAATGATCTCTTATCTATCAATCCTTCTGATCTCATACCTCTGGGAAGGTATATGAAAAACAAAATGAATCAAAGGACTAATGCTCAGAACAAAGTTGCCTTCTTCTGATTTATTGGCTGCATGGAAGCCTTCATCAAGTATAGAAGACAGGTAGACTATCAAACAGGTCTAGATCACAAAGTAACAAGTCTAAGCATCACTGCACCCAATGAAGATAGAGAGGGTCTTTATCATCTTTCAGTTGGAGAAATGTTGACAGAACCAGAAGATGGCATTGTATTCAGAAGGCCCATGAGGAAAAGCTTCTTTGGAATCAGTGAAGAACATAAATACTTTACTGTAGTGATAAGCATCGTCAACGGTTATGCCTCTCTTCAGAAAGATAATACAAGGAAAAACGCTGTAGAAAGAATCATCGGTGAAAGGATGGAGAAAAAACTCATCCTAATCAATAAGCTAAGAGAGATCACAGAGATATTTCACAAGATCATCACATTTCAGTCCGATGCACCTTTCTAATCTATTTTGTAATCTATTTGATTTTCTTGTAACAGTTTCTTAATAGAAATGAACTTTTGTTTTTATAAATTCTTGTAATTCTGAATTTCATACTTAGGGGGAGATTGTTAGAATGTATTTTGTGAAGTATGAATCAGAAATGACTAAGTGTCAAACTTCAGAAGGCAATCCAGGAGTTCACCATGTGATCACTCTCTCATCATAAGCGCTTAGAGATCTCTGAAGACCTCTGGATATCAACTGCTTTAGTCATGCACTCTTGATGACGTGGCATGTCACACTTTTCGTGCGTAACTAATTCTGTTAGTCGTACAAGTGACATGTCACTTACTGATAAGTTGTCTTGTTGACTTTATCTTTTGTAATTGTATAAATAAAGTCAGTCTTCACTGTAATAGAAGTCGATCATCTTTGAGAGAAATTGTGCGATTCGTTCCAACGTATTGTAATCAATTTTTAGGTTATTAATACGAATTCTCATTTGATCTTCAAACCGTTCTTACTGTTTAATCATTGTTTATGTATTAATCATAGATCTGTATTGCTTCCGCTCATACTCTGTTATTACGATCTATTGATTAATTGTTGTAAAAGGGATCTGGGTTCCAACAGTGAGAAGTGATGCCTGTAGGTGAGAAGTGATGCCAATGGGGTTGTGAACGAAGGCGTACATCAGCGGGCAAGCCTTGATGAACATGGAACCATCTTTGAATTGTGGCTTTTCAGCAGGGATATATCCACAGGAGCCAAGTAGTTGCATGACTTGAAGGTTGCTTGTTCCAGAGAGAAGGTACAGGCAGGTGCTCACTCAAGGATAACATGGATAGATGCATCAACTTGAGGGTTTTTGCTTGAAGAGGTCATTTCTGTTTCAAAAATAGGAACACCAAAGATAAAGATCATGGTTTAATACAAAATGTATAAACCAGAATATGTTTTGGTACGATGTATACCAAATGTTAAGAAGCAAAACAAGTGTTTTGATGAAAAAATATCAAAATACTTGTTATTTGGTAGATTAACACAAATTTTGAACAGATTTTAGTAGGTTTAAACAAAATTTGATTAAAGATACCAGATATGGTCTTCTGTTCTAAGAAGGAACTTAGAACAGGTTTTTGAAAGGAATTTGTTTTAAAGGTTTTAACACATTTATTTTAGATTAAAGCAGAAGAACTTTATAACGAGAAGTTATAAAGGATTTAGAGATGTAACAAACAATATTGTAATTGTTCTTAATAAAGAAGAAAGGGTTAGATCAAACCTTAAACGTGAAAAACTAAGAAAAACGCACAAGTGCGTGTTCTTGGTGTTCTTGGAGAAACTTGAAGATTGGAAGGAGGTTCTTGCTTTTTGAATATGATGAGCGCGTAAATAATTGAATGACTAAAAAGTTGCTTAAATAGCAAGAGGAGAGAGAAAGATAGTTAAACGACGGTTTTAACTTTTTGAAAGGTAATGATGACCTAACGCACGTTCCTAGAAAAAGATAAGAAAGGAAATGTCGTGGTCCGTCGTGTGTCAGAAAAATGTCTGGCGTGTCCATTTCTCATTTGAAAATTTGAATAAGATTTATCATTTTAAAAAATGTTAATCATTATCTTTAAATTCTTCCTCAATAGGCAATAAATGATTGTTAGTGATGGGTTTTATCTTTTGAGATTTATTCCTTGAATCTGAAGACATTCAGAGAATGTAAGGATTTAGAAGTTCATACCTGATCGAGATAAATTATATATTGTTGAGTCAGAGTTTAGAGAATGGAAATTTGAAGGCTTAATTTGTATGTCACTGAATATTTGTTGATCGCTGAATAGAATTTATTCAATGTTTAACATACCAAGTTCACTGATAAGTAGACTATATCTAGTCTCATCAAGAGGCTTGGTGAAAAGATCAGCGAGCTGATATTCAGTTGGTACAAAATGAAGTTCAACTTCACCATTCATCACATGATCTCTGATAAAGTGATATCGAATCTCAATGTGCTTGGTTTTGGAATGAAGTACAGGATAATTTGCAATAGCAATAGCACTGGTGCTATCACAATAGATAGGGATTTTAGAAAGTTTGAGATCGTAGTCTCTTAGTTGATTTCTCATCCAAAGGATCTGAGCATAACAGCTGCCAGTGGCTACGTACTCGGCTTCAGCGATAGATGTGGACACAGAGTTCTGCTTTTTGCTTATCCAGCTTATCAACTTACCAACTAGTTGCTGACATCCACCAGTGGTGCTCTTCCTATCTATCTTGCAACCTGCAAAATCACTATCAGAGTAACCAATTAGATCGAACCCTGAGCCTTTAGGATACCAAAGACCCAGATTAGGAGTTCTCTTCAGATATCTGAAAATTCGCTTTACAACGATTAGGTGAGATTCCTTTGGTTCACCTTGATATCGAGCAAAGAGACAGGTAGAATACATGATGTCGGGTCTACTCGCTGTAAGATATAACAGAGATCCAATCATTCCTCGATAGGCAGTGACATTGACAGGTTTCCCATTTGGGTCCCTATTCAAAGTCAGAGGAGGTGCCATAGGGGTCTTCATCGCTGAGTATTGATTCATATCAAACTTGTTCAGCATATCCTTAACATATTTATTTTGACAAATAAAGATTCCTTTGTCAGATTGCTTATTCTGCAAACCTAGAAAATATGTTAGTTCACCCATCATACTCATTTTGTATTCTTTCTTCATTCTGTTTGCAAAACGAGTTCATAACTTTAATCTTGTGGAACCAAATATAATATCATCAACGTATATTTGAACAAGAATATTATGACCTTTATATTTTTTTTTAAATAATGTTTGATCAATTTTTCCACGAACAAATTTTTCTTTAAGAAGATATTTGGAAAGGGTATCATACCAAGCTCTGGGAGCTTGTTTTAACCCGTAAAGAGCTTTTTGAAGTTTGAAAACAAAACCACGATGTTTAGGGTCAGTGAAACCAGGGGATTGTTCAACATTAACTTCTTTACTGAGTTTACCATTTAGAAAAGCACTCTTTACGTCCATTTGAAAAACTTTAAGTCTTTATGAGCAGCATAAGCTAAGAAAAGTCTTATGGCTTCTAATCTAGCAACAGGAGCAAAGGTCTCATCATAGTCAATACCTTCTTCCTGTCTATATCCCTGAGCAACAAGTCTAGCCTTGTTACGGATAACAGTCCCATTCTCATCGAGTTTATTTCGAAAGACCCATTTGGTTCCAATAACTGTTTTACCTGATGGACGAGGAACAAGATTCCAAACTTTTTTTCTACGAAACTCAATTAGTTCTTCTTGCATGGCAGAGACCCAACTTGGGTCAGAGATAGCTTGATCTATCTTCTTAGGTTCAGAGAGAGAAATAAAATTAATATTGAGACAGATATTACCTGTACCTCTACGAGTCTTGGTACCTGCATTTGAATCACCAATAATTTGATCTATTTGATGATTTGTTGTCCATCGTTGAGCTGGTGGTTGAGAAAATTGATCAACACGGGATTCAGCGACTTGTTCTTGTTTAGGGATAACGTTGATTGTTTCAGCAACAAGTACTTCAACATTCATTATCAACTCTGGAGGTATCTCAGAGGTTTGATCAGCAGAAGATGAAGCTTGGTTTTTCACTGAAGAATTACCGAATGATGTATCAAAGGGAGGAATTCGATTGAGAGGAGTGATATCAACCCCTGATGATGATGGATCGTTGGTAGAAAGAGATCAGGGATTCCATCATCATAATTTTCAGCATTTGGTTGATTACTGAAATAAGTTTCAGGTTCCCCATAGTGAGATTTCATCCATTCATTCAATTCCTCATCTTCTTCAGGGAAAGGAATATAATTAGTTGGACGATATTCATCAAAGTTGACATGCATGGATTCTTCAACGTGTTGTTTTCTCTTGTTGATGATTCTGAAAGACTTAAATACAGAAGAGTATCCAAGAAATATCCCATCGTCAGTTTTTGGATCAAATTTACCCAAATGATCTCTATCATTCAGAATGTAGCATCTACATCCAAAGATGTGTAGGTATTTTAGAGTAGTCCTTCTTCCATCAAATAATTCATAGGAAGTCTTCTTGAATCTCTTTACTATCAGGGATCGATTCTGAGTAAAGCATGTCGTGTTTACTGCTTCAGGCTAAAATTGAGTAGGTAGATGCGATTCGCTGAGCATTGCGCGAGCTGGTTCAATGATCGTTCGATTTCTTCTTTCAGCAACACCGTTTTGCTGAGGAGTTCTCACTGATGAAAAATTATGAGTGATTCCCTTTTCTTCAAAGAAGTTAATCATGGTACTGTTTTTGAATTCAGTGCCATGATTACTTCTCATGGAGCGAACAGTAAGATTGTTCAGGACATCCATTCTTTTAATAAAAGAGATAATTACATCAGGTGTGTCACTTTTGGATCGAAGAAAGAATAACCATGTATATCTGGAGTATTCATCAACTATCACAAGAGTGTACTTCTTTCTAGACAGGGATTGGACATTAACAGGTCGAAATAGATCCATATGAAGTAATTGAAGAGGAGAAATCACGGAGGAGACTTGTTTGGAGCTGAAAGAGGCTTTTGCCAAATTTCCCTTCTCACACGTTGAACAAAGAGATTACTTTGTAAAGGTATGTGTTGGAACCCAGATCCCTTTCTGGCAGGTAATCAATAGATCAAATATGTAAATATGAGCGGAAGCAAGTAGATCTATGATTAACAGTAAGATTAGTAAGAACAAATATGAAGAACAATCGAAATTGATATTGAATTGCGTTTGTATGATAAACAACAGTGTGCACAAAACAATAGCTCTCTATTTCGTATTTCTGAATCGATACTATTACAATCTGAAAAAGAGCTATCTAATACGATTACAACTTTTAAAGTCAACTACCTGGCCTATTACAATGAGACACGTAAGCAGGGAAGTAAAAAACTAAAATACACACGGAGGGTGTGCTTGCCACGTCATTAGATGCACATGTAGTTACTTGATTCTGATTCATACTTCATCAAAATTGAGGTCTAACAATCTCCCCCTAAGTATGAAGATCAGAATGCTGCACGTGTAGCTTCGCTGTTCTGCTTAAAGGTATAATAGTTGATTGTGATTGTATCAGAAGGGAGTTGTTTGAGAAATGACTTTGTAGATAACATCTGTAACTTCTCTGAGCTTCATTAGTTTGTCAAGTCTCTTTTCAATCTTGTCTCTGACTTCTGCATCTTGATTGTCAACTGCTACAGAAGCATAACATTTTATGATGTAGACGACTTCTGTAGAGTATCTTTGAGCATCTTTGATTCTGAAGAAGCTTTTTCTGCTCGGCCTTCTGAACACAATTCCAACTTCTGGTTTAGTTATTACTTTTCCAATCCTTAGAGTATTAATACCCTCCAAATCTTCATCTGGTGCAGCGATACACAAGTTATCAACTTTGTAGTTCAAGCCCGTTTGGAAGTCTACTTGCCTTCTGTATCGAACGAAAGACTTCATGCATTCAATGATAAGGAAGTAAGCAACTTTGTTTTGATCTCACTCTCTCTGTTCATTTGAGTCTTCATGAATTTCTCCAGAGTTAGCAGATCAGAGGGATTTATCGACAATAGGTCATTGTCACAGAAATATGATGACTTGTTATCTTCTCTGACAACCTTATAAATTGTGTACCAGATGGGAGTTTGTTCGAATTGAGTATGCCTGAATGAAATGGTCTTGATTGGAATTATGGAATAAGCCTCCTTTCTTGATTGTCTGTGAGCAATAAATGTGTCTTTGATTTCATCACTGACTTGATAATCATTTGAGAAATTTGGCATCATCAAATATATCTTCTGATCCACAGGAGCATACATATGCTTATTCTTGATTTCTAAGTTGGGTAGCTCAAGTCTTCCCAACTTCTGCATCTTTTCTTCATTTGCAGCTCTGAATTTTGCAGACTCTTTCCTTTTAGCTTCTTCAAAATTTTCACGAGCCCTTTCAACAGCTTCTTTGGCCTTTTCAGCTTCTACTCTCTCCTTTTCTACCTGAGCCATGGCTTTCTCGGCTTCAGTTTTGGCTTTCTGAGCTTTTTCCTTAGCGTTTTCAGCTTCAGACCTTAGTCTATTCTCTTCTTTTGTTCTTGCTGCCTCGGCTCTGGCTGCTTTAGCTCTGGCTTCTTCTTCTGCTTTGGTAGCTTTAGCTCTGGCTTCTTCTGTTTTCATAGCTTCGGCCTGACAACTTCTGCTTCAGCTGCTTTTGCTCTGGCAGCTTCTGTTTTAGCTGCTTCTGCTCTGGCTTGTTGAGAAGATTGCGTTTTAGTATTCCCTATTACCTCCGGTATGAATTTAGCAATCTCTGGATCCTTAGGAAGAGGACCTCGATGAGTGGCCAGAGGAGTAGGCGTTAACAGAGTTTGCTTAGGAGGAGGTGCATAAGGTGAGGAGGGTGAGGCTTTACCTTTTTCTTGATTCATTTTCTGACCCATTTCGGTTTTCATCTTCCTGATATTATCCATGTTCTCCCCTTCTGAGAATCAGAATCCTTATCTTCAGATCTTTTACGCTTGAGCTCAGCCTTCTTGCATGCTCGGGCTTCTTTAGCTTTCTTTTTGTTCTTCAAAGGAGGAAGATAAGGCGCTTACCAGAGAAGAGAGCTGGGATATGGTGGTTTCCAAAGTTGTGAGCTTTTGATCCATGTGAGAGTTGCTTGAGTTAGTTTTGGAGGCATACTTGGAGGTCAAAGAGTTGATGCGGTCAATCATCGCCTTCTGAAATTGTGCCATATCCGACTTTTTGACTCGTGAAGAGGCAGAGGCAGATGCATCCTCTGAAGGAAAAACAGCAGTGATAAGCTTGTGGATGTCAGCAACAAATGACCTATATTCATCAGCAGAGATGGTGACTTCTGGAGTGGGTATTTCGGAAGGAAGATTAAATATAGCCTCTACATTTGATTTAATTCCAGCGTCCAGAGCCTGGAAGTGAGCTTTTGCAGAGTTTTGTTGAGCTTCTGCATTATCAGAAAGAATCTTTCTGATGTCTTCTAAAGTCTGATTTTGAGATGCTTGATGAGCTTGTATAGCTGACAGAGTTTGTTGTTGGGAAACAAGGGATGATTTTAGAGCTTCCATAGATCTCTGAATTTGATCAGCAAATGCCTTCAATGCTGCATTTGTGATGAAATCAGAAGGGGTAACCGGTGCTTCTCCAACGAATGGATCCCCTTGTCTCCCGCGTTCAGAGAGGCCCTCTTTCACACCTGTTTCTACGTTGAGTGTGGAGGGACTTCCAACCTGTCGTCGAGGGCTGTTATTCACAGACACCTCTTCGGTTGTTCTGAAAGGTTCAGCTTTATCCCGATCATCAGAGGATGGGGAGCTGAACACAATGTGCTTACCTTTAGGAAGGGTAAATACCCCGGTAAGTGGTGCATCCTGTGGCTGTAACCCCTCTGATGGAATTTTATCAGCATCTATACTAACAGAGGGCATGGACGTACCCTCTGGTTGTCCTATGACATTGTTGGTCACGAAGACATCAACGTTTTGTGTGGGAGGTGACGAGTTCTGGGGCGACTGAACTCTTATATTTTCATCATCACCCTTTTGAGAGGATGATGATGATGATGTGGATTCCCCGGATGTGCGTGATGCAGAGGAACAAAGAATTCCCTCTGATCGGTTTGGCTGTTGGTGGTTTGGATTGGGTTGTCCTTTTTCAATGAGTGTAGATGTGTTGACAAATACCTCAGGAGATGTGGGTACCCTTGGGGATCTTGGAGAGAATCGCTCAAATGTGTCTCTATGGACATCTTCTGTACCCTCTTGCATTAAGAGGTCGGGATGGGTAGAAACTCTCTGGTCTGCACTCGAATTCTTTTCAGACTCAGTCTCACTTGACCCCTCACTTTCTAATATGGGCTCTAACTGCTCTGGGGTAGATATACTCTGTTCTGAGAATACCATATAGCGTTTATAAGAAATGAGAGTAAGAGAGGATGAAGGAATAAGATCAAGCATGTACCAGGAAATTTCTCTGGCAGCAGGATAACCGTCGGTGTCGATTGTTGGCTTGTGAGAGCTCATCGAGGCTATTTTGCAGAAAGGCTGGAGTAGAGGAGCTTTCAGAGCACCAACTGCTGGGAAGGTAAAGAGTGATAAAAATCGTGGGAACATCAACGCAGGCAATGGTTTCCCTTGGCTATGGAAAGAATTTTTGGTCTTAACCGCAACTTTTAGTTCCTGGAAAGATTAGGCTTGTGTAGTCCAGAGGTCTATTAAAGAACATCCCATACATGATTGTGAGAATGTTCTTACTGGCTTGATCCAGAGACCCGATTTTGCAGGTAGGGCTTTTATTTAGGATTAAGACAAGGACGTTCCACATTGGGGATAGATGCTTTCGTTTGAACTCAGATAGCCTATGGATGTGTTCATTGTAACCCAAAAGCGAATAAAGGCCAACAGAGCGTCTGGTGTGGGATTAGGTTCTAGGTCAGGGTTGGGAATTGTTTGACCTTCAGCTTCAATGAATGGTTGAGGAAGTTGGAAATACTTTGCTATTTTCTTGCGAGTGATTGGGATTTGGACTGCAGATTCAGATTCAGTGGGGTGGCCAAAGATTCCAATAAGGGTATTTTCATCCTTGATGAACATAGTTTGCCAGACCTCTTGTACATAAATTTCAGGAACATTTGGGTTTGTCAGGGTTAGGGCTCGGTTCAGGGAATGGTTTTGCAGGAACTCAATCATGATCCTGAAATCAGAGAGATAAGTATTGGGATCAAGAATAACTTGAACATTGTTGGATTTCAATGGTAGCTTAACAACTGGAGCACTATGAGCTATGGAGGTGACCAAGTTGCCATCATCAACTTCGGTATTAGGGTTTGCAACTGAAGATGCCATTGATGAAGAAAGCCTTGGAGAGAATAAGACGCCGATTTGGAAAGATTTAGATGCTTTGAGGAAGAAAATGAAGCGCAGTACTGTGCAATTCCCAAATTGGGGTTTATATATGAGAGAGAGTGTACTTGAGTGATATTTGAATTGGAAGGGTTTAATTTTGGGACTGACAAAAAACGGTTCGTGTTAGTTGAGGTGTGCGCGCAGGCGTGTCAACATGCAAGGGACGATGAAGGACACGTGTAAAGAAGAACTGACAAATGAAAGGCTTTGGCGCCTAAAAACGATTGAGTATTCCCTCCTCAAATAGAATTAAAAGGAAATTAATTAATAGAAAATTATTTAAAACAGATAAACTGTTGATTAAAAAAATAATGTTGCAGTAATTAAAATCCTTTTAAAAAATTTAAAATCAGACATTTGGGTAGAAATCGTTTTGTACCAAATGAAAGTTTAATATTCGAAACCAGGTATTCATTTAAGAAATTAAAAATAATAAGAAAATTTTAGATAACCTTGAAAGGCAAGAGTTAAATAAAATAGGCTTATTAAAGAAAATTTAAAAAAAAACACAAAGGTAATGAATATCTAGTCATAAAAAGTAATTTGGACCATAAAATGTCAAAGAACATCTTTTCAAAAGAATTTAAGTTGAATCTGAAACATCTTTGTAACCTTGACGGCAAGAGTTAGTCAGAAGAAACAAATTCAAAGTAAACTGTTAAGTAAAGAGAGGTTCAGAAGACAGCTAACAGATGTTAGTCTTGGTAAGCTCCCCCTCGAGCATGTAAAAAAAATTGCTTCTAAAATAATCTGCTCCCCCTTGAAGATTGCACTCTTCTCCCCCTCAAAAATTGCATTCTATTCTGCTCTTAAAAAAAATTTGCTTCAAAAATTAATCTGCTCCCCCTTGAAGATAGCACTCTGCTCCCCTTCGCAAGTGTAAGATTTGCACCTTTTCTGTGAACCTTTGGATCAAACAATGTAAAAAGTGGTACAGAGGTGTCCAGAGGCTTCTGTGTACCTCTGAACGAAACCTTTAGAAGTAACCAGAGGCTTCTGGCCTGTTCTGAGTTGTTCGAACATAAAATGTGTTGACAAAAATTTAGACAAAATTAAAATAAATAAGTTGACAGAATTCTAAGAGGATCAAAGAATTAAGTAAAATTACATATTTAACATGCCAACTTGCTGACTAGAAAATTGAAACGTGTTTCATCCAGAGCTTTCGTGAAGATATTAGCAAGCTGAAAGTCAGTAGAGACGAAATATATTTCGATTGTGCCTTTCTCTATATGATCTTTGATGAAATGATACCTGACATCAATGTGCTTTGTTTTGGAATGCTGAACTGGATTTTCAGTAATGGCAATGGCACTTTCTGAGTCACACAGGATTGGAATTTTGTCATATATTAAGCCGTAGTCTCTGAACTGAGTTTTCATCCAGATAACTTGTGAACAGCAACTGGCAGCAGCAACATACTCAGCTTCTGCTGTGGATGTTGACACACAGTTCTGCTTCTTAGAAGTCCAACTAACAACTTTGTTACTCAGAAGTTGACAGCTTCCAGAGGTACTTTTGCGATCCAATTTGCAACCTGCATGATCAGAATCTGTATATGCCATTAAATCAAATTCAGAATTTTTTGGATACCAGAGACCAAGTGATGGAGATCCCTTGAGATATCGAAAAATTCGTTTAACAGCAGCCAAATGAGATTCTTTGGGATTCGCTTGATAGCGAGCACAGAGGCAAGTGGCAAACATAATATCTGGTCTACTTGCAGTCAGATACAAAAGTGATCCAATCATACCTCTATAACCCGTAACATCCACTGAGTTCCCAAAAGGATCAGGGCCTAGTTTCGTGCTGGTAGAGATAGGAGTTTTCATTGGAGAGGAATTTTGAAGATGAAATTTCTTAAGCATGTCAGAAACATACTTTGCTTGATTTATGAATGTGCCAGAGGCATTTTGTTTAACCTGGAGTCCTAGAAAGAACGTTAATTCTCCCATCATACTCATTTCAAATTCTTGTTCCATTAATTTAGAAAACAGATCAACTTCAGTTTGATGAGTAGAACCAAAGATTATGTCATCCACATAAATTTGAACAACAGTTAGCATACCTTTGCCTCTTTTGATGAACAGAGTTGTATCGATTTTACATTTCTCATAACCTTTACTGATCAGAAACGTAGATAGACGTTCGTACCATGCTCTAGGTGCTTGTTTTAGACCATATAAAGCTTTGTCAAGGAGATAGACATGTTCTGGATGTTTTGCATCTTTAAATCCAGCAGGTTGTTCAACATACACTTCTTCTTTGAGATATCCATTTAGAAATGCACATTTAACATCCATTTGATAGACTTTAAAGTTCTTGTAAGCAGAGAAAGCCAGAAATAGTCGTATCGCCTCAAGTCTTGCTACAAGGGCAAAGGTTTCATTGTAATCGATTCCTTCTTCTTGGCAATACCCCTTAGCAACCAGTCGAGCTTTATTTCTGATCACGATGCAATCTTCATCTTTCTTATTTTTGAAGACCCATTTGGTGCCAATAGCTACTTTGTTCTTTGGCAGAGGAACGAGGTTCCAGACTTTGTTTCGTTCAAATTGTATCAATTCTTCTTGCATAGCTGAGACCCAGCTAGGTTCTTGTAAAGCTTCATGAACATGTTTTGGTTAGATCATACTAAGAAAATTTACAAAGGACGCTTCATTTGCAGTAGCAGATCTTGTCTTAACACCTTCAGAGGGACTGCCAATTATCAGATCTGGAGTATGAGACTTGGTCCATTTTGTCATCCGAGATTGTGTTACTAGTTGAGCATGTACTTTTGTTTCAGAGGATGGAATTACTTCTGCTGGAAGAGATTCAGAAACAGAAGGCATATGAGTAACTTCTGGACATTCACTTGATAAATCAGGGATGACAGAAGAACCTGAAGTGCTCTCAGCAGGAGAGATTCAGGACCAGAAAGTGTAATTCCAGAAGCTTGAAGAACTTCGGGAATACTCGAAGATTGAGGGATTGGTCTTGGTTCTGGAAGTATCTCTTCGCCCATAAAATCTTGAAAAATAGCATCTATTTTAGATTCTCTGGTACCTGAAAGATATTCAGAAGTTACTGTGTTAAGTTTAAGTTCAGAAGTAGAATACTCAGAAATTAATTGAGTTTGATCATCAAAATTGATGTTAATGCTCTCCAAAACAGTCTTAGTACGTAAGTTAAAAACTCGAAAAAACTCTTGAATTTAACGAATATCCTAAGAATTTAGCTTCATCTGATTTCTTGTCAAACTTGCCAAGTTTTTCTCTGTCATTTAAAATGAAACACCTGAATCCAAAAATGTGAAAGAATTTAACACAGGGTTTTTGATTGTTAATTAGCTCATAAGAGGTTTTGAGATGTCTCTTGACAATTATCGAACGATTCTGGGTGAAACATGCAGTGGCTACAGCTTCAGCCTAGAAATGGATGGGTAGTCCAGAAGCAGCAAGCATTGTTTTGGCAGCTTCAACCAAGGTTCTGTTGCGCCGCTCTACAACCCCATTTTGCTGAGGAGTTCGTACAGCAGTGAAGTTCTGTGTAATTCCATTTTCAACAAGGTATGCTTCAAGCTTGGCATTCTTGAATTCAGTACCGTTGTCACTCCTTAGCAGTTAAATCTTTTGGTATAAGAGAACTTGGATTCTGGTCATCATATTTTGAAATACGATGGGTACCTCAGATTTCTGTCTTACAAATGCAAGCCATGTATACCTGAAAAATTCATCAATAAGTACCAGTATATACTTTTTACCAGATAAACTTTGTGTTGCAATAGGTCCACAAAGATCAACATGTAATAATTGCAGAGGTCTTGTACAAGAATGATCATTTTTTGTTTTATGAGATGCTCGTTTTATTTTTCCCATTTCACATGCGGGGCAAAGGTGATCTTTTTGAAATTGGACTTCTGGAAGACCAGTCACCAATTTATGTTTAACAAGCATCTCAATTACCAAAATTTAAGTGAGACATTTTGTGATGCCATACCCATGCAATTTCACTCTTTTTGGAGATAAGATAGGGGGTTTCTTTACCATCCTTTTATGTGAAGTTCATCACATACAAATTACCTTTTCTGTCTGCTCTCCAGAGTTCTTCACCTGCCTTAGAGAACAAGTAACAATGCTTTTCATCAAATACAACAAGTATTTTAGAATCACAAAGTTGACTTACGTTCAGCAGATTATGTTTCAATCCAGAAACATGAGCTACTTTTGATAAGGTAATGTTACCTTCTTGTAAAGTACCGTAGCCTTTTATTTGACCCTTACCATGTTAGTGTTAATCTTTTCACTCTTTTTAATTTGCATATGGCTTGATATTGCAGAATTTAAAGATCTGGTCTTTTTGTTTGCAGTATTATTGTTTTTCTTTGGTTTAGCTTTAAATGAGAAATCATTACAAGAACGATCAGAGGACCTCGAGAAAAATTCCTTTAGTTTTAAAAATAAAGAAAAACATTCAGAATTCTGAGACATAAAAGATTTCGTTGAATTTTCATTAGAATAATGATAATTACAATTCTTCTTATTCCTGTCTATGCTAGTATTAGTAGTTCTATTGAACTTCTTAGCTAGGCTAGACTTATGCTTAGAATCATAAGTGTTCTTCTGTTGAGGCTTCCTATTATAAACCTTCTCTAGAGTTTTCTGAATTACTGAAATAGAAGTAGAAAGATTAGATTTCCATTTGTCTTTCTGAGCAGAAGTAAACTTTGGATAACAAGGTTGAGATAATTTTGGCTGAACAAAACATTTCTTTTTAAGACTTTCTTCCTTCTCAAGTTCAAGACAAGATTTGGCCTTAAGACAGATACCAATAAAATCTGGATGAATAAACACATGTTTTCTCTGTCCTGTTGGAGGAACATAAAAAGTTGGTATTCCAATTGGATGTCTTTCGATATTCAGACCAGAGGCTCTGATTTCCAGAGGTTCATTAGTAAATAAGAAAGGAACTTCCGTAGTCTTAATTACTTCTGGGACCTTTTTGTACTTAGAAGGTAGTTGATTTTCTACAGTTGAGAGATATTTTTCTGAGTTAAAGAAATCATCACTTTGATCATCATTTTCCCAAGGGTATGAAATAGTGTCAAAACAGTCTTGAGATTCAGAAGGATTAAGGTCTACAAAAGAACAAGGAACAATCTCTGGATTGTTTTCTGAAGAGAATTTCTGAACTTTTTCAAGTTCAAAACATTTTTCCAGAGTGGATAGAATATCTTTTTCGAAACTTAGACGTAGCTCTTCTTCTGCTTGTTAAGGAATAAATACATCTGCCTTTGGATTCAAAGTCATATGAACGCTTGAGCCAAATTTGAAAATGTCGCCTTTCTTTTGAATTTTGTTTAGATCAACACTTGTTTTTCCAGACAAATATTCGATGTTTTTGAATTTGAGTTTTCATTGACGACAACCATTTTCAAGTTTTGGTCTTTTAAAAATGGATGGTTCATATAATACAGGAAACACAGGCTTCTGTTCTTGTCTTAGACAGAAAACAGATTTCAGAGTTGATCTTTTCTCACGTGTGTAGGGATCCAGATCCTCGAAACCAAGTCCAGATCTCCCTACTTGTGTATTTATCTTATCATGAACTTTCTGAGCTATAGCTTAGTCTTTTGAAGTTGGATATGTAAAAATTCTCTTTCCTTCTGAAAATAGTTTTTAAGAGCAACAAAATTTAATCTGTCACTTTCCTTAGTACTAATCTCCTTTTCTTTGTTTTCTGATAAGGTTAATTTATTAACCGGGTTTACGTCTCATTTTAGAATCTTTCATCTTGTTTTTCTTAGTTTTATAAATATATTAGGACCTTTCATAATGCTTTTAGTATAAAATATGTCGTTCGTTTAGTAAAATGAAATATGTAATTTTTGGCCACAAATTGCTAGAATTTTTACCATTATTTACGTTTCCTCTCGTGATAATTTCAGGTAAGTTAATCGGATGCACGAAAGCATAAAGTTGACCACATTAGAACCGGAAAAAGCCGAAGACCCATGACGTGCGTGGGTAAATTTTGTGTTTAAACAATGTTTTGTTATGGTCAAACTTTATTATAGTAGCTTAATCTTAATTAGGAATATTATTTAAGTTAATTGAGCTTATTTTGTGTAAATTCGGTCCATGGGTTAAGGCCCAAACCGAATTGGCTTAATCATTAAGCCAAGCCCAACTTAGTGTCTTTTTAGTTTTTCTTTTGGCTATAAATAGCAAGGGATGGAAGGATGCAAGTGATAGAATTTATCCTCCTCTTTTGGGGATCTCGATGGGAAGCATTCGGAAAGAAGAGACTTGTAGTAGAAACTTGCTCTAAGCCAAACAATGTGTGGAAAGAGCTAGTTGGGACTTCTAACCAAATTTATTTTAAGAAAGCTTTGCAAGTTGATGTTATCTTCTTACAAGTCACTGCAAGTTGCTTTGCCTTTGCCTTACACTTTCCTTTGTTGATGTTAAGCTTTGCAAGTTGATGTTATCTTCTTCCTTTGTTGACTATTGTGGCAAGTATGTATTATTTATGCAATATATATTTATATATTTGAAGTATTAGTCATGCAAGGGTATCATCTTATTCATTAGCTTATTTTCATCTCTCTTTTCTCTCTTCTCCATGACCATCGAAGCTTTTCATCACCATTTTCTCTTAGTTGCTAAGTAAGATCTTTACAAATTATAAACCATCCAATTAGTTTATTAAGCATCCTTTGTTAGTTTTATTAGTTACGTCAACCATCACCCTCACCATCTTTATTTTCGGTCACCATCATTTAGTCATAGAATCATACCTTAAGATCTTTAGATTAGTTTTCATAGTTCGTCGACGCTCTCATCTCGGATCGGTACATATTTTATATTTTACTCGTAATACTTTATTTTCATATCTCAAGAATGCCAATGGCAAACTTGTCCCCGTATTATTTTTATGTTCCTCAAGATTACCAATGGTAAACTTGTCCTCTTTTTATGTTTATGCTCCTCAAGATCGCATTTGGTGAACTTGTCCTAAATTTATATTTCCGTTTAAGTAGTTATATTACTCTCAAGATTACCAATGGTAAACTTGTCCGTATTTTATAATTTCTCGTCCTTTATATTTAGCGCTGTTATTCATATTTCGCTTTAGTTAATGGCATAGTTTAATCATTCTTGTTATTTTACGTTTAAAAATACTTTATAAAAACCTATCTCTTATGGAAGGCTAAAACCCTTAGTTTGGGGTGTAAGGCAATAAATTGAGATTAAATGGATGGATAACACGATTTAAAAGGTGTATCGACTTTATAATAATAGTTGATAAACTTGCCATTATTGGATAGTTAATATCTCGTGGTAATACCCCTAAAGTTAATTGACAACTAACTATCGGTATTTAAACGGCTTAACCTCAATGAAGTTATAAAAAGTATTAATTTTCCGAGACAACGATTATTGTTATAAAAATATCTTTTTATCCAATTATCTATCTCCGTCTCTATTTATCCTTACATCCCAGACTCGTTTTTTATAAAAGTATTTCTCAAGAATTCACCAACAAACCAAACAAAAAAAATTAGTTAATCAAAAACCCTCTTTTTTTCACCCTCTGAAATCAAACCGTTGAAAACCGGGCTTTTCATACCTTCAAGCTTTAACTACCGTCTCTGTGGGAACGATAAATCCGGTACTTTGTACCATTATTACTTATTACGATACGACAGTATCCCGAGGTGTATACTTGCGCCGAGGTATATTTTTGTGTTAATTTTAAGGGTAGCGATATCCAAACAACAAGTTTTTGGCGCCGCTGCCGGGGACAGTAAGCTAAAGTTAAAAGCTTTGAAAAACACGATTTTTTATAAGTTTGATTTTTCTATCACCTTTTCAGAAAAGATAAAAAAAATAAAAAATAGTTCATGCTTAGGTTATCCAATCGGTAATTGTTCTCAAACTCTAGAAACGACCAAAATCGCAGACCGCGTGGAAGAATCCAACAAAATTCACCATCTTTATCTTCTCCCACGATGTCTGACGAAGAGTATGTTATGGATACTGAGAACCACCCCGAAGAAAATATAGAAACCTTGCATGAACACATCGTTAATAATGAACTTCCTCATCTTGTTGATTACGAAGATGATGGAGTTTTTATTAATGCAAACAACACTGGTCCGAATTTTGTTGTTGGACAACCCGTCAGCCAATACTTTCAGAACAATGATGTTGGCATTAATAATGAATGCAATCCCTTCAATGGGTTTGTTAATTACATTAATGGCAATCCCAGAAATAATGCTGGAAATATTCCTGTCAACAATGGTGCCAATAATGAAATTGTTCATAATAATGTTAACGGTAATCCCGCTAATAATGTTATGCACAATAGAGTTATTAACAACAATTATAACAATGGTATTCCCATAAATCAGAGAGTAATTCCACCAAGAAATGCCGGTGTTGTTCCACCAAGGAATAATCCGCCAAGGAATGATGGAGTTATTCCGCCAAGAAATAATCAACCAAGAAACAATCCACCAGAAAACCAAGGTAATGATGAGGAACAAAACATTTATCGTCTTGCAAATACAAGAGATGGTGCCATTATGTCTTATGTTATTCCCAATCTAACGCAGTTACATACGGGAATACGTAGGCCACATATTGGTGCCACACACTTTTCTTTAAAACTGATAATGTTTACGATGTTGCAAGCCAATGGCCAGTTCGCTGGATTGCCGTCGGAAGATCCTCACTCTCACCTACGGTCATTCATGGAGATCACCGACTCTTTTCTAATCGCACATGTTTCAGACGATGCTCTGAGACTAAAACTTTTTCCATTTTCACTAAGGGATAGAGCAAGAGCATGGTACATTTCATTGACACCAGATTCTATGATCACATGGGACCAAATGGTGGAAAAGTTTCTAAAAAAATATTTTCCACCCACAAGGAATGCTAAGTCCCGAAATGAAATTAACACTTTTAAGCAAATGGACGATGAAGCAGTTTCTGATGCTTGGGAAAGGTACAAAGAACTTTTGAGAAAATGCCTTCATCATGGCATTCCGTACTGCATTCAGCTAGAAACATTTTACGGTGGCTTGAATGCCACTGCAAAATCTATGCTAGATGCTACTGCAGGCGGAGCATTCACAACTTGTACCTATAACGAAGGCATTGAAATACTTGAAAAGATTTCCAATAACAATGGTCAATGGTCTGATCCACGCGCTGCACCACTGAAAAAGACATCTGGAGGATCAGAAGTTGATGCGGTTACAGCCCTGACAGCACAACTTACTAAATTAGTTGCAAATCTGGCCTCCAGCCAACAAGTAAGATCTGATGTCATGGTTGTACAATCCGATGTCCAATCAATACAATGTGTATATTGTGGTGAATGACACTCTTTTGAACATTGTCCTAGAAATCCGGAGCAAGTAAATTTTGTAAACAAAACTGGACCATTTTCTCAAACATATAATCCCGAATGGAGACACCATCCAAATTTTTCATGGAACAGTCCAGCTTTGAATCCACCAGTGCAGAAACAACAAGGACAGTCCAACTTTCAAAATCAAGGACAGTCCAAATTTCAAAACCAAAGACAACCCAATTTTCAAAATCATGGGCAGTCCAATTTTCACCAAGGTAATCATAACACCCAACAAGGAAATTTTCAAAATAATCACTCTAATTACCAAAACCGACCTAAGCAAAATGCTGAGTCATCTGTTTCTTTGGAAACGCTGATGAAAGGGTTTATGACCCAAACTCAAGCATCAATAAAGAACCTCGAAACACAGGTAGGTCAAATGGCTTTAGAGATTAGGAAAAGACATGTAGGAGCTCTTCCTAGTGACACTGAGATACCATATAGAGAGGGAAAGGAGCACGTTAAGTCTATTACCTTAAGAAGCGGAAAGGTTTTGCCTGACGTAAAACAAAAAGTTTTTGAAAACCCAATAAAAGCAGAATCTGAAAAGAAAATTTTAAAGGTCCCAATCAAAGCCGAGACTGAAAAGAAATTTTCAGTTTTGAACTCTGAAACTTCAGCACAAACTTCTGATGTCACTGGGCCCAAAACCACAAGTAAGCCCACTGACACCGTAATTGTCCCCAAGGAGTCAGACCCCCCTTTAACAAAAGAATCACCATCTTTTCAAAAATCCCAAGAGAAAGTTACTGTGGATTTGTCACACTCTGGTGGCAGTCCAACTGTAATTATGGGAAATCAAACTCAAGTTAAACCACCGGTTGTCCCGACTACATCTACAACTCAGAAAAGCACGGCCACCATACCTGTCACTCCTTACATTCCTTATCCACAAAGATTAAGGAACCAAAAGGAGCAAAATGAATTTAAAAAGTTTTTAGATGTTTTCAAACAATTGCATATTAACATACCATTGGTTGAGGCCATTGAACAAATGCCAACATATGCAAAATTTTTGAAAGATATTTTAAGCAGGAAAAAGAAACTGACAGAGTATGAGATTGTGGCCATGACTGAAGGATGTAGTTCTTTGATATCTAAAAAAATACCGCCTAAGTTAAAGGACCTGGGTAGTTTCACTATCCCTTGTTCTATAGGAGGTAAGATGATAGGTAGGGCATTATGTGATCTAGGTGCCAGTGTTAACCTGATGCCTTTATCAATTTTTCAGACCCTAGGTACAGGTGAGGCTAGACCTATAACTGTTACACTACAGTTAGCAGATAAATCCATAGCCTATCCCAAGGGTAAGATTGAAGATGTCTTGGTCCAAGTTGGGAAATTCATCTTCCCAGCTGATTTTATTATCTTGGATTGTGAGGTAGATCAAGAGATTCCTATCATTTTAGGAAGACCCTTCCTAGCAACTGGAAGAGCTCTGATAGATGTTCAAAAAGGAGAATTAACAATGAGAGTGCACCACCAAACAGTAACTTTTAGTGTTTTTGATTCTCTCAGGTACCCGGATGATAGAGAAAAATGTTTTCTGTAAGTTTGATTGAAACTTTGTGCCAAGAACAAAGTTTGGAGATGATGCTGAGTAAAGAGGAATCTGACAGTGAGGAAAAAGAAGAGACCAGCTTTGAGGACTTAGAATCAGTAGAAGATGTTGTTGCTTTTGAGGCATTAGACACTAAGGATAGGCCAACACTCGTCCCATCATTAAAAGAGGCCCCAGATCTAGAGTTAAAACAACTGCCCTCACACCTGAAATATGCATTTTTAGGAGAGTCAGGAAGGTTGCCAGTCATCATTTCGTCATCACTAGATAAAGATCAGGAAGAGAGATTAATAACAATGTTGAAATCTCATACAAAAGCCATAGGATGGACAATAGCATATTTGAAGGGCATAAGCCCTACAATCTGTCAGCATAAGATCATTCTGGAAGATAGCAATTTCAACTCAATTGAGCCTCAAAGAAGGCTTAACCCTGTGATGAAAGAGGTCGTTAAAAAAGAGATTTTGAAATGGATAGATGCAGGAATAATCTACCCTATAGCCAGTAGCACTTGTGTCAGCCCGGTACAATGTGTACCAAAGAAGGGAGGAGTGACGGTAGTACCCAATGAGAAAAATGAACTTATTTTCACTAGGACAGTAACAGGTTGGAGGATTTGTATGGACTATAGGAAGCTTAACAAGGCTACCCAGAAAGACCATTTTCCTTAACCATTTATTGACCAAATGTTGGACAGGTTGGCTGGAAAAGAATTCTATTGTTTTCTAGACGGATATTCAGGGTACAACCAGATTGCCATAGCTCCCGATGACCAAGAAAAGACCACGTTCACTTGTCCCTACGGAACTTTTGCCTTTAGGAGAATGCCTTTTGGATTATGCAATGCCCCTGCCACTTTTCAAAGATGCATGATGTCCATCTTTTCTGATATGTTAGAAACTTCCATGGAAATTTACATGGATGACTTTTCTGTATATGGAACATCATATGACATATGTTTAAAAAATCTTGAAAAATACCTTGAAAGATGTGAAGAAACATATTTGGTTTTAAACTGGGAAAAATGTCATTTTATGGTAAAAGAGGGCATTGTGTTGGGACATCTCATATCCAAAAGAGGCATTGAGCTGGATAAAGCCAAGTTGGAGGTAATTGAAAAATTACCTGAACCAACCACAGTAAAAGGGATCCGAAGTTTTTTAGGACATGCAGGTTTTTACAGGAGATTCATCAAAGATTTTTCTAAAATCACAAAACCTCATTGTGTATTACTACAGAATGACCAAGTCTTCAATTTTACTGAAGACTGTCAAAAAGCTTTTAAGATATTAAAAGAATCCTTGGTCACTGCACCTATAGTAATAACCCTTGATTGGAATTTACCATTTGAACTTATGTGTGATGCAAGTGATTGGGCAGTTGGAGCTGTTTTGGGTCAGAAAAAAGGAAAGAGTTTTCACCCTATCTACTACGCCAGTAGAACTCTAAATGACGCCCAGATCAATTATACAACCACTGAAAAAGAATTATTAGCCGTGGTTTTTGCTTTTGAAAAATTCAGATCTTACTTGATAGGCACAAAGGTTATAATTCATACTGATCACTCTGCCATCAAGTACTTAATTTCTAAAAAAGATGCAAAACCACGGTTGATAAGATGGGTCTTGCTTTTGCAAGAATTTGATTTAGAGATCATTGACCGAAAGGGTGTAGATAATCAAGTTGCTGGCCATCTTTCTAGAATAGAAAAGCAAGGGAAACCTATACAAATGGGTGAAATTTGTGAAGTATTCCCTAATGAGAGGATATTGACCATCAATTCCTCGGTACCATGGTTTGCCGATATTGTCAATTATTTAGCCTGTGGGATCATTCCCAAGGATTTAAATAAACATGAGAGGAGGAAGCTAATCTTTGATGCTAAAAAATATTTGTGGGATGATTCTTTCTTGTTTAAAATTTGTGCAGATCAGATGATCAGGAGATGCGTACCGAAAGAAGAAGCAATCTCAATTCTACAGCATTGCCATTCAGGTCCTTGCGGAGGCCACTTTGGGGGAAGCAGGACTGTTGCTAAAGTCCCGCAATTTGGATTTTTTTGGCCAAATGTACATGCTGATGCACAGGAATTCATCAGAAAATGCAATGAATGTCAGAGAAGTGGGAACATTTCTCCAAGAAATGAGATGCCCTTGAATGGAATACTGGAGGTAGAATTGTTTGATGTGTGGGGAATTGATTTTATGGGACCTTTTCCCATGTCCAATAATTGTTCATATATTTTGGTAGTCGTCGATTACGTGTCTAAATGGGTGGAAGCTATGGCTTGCCACTCTAATGACGCTAAGACGGTCATTAAGTTCCTTCATAGGCACATTTTCACAAGATTTGGCACAACGCGTGCCTTAATCAGTGATGAAGGAACTCACTTCATAAATAATTTATTGGACGAGACTCTGGAAAAATATGGGATTAAGCATAGGGTAGCTACGGCTTACCATCCTCAGACCAATGGTTTGGCAGAACTGTCAAACCGAGAAATCAAGGGGATTCTGTCAAAAGTAGTCAAACCACATCGAAAGGACTGGGCATCTAAGCTAGATGATGCCCTATGGGCCTACCGTACTGCCTTTAAGACTCCCATTGGTATGTCTCCTTACAGGTTAGTCTTTGGAAAGTCCTGTCATTTGCCCTTAGAATTAGAACACAAGGCTTACTGGGCCGTGAAGGAATTGAATATGAGTTTGGATGAGGCTCGTAAAAAGCGATTTTTTCAGCTAAATGAATTGGAGGAACATAGGAATTAATCCTATGAAAATGCCAAATTGTATAAAGAAAATACAAAAAAATGGCATGATAAAAGAATTTGTCCAAAAGAACTCTACGACGGCCAGTCTGTGTTACTATTTAACTCGCGTCTCAAACTATTCCCTGGAAAGTTAAATTCGAGATGGACAGGACCGTTCAAAATTGCTAAAGTATACCTTTATGGTGTAGTGGAGTTAATAGATCCAGATAAGGGAACCACGTTTAAAGTAAACGGTCAGCGAGTTAAACCGTTTCTGGAGTCGGGTGAAGTGATGGAACAACCGTTTGGGGTTGTTGATTTAGAAAATTAAGAATCTCAGATGAGATATTTGTACAGTTGTCAGATTATTTTTGCGAATAAATAGGAATTTCCAATCAAAGATAAAAGTTAATTTTTGTCAGCTAAAATTTTTGTTCCCCTTAAATTTTTGACTGATAAAAATTAATGTTATCATTTTGAAAATTTTCAATTTCTACACATTTGAGAATTCTTATCTAAGAATGATTAAATTGTAAAAATTATCTTTTAAGGTTAGAATTAAGTTGTAAGTAACAAAAATTAATTTGGACTTTGTCCATTAATTTTTGGGGCTAAATTTTATAAAAATAAAAAAAATAAAATTTTGAGTCAAGTTTGTACAAATTATTTTCAACTTAATAGCCCAAAATCTACCTTTAAGGTAAATGGATGGTTATTAAGGCCCAAAAAGAAGAAAAAAAAAGGAGATTTTAAATTGAAAAATTAAAAAGAAAAAAAGAAGATTTTAATTGCAAAATTAAAAATAAAAAAAATAAAAAATAAATAAATATATATATATATATATATATATACAGAAGTCACAGCCCTTTTTTTTTATGACCATCATCATTACCTGCAAAAAAAAAGAGCAAAAAGTAACTATATATATATATACATATATAAGAAATAAAAAATATCTATATATATATAGATTAATAATGATAAAAACAAAAGAAAGAAAAAGAGAAAAAAAAAAAAAAAAAATCAGTGTCTCTCTCTCTCCATCCCTCTTGCCGCCGTCCCATACACACAACCAGAGAATTTTTTTTTTGGAAAACCTAGAAAAAAATGATTGTTCTTCTGCTCTTTTCTCACAAGCTTCAATAAGAAATCATTACCAGGTTCTTAAAACCTTTAATGGAAGGTTTCATCTTCCATAACCTACACCCACTTCTCTTCCCCTCCTTTTTTTTTTTTGAAGTCGGCGACGCAGTCCATGCACCACCAGCCAACTGCCGATCTCCGACGATTTCATCACAGCCACACACCAGCACCGCCGGCGACACCTCTGTCGCACACAGCCGGCGCCGCCGACAACACCCCCATCGCTACTGTCCGCTGCACGCCGTCGCTGTCCGCTGCACGCCGTCGCTGTCCGTTGCACGCCGTCGCTGTCCGCTGCACGCCGTCGCTGTTTGCTGCACGCCGCACGCCACCGCTGCCGCACGCCACCAGCGCCACCGACAACACCCACCTCACTGCTGTTCGTCGGACCAACCACCTCCTCCGCCGAACGAAACCACCACTGTCACCATCCACCCTTGCCGAACCCAACCACCGCTCACCCACCTTTCACCACCGCCGTCCCACCACCCCACGACGGCCAACCAAACAGCCGACGACCAATCTTTCCACCCTTCGTACCTTTGACCACAGCCCCCTCGTTTCGGTCCTCATGGCTAACCCTAACAATGATATCAACCTCGAACTAACCCTAGGCACCGGCGCCACTCCAAAACCTAGACCCGTGAATCCTCATTTCAGGTCCATGCATGGTGATGGCAGCCAATGGATAGACGTCGAAGGACCCGCTCTGGTGGTTGAACCACGAAGACCCTGCCGGACGTTTGTTTCAGTCACACCCATCCTACCCACGACAGGTCCCTACAGCACCAATATAAGTCATCGACCACAAAGCGCAAGAGCATTTCAACCACCACAGGACCTCACCATGAAAAATGACCGAGGAAAAAATGTTCTGATGGGAGAATCCAGTTCTTCTTTAGAAGAATGGGTGCCGTGATCGGTTGCGATGAAAGCTCTCAAAGAGATGGAACAATGTATAGCCGCCAGTTATTATGACTTTAACAGGAGGCTACAAAATATGATCGCTGACCAAAGTGCAACCATTTTGGAGCAAAAAGAAACCATCGCAGCCTTGGAGATAGCACTCGGATTGGCCACGCAACCGATTCCACCGATGGAGGAACAACCTACTCACCCGGAGTCGGTTTTGGTATTTCTAACTCTTTGTAGTTTATTTTTATTTTTATTTTTATTTTTGTTGTTTACGAGTCATAGAAATTTTAGGTTTATTTGTGATTGCATGCTTGGGTAATTTTGTGTAGGTCGAAACATGATTTAATTAGGTTACACTCATTTTTGCTCCATGCATGACGTTTAGAGTACTATTTTTTTACCCATTTTGCTGTTCTTTTTTTAGAATTTTAGGATGTACATATTTATTTGATATTTCACACGTAGTCTTTATAAACTTTGTTTTTTTTGCTATTTTTGTGTCACGTAAAGTTTTTTTTTTTATGTTTTCTAAGATAGTGTCATTAATTAGTGTTTTGTGTCAATAGGTTACTAAAAGATTGTTAAATTCTTTTTAGCACTAACTTTTGGTTCCTATTACTTTGTGTTAATCAACTCATATAAAAACACTTAGTTGAAATGATTTTTACACCTAATTAATTGCTCGAAAACAATGTTAAATCTTCATCATCTTCACATTATAAAAAGTGGGAATTTTTTTAGCATAACCATTCTTTTTGTGCAACAATAGCATGGTGCATTTGGTTTGTATCTTTTCTTGAAACATGTCTCTCATCCATTCAATGAGGACATTGAACACTTCGAGTTTGGAGATGATTTTGTGGGAACTTATACATCATGGATACATCATATATCTCACAACCCAAAAATGCACTAAATTTCAAAAAAATTCGATAGTGCATAAATGATAATTCATGCATATACACAATCAAAAGAAGCATAGCTTCTACAAAGATGCATTATAAACTCTCAAACATCGTTTTCTTTTGATATCAACCCATGCACATACACATTCTAAAGGAGCATAGCTTCCATTAAAGTGCATAAAGGTTTCTCAAAAATTATTTTCTTCCCAAACTCTTATATTTTATGGCACAAAAACCGTACCATCAAGAGGAAGAAAGTAAAAGCTCAAATAAATAGCCATACACATATTAAGATAAAGATCTAGGCTATAGCTAAATGTTATTTTGTTTTAACAAAAATGGAGGTTATGACAAAAATCTTCCAACTTAGACTTTTGTGAGATGAAAAGGATTGAACCCCAGATAGAGAAAGCGGACCAAGGGGAGATTCCCCTTGGTTAAGGTAACGACTTCGGGCATGGCCAGCTCCCATAGTGTGACAACTCATACTTGATCCGGTTGCTTTTTTTGGGGACTCAACCGTCTTCCGAAAAGAGATGCGGCTATGTTGAAATAACATTGTCATTGTAGTGCATTAAGGTGTGTAAAGGTTAATTCAAATAAGTTAATTGTTGGGTTGATTAACCGTTTATTTTTTCGTTTTACCTTTGAGTCATTTTCTTTTACTTTTTAGTCATTTTGAGTAGTTTTATTGCTTGAGGACAAGCAATAGTTTAAGTTTGGATGTGATAAGGTTAATTTATTAACCGGGTTTACATCTCATTTTAGAATCTTTCATCTTGTTTTTCTTAGTTTTATAAATATATTAGGACCTTTCATAATGATTTTAGTATAAAATATGTCGTTCGTTTAGTAAAAGGAAATATGTAATTTTTGGCCACAAATTGCTAGAATTTTTACCATTATTTACGTTTTCCTCTCGTGATAATTTCAGGTAAGTTAATCGGATACACGAAAGCATAAAGTTGACCACATTAGAACCGGAAAAAGCCGAAGACCCGTGACGTGCGTGGGTAAATTTTGTGTTGTAAACAATGTTTTGTTATGGTCAAACTTTATTATAGTAGCTTAATCTTAATTAGGAATATTATGTAAGCTAATTGGGCTTATTTTGTGTAAATTCGGTCCATGGGTTAAGGCCCAAACCGAATTGGCTTAATCATTAAGCCAAGCCCAACTTAGTGTCTTTTTAGTTTTTCTTTTGGCTATAAATAGCAAGGGATGGAAGGATGCAAGTGATAGAATTTATCCTCCTCTTTTGGGGATCTCGATGGGAAGCATTCGGAAAGAAGAGACTTGTAGTAGAAACTTGCTCTAAGCCAAACAATGTGTGGAAAGAGCTAGTTGGGACTTCTAACCAAATTTATTTTAAGAAAGCTTTGCAAGTTGATGTTATCTTCTTACAAGTCACTGGAAGTTGCTTTGCCTTTGCCTTACACTTTCCTTCCTTTGTTGACCATTGTGGCAAGTATGTATTATTTATGCAATATATATTTATATATTTGAAGTATTAGTCATGCAAGGGTATCATCTTATTCATTAGCTTATTTTCATCTCTCTTTTCTCTCTTCTCCATGACCATCGAAGCTTTTCATCACCATTTTCTCTTAGTTGCTAAGTAAGATCTTTACAAATTATAAACCATCCAATTAGTTTATTAAGCATCCTTTGTTCGTTTTTATTAGTTACGTCGACCATCACCCTCACCATCTTTATTTTCGGTCACCATCATTTAGTCATAGAATCATACCTTAAGATCTTTAGATTAGTTTTCATAGTTCGTCGACGCTCTCATCTCGGATCGGTACGTATTTTATATTTTACTCGTAACACTTTATTTTCATATCTCAAGAATGTCAATGGCAAACTTGTCCCCATATTATTTTTATGTTCCTCAAGATTACCAATGTTAAACTTGTCCTCTTTTTACGTTTATGCTCCTCAAGATCGCATTTGGTGAACTTGTCCTGAATTTATATTTCCGTTTAAGTAGTTATATTACTCTCAAGATTACCAATGGTAAACTTGTCCGTATTTTATAATTTCTCGTCCTTTGTATTTAGCGCTGTTATTCATATTTCGCTTTAGTTAATTGCATAGTTTAATCATTCTTGTTATTTTACGTTTAAAAATACTTTATAAAAACCCATCTCTTATGGAAGGCTAAAACCCTTAGTTTGGGGTGTAAGGCAATAAATTGAGATTAAATGGATGGATAACACGATTTAAAAGGTGTATCGACTTTATAATAATAGTTGATAAACTTGTCATTATTGGATCGTTAATATCTCGTGATAATACCCCTAAAGTTAATTGACAACTAATTATCGGTATTTAAACGGCTTAACCTCAATGAAGTTATGAAAAGTATTAATTTTCCAAGACAACGATTATTGTTATAAAATATCTTTTTATCTAATTATCTATCTCCGTCTCAATTTATCCTTACATCCCAGACTCGTTTTTAATAAAGGTATTTCCCAAGAATTCACCAACAAACCAAACAAAAAAAAAATTAGTTAATCAAAAACCCTCTTTTATTCACCCTCTGAAATCAAACCGTTGAAAACCGAGCTTTTCATACCTTCAAGCTTTAACTACCGTCTCTGTGGGAACGATAAATGCGGTACTTTGTACCATTATTACTTGTTACGATACGACAGTATCCCAAGGTGTATACTTGCGCCGAGGTATATTTTTGTGTTAATTTTAAGGGTAGCGATATCCAAACAACATTTTCCAAAAGTTTGTTTAAGTTTAATTTCTTCTTTAAACTTAGCTTTTGTATTTTTAAAATTTTTGGAAATCTTCTCATTTTCAATATTGAGTTCCAGTTTTCTTCAGTTAGAAGATCCATTTCTCTTTTATAAATCTCTCTCTCTCTTTGAGTTTTAGAGAGAGTTTTTTCAGTTTGTTTCCTCAGTTTCTTTTCAACTGTAAGCTTTTGCTTAAGTTTTTCAAAAAAAATTGATATTTCAAAAATGGTGTTTTCAAGTTCAGATGTGTAAGAGAGAGTACATACAGGTGTTTCAGAAGGCTGATCTTCTGATTCATTTGTTCTGGCCATTCCGCAGAACATAGCTTCATCACCACTTGACTCATCTCCTAGCCAGTTTTCTTTTTCTGCAAAGTGAGCTCTTTCATCGACATTGTACTTGTATTTATTCTTGTAGTACATATTGTCTTTGTTCAGAGGTCCTCTGCAATTCTTTGAATAGTGCGTTGGCTTGCCACATCGGTAGCACACATCCTTATTTCTCTTCAACTCTTCTTTTCCTTCTTCTCTGTCTCTGTTTTCTCAGATCTCTGTATCTCTTGACGAGGTGCATAACTGGGAACAGGGCGATCAATCCTTTTGCTTCCTTGGAAAGATCTATTACCAAACCTTTTCGTGAATTGTTTGGTAATAAGTGCCAATGAATCAGCAAAAGCTTTGATATCGTCATTAGAGTCAGAATCATCTCTTGGGACTTCTTCTGACATGAGAGCCTTGCTTTTCCCTTTCTTCTCAACATCCTTACTCCTACTGACTGGTCCTCTGGACTCAGAAATTAAAGCTAGAGGTCCATCGATAGAGTTTTTCTTCTAAACAACCTCTTTCTCATGGGCTTGAAGAGTGCCAAAAACATCATGTAGAGACCATTGTTCCAGATCCTGATTGGCTTGCAAAGACATAGAGAGATTTGACCATTCAGGGTTTAATCTTTTAAGAAATAAGATATTATTGTCTTCTTTGGATCTGATGATGTCACATCTTTTACATAGATTTATCAGAGTGTTAAATCTATGAAAAGTCTGTTCCAGAGATTCTTCAGGAATGGCCTGGAAACTGTTGTATTCATTTAGAGCTTGGGTTCTTCTGTTTTTCTTCATTTTTGCGCCACCTTCCAGAATGTTTTCCAATTGATCCCATAACTCCTTGGCACTATCACAGGAATCCAGAGATTGGAATATATCATTCGGAATTGCCATGATTAAGAGACTTTTTGCTTTTCTGGACAATTCAACCTTTGCCTTCTCTGGATCCGTCCAATTATCCTGTGATTTTGGAATACTCCTAGCAGGGACCTCATCAGTAACAGTTGTAGCAGGAACCCTAGGTATAGTTGTCATTGGAATGAATGGACCATTTTGAACAATAGGATACAGATCAGCGTCTAATCCTTCAAAGATGTTGATCATCTGGATCTTCCATTGTGGATATTCATCCCATATTAGAGCAGGAGGTTTAGTTAGAGAACCAGAGGTGTATACAGCATTCAGATTAGAATTGGCCATATTACCAGAAACAGAGATTTTGAAAATTACTGAAGATTTGTTGAAATTTGAATCAAATTAATTTCAAAATGATCGAGATGAGACTGAATACTTACTAATCTCAGATTTAAGCAGAAATTACCACAGATTTAGAGAAAATTGTAATGAATTTAACAAAATCTCGTAAAACAGGGTAGAGTGAAGAACAGAGCTTAAAATCGGAAAATACTGTCAATAGAAAAGGGATTTCTCCAAATGGAAGAGATCTAATAATCAATAGATTGATTATCAGGCTCTGATGCCAATTATTGGAACCCAGATCCCTTTCTAGCAGGTAATCAATAGATCAAGTATGTAAATATGAGCGGAAGCAAGTAGATCTATGATTAACAGTAAGATTAGTAAGAACAAATATGAAGAACAATCGTAATTGATATTGAATTGCGTTTGTATGATAAACAACAATGTGCACAAAACAATAGCTCTCTATTTCGTATTTCTGAATCGATACTATTACAATCTGAGAAAGAGCTATTTATACGATTACAACTTTTAAAGTCAACTACCTGGCCTATTACAATGAGACACGTAAGCAGGGAAGTAACAAACTAAAATACACACGGAGGGTGTGCTTGCCACGTCATTAGATGCACATGTAGTTACTTGATTCTGATTCATACTTCATCAAAATTGAGGTCTAACAGTATGTTCAGGGAGATCCCTGACAAGTTCTTTTTGAGATAATTCATTGATCATCTTAAAGTTCAGATGAGAGAGTCTCTTGTGCCATAACCAGTTGATATCAGAGGAGACTTTGGAGATGAAACACATATTCTCAGAGTGAGAACTATTCATATTAATGACATACACATTTTCTAATCTTTTGCCTGTTAAGGCAAGTTTGTCATTAATATCTGTCAGTCATGTGCCTTGAGCATCCACTATCGAGATATCAGATCCGTTAAAACTCTGTATACAACAAAAAGATTAATTTTTCATAGGTACCCATTTACTATGGGTCCTGCTGAGTTAGTGGAAGGAGTGGCGGATGACCTACTAGCTGAAGTGTTTTCTTCAGTGGTTATCTTCACCTTGGAAGTTTTACCAACCTTGGTGGATTTCGTTCTTGCTAATTTATCAAATTGAGCTACTTTCTTACCATGAGCTAATTTTTCAGCTTTAGTAGCATTAGGACATTTGCTTGCAATGTGGGTAGTCTCACCACAGTAATAGCATTTCCTATATTTGAAAACGGGTTTGGAATTGAAGGAATTCAGAGAGCAGGTAGAAGCATTTTCAGGACCAGAACCAAGAATTTCTTTGTCTAGTGTCCTTGGGGGAATAACAATTTTCTCAGGGACATGAGGTCAATCTTAATTCTGGGAGTAGATCCCTGAATAAATCCAGGGATCTTCTTTCCAGTTTTAGGATGACCCACTGAAGGGATAGAGGAGTTCTTCTTCTGTTTCTGAAAATTCTTGATTGTAGGAACATGGTCAAGAAACTTGTCCTTGATCATTTTCTTAGAATCATTAGATTTTGAGATAGGCAGATTCTTATTGATATAAGGTTTCTGAGAAGAAGGATAAGGGATTGAAGTAACAAACATTCTGAATTTTAACATGGAACGATCATTCTCTGATTCTTCTTGGTCAGGGTTATATCCTAAACCACTTTTGACCATCATAGGGATCTGGGCATTGATGATGTTAGGATCCAAAGAATCCTATGAATTTGGATCCTATGTTTGAAATGTTTTATAAAGAAAAGAACTTCAGAATCTGAAGATGAATAGTTCAGAAGTTCTGAACTAGTGCTAGAAAGATAAATATAGTCATCTTCAGAAGTGTAAAATATATATTCAGAAGTTCTGAAGAAGTTCTGAATAAGTTCAGAAGTTCTGAAGACAATTCAGAAGTGGTTCTGAAGAGCAAAGTTCAGAATTCTGAAGACAGTTCAGAATTCTGAAGACAGTTCAGAAGTTCTGAAGAACTTCTGAATAGAGTTTTTGATGACGTGTCTTAATGTCATTGGGCTGTGATTTAAATACATGTAACTGTAGCTTTACATTTGTAGTATATATAGAAAGTTTGTTAGTTAGTGAACATTAGAACATCACATATGAGAGTCATCTAAAGGTGTAAGTGTGTGTTTTCTATATTCAGTGTATCAATAAAACAATGATTCCTTGAGCAATCTATCAGATTTGTTGTAATATGGGATTAACAGATGATCTTGCTGACTTTACCAGAAGCCTTGCACCATCCTTCGATGGAAGCTTTTTCAGCCTTGAGATCAGCGATAGCCTTTTCCCTTTCAGTGATAGCTTGATGTCTTTCAATGCTTATAGTTTGATTTAAAAAGACTTGGTCCTTATGAGTTTCTTCAATCTTTGTAAGTTCTTTGATTTTTAAATGGCAACTTTTCAGTTGTTCTGATAGATCGATATTGATTTGTTCAACTTTCATCTTTCCATTTAAAGCATTGTAAAAATCAACAGTCATAGAATCGAGAGCCGACAAGTTATTACCTTCGGATATAGAAAGGTTAGTAGAGATATTTACCTGAGTCGAAGGAGACTCTGAGGATGATGTTTCAGAAGCTTCCTCAGCTTCCTCGATTCTGGCCATTAGGCAGAGCAAGGCAAGATTTTTTTCATCAGAACCTGATTCGTTAGAGGTTTTGGCCCAATCATCTTCATGATCCCAATCAACTTCCTCGGCAACTAGACCTTTGCCTTCTTGCTGGTTCTTTTTCAGATCTCTGTATTTATTTTCAACTTAAAATATTTCTCCTTTTTATCAGAGTTATGAGAGGTAGTGGGTGCAGCTACTTTCTTAGATCTGCACTCACTCGCAAAGTGACCCTTTCGCTGACAATTATAGCATATAGCAGATGCTTTTTCAGCAGGAAGAGTCTTTGACTTGTCAGAGTCAGTGATAGACGGAGTTTTTCGAAAGTTACTCTTTCTAGCAAATCTTATAAAATTGTTTGTGAGAAGAGCTAGAGAATTATCAAACTCAGAGATGTCAGCATCAGTAAGTTCTTCTGAATCAGTTTGATTTACTTCAGTGATAGAAGTAATAGAGGAAGAAACTTGTTTTGAAGGATTTGCCTCTTAAGTCACTAGTGCCAAAGAAGTACTTTTGGCACTCTTGATATCATTAATGAGGTTTTTCCCTAAAGCTTGAGATTGCTCTTCATTTAGGAGCATTCCATATAAAGCACTTAGAGAGAGTGTTTCAAGATTTTTTGACAATTTTAGACATGTAGTATACACTCCCCATTGTTCAGTTAATGCCTCCATGAACTATGTCAGTATTTCAGCATTAGAATATTCTCTGTTGATAGTTTTCATGTCAATCAAGAGACAGTTAAATCTTTGGTGAACTTGAGAAAGGGTTTCACCTTTTAAATGCATAAAGCTCTCATATTGTCTTACCAGATTTATACATATAGTGATTTGAACTTCATCAATTCCATCATATTGAATACATAGAGTATCCCACACAGCTTTAGATGTTCTCATCTTCATCACAGAGTGATAGAATTCATCTGGTAAACACGTTGCTATTATGGATCTAGCTTTAGCATCTATAGCTACTTCCTTTTTGTCATCTTCACTCCATGATCTGGAGTTTTGACTATTCTTCTCTCAGCGATTGCCGGAGTGGTTGCAGTGGCGGGAACAGCAGGGACCAGGGCTTTAGAAATGAATGGTCCTTTCTCTAGATAATAGGGGATCTTAGGATCTGACCCTTCTAGGAATAGAGTCATTCTTTCCTTCCATAATGGAAAGTTATCATGGCTAGATCTAGAACGTTTAACTAAAGATCTAGGATGTTTATCATGGTTGTAGTGGGGTTGAATACAAACACACTGATTTTTGGTTTTTTTAAATGAGTTTATATTGAATAAACAAATTTACAGTTACAAGCGGAATTAGAACAAGTAATTAACCTATTCTATTGTAACTAAGAAATCACACGGTTTGATGCACAAGGAAATAAGAAAGAAAAGAAGCAAAGGTTTGAGAAAATAGAAAGTAGCATTCATAAAGATGAAGAACGGATCTCCATCTATTTATACCCGTTGCAATTAATGCAAGACAAAAGTTATATGTCACGTGTCAAGCTTTCATTGGAAGCTTGTCCTTTGTTCAAAAGTAACCATGCTTTTGGCCGCGCGTGAACAGTATTAAATCAGATTTGATGGGGAAATAAGAGACTATCCGTACGTTCTTCTCTGACATAGTATAAGGTTTTGACTTTTGTGCATCGAGGATAAGATCAACACTAATCTTGCTTATAGACTTCACTTGATCGCTGAACTTTGAAACTTCAAGGATGAACTTTCAGAGTATTGCTGAGGCGTAGCAAGACTTCACATTTCTATTTAGACAATCATTGCTATCACCGAACCGCTTTAGATCACTAGCTGATTATCTCTATCTTCAACTTGGTCTTCGACTTTTGCTGAATGTTCTTGTGGTGTGATTGTTGTTCCTAGATATTCAGAGATAAACTTAAGGTTCCTGATTTTCAGCGATCGTTGAGTGCAATCAGCATATGCTATCGTTGAATTTGAACCTTAGCTTATAAATGGAATTTTCACAAAGTATACAGATGAATCATATTCAAATCACTGAGAGGAGTTATGATCAACACATTGAAACAAAATCAAGAAAGGAAAATCGTTTTCAACACAGGGTTCGTAGGAGAGTTCCTCTAATCGGGTCCCACGGATGGCGCCAAACTGTTGATGCCAAAAATTAACTTAACAAAAGTCAACTTAAGGTGCTTGTGGACCTGATCGATCAAAGGAAGGATTCTCCCAACGAACGTAAGCAAAATGAAAAGAAAACAAAGACAAAAGATTTGGTGACGTGGAAAAACCCTTGGACGATAGAAAAAACCGCGGACGACAAGTGAGTATCGCCGATTCACTATGGAAAGGTGACGCCAAGCAGGGGCGTCGTCCTTTAGAACTGTGGTTTCTCAAAAAAGAGAGACTTGTTCTTGCTCACAGAAATCGCCGGGTTATCAAACCAAGAAAGACATGGGATTGTTTGGGCGTAACATTCTTTTTCTTCTCTTACGATATTTCGATCGATAGCGTACAAGTACCGTTAGGAAAAGGTAAAAAGAACCCTATTTAGGGAGTGCAATAGAGAACCTGAGATGCGATGCGAACAATCAGTCGAAGGAGCGGAGCTTAGAGCCGGGTGACTTGAATCCTCTGAGGTCAACTGAATAGGCTGACAATCGGTAAAAGATGCTGAGCAAAGCAGCTGGCTTGAAGCGTGAGGCTGATCTGTAACATCAACTGCAGAATGAATTACTCACTTCATTCACAGCGCGGGGGAGAGACAGAGAGGGGTCAGTAATAACTCACAGCCGTGGTAAAAAGATCCTACTTCCTTACTCACTCAACCCCAAACAACTTTGACCTGCTCAAAGGCTAAGTGAAAAACGTGTGTAAAAGCTAAACAAGTGTATGGAATCTAGAGGGCTATCATGTGTTCTCTGATTCAAGAGCGGCAATGTGATTCGCTTCTGTCAATATGATTCACTTCCCCCCTTGTTTGATTGCTCGAGTGTTACTTTTATATTCGTAATGATTTGTAACGATCGGTCGACATTGATTTCTTCCATAAATGCTCTTGATGACGCTGTTTGTAACCGTCCAACGGTCCTGCAAAAAGTGGATAACGGTCCAGACAGTAATGATCCGGCCGTTCAAGGCGTTTCGCGAGTCCGCCGTCGTCGGAGGTTTCATTTGTGAGTTTCGTTCGACTGTTGTCTCATGATGCTTCGGTCGATATCCGTAGGTCGTAAAAAATCTTTGGTTGCGCGGTTTACCCTACTTTCGAGAGTTATGCTCGATCATTGTTCCCCTAAGTCTTGGCCCATGTTTAGGAGTCGTGGAAAGTCATTGGTCGAGCATTTTAGTCAACGGTCGATGGTTTGAGATTTTCGCCCAAACATATATATATATCTATATCTATATCTATACTATTTTAATATTGGTTTGAGCAAAAGTCTTAAAGACAACTATTTATGCATGATGTACAACTCATTTATGCATGAATTCTTAAAATCTCTTAATTACAAATAAAGAAGCACAATGTACAAATTATTATTACATATGTTTTAAACTGCTACCACCATCAGTCCATCACCCAGTTCAGCGTGTACATCAATACCTTTCTTCCTCTGCAGAGCCCTATTTCCCAATAGGTGATTTAACTTTTCAAAATTCAAATTTTGAACTTTCAAAATTCAAATTTTGAACTTTCAAAATTCAAATTCTATCTGATATTTCATGCTCATATCGATTCCCCTCCAAGCGATTTCTTATTCAAACTATTCAGAGACGCTCTCATCTCTTCCCTCCCCCTAGGTGACGATTCACCATCTATCTCAGACAAGCTCTTCATTTTGACATTCAAAAATTACTTTCCTCAAGATGTCGATTAAGATTCCCATGCATCCATATATGTTTTAATGTTTTTTGCATTGCTAATGATCCATACGATCCATCCCGATTCCATACGGTTAGGGTTTTTTTCTCGCTCATCAAAATTTGTTTTTATTTTCCTTTTTATGTTAGCCATCTTCCTCTCCCTCTTCAAAATCTTCTTAACAGGTTAGAATCTTCCCATGGTTGCCATCAAAATATGTACTGATTCAAAGTCCATATACTTATGTTTTTTAGATGCGTATGTTTTTTCTGTTTATTTATATTGATTCAAGCTTGATGTGTATCTTTTATATTGATTCAAGCTTGATGTGTATCTTTTATATTGATTCAAGCTTTCATCTCCATGACTCCATCTTGTCCATGGCTTGATACAAGTGGCCTCCTACGAGGTTTATTATCTTATCAGGTTCGATTGCTTACCTGCTCGATTTTGGGGCTAGGTTTAGAAATTGATTTTGCTATTAAAACTGATTTTTGATTTTTCTATTAAAACTGATTTTTGATTTTGCTTATGGAAATTGATTTTGCTTTTCTTGGCTGAAGTTTCATTTTGAAATGGGGGAATCTTTCACTGTGATTTAAAAAACAGAAGAGGACTGAAAGGGGGAACCGTTTCCATTGTACTACCGATTATATCTTGCAAGCAGGTATGGTCTCCATATTTAGCCTTCACATTTCTCTATTTTGCGTTTGACAAATTGCTTATTCTACCATTTTTTTCTGATTACTTGTATGCCACTGTTTATATATCTTGCTCAAGATTTATTCTTATTTTAATTCAGTTTCCCACAACAGATGGTTTTATTTATGCCTATGGGGTTTATCTGAAGCAGAGTTTGCAACGAATCCTTCATCCCAGGTATGATTTGGAACTTCTCTTCTATGTATTGGTTTATTGGGATGTCTAGAAGTTTTTAGTGGTCTTATTGATCCTCTCGGTCTTTCTATGTTGCTTCTAGATTTATGCTCTTGATTCAGGTTATCGAATGACTCCCTCCCTCTCTCTCTCTCTCTCTCTCTCTCTATCTTATTTCATTTAGTCGTTACTATTTCCCTTAAATTTTGGTGGATTTCTATAGCTAACAATGATTGATTACGAGTTTGATAATTAGGTTTCAGTGGTGAAGCAACGGTTATTGAGCCAAGCACCAGTTTCTCGATGTTGTACATGTTTGATTTCTCCATCAATCGCTTACTCCATGCTCTCCGATTTGATTTCTCCATCAATCACTTACACCATGCTCTCTGATTTGATTTCCCCATTTCTCTACTGCTCTTTTTTTTGCATTTCCGCTTTACATCTTTGATAGGCTTTCGATAATCAGTTTTTGCTCGATTTTTGAAATGATCCATTGTTCCTCCATTGTAGTACATCTTCTTTCCCTCTTCTCTTCTGTGTTGGGGTAAGGATCCTTTTCATACTGAGTTAGGGTTAGGATCTTTTGAAGGAATGCACATTATCACCATGTGAAGATTTGGTTTACATCCAGTTCTTTAAAACCTTGCAATTTTTAAAGCAAGTTGTTGATTTTGACGAGCTGTGCTATTGATGAGGTATACTTGCATATTGTTTACAGGAATTTCATGTTTACTTCATAAACTTGATAGGGGAATATCCTTCTGTTGATCATTGTTCTATTTTATGGAAATTTTGGGTTCTTGGAAACAGTAGCAGTAGCATGTAGTTCAATATCATTACCTTGGTGGAGTATTGTAATATTTTAATTTCACTCATTTCAGGGTACAAAGGTTTAGGTTTCTACGTCTATGAAGCCAAGAAAGCCTACTGATCTGGTAATTCAAGCATATTTGGATCGTAACTTTCCAAGGGCAGGCTATGGTTGGAATAATGCACCTGGTAGCGTAGTTCTTATGTCTTTACATTTTTTATACTTGAGTTGATAACATTATTTATTTTGCTTCATGCCTACATGGTTTTCATTTTGGTTACCCATAAAAGCTACCTTCATGTCTCAAAGTCTCCATGTTTGTGTTTGTTGGGTTGGAGATGAAAATGCCTTCATTTTGGTTTTTTGAGTGTTTATAGTGTTGGGTTGGAGATGGTCTAAGCATTTGGAAAAAAAACCATATGCCGGGTTTTTTCATTGTGAAAGAGCCTCTGTTGTAGAAATGATCACAAGAGAAACATGCTAAATGATATAATCCAATTTATATATATGGTAATGTACTTTTCGATGTTGATTTTACGCACCAATTTTAGATTTTTTTAGATGACGAAATTCAAATATATGTACTGTTATTGCATTGCAGTCACAAGGATTGAAGGGGGACAATGTCTTCATGGTAAAGGTACCATAGCAAAAGCGCTTATGCTGGCATTTGTTTGCATAAGAAACCTACTCATGGGTCTTTCAAATAAATGGATTTGATTTCCCACTTTTGCATGAATTTAACAGGATCTCAAAAGACACTGGCACATCCATTAAATAAGCATGCTCTTAAATTCAAATTTATATATTTATGCATTTTTCATAAAATATTGGATTTTAGATGGGGGGGATTAGGATATATCTTGTTTTTTCACTAATATTAGTTGGTTTTGTTGGTTTCACAGGTTTGATAGTATGATTTTTGAGTTGGGTGATGTTGCTTGATTGGGATTCTATAACCGTTGTTGGCTTGACCTTAGTCTTCAAAGACTGTTTTGATTTACGAACGGTTGTTGCTGTCATATGTCAACAAGTTAGAAAGCATAATATATAAATGTTAACTTATAACTTTTGTTAACCTACTATCATGTGGATTCTGCAATTTGTTATAGATTTTGGCCAATTATTTGCTTGATTTCAAGTGGGTTACGCAAGTTCTTATATATTTTGACTACTTATTTGCTTTAGTTTCAAGTGGATTTGCAAGTTATTATAGATTTTGGTTGATTATTTGCTTAAATTTTAAGTGGATTTTGTTACGAATAACGGGTCAGCACACATAAGGAGAAGCCAACGGGCCAGGCAACCTTCTAGAAGAATGCAAGGTTACGCATGGAATGACACCTCAGCACCAAATTCAACAAATCCGTAACAAACTTAGATTCCACAACTTTTGAGGGCTATAAAAGAAGAGTAGAATTAATTAATTAATTATGAAATTTGTATGAGCATTGTGCTTTCTCTTTCCCATCTATTTCTCTATTTCTCATCCCAATTCTTATCAGTAATAAAATTTCCAAAACTTTCCTCCATTCTTATGGTCTACCTTGCTATTATCGGTTCCTATTAATCTACCTGTAACATTGGTGCTTTCATTGGCCTTTGGCAACGATGGCTGAGGGAACTCGATTCAAAACCCTAGAAGCTGATCTCCATAAATTACAAACCGACCAGGTTCAAACTCGGACGACAGTTGAGCAGCTAGCCACTTCTCAAAACCGTCAAGAGAAGATGCTAGAAGAGGTTCTTCAACAGTTGGCACGTCTTCCGTTGAAAGGGCGGGTTGATGCCGATTCCGACGGGGATCGGAAATTGGAGCGTGAAGGGTCGAGTATCCTCGGTCGCCACAAACCAGCTTCCGTTCTTCTGCCTCGTTTTTCCGGAGCTAATCCGGAACGATGGGTGGCTCAGGCATCACGTTACTTTGATTTTTACTCAATTTCCGATGTCGATCGTTTAACGATTTCTTCTTTTTATTTGGATGACGCGGCTTCTGATTGGTTTGATTGGCTCCAACGTCATCATCTATTGACGACTTGGGCGGAGTTTACAGTGGCTCTGCAGAAACGATTTCGTTCCCCAGATCTGGAAGATCCTGAAAGGCAATTGGCTAAGCTCCAGCAAACCTCCACTGTCAGTGAGTACCGGAATAAGTTTGAGGAGATCTCGAATCGATCAATTCTCCTCCCTCGTGCATTTCTGGTGAGTTGCTTTATCTCCGGTTTACGGGCCGATATTAAACAATCTGTGTTGGTGCACAACCCACAAACCCTCGATGATGCCTCG
This sequence comes from Silybum marianum, assembly GCA_036898165.1. Lineage (NCBI taxonomy): Eukaryota > Viridiplantae > Streptophyta > Magnoliopsida > Asterales > Asteraceae > Silybum > Silybum marianum. The sequence continues at coordinate 33,639,274 of CM072529.1, forward strand.
GAGTTTGCGTTAAAACATGAACACCGTTTACTTCTGGAAAAAGGGGTGGGCCGTGTTTCTTTGGGCTCGTATAAAGGCCTTTTACCCACTCCAAAAACAACCCCTCCAACCACTAGTTCGGTTTCCCCAACCCAATTTAAATCCCTTTCCCCTAATCTTGGTTTTCGTAAGCTATCACCCGCAGAAATTGCAACCAAACGTGCTCAGGGATTATGCTTTAAATGTGATGAGAAATACAATTGGGATCACAAGTGCAAATCCGGTCCTCAATTGTTGTTTTTCGATGAGGACCCACCGGATCCCGATTCACCCCTGATTTCCCCTAATTCTACAAATGTTTCGGATAGCAATCTAGCGGAATCATTACAAATGGATGAGGTCAAAACTCACTCTGCTATCTCTTATAATGCCTTATCCGGCGGTTCGTTGTCGACTACCCTCCGTTTTACGGGTACACTTCTGGGTCAATCTGTTCAGATCTTATTAGATGGAGGCAGTACCCATAGCTTTGTTCAATCGCGTGTTGCCCAATTTCTGGGTTTAACCATCGAAGCGATTTCCCCTTTTTCTGTTTTGGTGGGCAGTGGGGAACGATTACATTGTGCAGGCATAGCTAAAAACGTGGTCGTCGAGATTCAAAATCAGACCCTCACTATTGATTTGTTTGTTCTTCCTCTTCAAGGATGGGACGTGGTGTTAGGGGCTTCCTGGTTGGCAACTCTAGGTCCGGTGATCACCGATTATAAATTGGTACCTTTGAATTTCAGTCAGAGGGTAAACGTATTTGCTGGCAAGGAGATTCTTCTCCGGCGATTCAACCCATTCAATTTCACGCATTCCAGCAATTACTTCATACACAGAGCATCGGTCACCTATTTCACCTCCAGCTTATTAGTCCATCATCGCCGGATTGTTCGGCCATTCCGCCGGATTTACAAGCTCTGCTGGATCAGTTTGCCCCTGTATTTTAACCACCACAAGGTTTACCTCCTAACCGTACTCAGGATCATAGCATTACTCTGCTGCCAATGAGTAAACCGGTGTCCGTTCGCCCGTATCGCTACCCTCATTTTCAGAAACAAGAAATCGAACGCTTAGTCGCTGAAATGTTAGCTCAGGGTATTATTCGACCTAGCACAAGTGCATTTTCTTCGCCAGTTCTCTTAGTAAAGAAGAAAGATGGCACGTGGCGATTTTGTGTGGACTATCGTGCCTTGAACGCGATCACTGTTCGTGACCGTTTTCCGATACCATCTATCGATGAACTCTTTGATGAGTTATACAATGCCAAAGTATTCTCCAAATTAGACTTACTAGCGGGGTATCATCAGCTTCGGGTTGCCCAAGATGATATTTCCAAAACGGCCTTTCGAACACACGACGGTCACTTTGAATTTTTGGTCATGCCCTTTGGCTTGACAAATGGCCCTTCTACGTTTCAACGGTTAATGAATGACGTCTTTCGGCCACATCTTCGTAAGTTTATCTTGGTATTTTTTGATGATATTCTTGTGTATAGCCCGTCTTGGTCAGATCATTTACAGCACTTGGCAGTCACCTTACAACTACTTCGTGATCACCACTTGGTGGCTAAATTGTCTAAGTGTGTGTTTGGCCAGTCTCAAGTGGCTTATTTGGGTCATATTATCTCTGCTCATGGTATCTCGGTGGATCCCTCAAAGATTGATGCGATCTTACAATGGCCAACTCCTTCTTCGGTTAAGGATGTTCGTGCCTTCTTAGGCCTCACCGGCTACTATCGGCGTTTTATCCGTCACTATGCAACTCTTGCCGGTCCCTTAACTGACTTGTTACGCAAAGATGCTTTTACGTGGAATGACACCACCCATTCAGCTTTTACTACCTTGAAACAACTTTTGAGTTCTACCCCGGTATTACGTCTTCCGGATTTTTCTAAACCATTTACAGTGGAGACAGACGCATCAGGGGTGGGTATTGGTGCAATCCTTGCACAAGTCAACCATCCCTTAGCTTTTTACAGCAAGAAATTATGCCCTCGAATGCAACAAGCGTCTACATATCATCGAGAGATGTATGCCATCACTCAAGCTGTCAGCAAATGGAGGCAATACTTACTGGGCAACAAGTTCACCATTTTGACAGATCAACAATCCCTAAGGAATCTGCAACATCAAGTCATTCAAACGCCGGAACAACAGAAATGGTTGGGCAAGTTATTGGGTTTTGATTTCGATATTTTATATCGACCAGGGAAGCTGAATACGGCTGCCGACGCCTTATCTCGCATGCCGGATCCTCAATTATTAGCTCTGTCTTCTCAAGAGCCATCCTTGCTTCACGACATCCGTCGTGCCACTATCTCAGATGCCGAGGCTCAAACCATCATTCGTCAACTTACTAATTCACCATCAACAGGTCCCTTTCATGTTAGCGATAACTTGTTGTTTTACAACAATCGCTTGTTCGTGCCGATCAGTTCTAATCTCCGTTCTCAGTTACTATTGGAATTTCATGCTTCGGTGATTGGCGGTCATGCTGGTATTAGCCGTACTTTTCACCGGTTAAGCTCGAATTTTTATTGGCCCCGTATGCGCGCTGATGTCTCGCAATTTGTGGCGGAGTGTCAGGTTTGTCAGCAAACCAAATCCCTTCCCTTATCACCTGCTGGGTTGCTACAACCTTTATCAATTCCCACGTTGATTTTTGATGAGATAGCCATGGATTTCATTACTGCCTTACCATCTTCCCAAGGCAAAACCGTTATCATGGTGGTTGTTGACCGGTTGTCCAAGTACGGTCACTTTATTAGTCTTCCTACAAACTTTTCGAGTTTGACCGTCGCTTCGGCCTTCATTAATGAGTTTGTGCGTCTCCATGGCGTGCCCACCAACATCGTTACTGACCGCGATGCCCGATTTATGACCTCCTTTTGGCAAGAGTTACACCGTCTTCAGGGCACTACCCTCTCTTTTAGTACCTCTTACCATCCGCAATCCGATGGCCAATCGGAAGCTCTCAACAAGTGTCTCGAGATGTATTTACGCGCGTCTGTTATGGATAACCCTCAACAGTGGGTAAAATACATTCCCTGGGCTGAATTTTGGTATAATACCGCTTATCAGACGTCAGCTCAAATGACACCATTCGAAATCGTCTATGGCCGTAAGCCGCCAACTATACACCGCTACTTTCGGGATTCTACAACTAATGCAGCCCTGGAGCAACAGTTACTGGATCGTGATACTGTTCTGGCACTCCTCAAAACCAACCTCGCAAAAGCTCAGACACGAATGAAACTAAATGCTGATAAACATCGCCGGGATTTTCAATTGTCCGAAGGGGATTGGGCTTATGTCAAACTGCAGCCTTATCGTCAAGGTTCTATTCGCTTGCAACGACATCACAAACTGGGCCGACGTTACTTTGGTCCCTTTCAGGTGGTGCAAAAGATTGGCTCAGTCGCTTATAAGCTTGATTTACCCCCAACAGCCCGTATACATCCGGTCTTCCATGTTTCATTGCTTCGCAAATGCCTTGGCCAACCGACACAACAGGTTACCCCCTTACACTTGGTGGACTCAACCACCACTATGCTACTGTTGCCTCAGCAGATTTTGGATCGTCGTACCATCATTCGTTCGGGTCAAACAGTGGCTCAGAGTATAATTCAGTGGGATGGCCTTCCTGCAATAGAAGCTACCTGGGAAGACGAGTGCTTACTGCGTCTTAAATTTCCAGAATTTCACCTTGAGGACAAGGTGACTCTCGATGGGGATGGTATTGTTACGAATAACGGGTCAGCACACATAAGGAGAAGCCAACGGGCCAGGCAACCTTCTAGAAGAATGCAAGGTTACGCATGGAGTGACACCTCAGCACCAAATTCAACAAATCCGTAACAAACTTAGATTCCACAACTTTTGAGGGCTATAAAAGAAGAGTAGAATTAATTAATTAATTATGAAATTTGTATGAGCATTGTGCTTTCTCTTTCCCATCTATTTCTCTATTTCTCATCCCAATTCTTATCAGTAATAAAATTTCCAAAACTTTCCTCCATTCTTATGGTCTACCTTGCTATTATCGGTTCCTATTAATCTACCTGTAACAGATTTTGCAAGTTATTATAGATTTTGGTGAATCTTGATTGTACTTGAACTGGGATTTTACAAATTTTAGTAATTTTGGTCAATTATGTGCTTAAATTTCAAGTGTGTTTTGCAAGTTATTATAGATTTTAGCCAAATTTATACTCTTAAATTGTTTGCTTAAACTTCTACTCTTTAACCAAATTTCAGTATTCGTATATGGGTGACCCTTCAACATCTATTGTTGACAATTTCCTTCAAAAGCTGAAGAATTATGTGGAGACTGTAAATGATTCTTATTGATATTAGAAAATTTCCCATTTCGTTTTGATCTTAGCAGCAAATTGTTGTTGGTTTTGGTTGTTTAGGTGAAAGAAGTCTTGGTCAATAAGCGGAGGATGAGAATGTAATATATGGTGAAGCTGGGAAAATATTAGATGCAGGAATGGTGAACGAATTATTGGTAAATTATATGAACAATACTTGCTGATGATATGGTGTTTTTGGAATTCCATAGATGTGTACTTTTATAGAGCGAAAGCAACGACCGAGATTCTTACCATGGTTAGCACCTATCGGGTAAAGTTGTTGAATACGATGCTATTTTGGTGGATTAAAATATTACTCGATAAGTGATATATAGAGTTGAGTTTTACTAATAAGCACTTACTAGGATAGTGGTTGGGTAAACGGCTTCTAAATGTAAATCATATCATCGACTATTAAAGTTTTTAAATTGTTTACATTTATCGTTTCCGCCGCATTGCGCGGGTATACAACTAGTATATATATATATATATAGAGAGAGAGAGAGAGAGAGAAGTTCAAATGCGAGCTTAAATTTGGTTGTCAACGTGAGGACAAATGAGAGCGCGACACATTGTTGAATTTTTATTATTTAGCCTAAATAATGAAGAAAATATTCAGACTGAATAAAACTATTATTCAGTCTGAATAATAATGCATTCAGTATTATTTAGTCTGAATATTTTCTTAATTATTAAGTCTGAATATGACACGTGTCGCGCTCTTATTTGTCCTCACGTTCACAATCAAATTTGAATTTTTATTTGAACCCGCCCCTACATATATATATATATATATATATATATATATGTTTGTATGTGTGTGTGTGTTGGGGAGGGGGAGTTCAAATGGAAATCGAGTTTTGGTTGTGAACGTAAGGACAAAGGAGAACGTCACATGTGTCCCCTACGTCCACGGGTTATTCATAATGAATGGATCATAATCGTTTGTCATATATAATGTTGTCTTATTCATACTGAATGTTGTATCATATGAACTTCACCTTCGTTGTTCATGTTGAATATCTTTCGTAATTCATATTGAATGCCCCTTCATTATTCGTACCGAATATTTTTCGTTATTCATACTGAACGGAAACGACATGTGTAACACTCTCCTTTATTCTCGTGTTAGCAATAAAAAATAGGCTTACATTTGAACTTTCCTCCCTATCTCTATCTGTATATGTATACAACCTGAAATTATACGTATAAAAAATCCAGGAGTTACAATTAACGATATCAAATGGTTGTTTGGTCGTTTTAGTGACCTTTTGAAATATCCATCGTGCTCAACTTCGTATAGATTCTTGGAGAATTATAATTATTTTTTCCACTTAATGTATGACTACCTTATTGCAATAGATGAAGCAATGCAAACACAAATGTCGTCGAGGGAACAAGCAATAAAGAAGAGGTGGATACAAGAGTGGAGGTGGGGATGCACCATTATAAAGCCATGATTCATGCAAAATGTTTTCCGCTCCCCCATCCGATCGTCCACCTACCCTCTCGTTACTAAATGAAAGACTTTTCCTAAAGAAAGCTATTGCTAAAGGGTGATTCGTCATAAATTTGTCACAAAAGTTGGTGAGTAAATTGTTGGTGGGTAATTCAAATAAATGACAGATTACTCAGATATTCTCTGAGTGATTCGTTGCTATTTTCTCAAAAAACGTCAGATTCTACCAAAGCATTGGTATTTTCTGAGTGATCCGTGTCACAGGCACAAATTTCCCTAGATGATTTTTATGAATAAATTTCATTTGTTTTGTTGTGTCTTATCCTAGTTGCTAAATGGATTTTAATAAAAATTATATATATATATACATATATATAGAGGAAGGTTCAAATGAGAACTTTGCATTCTTAAAGGAACAAAGGGACAATTGTGGATCACATATGATGTGGGTCCCACGTAATATTAAATTATTTATGATTTTATATGATTTAATATTAAATCATAAATGATTTAATATTATGTGGGACCCACATCATAGGTGGTCTATAATTTGTTCCTTTAAGGAGGAGTGATTCTCATTTGATCCCTCCCCTATATATATATATATAGGGAGGGATCAAATGAGAACTACCCCTAAAGGAACAAATTATGGACCATATATGATATGGGTCCCACATAATATTAAATCATTTATGATTTAATATTATGTGGGACCCACATCATATGTGATCCACAATTGTCCATTTGTTTATTTAAAAATGCAAAGTTCTTATTTGAACCTTTTTCTCTCTCTCTCTATATATATATATATATATATATATATTTCCAAAAAAATAGATTTATTTTTGATGGATTTTCATGGGATTTCCAATGGATGGTCCCGAGTAATCATCAAAACCTATGATTTGGCAATCTATCGATAATCAGAGGCGGAGACAAGGGAGGACTGAATGGTGCTGAGCCCCCCTAACTATTTTATCATATATATATATATATATATAGGATATAAAACATATAAGCTTTAATGGAGGAGATGGTTTAAGCTACGTGTTATGTCATTACAGACCCAAGTTCGAGCTTGGTGTTTTAAATTTATTCTTTTAATTTCTTTTAAAAAAATTATTTAATTCTCAATCTCAAGTTCAAATTTAGGTTTTTCTTTTAATTCTTTTTATTTAAATCTATCTCAGGTTTGTCGTCTTTGGTTTAAATTTAGTTTTTTCTTTTAATTTTTTTATTTAAATGTCAATATTTGGTTTTTATTAGTTATCATTATCAAGTATTTTCATTTACATTATTTTTTTTTGGTCAAACATTTTAATAAAACTTTATTACAACAAAACTTATAATAAGTTAAATCAATATTGATATCTTTATAAAAAAATTAAGAATATATAAATCAAGGTTTTTATATTATTACTTTTTGAACTATAGGTTTTATATTCTTACTTTTTCTCTTCCGATAATTAAATATTTTTTTTGTCCATATAATAAATAAATTTACATTGAAGTCATCTACGATGTATTCATGAAGTAACAACTCACTTATTGGTAAAAATATTTTTTTTGATTTCAGTTAACATTGTAATATAAAATATTCATCTATTTTCTAACATTTTATAGATAAAAAAGTCACAATATTCATTTTTTTTCCTTTTTTTATTTATACACATGACTCAAATTTTCCTCTCAAAATCCCATGAAACTTACAAGAACTAACATTAATCGCATATCACACACTAACCTTTTGTTTGAATAACATCAATCGACAAGCTAAACCTTGAGATCTTAAGCCCCCCCTAAATTAAAATTCTGGCTACGCCCCTGTCGATAATATTCGGTTTGAAAATGGATTCATCATAAATCCATTGGTAAATATAATGGTAGATAGCCAAGGTTGAATGACTAGACCTAATACAGTTTGAAATGTATCTGTCAATAATATATCAGTAATTTTACATATTGTTGACATTCCACTATTCAACAGTTTATTTTCTAAAGGTCTATTACCATGGTCTAGTGACTCATTACCGACTTTCAATGTAGTTGATAAAAATTTCAATGTCAACTGTAAAATCCGTTTGGGATGTATTACCGACTAAACTATTCCCACGGGTTATCATCGATAATATGAGAAACTTAAAAGAAAATCGACAGATTCATCAGTTAGAGAAAATTTGTTTTTGTTAGTGTTTGGGACCTCGACTAACCATATAGCTATGTCAATGTCCCTGGACTTATCCACTGAGAAAACTTCTTAATCATGGACAGACCTAGTTTAGTAGTTACGATGGCACGTGTAAACAATATATTCCTCCGTCGTAGTGTAAATTTTTTTCAGGTTCGTGAAGGTGCAACCGTATCAATTTGTTGTATGCTACCATATATATATATATATATATATTGAAATTACAACAAGAACGCAAGTTTTTCTTGTGTTCAATCCAGACCTGAGTTCGAATCTTGATAGTCATTTTCTTAGTTTTTTTATTTTTTAATTTTAACTTTATTATGTTTCTGTAAAATATTAGCAATAAAAAAGTTGAACGCAAAACCTCACATAAGAAAATAATGAACTAACCAACATACCTATTATGAAAAAAATCCCGATATTTAACGGTACCGTTGTTTGAAAAAAAATTATAGTTCCTTCCATACTTCAAGCGACCCCAGACTTGATTCCAAGTTTCCAACCAACGGTTAATAAAATCCCCAAATATATAAAATGTTTATACGATTTCTTATTTTACTGTGTTTGTTGGAAAGATATGATGAATTGCAACTTCGTTACAGCTCCACAGTCACAGGTGTTGCATCATAAACAATACATCTATATATGTGGACCCTTATGATTTTTATTCATGAAATATTATTTTTTTGAAATTTCGAGAGAACATACCCAACAAAACTTTGGCATCACATTCACCGCTTTAAAATATAAAATATTACCATTCACAATACAATATGTAGCTGAGCCACCACGTTAGAAAAACAAATGAGCCTCTTCGATACAAATTTATTTAATTAATTCAAAAAGTTGGCCTAGCTATCAACATTAATATTTGGTTAATTATTCCTTTCACATCTGTGAGCTATTCCAGGATGTCACCATCTATACCGGCTCTTCTTTGTTTGTATTCTTAATTTGTATTGCTAAAATAAGGTATGTATAGGCAAATTAAGGGTTTGACATTTCTTGACGACATCTATATGATAATGATGAGCTAAGATTAGTGATAAATAATGCTTGTTTATTTATATAATGAATTATGCATACAATTCCATAATATTGAGCTTCCTTTTAGAATGCATGCACATGCCTATTGTTATATAGGCTTTAAGCTTATAGTAACAAAAACCGAGACGTCGTATTTAAATGGGTCACTGTAAGTTGTTACGACGAAATAGGTGATTTAATAAGTTGTATCGACGAAGCTGGATAACTTAAAGGGTAAAAACATATTTCTTATCAGATTTTTTTATAAGACATTTTGAAAAGTGCCTTATATATATATGAAAGATTAATAGGATATTTTTTCAAAAGTGTATTATAATAAGGTAACAGGATCACGTACTTATTTTTGTTGTGTTATGTTAGTTTGCTCAACTTTGTTGAATAGGATTCGTTATGTCACTTAATTTCTTCCTAATAACTTAACTTATTACAACTCATGATTTAAATAGAACTATTTTTTTAGTCTATAAACTTAAATCCCTACTGTGTTTTATTAGTATATATGCCGAAAGAAAGTAAGAAACATGGACACAAGCCTGCAAGTATAATCCACATGAGAAATATCATCAAGTAAAAGAATCACCAAGTGTAATAAACTCGATCATTTAAGGGTTTTGCATGCAACACAAAATTAAGGTGATTATATATGTTTGTACAATAGTAAATGAAATGTATTAAACAAGTACAAGACTCAAGATTCACTCATTGGATGTTGGTGAACATATATGGAACAATAAGTATGGACACAATACTACTTTTGGGGATTGCAATCCTTCAGGATTTCGAAGTAACCATGTTTTCAGGTCTATCTTCTATTTCTGGTTTCTCATGGTTGTTCTTCAATGCTACTATTACACCATATAGCATGATCATAAAAGGTCTATTTGTCATACTTTGATCACCGACGGAAAGAGTTCACTAGAAAACATATCTTATTGGTGAACTTCTTTGTAGTAACAATACCATCATCTCTGAAAGAATAAACCCTATCTTCATCAATTGTCCGCATCCCACCGCGACCTATCCTTGATACATGCAACCTCGTGGTTGTAGAAATTGATGAATTGCTGCTAGTGGTAGTATTGGTGGTGGAAATGGTTCTGATGAGGTGGTCGCTGTCCGATGGTGTGTTGAACCTTCTGGGAAGCTGCTGGGAGTTAGGGATGGATTCCATGATCATCAGAGGCCTGTTGTAACTAGTGGCAAAGTTGGTAATCATGTATTTGGCATAGATATCTAGGGCTTTTGATATAGCTCTTATTGGTGACTTGATGATGATCCTAGCGACTACCATCGGCTTCTTTCCACATGTTGTGTTCCTCATAATTCAAAGTTGTGTGTATTTTTTTTAATGAAACGAAGGAGAAGAATCAACTCATTGGCGTAATTAACTTCTTAAAGAATGCTAGTGAGAAAGAAAGGAGTGAGTGAGTGAGGAGGAATTTAAAAGGAACAAAGTCATATATCAAGGAATTAAAAGGAATATTTTCAAAGAAAGGAGGTAGTTGTTGGCTATATAATAACAAGATTTCTATAGTTAATTTCATCACTTGTAGCGAAAGGCGAGATTTTTACAAAAATAGGGGAACTTTTAAAATGTTTCGTAAAAATAGGATAATTTAAATTAATTTTATAAAAGTAAGGTGGTAAACCCATAACTATTTTGAATTCAACCTTTTAATATGTTAACAAATTTTTTGTATTCATTTTAGTTATTATATTATAGATTCATTATTATTATGTTTTAATTATTTGTAAATATATAACTAAAATTAATTTACTATATTTAACAATTTTAATTATTAAGAATATTTTATAAATACTTTTAGGTTATGTTTGACAAACTAGCTGATAAGGTAACTTATGACTGATAAGATAGCTTATAACTGATAAGGTAGCTGATGACTTATAAGGTAGCTGATTACTGATAAGCTAGCTGATGAAAAAGTCATGTTTGACGAAAAGTAGCTGATAAACATGTAAAATGATCAAAAAGGACATCTTGAAATATTCATCACTTATAATATAATTAAAATAAGTATTTAATAAAATAATATATTAATTCAAATAAGATAGTAAAAAATAAACAATATACTATGTTTATTTAAATAAATTAAATTGATTATCATATATATTATAAATTTTGGATTTGTTAAAATAAAGTTTAAAAAAAAAATTACATAAGTTTATGATTTTAAATAATCACTACATATAATATATCAATAACTAGTCATTATAACTAATTAGTAATATTTCAAAAATTATAAGTAATGATTAATTAATATTAGTGAATAATTTAAAATTAAAATGAATTAATAGTTAATATTAATTAATTAGTAATTAAATTAATTAATAAAATAAAAAATACTATTAATTCATAATTACAACTAAAATTAATGACACCGCTTTGTTTTCTTTATTTATATTACATTTTTATTATATTTTATGTGTAAGTTTAGTTCTTGTAAATATATAGTTGATATAAACATTGAATATTTTTTGTATTTATTTATTTCTATTTTTATTTATGTATAAAATCAAATCAGCTAAAATGTTTAAAATGTGTAAAATCAATGCAGTTTAAAATGATTAAAATTGTATAAAATTAAATTCACATAAAAAGTTCAAAAATCGTATAAAATCAATTGAACAAAAAAAAACACTATGTAAAACATTGTGCGTAATCAAATCAACATGATTTTGTTTGTTAAAAATGTGTAATATCAATTAAGTTGAAAACATTCAGAATTATGTAACATCACATGAACATAAAAATTTAAATGTGTAAGACCAAATCATCACAAAAAGTTTTTTTTGGGGAGGAGGGCGTGTTTAGATTTGTACATACATTGAACGGTCTTATGTCACAGTTAAATTAACATTATTCGGATCCATATATTTTTTGGATGAGGGGTTGGAGTTAGATACATATATAGGTTCTCAGGTTAAAGAATATGCTTATGTCACAGTGAAATTAACAGTATCCTAATCAGTATGAAACTAGGTATTTGGTTGATAGTTAACAATTGTAGTTTTTATATATTAAGAACCTTTATAATGTTTACTTCTGAATCGAACAAGAAGTTTCAAACGATATCCATGTGAACCGTTCAAATTTTTTCTTATCATACACAAAATACTAAAAAATGGTTTATTTTACATCATATTTCATAAAGAACCACTTTTTCTGGTATACGATATTTCATGCATATTAAAATCAACTTTTATAAAAGTATTGTTATTTAGCCTAAAAGTTATCATCATACAAAACTCTCAAAATAACATATTTTATAATAACTCATTATCTTGTTATTTCAAGATTTATAAGTTCTGAGAATGGTTAGTAAATTCTTTCCTATTCAGGGGCATTGTAGTAATTCTAAGAATAAAGGGGGTAAAACCCTTGTAGCCTCCTTATTTGTTACTTGATACGTTTTGGAGAAATGGGTTATGGAGAGAAAACAACTTGGAGAAAAAGAAAGGGATTCTAAGCAAGGTTTTGGTGGAGATTGAAGAAGGACCGGAAGAACTTGTATTCTCAAGGTATGAATCTTCTTCCTCTTAGCTTAAGGTCTTCTCTAATGGAGTTTTTTTTGGATGATTAAAGAATTTAGGTTTCTTCATTTGAGTTATAGAAATTAACTAAAATGTTGGTTGGGTTTTGTTAATAAGAAGTACCAAATGACTTCAATCAATGATTATCAGTTAGTAATCTTCCTATGATAGCAAGTTCAATCTTTGATCTAAAATTCTATTAATGGTTCATCTATTTGGAGGTTTTTCATGGCTTAAAATATGGTAAATTAATCCATTTTGATTTGGATTTTGATGTTAGTATTGGTTTGGATGAGTTCTAATGTTTTCGTAATCAATTTAGTTGATTTTTAAACATTTAGATTCTAGATTTGGACCATAGGGTTGAATTTTTGATCAAATTTCGGAGTTGTGTAGAAAAAGGGGAAAACCAACGTCAAACATAAAAGCCCTCGGGAAATCCCGCGACTTTCCCTCGGGATAAGTAGCAGGACTCACTGGGTGAGCCTTGTTTGGTTTGGTCCGTTTCTCGTCATGAGCTAGATGCGAGGCATGGTTTAGGGGGTTATCTTAGGGATCATAAGAAATAACTTTTAGGATGTTTAAGATGGTTTATCACCAATCTCGGTTTAGAGCGATTATCCGTTTTAACATTTAAAGTGGTTTCTCGCATTACAGGTGAGTTCCCTTGACTTTATAGACGTTATATTTGTCATTGGTTTACTAAACTACTCTGATTGTGGTAATTTGAACCTGGAGGCATGTTATATTTCTTATTTAAATGTTAATGAAATGCTTGGTTGAGTTGGGGATTATATCATGATATATATGCTTTATCTTGGACAAGCACAATAGTAGAAGGGTACATTGAGATAGTGCAAATCTCTTGGGAGTTGTATTCCATGTACCTCGAATTCGTTTTGTGGGTACATTGAAAAGGACACCACATTGGGCTACCTATTAGTTTCGCATGGGGAATTGTGCGAAACACAAAGCTTAGTCGCATGGGTCATTGTGCGAGAAGTGCTGGTTTCTACGCTTGTTGTGCATGATCCACTTGTGGTTTATTTGACTTCTTTTTGTTAAAATGTTATTTTCAACCATGGTATGTCGGGAATTCACTAGACCGTTTGCTCTAACCCTCGCTCTTCAAAACTTAAAACCATTTTCAGGTAAGACATTTGTGGAGAGCTCTTCTAAGGGAAAGGAAAAGCTTTGAGTTATAGCTAGTGAGAACACGAAGACTTAGTACTTGTTTTTGTTAGATAATTTCTCAACTGTGCAAGTTTATTACCCACTGCAAAACATTGAGATGTAATAGATTATAGACTTAATACTTGGTGATTGATTGTTATATGAGTATTGTTATCTTTTATTGATTTTGGGTCTTTACAATTGGTATCATAGCCATAGTTTAATTGAATTAGGTAACCATAAGGTCCCTAGTCTTAGACTGTGAGCTAAACACCACTGAGAAATAGGGGCCCATAGGATTAAGACCTTAACAACGATATTGATAATAGGGTAGTAAGAACCTCTCATGTAAGGTAAATTTAGAATTGCACTTGGCCAATGTAATTACGAATTTGCAGGTGCATGTGTGTACGTGTTTTACCTTATTACATTTGAACTGTTATTTAAGTTTTATATGTTATGATATCGCAGAATATAAGTATGGCAGCTCGGTCTTCAAGGAGTAGAAACACTCTAATTATGGGACCGGAGTCCTCTCAACTCGAAGAAAAGGGGCCTAATGAGCCTAGGGGTGCGGTGAGCACCCAAGTTCGTGGAAGAGGCTAAGCATGGGGTCGAGGGAGGAGCTTGAATCAGGTGGTATGTGAACCACCGATTTCGTTAGATATGGGAATAAGAGGCCATGGAAGTGGCCATGTCCGGGGAAGTGGAAGAAGTGCGGGAGTACCAGAACATCCGGAGTTTTCAGTTGAAGAGAGTTCCATTAGTGTAAAGGGGCGATGTCACACTAGAGGCCGAGGGAGAACCACAAATCAAACATTTGTGACTCAAGAAACTTTCACAAATGAGTTGGGGAAAATAAAAACCGCTCTTCAAACTTTGTTGACTGATCAACAAAACTCAAATCTTGTGAGTCGTGAAAGGAGTGAGGGGATGGAAGTGTCTAGTTTACCCAAGACTGAATTGGGTGGTCATTCTCAAGCAACTCCGGTGAGGACAATTGTTCCTAAACCACCCGAGGGTTTTAGCTTGAAAACATTTGCATCATGCAAACTTCCTTCTTACAACGGAGAACGTGATCCGGTTTTGGCACTTATGTGGATAAGAGAAATAGAAATGGCTTTTGATACAAGAAATTATTTGGAGGAAGACAAAGTGAAATATGCTCTCTCGATGTTGAAGGGGGATACCCTTTATTGGAGGGATATCGAATCGGTAACTTGTAATAGAACTAATGTGTGAGAGAAATATTAGATTACATAGAGTCGATGAATGAGATGGGTTCATTAACAATTCACAGATGAAAAATTGGCAAAAAAGAAAAAATTCACTCCTATTTTATATGGTCAAGGAAGGTGTGGGGGCGACTAGGAGAATGTCTTGGGAATAGTTTTCAAGTACATTCAAGGCTCAATTTTGCCATTTTGCGGCGGTCAAGAAATTGGAGGAAGAGTTCTTAAAATTAGAACAAGGAAGTATGATGGTGCAAGAGTACACCTACAAGTTCATTGAGAAGTCTCGATTTTCTGAAATTTATGTTCCAACAGAGGAACTTCATGTTGAGAGATATATATGGGGTTTGAAGAGTAGCGTTCAGGAGTTGGTTATAACAAGGAACCCCACTACTTGAGGTCGATACGACGGATGATAATCATGTGTCAATTAGAGAAGTGTTTGATGATGGTTCGATAGAATTAGAAGGTAGCATGGTACCTTTGCAGTTGCATCCTATGTTAATGGGAGAATTCGATGTTATCCTTCGAATGGACTGGTTAGCTAAACACAATGCTCAAACTTTTTGTAATAAGAAATTGATTAATATCCGATTTCCGGATAAGGGGACTGTAGCGATTTACAGGAATAGGCGCGATAGGAACACCAGCCTTATTTCGCTGATAAAGGCTAATCGTTGTGTGAGGAAAGGGTGTGTAAGTTATTTAGCTTATGTGATTGGTGAGAAGTTATAGAAGAAAAAGGTGGAAGAGGTGGTTGTTGTAAGGGAATATCCTGAACTATTCCCGGATGATTTGTCATGTTACCACCGGATCATCAAGTTGTATTCCGAATTGATTTGGTGCCGGAGCTGCTTCAATAGCTCGGGCACTATACCATTTGGCGCCTTCTGAAATGAAGGAAATGAGGGCACAACTTCAAGTACTTATTGATAAGGAGTTTATTCGACCGAGTACATCACCATGGGGAGCACCGGTACTCTTTGTCAATAAGAAGGACGGGACCATGTATATGTGTATCGACTATCTTGAGCTCAATAAAGTCATAATCAAGAACAAATACCCTTTGCCAAGAATAGATGATTTGTTTCATCAACTACAAGTACCGAATTACTTCTCAAATGTTGATTTATGTTCGGGATAATATCAACATAGGGTAAAGGAGGAAGACGTAGCTAAAACGACTTTCCGAACTCGGAATGCTCATTACGAATTTTTGGTAATGACATTTGGTTTAACTAATGCCCCAACAACATTTATGGATTTGATGAATAAAGTGTGTCAACCGTATTTGGAAAAATTTGTAAGCGTCTTTATAGATGATATCTTAATTCATTCAAAATCGGAAGAAGACCACAAGAATCACCTTCATTTAGTGTTGCAATTTATGCTAAATTTTCGAAGTGCGAGTTTTGGCTTCGAGAAGTCCAACTTTTAGGCCATGTAGTGTCGCAAAAGGGAATAAAAGTGGACCCGGAAAAGATATAAGCTATCAAGGATTTTGGAACCTCCTAGGAGTCCATCGGAAGTAAGGAGTTTCCTTGGATTGGTGGGTTACTACCACAAGTTTAAAGGACTTTTCTTGTTTGGCTACTCCATTGACATCTTTAAAAAAGAAGAGTGTTAATTTTTTTTGGGTGGAAGAGCAAGAAAAAGCATTTCAAGCATTGAAAAGGGTGTTGAGTAGTGCCCCATTCTTGGCGTTGCCGGAAGTTACTGAAGATTTCGTGGTATATATTGATGCGTCCAAACTTCGTTTGGGACGCGTTCTAATGCAATGAGGGAAGGTAATTGGTTACACATCTCGACAGTTGAAGGATCACCAAAGGCGATACCCCACGCATGCCTTAGAGTTGACAGCCGTGGTCTCTGCTTTGAAGATTTGGACGCATTATCTGTATGGGACCAAATAGTTTTCACGGACCACAAAAGTCTTCGATAACTATTTGATAAAAAAGAGTTGAACATGCGCCAACGAAGATGGATGGAACTATTATCAGATTATGATTGCGAGATCGAATATCACCCGGGAAAAGCTAATGTTGTAGCCGATGGATTGAGTCGCAAGGAGAGAGGAGAATCATCCAAATTTGTAGCCTTGTGAGCCGAACAAAAGTTTGATATGATAGATGAGATCAAAAAGTGCCAAAAAGAAGCATCTCAAGATGGCAATCATAAGAAAGAGATAATAGTGGGACTCGTGTTGTCACTTGTAGAAGATGATCGTGGAATGATATGTTTCAATGGGCGAGTTTGGGTTTCATAAGTTGGGAGATGTGAGAACGAAAGTATTGGATGAAACGCACAAGTCGGTTTATTCAATACATCCAGGTAACAACAAGATGTATAGAGATCTTTGTCAATTTTATAGGTGGTTTGGATGATGAAAGACATTGCCTATTATGTCGAGCGGTGTTTGACTTGTTGGAAAGTGAAAGCCGAACATCAACGACCATATGGCAAGCTCTAATCATTGGATATTCCAATATGGAAGTGAGATCATATCATCATGGACTTTGTTACAAAGCAACCTAGAACCCAATAGGCTTTGATGCAGTTTGGTAATTGTGGATCGTCTTACTAAGTCAGCACATTTCTTATCAATCAAGGAAACCTACTCGATGGAAACACTGGCGAAACTTTATATCATTGAGGTGGTGACTAGGAATGGAGTACCATCGTCAATCATGTCGGGTAGAGAAAATTGGTTCATATCATCATTTAGAAGAGATTCCAAAGAGAGATGGGATGCAAATCAAGCTGAGTATTGCATATCACCCTCAAACGGATGGTCAAATTGAACGGACCACCCAAACGTTAGAAGATATGTTACGGGCATGTGCAATTGATTTTAGTGCATCTTGGGAAGAGCATTTGCCATTGATCGAGTTTGCGTATAACATTATTACCACGCAAGTATTCAAGTGTCCCCATATGAAGTGTTATACGTAGAAAGCATAGAACACCGTTGTGTTGGAATGCGGATGGTGAGAAATAATTGACCGGACCTGAAATCATGCAATTGACTGCCGATAAGATTGTATAACTTCGGGAAAGGTTGAAGATTGCTCAGGATAGACAACAAAGCTATGTGAACAAGAGACCTTTGAATATCAAGTCGAAGACATGGTGATGTTAAAAATATCCCCGTGGAAGGTCTTAGTGCGTTTTGTAAAGAGAGAAAGTTAAGCCCACGTTATATAGGACTGTTTGAGATTATCGAACGTATCGGAGAAGTGGCATATAAGCTAGAGCTACCTGAAAAAAGTTAATGGGTATTCACAAAATGTTCCATGTTTCGAATTTAAGGAAGATTGAAATTTGTAGAAGAAGCGGAAATGGTCGTTGATCACAAGATTAAGAAACTTAAGAAGAAGGAGACTGGTATCGTGAAGGTTCAATGGCGTTTCCACAAGGGACAGGAGGCCACATGGGAATTGGAGTAGGAGATGAACTCCGAATATCCATATCTATTTTGCAGAGGGAATTCCGGGGACGGAGTTCATTTTAGGGGGGGGGGTATTGTTATTTAAAGTTTTATAAGTTTTGGGAATGGTTAGTAAATGCTTCCGATTCAGGGGCATTACAGTAATTTTGAGGATAAAGGGGGTAAAACCCTTCTAGCGTCGTCATTTGTTACATGATACCTTTTCGAGAAAAGGGTTATGGGGAAAAAACAACTTGGAGAAGAAGAAAGGGGTTCTTAGCAAGGTTTTGGTGGAGATTGATAAAGGACTAGAGAACTGGTATTCTCAAGGTATGAATCTTCTTCCTCTTAGCCTAAGGTCTCCTCTAGTGAAGTTTTTTTTGGATGATTTAAGAATTTGGGTTTCTTCATTTGAGTTATAGAAATGAAATGTTGGTTGGGTTTTGTTAATAAGAAGAACCAAATGACTTCAATCAATGAATATTGTTTATGCCAAAAAAATGCTTAACAATGTCAACTTGTGGTTTTTGTGGAGCTTTAACAACTAAAGGAGGGATCCGTCGACAAACAAGATGTATGAGGAAAAATAAATGAACACGGTTAATTAGTGACTTGGAAAAACCCTTTGTTGAGGGAAAAAATGCGAACGATAGTTGAGATCGTCGATGCACTAGCGAAAAAGTGACGTCAAGCAGGGATGTCGTCCTTTGGTAACAACGGTCGTAAGTACAGAGATTACGATGTTAAGAAATGTAAAACAAGTCGTAAGTTTGATGTTTCTGCGTTGTGAATCTCTGTATTCCGAATGATTCCAGTCGTCCTTTTGTATGTCTTCGAGCCTTGTTTATACCCGATTTATAAGTAACGGTTCTTGAAATTTTATTGAACATTTACCAACGTCGTCCATTATGACCATTTGTTATTAATTGTTAATCCCATATTACAACAGATCTGGTAAGAATCACTCAAGGAATCCTCATTTTATTAGAACTATAGAAATCTTTACATAGAAACACACACTTACACCTTAAACGACTCTCATATGTGGTGTTCAACTTCCTAACTAACTAACAGACTCTCTATATATACTACAATAGAATAGCTAAAGCTACATGTATTTAAATCACAGCCCAATTACATTAAGACACGTCATTACAGACTCTATTCAGAAGTTATTCAGAACTTCTGAACTGTCTTCAACTGTCTTCAGAACTTTTACTTCAGAACTTCTCTTTCATCAGAAGTTCTTCAGAATCACTTCAGAACTTCTGTTCTGAACTTCAGAACTTCTCTTCTGAAGATAACTTTATTTACCTTTTCTGCACCAATTCAGAATTTCTGGTTCTAAACTATTCATTTTCAGATTCTTTACTTTCCTTTACAAAACATTCAAAACATAGATCAAACTTTTGTTCTAACATTAATGATAACGTTCTTGCATTTGAACACACAATCAAAACGTAAGATATGTCGTTAGTTTATCTGAGTCGAGAGATTCTCTTGACGGTCATTATATAAGCATGACGGCTTATAGACACGTTTTATATTTGTCTTTTCTTAGGGTTTCTCTGTTGGCGTTGTGAGTTATTTCATCCTTTGCTCGATCGTTCGTCCTGAGTAACTCATATGTCTCGATGTCTTATCCTGAAATCAATAATCGTTCGTTCCTTATGATAAAATGCTAGTGGTTGTTGTTTGTTCATCGACGGTCGTGAGATGAGTTTTTCTGTCCAAACAGTTTGCCCCAAAATTTAAAATAAAAGGCGGCAAACTTGAATTTTAAATTTTCTGTTTGAAATCCAACCAAATCCTTCGAAAGAAATCGAATCGATTGAAGGGTAACCGAATTGACCAGGCATGCTTCATGATGTCACCTTCGACGTGGGGAGCGTGCGTGTCTATAGGGGGAAGCGAAGGGTTTTACGGAAATCGTATAAATGGAAATGGATCTTCATTTTCTTTCCTTGTTCCGCTTACCATATTCTCAGAGAGATCTTCGAAGAATCCTTGCCCAAAAGACCTACAAAAAATATTTTCCAAACACTGGTGTCTGGGTTAGAGTATAAATTAAGGTACGATTCTAATCTCCTTGTATACACTTTAAGACTTTAGAAAAAATACCTAAAAAACGTTGGCAAGGTTTCTGCTTCTACGTCTCAGACGTAACCTTGCCCAAAATTAGATAGATGTCAGATCCTGAGAGCGTTTTGCAGAGTGAGGTCAACCTAGAGGCATTTAGGACTCTAGCTGTAATACCTTCGGTCATCCGCTTTTAGGACGGAAGAAGTTCCCGATAGGCATTTCGTCTTGTACGAATAACCAATCAAGATAGGGTTTCAATGGCTCTATTTATGTTTGGTGAAGTCGTTCTTGGAGACCTTTGACTTGTCTCCGGGCAACTTATACCCCAATTCTGGCGCATCGTGAGCATGATCGATAGATTGACGACCAACTAGGAGTAGCCGTTCAATGAGAATAATTTACCGATGGCCTACTCCGTCAAACCTGAGGCTAACCACAGGCATAGCCTTTTTAGTCGGGGTAGAAGGGGTCGTATCTTAGTCCAGGGGAGGGCGGTTAATTATCCCTCTAGAAGACGAGTTACGTCTTTGGACGTACGTCGTGCCTAGGGGAAGAAGACCAGTGGTTGATTACTGGGTGGAATACCACAGGTAATAATCTTAGATTAATTTTTTTTCCTTTGGTGGTTTAGTTGTTTTTTATCTAACGTCACTTTGCTTCTATTTGTCGCATATATCAACTTTGGAGAAATCCATCCACGCCATGACTCGACATCTAAAATGATTTTACCGCTTCCGGATCAGACTTTCAGGGTCCGAGCTCGAGCATATATGACGAAGAAGACAAGGATATCACCTATCTACTTGTGTCTAAGGCGTTCGTCTTAGGAGAGGAGGAGGAAACAAAAGAGAGAAGAGAAGAGATGACATGTTTGGTCTTACCTTTCAATGTCGTAGGTTTCTTCTTCTTTTTAGTTTATCTTTACTAATCGTACGTCGCTTATTTAAGGAGTGTCTGTCGCAAGGGCTTCTGATGCTTCAGTCGTCAAGACTGTGATTGCTGACATCGTGGGATATGCCACGACTATCCTTCCAACCACACCTGGTGGTTCTACGAGTCCAAGCCGTTGACAAAGTAGTTCGAATCCCCATCCTTTGATGATTATCTGAACAAGTTCTTGTGCTGAATGTCCACTCAACTCATGGTTCAAAGACGGATTCTTTGTTATTAGACTGATTCTGCACAGCATTGTCACGTAACTCACACTTTATCTATCCACGTTTGGATGAATCAATATGCTCTGAGGTTGGCTGAGATTATGAGGCTCACGATTGTGTTGAGTTTCTATAGGTTAAAGCTGTATTTGGTGCAATTAGTGTAGTTTGTGGTACATTGAATCTGATTTTAAAGTTGAAGATGAAGATTAAGAGCTTTATTCAAGAGGGAGCTTGGAAAGTTTTGAAGACCAGTGACACTAAAGTTTTCTCATTGAAAACAAGGGGGAGAATTATCTGAAGATGCTTCCTTTATAAAACTTTAGGGGGAGATTGTTAGATCCAATTAGCTCCAATTAGATTGAAAGCTTTATAAAGTATGCATACTTTATTTTACTCCATATATTTCTATTTTCACAATTTAAAAATTTAGGCTTGGGCTTTGAATGTAATGGACCATATATAAAGGGTCTTAGGGTAGAGAGGAAGGGTTAATGAGAGTCGACTCAATGTTTTAGTGTGTGTTTCTCAAGGTATAATTGCAATTCTCCTTCAATAATATGAGTTATGGCTTCATCAATCTCTTCCTCACCCCAAAACTGTATGTGTACGGTTCCAACATAAATCGTCCTTCGATGCGATTCCTTTGGTTCATCTAGCGTCACTATCGATAGAAAACTATGAACAAATACTCTCTATCAAAAACAACGACGACGACGACTGGGCAAAAGAAGTAAAATAATATAAGATAAATAATCATTTGTATAACGACAAAATGAAAGCCCGACAAATTAGATTCAAATCTTCTAGGTACGTCGTAATCTCTATAAACTTTATAGACGATCGTCGACAGGCCCAAACTTGCTACGCAGCACTAAAAGTGAGGTTCCGAAAGTTCTCCAAGAAATGCACGACGGGGAATGTGGAAATTATTCTGGTGGACGTAGCTTAGGCAATCGGATCTCACGACATGGCTATTATTGGTTCACTTTACTACAAGATGCCATGAAATATGTGCAAAGTTGTGACGCATGTCTACGACATTCAGTTATGACTCATCAACCCTCCGAATTATTACATTCATCATTAATCCCTTGGCCTTTCATGCGATGGGGAATGGACATCGTTGGTAAGTTACCTCCGGCTCCCGGACAGAAAGTATTCTTATTAGCCTCACTGGTTATTTGTCAAAGTAGATAGAAGCGGCCGCGTTTTCTCAAGTACGAGATAAGAAGGTCGTATCTTTTATCCAGACTAACATCGTATATATATTTGGTATTCCCTCGGAAATCGTATGCGATAATGGCTCTCAGTTCATAAGCGACAAGACAAGACGTTACTATGAGGATCGAGGAATCAACCTCACAACATCTACACCGCGATACCCTCAATCAAATGGATTTGCTGAGTCAAGCAATAAAGTGATCGTTAACTCGATCGAAAATAGACTCAAAGCTACTAGATGATTGGTCGAAGAATTGCCTTCTGTATTGTGAGCAAATCACATGACTCGTAGAACCTCGACTGGTCAAACCCCATTTTCCTTATGTTATGGGGGTGAACTCGTCTTGCCCATCAAAGTAAGTCTCCCAGTCGCTCGACATTCATCTGTGGATCATAACCTGGTAGACTTAAGTTACGATATAGATGCACTCGAAGAAATAAGAGGCAAAGCTTACATAAGAATGGCATCCCAAATACAAACGGTCGAACGACATTCCAACAAGAATGTTAAAGCAAAAGTCTTTCAAGAATTCAATTATGTTTTACGAGTAGTGTTTCAGGACACTTAAGAATTAAACGTAGGTAATTATCCACTAAGTGTGAAGGACTCTATCGAATATCTGAAGTCGCCGGGAAAGGGGCATATCATTTACAAACACTCAACAAACGAGACGTCCCACGTAGCTGGAATGCAGTACATTTAAAGAAATACTTCTTCTAAATTTTTATTTTCTATCTTCGAACATTACTGACTTAAGCATCGAAGGATCGTTGGTAAAACCAACGACCTCCCCTAATTTGGTTTACCATAGGAACACAAGGATCCTACGACCTTCTATGAACAAAAGATAACTCTCTTTGGTATATAATTATCGAAAACCTTTTGATAATGTCAAAAGTTACTTATGATTATCCAAAATACAGACTACGAATCATATCATGTCACGTACGACATAAGATATTTATTCGTTTTCTGAAACACTTCCCTAGAAAGAGTTATACAATCGTGACTTCCATGATTCCTCTTTTCAAAACATTTTATACGAATCATACGATATCAATGACTGTAATCATCACAAGTTACTTGTAGACCAATTTTTGACAGAAAATGTAAGTAAAGAATATCACTCGACAATGAAGTTAAGACGAAAGGCACGACTTCCGACAGTCGTCCTTGAAAAATAAAAATAAAGACAAAGAATGAGGAAAACTAAGAGGCAGGCTAGTTGAGCAGCTCCTTGATGGCTTCGGTAATGGTACTATCGGCGTCCTCAAAATCCAGATCCGCAGGAGTGCCTTCCACGACGTCATAGAAGAAGCTTAGCATCTCCGTGGCGGACTTCATCGGGTCCTTTCCTTCTATGTGACGACGTGCGATAGCCGCCTTCACCCGAGTGCCATACTCGATGGCCTCCAACCTCTCCTTGAGGTCAGAGATATCATCCTCGGCCTCCTTCATCTTTGACGGAAGGACCCCTACTTTTTTTTCACTTGCAACCAGGTTTTCCTTGGTCGTTGCAGTCTACGCCTCCGCCGCCGTCGCACGGAAAATAACACCTTTGAGGCGACTTTTTAGTTCTTCCTTCGCGTGCCCTTTAGCTTCGAGGTCGTTCAAGGCATCCTCGAGGCGAGGCGAGTATTCCTCGTACTTTGCTATGGCCTCCTTCTCTTTGGCTAAGGCGGCCTCTTCCCTAGCCAAGGTGGTAGGGACGAGTTCCTTTACCTTCTCCATTTTTGTATGGATAAAAAGAGAGGCCTGGAACGCCTGTAGACAAAAGAGAAAATCAAGAAATTAGAAAAAGCGCACGATAGTACAAAATCGTACAATAGAAAAGTAAAAAACGCACACCTTGAAGAGATGCTCCGCCATCTCAGGTTCCATATTCTCAATCGTTTTTTCAGTATAACGATCATGGAATATGGAGAATTTCCCCAAGACGGAGAACATCTGCTTCCTGGTACAGGTCGTTCCTCTCATCAAGAAATTTGATGGAATCCGAACCTGTATGTAACAACCCATTTCCGGGCATAGACGTTTCTATGATAAGGATATGTA
Source organism: Silybum marianum (assembly GCA_036898165.1). NCBI lineage: Eukaryota > Viridiplantae > Streptophyta > Magnoliopsida > Asterales > Asteraceae > Silybum > Silybum marianum. The sequence goes on from CM072529.1 coordinate 33,664,249, forward strand.
GATGTATTGTTGAATAAAAGCTTAGTCGATAAGTTTCGAGATTTAACAAAGCCTTTCTATAAGTACATTCTAGAATTTCTAAGATTTCGGTAAAGAGTGAATTTCTAAAATTAACCTATAATGCTAATTTATAAGTAACATTACTAATTGATGAGATCGATAAAGGCGATACAACAAACATACGCAAGTTAGGAGGTACAGATTGTACACTTACAAATGTTGTTTCTTATCAACTTAGACTTAGAAAATATGAGGAGCTTTTCAGCTTCAGCTGTAACTGAAGCGTTGTCTCTGGGTGGGTTATTGCTGAAAGGTCTGATGATTGAAGGGATTGTCGCTGAAAGCTGATTACTAAAGACAATCACTAAAGGTTAATGCTGACAGCTTTCAGCTTATTGTTGACATCTTTCAGTTTGTTGCTGACAGCTTTCAGCAGTCCCTTATATACAATTTCGTTCTATTATATGCAATTTTTAACAATAATTACAATAATATTATTGTTATAATAAAGGGTTATTATTAAACAATGTATTTATTTAGTTATAACAATAATTTATAATATTTAAATAAGATTATATAATTGTAATACATATATGTAAATATATACTTGATTGTAAAATAAAAATACAATGAAAAATAATAATAATTACAATCTTTAGTGGGATTAGGTGTCCTAAATTGGTGAATAGATGACTTAGTGAAGGATTATGTGTCACTCTAATAGGGATGATGTGGAGAATGTTGGATTTGTGTTAACTAAGAATATGACACCTATCCATAGTCATTATAATAAGACTTTTATTTAATCTAGAGTATAAATAGGAGATTTTTTCTCTCATAATTGAGGCTAACAAACAAAACTCGGCAGAATTCTCTCTTAAGTATACAAATATAAGCTGTCAACAAGAGGAAGCAAGAAGAAGAAGTGTTGAAACAAAAGGAGTTATAAATAACATCAAGTTTAACCTCTAGATTGCCATGTAACTCAAGGTGATTACATGTTTTTGTTTAAAATTGTGATACACAATATGTACTTACTCACAAAATATACTTATGAATCATGCTTAGAATTTATAATACGAATTTCATGTCATTACATGCTTTTATGCACAAAAACTTGTGAATTCATGGTCTCATTAAAAACATGTTTGCATAATCATAACATAAACTTAATGTTTTTACATTCAAAACAGAAAATTTAAGGCATATATATCATTAATTTAAAATTAATTTAATATTTCATTATATATATATATATTGAAAACTTGTAATCATCCGGCAAATATATTTGCTTAAAAATGTATGTGTATCACAGGTAAGGATTAAGAGAAGATTCGGGATTAGAGCTCTCAAGAGTGGTCAAGAGAGTTGTATAGTTTTGACAACGATAGGAATCATTTTAACATGGATATTGGATTTTATGTTTTAGTTTGTTTCCATAATGTTGCAAAATGTTGGTTTCATCTTTTGTAAGAGTACTAATATCATGAACTTATGTTTTAGGTCGCTTCCGCAAAATTTTACATTATGTTTTAAGAATCTTCATTAAAGAGACAAGTATAACACACCATTTGGATTTCGATTTCGAGACTCGAAATGGGGTGTTACAAGCTTTGTATCAGAGCCAGAAGTTTGAGAGATTTGGTTTTGTCAAAAAAAAAAACTCAAACTCAAACTTAATCGATTTACAAAAATATTTTTGGAACAACTTGCGACGTTGGAAGAATCGAGTTTTGTCGAGTATTGCTACTTTATTGAAACCTTAACTAGTATACAGAGTGAAATTGGTAGGTAGGGGATATCAATATCTTAAGTTGAACTAGAAACCAAGTGTGAATCAAGTTTGTAGTTTGAAGAAAAGTACGGGAGAATGAGTGGTGTTGAAGTAGCACTAGCATTCATATGAGATCTTAGATGAAGTGGCGTGGGAGTGAACACCAACAATGAATCAAGTAGATTCTCGGACATAAACATATGGGGTATGTGTTTAAGTGAGTGAAAACACAAGAGAGGTGTTAGATTTGAGAAATAAAGCATATTATTCATACATGGGTAATAACATAGTAAATACTTTATGTGGTAATTTACTAACCTAAATATGTTGCAAGTCATGTCTGAATATGAAACTGATCCTAGTGAATACTCATACTCTGACAACGAAACGGAAGAAATAGAAATTTGTGAAGTACCGCCACCTCCACCTATCCCAATAATAATTTCTGATGATTAAGAAGAGCAACCACCTCCGATATCCCCTCAAATACTTGATCATATGTTTCATATGGCCATAGAACTTGATTACTATGATGCATTCACTGCTTGGTTACAACGAGAATTAATAATCCTAAGGCGAAATATATTTACAAAAGTCCAAGACGGGGTGATATATCTGAAGGAAATGATAAGGGAAATAACTCGTGGGGCTGTTATCTAGTTGGGTATACACGGGTCATGACTTACGGTAGATGGCTACATCGTAGGAATAATGTTCATCAACACTAAATAAAGTACGTTGGAAGGACGGGAGCTGATTTTTGTTAGCATATGGTTGGTATGGGGCTAAAAATGAAGGAATATTGACGAATAGTGAAATGGTTTTTTGATAACTATGGAATATGATGTGTATATTATCGGTAGTTGGAAAGTAGGAATATATGTAAACCTATTTTGTGTAATCGTAATTAGTAAACGTGGGTGGTTTGTATGATATGTATTAAAGAAAAAAATATATATTATTATTACTTAAAATATGTACAAGTTGTTATGTGTATCTATTTAATAATCAAGAATGAGATATTATCAAAGAATCTATAAGTAAAAATAGTTGAATCAAATGCAATAATTGTATATATTCATTATATATATATAAAGGATCAATAACTTTTATTTCACAATAAAGTCAAAGGTGTACCTATGTATATGACTAGAATAAGGTTTACTACAAGGAAATATAAACATGAGTTTATATGCATACATGTATGTTGCATAACAGACAGTTTAAGTTAGTAAGAGGCGAATAAGATAATCACATAGTATGATTAATAAAAATAAAAACTAAAACCTTTCCTAGCTATAATATTAAATGACAGTAAATGAACTCTCAATTTGCCAAGAAATATCAAAGAAAAGGAAGTGTAGACGGTTCAAGTCAAAGTGAATCGGGTGATGAAAGCTCAATTAAGAATAAAGCCAATAAGAATGTAGATATAGGAACTTTACTGAAAGGTGTATTACCTGAAATTTTAAAAGAGAATCATGAAGAATGTAGATATAGGAACTTTTCAATGTAGTGAATCTCAAAAAGTAAGGTTTGTCACCACATTACTGCAAGAGGACGCCCTCCACTGGTGGAATGCTATTCTAGCAACAAAAGGAACATCTAAAGCTGCATCAATTTAAGCAAGGTCATCTATCAGTACAGGAATATGTGACTTTGTTTGTTAGGAAGTCTCGTTTTACTGACTATTTAGCAGCTGCTGAAGCCCGAAAAACGCATTTCTTTGTAGCTGGACTGAGAGAAGAAATTCGTAGGTTTGTAGTCGCGGATCTCCCTGAAACTTTTCAACGGGCAGTTAATGTTGCAAAGGTTGTAGAAAGGGATATGAAAATATGTAAAGCGGAAGAAATTTAAATCAAGCAGTTTGTAAATGGAAGAACGATTAATCAAAATGATGAACAATATGAAGATAGAAGCGTAGTCATATCATTAATCGTGATCATATATCTTACATAATTGGAATGATGAGGGTATTTAGAGATGGAGGGTTTTAAAGAAACAATCTCACATTCACAATTACAAATGGGAAGGGGATTTCTATTTATAGCCTAAAATAAGGAAAGTCAAATGACTAGCCTATTACATGATGACACATCACAAGGAAATTCTAACAAATCTTGTTAGACGGTTATCCACGTCATTTAGCATATGAAGGAATGTGTCACTATTAAAGCATCCTCTAATATAAAGGCTCCACGTGTAAATGATGTAACTGTTCCTTGCTGAGTTGTCGGGCTATGATGAGAAGAACAACCAGACAGAGAGGACAGAAGCTCTGGGTGTGCAACCAGAAGCTATGGATGAAAAAGGTTGCTTCTTTTGATCTTCAAGGAATGGAATATTTAGAGGACGGTCTGGACATAACATATTTCAAGCTCCCCCTCAACATGATGCTCTTATTCTTCATTTTCAACTTTAAAATCAGATTCAATGTGTCATAAACACCACTGATTGAACCAAATACAACTTTAACCTGTAGAAACTCGACACAACTGTTAGCCGCAGAATCTCAGCCAACCCCAAAGCATATTGATTCATCCAAACATGGATAGATAAAGTGTGAGTTGCGTGGCAAAGCCGTGCATAATCAGTCTAATAACAAAGAATCTGTCTATGACCCATGAGTTGAATGGACATTCAGCACAAGAACTTGTTCAGATAATCTTCACCTTCAACGAATAGAATTCTGAAGTTTGACGTGATGTAGAACAAGCCACAATACCACTCATCAACACAAGATACAAAATCAGCAAAAACGTTTCTGTCCAACAACATTGCATTGACTTCTACGCTGCTTCTGGCCATGAAATATTTCGAGTTTTTGAAAACTCAAAACATGAACATTTTAGAGCAGTGTGCTAGCTTTCCATAGAAACGGAATTCAACTTTTTTGGATGAGATATGATCGTTTCTGTAGAGTCGCGCAGATCTGTCCAACAACTTTGCTTCAGCACACTACCTTCAATTTCAACGATTTACTGGTCCTTCTACAAATCTAATCATTGAAAAAATCTAAACATGAAACGTGTAGATCCGTCTGTTTTATATCCAGGGCTGTTTGAATCGCTTGAATTGGTGGTGTGATGAGAGAGATATGATTGATATAGCACAACATCGCAAATCTGTCAGCATCCTGATTTTTATTCAATCGCCATAAAAATTGATCTCAACTTACACAACCAAATTACAATCAAGGTGATGATTTCAAACTTTGGTTCTTGACATCGAAAATGATTCTCCGTCACATCATTTTAAGAAACCAAGTGTCTCATGAACATTTTATCAAACACCTTGTGTGAAAAATCAATTTTTACCCAACTGGCAATGAATTTTCTTCCCAAAAACCATCCACATTTCAGGTATAATGAGAATAACTTTGTAGAATCGAATATAAATGAAATCAAAACTGAATTTGAATATAAATAAATTCAAACACAGATTTGAATGAAATTTTCGAGAACAATTCGAAAACAAAGTATAAAAAGATGAATATTATAGATCTAGAAATGAGATGAAATAAACTTGATTCAATGAGATAAAATCAACAAATTAGATCGTTTGATTTGAGCAAATCAATAGGCTCTGATACCAATTGTAGGAACCTAGATCTCATATTGAATCAATGATCTAATGAAAATATGTAAAGCGGAAGTAATTTAGATCAAACAGTTTATAAATGGAAGAACGATTAATCAAAATGAAGAACAATATGAAGATAGAAGCGTAGTCATATGATTAGTCGTGATCATATATCTTACATAATTGGAATGATGAGGGTATTTGGAGATGGAGAGTTTCAAAGAAACAATCTCACATTCACAATTACAATTACAAATGGGAAGGGGATTTCTATTTATAGCCTAAAATAAGAAAAGTCAAATGACTAGCCTATTAATTGATGACACATCACAAGGAAATTCTAACAAATCTTGTTAGACGGCTATCCACGTCATTTAGCATATGAAGGAATGTGTCACTGTTAAAGCATCCTCCTATAAAGGCTCCACGTGTAAATGATGTAACCGTTCCTTGCTGAGTTATCGGGCTACGATGAGAAGAACAACTAGACAGAGAGGACAGAAGCTCTGTCTATACATACAGAAGCTTTTGTGGTCTTCTGACCTTCAGACTTCTGAAGTCTTCTTCTGGACTCTCTTCATAACTCCTGAAGTCTCTTCTTCTGAACGATCTCTGGTCTTCCATACTTGAATCACAGGTTTTCCTTTTTACACTAGAATTAGGGCTAACAACATTTATGGAGGTAATCAGTGACGATTAACCGTTACAAGTGACCACGGATATAAAAGCAAAGTTTCGAGTTATCAAAGGGACATGAAGAATCTCCCCGAACAAAAAGAATTACACTTCCGCTCTCGAAGTCAAAGAACACTCAACAGTCCTACGAAATTTATACGCTAGCTTAATCTTTATATTCGTCTTTTCGCTTGTAATCGTACGACCTCTGTTCTAAAGGACGACGCCCCTGCTTAGCGTCATTCTCCATAGTGCATCGACGATATTAGGCTATCATCCGCGGTTTTTTTCCCTCGTCCAAGGGTTTTTCGCGTCACCAAATCTCTTGTCTTTGTTTATCTCTTATTTTTATTCCCGTTCGTTGGGAGAATCCTTCCTTTGATCTATCAGGTTCACAAGCACCTTAAGTTAACTTCTGTTAAGTTAATTTTTGGCATCAATAGCAAGTAGACCCTGCAAAAGTGGAGGCAGTGTTGAAATGGGAATCTCCTAAGATTGTGTCAGAGATTCGTAGTTTTCTTGGATTAGCAGGTTATTATAGGAGGTTCATTATAGATTTCTAAACAATTGCAACCACATTGACTGCATTAACAAAGAAAGGTAGAAAGTTTGACAGGGGGAAGAACAAGACAAGCCTTTCAAGGCTTAAAAAAAAATTAAGTAGTGCTCCCATTTTGTCTCTACCTGTTGGAACCAAGATCCCTTTTATACTCGATTAATCAACATATTATATGTAAGATATATGAGCGGAAGCAAAATTAATCTATGATTAAATACTAGAACAGTAAGAAATTCTCATAAGAACAATATAAATATCAAAAGAAATAAGTATTGAATAACCTGATGAACGATTACAATACGTTGAATGATAAGCGTAATTCACTCTATTGATCGACAATGAATACAGTGATAAGTAACTCTATTTATACGATTTACAAATGAAAAGTCAATGAGCTAGCCTATCACTGAATGACACGTCACCTGTACTTCTAACAGAATTTGTTATGCACGGGAGGTGTGACTTGCCACGTCATTAGAAGCGCGTGTGGTATGATAGTTGAAATCCAGAGGATCATCAAACCTCTGGGCGCTTCTGGACTTCTGGAACATCTTTTGAAGTCCAAGACTTGGTTAAATTTCTGGTTCATACTTTTACAAGAATATTTTCTAACAATCTCCCCCTAAGTATGAATCCAGAAATAATCATTACAATACAAAAAATTGAAGTTCATTTATTACAAGTAAAAACAAAGGTTTACACTAAGATCATAAAGGAGCTTGAGGATGGCCGATGATCACTTTGTAAAATTGGTTAGTTAGTTCCCTTAGCTTGATCACCACCTCTAGTTTCTTTTCAATTCTTTCTACAGCAATTCTGATCTTAGCTGCTTTACTTGTATTATCCTTCAGCACCGACATCAATCCTTTGATTAGCTCTACTATTTCAGCAGAGTACTTTGTGTGCCTCCTTTACTCTGAATAGTCTTCTTCCGCCCAGTCTTCTGAAGACAACCCCTTCTTCTGGTTCAAAAATTATGTGCCCGGGTTGAAGGTGTTCAATTTCTTCGGAGTCTTCATTTGGTGCTGTGATGCTAAGGAAAAATACCTTTTGTTCAAGTCCAGTTTGAAAGTCTACCTGCCTTCTGTATTTGACAAATGCTTCCATGCATGCAATAATTCTGTTATAAGCTACTTCATCTTGACATGTTTCATGTGAAGCCATTTTCTTCTTCATGTATCTCCCTAGAGGAATCAGATCAGAAGGATTTATTTGAGAGCAGATCATTTTCGCAGAAGTAACCTTTATCACCATTTGCTCTAACCACTTCACATAGGGTATATAATATCTCAGTGTTTTCAAACTTGAGATGCTTGACACCTGTGATCTTCTTGATGGGAGAGGTTGAGTAAGCTTCTTTCCTTGCTTGTTTGTGCACCATAAATCTTGACATTACGTCTTCACTCACTTTATAGTGTTTAGCAAAGTTAGGAAGAATGAGATCAACTTGCTTCTCTGAAGTAGCATACATGCATCGATCTGATAAATTTTTCTTTTGATGCAGAGATCTGAGATGGTGCAATCCTTCTGCATTTCTCTTCATCCATTTTCCTCTATTCTGCTCCCTTTATCAACCTTTCAGGACCTGACAAGGTTATATCTTCTTTATCAGCTTAAACCTCTGTGGTTTGTTCACTTGGCTTGGATTTTGTTTTTGGTTCAGAGGCAGGGATTTCTGATCTTTGGCATTCTGGAGTAGTGGTTTTTGGAGTGGGAGTTGTAGTGGTTTTTGGATTAGGAGTAGGAATTGGTTTTGGTTTGGAGGCCTGAGTAGGAGGATTTTTGGGTTTTGATTTTTGTGCTTCTGGCTTTCTGTTATTCTGCTGAAGTTCAATTATGAACTTAGCCATTTCTGGATCTCTGGGAAGCAGACCAGAACTTACAGCTACAGGAGTAGGAGCTTGAGCTTGGGCTTGTTTGGTTGAGGATGATGGTGTAGAAGGTTCTTGTTTGACAATTTTTGGTTGTGCAGAAGATGAGGTAGGTTGAGCAACAACAACAAAATTTACCTTTTTACTATTCTCCCGGTTCCTGATCCTCAGACCTTTTCCTCTTCAATTCAGCCTTCTTGCAGGCCTGGCTTCCATAGCCTTTTTCTTCGATTTAAAATCTGCAGAGGTTGAACTTACAAAGGAAGTTAATTTGGATACATAGGTATCCAGAGTTGATACCTTCTGGGCTAATTCAGAGGAGGAGGTGTTGTTGATTTTGGACACGAACTTAGCATTTGTTGCATTAAATCTGTCCAACATTGCCTTCTGGAAAGTAGCTAAGTCCGATTGTTTGATGAGAGCAGAGACATTAGAAGTTGAGGCTTCTGATGGAACGACTGCTGCAATTAACTTCTAAATATCAGCAACAAATGACCCATACTCTGAGGCAGAGATGGTAACTTCTGGTGGAGGGATATCATCTGGTATGTGGAAGATAGCTTTTGCATTAGGTTGGAGTCCAGTATCCAATCGGTTGAAATGATTAGTGGCAAGGTTCTTCTGGTTTTCTATTGCTGTGGAGATTAACATTTTGAGTTCATCCAGAGCTTTAGTATTTTCAATTTGAGCAGTTTGAACCTTGCCTATCAAGAAGTTTTGGGTAGTGATCTCTGATCGAAGATTTGTCTCGGCTGTTTGAACGGTTTGTTTTAGACCTACCATAGATTTATGAATTTGATCGACAATGCCTTGAACGCTGCATTTGTGACAAATTCTATAGTGGTAACCGGTGCATCTCCAACACATGGAGCCCCTTGTCTCTCGCGTTCAGATAGGCCCTCGTTCACGCCTGTTTGGACGTTGAGCGTGAAGGGACTTTCATTATGTCCTTGAGAGATCTAATTAAGAGGCACCTCTTCGAATGTTCTGCTTGTTTCAACTTGTTCCTCATCATCAGTGGATGAGGAGTTGAACACAATGTGCTTACGTTGGTAGAGTCCGAAAACTCCGGTAAGTGGTGCATCCTCTTGCTGTAACCCCTCTGATAGGATTTCATCAGCTTCTACTCTAGGAGAAGGTATGGACGTACCTTCTTCATTTCCTATTAATGCGTTCGTCATAGAGACTTCAATGTTTTGTGTGGGTGGTGGCGAGTTTTGGGGCAACTGAACTCTTGTAGTATCATCATCATCCTTTTGAGAGGGTGATGAAGGTGTGTTTTCCGCTGTTGTGCTTGATGCAGAGGTATTTAAAATAAACTCTGATCGGTTAGGTTCTGTATGGTTTGGACTGAGCAGTCCTAGTTCAATGGATGTAGATGTGTTGGCATCTACCCCAGCAGGTGTGGTTGCTCTGGTTGGACTCGGTGAAATTCGCTCATATATGTCTCTATGGACATCTTCTTCACTCTCTCTTAAAAGTCGCTTGACATGGTTAGAAACGCTCGGTTGTTCACTCAAATTATTTTCATTCTCAGGCTCATTTGACCCCTCATCAACTACTTTGGCTTCTAATTGCTCCGGGGTAGGTATTCTCTATTCTAAGAATACCAGAGAGCTCCTATAAGAGATTACATTAGGAGAGGTTGGAGTTATAAGTTCTAGCATGTACATGGATAGTTCGCATTGTGTATCCTTCTTTATCAATCGTTTGTTTGTGGGAGTTCATCGTGGACATTTGCAAAATGGTTGAATGGATGGGACCTTCATAGCCGAGATTTCTGGCTATATGAAGAGATCTAGAAAACTCGGAAACATGAGTGTTGGGAGAGCTTTTCCATTGCTCTGGTATAAGAATTTTTGGTTCACAACTGCACTCATTTCGTGAAAGATTAAGCTCGCGTAATCCAGAGGGCGATTAAAATACATTTCATACATAATTGTCACAATGTTCTTGCTGGCTTGATCCAGAGAGACAATTTTGCAAGTTAAGCTCTTGTTGAGTATTGACACCAGAACATTCCACATGGGAGGTAATTTCTTCCTTTTGAAATCAGAGATTCTGAGGAGTCATTCATTGTAGCCCAGGAAGTTTACAAATTCCAGCAGGACTTCTGTAGAGGAATTTGGGACGAGGTCAGGATTGGGTATATTTTGGTCATTGACTTTGATGACAGATTGGGTAAATGGAAGAACGATTAATCAAAATGAAGAACAATATGAAGATAGAAGCGTAGTCATATCATTAATCGTGATCATATATCTTACATAATTGGAATGATGAGGGGATTTAGAGATGGAGAGTTTCAAAGAAACAATCTCACATTCACAATTACAAACAGGAAGGGGATTTCTATTTATAGCCTAAAATAAGAAAAGTCAAATGACTAGCCTATTACATGATGACACATCACAAGGAAATTCTAACAAATCTTGTTAGACGGGTATCCACGTCATTTAGCATATGAAGGAATGTGTCACTATTAAAGCATCCTCCAATATAAAGGCTCCACGTGTAAATGTGTAACCGTTCCTTGCTGAGTTGTCGGGCTATAATGAGAAGAACAACGAGACAGAGAGGACAAAAGCTCTGGGTGTGCAACCAAGTTCCAAAATCAGCAAAAACGTTTCTGTCCAACAGAATTGCATTGACTTCTACGCTGCTTTTGGTCATGAAATATTTGGAGTTTTTGAAAACTCAAAACATGAACATTGTAGATCAGTGTGTTATCTTTCCATAGAAACTGGATTCAACTTCTTTGGAGTTCGGACGGATGAGATATGATCGTTTCCGTACAGTCGCGCAGATCTGTCCAACAGCTTTGCTTCAGCACACTACCTTCAATTTCAACGATTTACTGGTCCTTCTACAAATCTAATCACTGAAAACTCTAAACATGAAAAGTGTGGATCCGTCTGTTTTCTATCCAGGGCTGTTTGAATCGCTTGAATTGGTGGTGTGATGAGAGACATATGATCGATATAGCAGAACATCGCAAATCTGTCAGCATCCTGATTTTTATTCAATCGACATAAAAATTGATCTCAACTTGCACAACCAAATTACAATCAAGGTGATGATTTCAAACTTTGGTTCTTGACATCGAAAATGATTCTCCGTCACATCATTTTAAGAAACCAAGTGTCTCATGAACATTTTATCAAACACCTTGTGTGCATAATCAATTTTTACCCTATTGGCAATGAATTTTCTTCCCAAAAACAATCCACATTTCAGATCTAATGAGAATAACTTTGTAGAATCGAATATAAATGAAATCAAAACTGAATTTGAATATAAATAAATTCAAACACAGATTTGAATGAAATTTTCGATAACAATTCGAAAACAAAGTATAAAAAGATGAATATTATAGATCTAGAAATGAGATGAAATAAACTTGATTCAATGAGATAAAATCAACAGATTAGATCCTTTGATTTGAGCAAATCAATAGGCTCTGATACCAATTGTAGGAACCCATATCTCATATTGAATCAATGATCTAATGAAAATATGTAAAGCGGAAGCAATTTAGAACAAACAGTTTATAAATGGAAGAACGATTAATCAAAATGGAGAACAATATGCAGATAGAAGCGTAGTCATATGGTAAATCGTGATCATATATCTTACATAATTGGAATGAGGAGGGCTATTGATAGCCTAAAATAAGAAAAGTCAAATGACTAGCCTATTACATGATGACACATCACAAGGAAATTCTAACAAATCTTGTTAGAAGGCTATCCACGTCATTTAGCATATGAAGGAATGTGTCAATGTTAAAGCATCCTCCAATATAAAGGCTCCACGTGTAAATGATGTAACCGTTCCTTGATGAGTTGTCGGGCTATGATGAAAAGAACAACCAGACAGAAAGGACAAAAGCTCTGTCTATACATACAGAAGCTTCTGTGGTCTTCTGACCTTCAGACTTCTGAAGTCTTCTTCTGGACTCTCTTCATAACTCCTGAAGTCTCTTCTTCTGAACGATCTTTGATCTTCCATACTTGAATCACCGGTTTTCCTTTTTACACTTTCAACACTAAAATTAGGGCTAACAACATTTATGGAGGTAATTAGTGACGATTAACCGTTACAAGTGACCGTGGATATAAAAGTAAAGGTTCGAGTTATCAAAGGGACATTAAGAATCTCCCCCGAACAAAAAGATTTACACTCCCGCTCTCGAAGTCAAAGAACACTCAACAGTCCTACGAAATTTATACGCTAGCTTAATATTTATATTCGTCTTTTCGCTTGTAATCGTACGACCTCTATTCTAAAGGACGACGCCCTTGCTTGGCGTCACTTTCCATAGTGCATCGACGATATTAGCCTATCGTCTGCGGTTTTTTTCCCTCGTCCAAGGGTTTTTCCGCGTCACCAAATCTCTTGTCTTTGTTTATCTCTTATTTTTATTCACGTTCGTTGGGAGAATCCTTCCTTTGATCGATCAGGTCCACAAGCACCTTACGTTGACTTTTGTTAAGTTAAATTTTGGCATCAACAGTTTGGCGCCATCCGTCGGACCCGGTTAAAGGAATTCTCCGAAGATCACTGCATCGCTGACGGTTTTTCTCCTTTTCCTTCGCCTTAATGGCATGCCTTAGAAACGGTCCTGGATGACGGGTCGAGAAAACTCAGTAAACGCCCGACTGTCGCCAGGAACCATGCCCAGACCACCGGATTTGCTTGGGGGCATTGTCCTGTCCGACAGACGGAAAAGGATTGGCCGAACGCCCTCAGCAGAACCACGATCGTTTCGTACAAATACGCAGCATCAACACGAAGATCGTACCGCACCTGTTGGAATAGATAGCCTCGGAATAGGGCGGTTATGGACATTATCGTGAACGTGCTTCCATAACCGCCACGACATATGCAACAACCTCATCTGGGTCGTCGCTACTGCGAGAAGTCTTTCCGTTGAAGAACTCCTGCAACTCGACCCCCCGATCAGGTCCCGTAAGAAGACGCTACGATGTTGCGACCTAGTCGAAACAAGGCAACGAACCGCAAAGATTATGCCTCGGTCAACGGTCGAACGTCGTCCTGGAGTCAATGTATGGAAGAAAGAGCCGACCGAACCGACCAAATCGAGCTCCCCGACGCAAGTTCGTGCGGGCACAAGGTCCTCCGAGCGTAAAATCGCACGACGTTTGAAAAGGCACCAAAAGACGGAGGGAGTGACGGAACGGGAAGCGAAAGCTCGATCGAGTCATCAGCAAAAACATACGCCGGTCACGAATCGTCGGAATATCACAGGCAGCCGGGACACGACAAGCTGTGTACAAGCCAGAGGCGCGTAACCCGAAAGCACGCGGGGCTTCTGAAACGCAGGAAGACTAAAGGCCCTGTCGTCAAAAAGACCAAGAGGGCCCGACCCCTCGAATGCCAATCGAGGCACCCCCTCTAACAGGCTCAATCCCCAAAAATCGTTCGTCTGAACAAATTAATTTTCCTTTTAGTTACGTTTTTACTAGTTGAATTATTGTGGGCTCAATTGCCAGAAGTATTCCATCTAAATGTTTAAATTCCTTTCGATTATGTTTTTAGGAGTTGCACTACTGTAGGCTCAATCGCCATAAACCTCCCGTCTAAATATCGGGAGTCCATTCGATTATGTTTTTACTATTCGTTGTCGGCTCTTTCGCCAGAAAACGCTCGTCTGAGTGTTAAGATTCCTTTTAAATTTTTCTTCGTCTCTTTACTAAGTTACGGGCTCAGTCGCCAGAAATAATGCTGCCAAGAACAGAAAAGACCCCACAATCGAACCTTACCCGAACATGCGATTGAACCTTCTCTGCGTCCGACAGAAAAACAACAAAAGAAGGAAATAGCATTGACAGAGACATACAAAAGAGGCACGAACAAAAGGGATCCCCCCAAAAAAAGAAACAGCGATCGATGACCAGAAATCAACTTAAAAAATTCCCTTTCATTATCGTACGATTCGAACTACACTTCTGACGGGAGAAAAAAGAAAAAGTTTTTACTAAATCAAAGAAAAGAGTACAAAAACATGCGTGACCGAAACAGGTCACCTTAGAGGAAAAGGAAGGCCACACATCACCATTACTAAAAGTTCTCCCAGCCAGGATCCCCAGATAACGTACAACCTGGAACGGTGATTGATAACAAAGCTTGCCATCCTCGTAACAATGATTTCTACATGCGTGCACATGCGGGATGATAGGGACAACAGGCTAAAGTGGCGGAAACGCAAGGGGGACCGGACGAAAAGACGGTCTAGCAGACCCTTGGGCTCACCTCGTACGGATCTTCAGATCATCGGCCTCATTCGTCTTCTCCAAAAGGGCCTCCCTTGTCACCTTCAGCTCGGCTTCCAGAACCCTTATTCTCTCAAGAGCCTCCGCCTGATGATCCTCTAGGGCGGACCTATAACCCCTCTCCCGTGCAAGCTCATCCGGAGCCTCCTCAAGCAAACGACGGAGCTCGTCGACATCGACCGTCGCCTCTCTCCCCCTTGCCTGTAAGGCAGACTCATGCTCTCGCACGACCTCCTCCGCATTAGAGGTCATGGCAACTGCCTGGGCGAGCAACGCCTGTATGGCCTAAAAACAAAAGACCACTTAGCGTCAGTATCGCAAGAACGCACGATCGCTCGAACGCATGTCGCACGACGCACGAAATGGGAGTCATGACCCCATTGGACAAAACGTTGGATAATAATACCTGGAATGGGTTGCCGACGGAAGTTCCAGCCCGCGGTCTTTTCCCCTCGCCTTGCGACGGAGAAAAAATCGACACGTGCGATGGCATAGCTGCCTTCGACGTCTTCGTCCCCCAGAGCCCTCGGCTCTAGGAGACGGTTCCCTCGGGACGGACCCCGGTGGCCCCCTCCTATTGAAACTCCTCCGAGCGGAAAGGATCCCACGGCCAGTCGAAGGGCCTCGAGTTTCTTCTGAAACCAAGAAAACCAAGAACGAACAAGTCAGAGAAAAGAAAACGAGGATTAAAAGCAAACAAATATGATTACATGCCCTCTCCTCTTCCGAATAAAGGGAAGACCCGGAGGTTCCGAAAAGGACAACGTCTTCGCCCTCCTCACCAGAATCATCGTTTCCCTTGTTCTCCGATGTTCGAAACGCATGATCCGGGATTCTCCGGAAACGGTCGACTGTCGTTGCAGAATCAGGAGAAGGGGGGATCTCACACGTCACCACTGCATAATGAACAACCAAACATCAGGAATCTACCCGAAGTCGAAAGCATAAGTTTTGGATCTTTACCTTTTTTTGGCCAAGCGCGAACTATCCATTGTTCACCCTCAGAAGGAGGCCGCGGGTATCAAAACACATACCTCTCTCTCCAACCTACGTCGTTCACCCCAGTCCCAGAAATCAGCGCCTGATCCGTACCGCCATGGACGTAAGGGCTGTACTAGAACTGGGCATCCGCCTTCACCACATAAGCCATCAAGAGCTCATGAACGGTGAAAGGAGGGTCTCAATCACAGGACAAACGGTCGATCATCATCACTACCCTCCAGAACTCAGGCATCATCTGCCATGGGGGAATGCTGAAGCAACTTAGGAAATCCCGAGCCAACCGAGGAAACGACCACTTCAGGCCAATCGTGATGGGGTACTTGTAGAGGACGAAGGCCTTCGCCGGACATTAGTCCACCGTTAAATCTCCAGGACTCACCACGTCGACATTGTCCGGCTGAGCCAAACCAAGGAAATCCCAAAGGTCGCCTGCCGATTGGATTGTACTTAGAGGGTTCGACATTTCTTCCAGAAAGAAAAGAAGTTGTAGTTTTTCGAAAGAAATGTTTTTCGAAAAGAAGCCTGGAAGAAGTAGTGGAAAAGACGATCAGCTCCTTTTATATCCCCGAAATCCTGCTCAAATCATCGTTTCGTCTCCCTGGGAAGACACTTGTCCCACGCACCTCCGCATGCGGCCGTCAGATAAACGACACCTGTTCGTGACAGCTGCCCAAGCATAGGCATGACATCATCAAAAGCCGTCATCACCAAAACGGATAGCCTCCGCCTCGTCAACCTGGACTAATCGGATAAGTTAGATTGTAACTATTCCCGCCCGAAATCATACGTCTCCATTCCCTCCGAACGCATTCAGCGAACCGGCAACACACGTCTCGACGAAATTAAAAAATAAAGTTGCCGCTTAAATTATAATTTGGAGGTAAACTGTTTGGGAAAAAATCTCAAACCCTCGACCGTTGACTAAAACGCCCGACCAAAGACTTCCTATGACCACCGGATGTTAACCAAATCCCCGAGGAGCGATGGTCGAATAAAAGGCTCGACGACAGACGAAAAACGTTTGACCAATGATCCTCCACAGCATAGGAAAACAAAGGTCAAGCATAAACTCTCGACTACGGGATAAAACATGCGACCAAAGATACTTTTCGAATTGTGAAGCAGCATTCGAACGGAAGTCCCAGGTGAAACCTCTGACGCCCGACACATGCTTGGCCCGGAACCATTATTATCGAGATCCGTTACTTTCGTCGATTGGTTGTAATCTTCCCCACATAATCGTTGGGAGGTTACGCTTAAACACCATCAAAAGCATTTATGGAGGTAATTATTGACGATTAACCGTTACAAGAAACCGCAGATATAAAAGAAAAGGTTCGAGTTATCAAAGGGACACGAAAAGTCTCCCCCGAACAAAAAGATTTACACTCTCGCTCTCGAAGTCAAAGAACACTCAATAGTCTTACGAAATTTATACGCTAGCTTTATCTTTATATTCGTCTTTTCGCTTGTAATCGTATGACCTCTGTTCTAAAGGACGACGCCCCTGCTTGGCGTCATTCTCCATAGTTCATCGACGATATTAGCCTATCGTCCGCGGTTTTTTTCCTTCGTCCAAGGATTTTTCGCGTCACCAAATCTCTTGTATTTGTTTATCTCTTATTTTTATTCACGTTCGTTGGGAGAATCCTTCCTTTCATCTATAGGTCAACAAGCACCTTAAGTTGATTTCTGTTAAGTTAATTTTTGGCATCAATACCAAGTAGACCCTGCAAAAGTGGAGGCAGTGTTGAAATGGGAATCTCCTAAGAATGTGTCAGAGATTCGTAGTTTTCTTGGATTAGCAGGTTATTATAAAAGGTTCATTCAAGATTTCTAAACAATTGCAACCACATTGACTGCATTAACAAAGAAAGGTAGAAATTTTGACAGGGGGAAGAACAAGAACAAGCCTTTCAAGCCCTAAACAGTTGCAACCACATTGACTGCATTAACAAAGAAAGGTAGAAACTTTGTAAATTTGGTTAGTTAGTTCCCTTACAAAACCTGTGATGCTAAGGATAAATACCTTTTGTTCAAGTCCAGTTTGAAAGTCTACCTGCCTTCTGTATTTGACAAATGCTTCCGTGCATGCAATAATTCTGTTATAAGCTACTTCATCTTGACATGCTTCATGTGAAGCCATTTTCTTCTTCATGTATCTCCCTAGAGGAATCAGATCAGAATGATTTATTGAGGGCAGATCATTGTCGCAGAAGTTACCTTTTATCACCATTTGCTCTAACCACTTCACAAATGGTATACAATATCTCAGTGTTTTCAAACCTGAGATGCTTGACACCTGTGATCTTCTTGATGGGAGAGGTTGAGTAAGCTTCTTTCCTTGCTTGTCTGTGGACCATAAATCTTGACATTACGTCTTCACTCACTTTATAGTGTTTAGCAAAGTTAGAAAGAATGAGATCAAATTGCTTCTCTGAAGTAGCATACATGCATTGATCTGATAAATTTTTCTTTTGATGCAGAGATCTGAGATGGTGCAATCCTTCTGAGTTGCTCTTCATCCATTTTCCTCTTTTCTGCTGCCTTTATCAACCTTTCAGGACCTGACAAGGTTTTATCTTCTTTATCAGCTTAAACGTCTGTGGTTTGTTCACTTGGCTTGGATTTTGTTTTTGGTTCAGAGGCAGGGATTTCTGATCTTTGGCATTCTGGAGTAGTGGTTTTTGGAGTGGGAGTTGTAGTGGTTTTTAGATTAGGAGTAGGAATTGGTTTTGGTTTGGAGGCCTGAGTAGGAGGTTCTCTGGATTTTGATTTTTGTGCTTCTGGCTTTTTGTTACTCTGCTGAAGTTCAATTATGAACTTAGCCATTTCTGGATCTCTGGGAAGCGGACCAGAACTTACAGCTACAGGAGTAAGAGCTTGAGCTTGGGCTTGTTTGGTTGAGGATGATGGTGCAGAAGGTTCTTGTTTGACAATTTTTGGTTGTGCAGAAGATGAGGTAGGTTGAGCAGCAGCAACAAATTTTACCTTTCTACTATTCTCCCCCTTCTGAGAATCAGGTTCCTGATCCTCAGACCTTTTCCTCTTCAGTTCAGCCTTCTTGCAGGCCCTGGCTTCCTTAGCCTTTTTCTTCGATTCAAAATCTGCAGAGATTGAACTTACAAAGGAAGTTAATTTGGATACATAGGTATCCAGAGTTGACACCTTCTGGGCTAATTCAGAGGAGGAGGTGTTGTTGATTTTGGACACGAACTTAGCATTTATTGCATTAAATTTGTCTAGCATTGCCTTTTGGAAAGTAGCTAAGTCCGATTGTTTGATGAGAGCAGAGACATTAGATGTTGAGGCTTTTGATGGAACGACTGCTGCAATTAACTTCTAAATATCAGCAACAAATGACCCATACTTTGAGGTAGAGATGGTAACTTCAGGTGGAGGGATATCATCTGGTATGTGGAAGATGGCTTCTGTATTCGGTTGGAGTCTAGTATCCAATCAGTTAAAATGATTAGTGGCAAGGTTCTTCTGGTTTTCTGCTGCTGTGGAGATTAACATTTTGAGTTCATCTAGAGGATTAGTATTTTAAATTTGAGCAGTTTGAACCTTGCCTATCAAGAAGTTTTGGGCAGTGATCTCTGATCGAAGATTTGTCTCGGCTGTTTGAACGGTTTGTTTTAGATCCACCATAGATCTCCAAATTTGATCAACAAATGCCTTGAACGCTGCATTTGTGACAAATTCTGGAGTGGTAACCGGTGCATCTCCAACACATGGAGCCCCTTGTCTCTCGACTTCAGAGAGGCCCTCGTTCACGCCTGTTTGGACGTTGAGCGTGGAGGGACTTTCATTCTGTCCTTGAGAGATCTTATTAAAAGGAACCTCTTCGAATGTTCTGCTTGTTTCAACTTGTTCCTCATCATTAGTGGATGAGGAGTTGAACACAACGTGCTTACTTTGGTAGAGTCCGAAAACTCCGGTAAGTGGTGCATCCTCTTGCTGTAACCCCTCTGATAGGATTTCATCAGCTTCTACTCTAGGAGAAGGTATGGACGTACCTTCTTCATTTCCTATTAATGCGTTGGTCACAGAGACTTTAACGTTTTGTGTGGGTGGTGGCGAGTTCTGGGGCAACTAAACTCTTGTAGTATCATCATCATCCTTTTGAGAGGGTGATGAAGATGTGTTTTCCCCTGTTGTGCTTGATGCAGAGGTATTTAAAATAACCTCTGATCGGTTAGGTTCTGGATGGTTTGGACTGAGCAGTCCTAGTTTAATGGATGTAGATGTGTTGGCATCTACCCCAGCAGGTGTGGTTGCTCTGGTTGGACTCGGTGAGATTCGCTCATATGTGTCTCTATGGACATCTTCTTCACTCTCTCTTAAAAGTCGCTCGTCATGGTTAGAAACGCTCGGTTGTTCACTCAAATTTTTTTCATTCTCATGCTCATTCGACCCCTAAGAGATTAGATTAGGAGAGGTTGGAGTTATAAGTTCTAGCATGTACCTGGATAGTTCGCGCTGAATGTTGTATCCTTCTTTATCAATCGTTGGTTTGTGGGAGTTCATCATGGATATTTTGCAAAATGGTTGAATGGATGGGACCTTCATAGCAGAGATTGCTGGCTATATGAAGAGAGCTAGAAAACGCGGAAACATGAGTGCTGGGAGAGATTTTCCATTGCTCTGGTATAAGACTTTTTGGTTCACAGCTGCACTCATTTCGTGAAAGATTAAGCTTGCATAATCCAGAGGGCGATTAAATCTGGAGAGTGAGATTTGGTCCATCTTTTCATTCTTGTTTGGGATATCGGTTGTTCTTGAATTTCTGTGTCCAGAGGCTCTTGGATTTGGATTGGTTCTGGAGTGGAGCCGAGTCTCTCCCCCTCAAATGAGGGCACAGAGGATGAGGAGTTGGCTGTACTTTCATTTGTTGAACCAGAAGACGCAGATGGGCCAGAAATAGTTATCCCAAAAGCTTGAAGTACCTCTGGAATATTTCAAGATTTGATTATTTGATATCCTCTCTGATGGAGTTTCTTCCCCCAAAAACTCATCAAATATTGCGTTGATCACGTAGCCTGAAAGATAGTCAGATGTAACATTGTTAAGTTTGAGTTCTGAATTGGAATAGTCAGAAGTCAATTGGGTTTGATCATCGAAGTCTATGTTATTGCTTTCCATGATAGTCATGGTTCTCAAATTAAAAACCCTGAAGGCTTTTGAATTTAAACAGCAACCCAAGAATTTGGCTTCATCGGACTTCCCAAACTTCCCAACCTTCTCTTGATCATTCAAAATAAAGCACCTGTAGCCAAAAATGTGAAAAAGTTTAACTGAGGGTACTTTGTTATTTATCAGTTCATAAGAAGTTTTGAAGTGCCTCATATTTATTATATATCGATTTTGAGTAAAACACGTTGTTGCTACAGCTTCAGCCCAGAAGTTGGTGGGTAGTCCAGATACTGCAAGCATTGTTCTTGATGCTTCAACTAGATTGCGATTTCTTCTCTCTACCACACCATCCTGGTACAATAGAGAAGTTTTGAGTGATTCCTGCGTTGGTAAGGTATCATCAAGTTTGGCATTCTTGAATTCAATACCATTGTCACTTCTGAGTAGTAGTATCCTCTGTTGCAGAAGTACTTGTATCCTTGACATCATATTCCTCAAAACTATTGGGACTTCTGACTTCTGGCTCAAGAAAAAGCCATGTGTACCTGGAAAATTCATCTATTAGCACAAGTATGTATATTTTACCAGAATGGCTCTGAATTGCTATGGGACCACAGAGGTCAACGTGAAGCATTTGCAGAGGCCTTGTACACGAATGATAATTCTTTGTTTTATGGGAAGCTCTTTTAATTTTTCCCATCTCACAAGTTGGGCAGAGATGATCCTTCTGGAAGTGTACCTCAGGGAGGCCCCTTACCAGGTTATGTTTTACAAGCAGTTCAAGATTTTGAAAATTTATGATGCCAGAGCCAAGCTACTTCACTCTTCTTTGAGACAAGATAGAGGGTTTTTGTACCATCCTTAGAAGTGATATTCATCATGTACAAGTTACATTTTCTGTCAGCTCTCCATAATTCTTCACCTGCTTTAGAGAATAAGTAACAATGTTTTTCATCGAATACCGCTAACATTTTAGAATCACATAGTTGACTTACACTCAAAAGATTATGCTTCCATCCAGAAACATGAGCTACTTTGGATAAGGTAAACTTACCTTCTTGAAGAGTACCGTAGCCTTTTATTTGACCCTTACCATCATCACCAAACATTACTGCTCCTCCAGTTTTATCTTTGAATTTAGAGAGTATGTTTTTCGTTCCAGTCATGTGCCTCGAGCATCCAGAGTCAAGATACCAGATGTGCACACGCTGTTTCTGCAGTTAAAATCAGAGAGCGACTTGCGGGACGGGCGGGGTGCTTGGCACAAGGCTTGGTCCATGCCTTGGTCGTTGAAGCCTCTTATGCAACAACCCTTGGCTTGCCGGGCCACGGGCATGGGGGAGCAACAGACCCCATGGTTCCCCTATATATACCTTATGGACAAAAAGCTAAGTGACAGGAACAGACATTGATATTCTGAGGAGTCATAATTTCGGCCAATTGGCACGGACAACGTGCTAGGAAGCCAAGCCAAGATGCTAGGAACGGGCAACGTCGTGCGGGCAAACCTGGCCATTAGTTTGCCAAGTGAGCAAGGCAACGTGCTAGGAATCCAGGTCATTATGCTAGGAACGGGCAACGTCGTGCGGGCAAACCAAGCCATAGTAGTAGGCCAAGTGACCAAGGCAACGTGCTAGGAATCCAAGTCGTTATGCTAGGAACGGGCAACGTCGTGCGGGCAAACCAAGGCATATAGGCCACGTGACCAAGCCAACGTGCTAGGAATCCAAGTCATTATCCTAGGAACGGGCAACGTCGTGCGGGCAAACCAAGCCATAGGCCAAGTGACCAAGGCAACGTGCTAGGAAGCCAAGTCATTATGCTAGGAACGGGCAACGTCGTGCGGGCAAACCAAGCCTAGGTACCCATTTAATAATGGGTCATTTAATGTTAGGTTTGTACTTCTGATTTGATTTTACCTTTTGAGAGAAGAAATTTACGGGTTTTACAGGTTTTCCAGAGACTCTTGGTTTGCCTGTTTTGTTCGAATCGTTTTTTTTTAAGCTTGAGTGCTTACGATTATCAAAGAAATAACAGAAGTCCGTGAAAAGAATTGTTTGAGTTTTAGAAATAAAGAAAAGCATTCAGAGTTCTAAAACATAAAATAGTTCATTGAATTTTTATTACTCGAATGATAATTACAATATTTCTTATTTATGTATATTAAAGCATCAGTTGTTCTATTGAATGTTTTATCTAGCCTAGACTTATGCTTCGGAACATTTGAAATTTTCTGAGTTAGCTTCTTCTGTGGAGACTTCTCCTGAACACTTGGTTTTACTGAAACATGAGCATAAGAGTTAGTTTTTCATTTTACTTTTTGTGCTCGAGTAAACTTCTATTGCTGGGGGTTCAGAGACTATTTCTGAGTATTTTCATTCTTTTTGATTTCATTTTCCTTTTCTAGATCAAGACGAGATTTAGCTCTGATGCACATCTCAAGGAAATCTGGATGTATGGGTACCTCTTTTTTTTGTATTGTTTGAGATATAGAGATATTTGGTATCCCATTAGAAAGTTTTTCAACTTCCTTTCCAGCTGCTTTAACCTCTGAAGATTCATTAGTATACATAAAGGGAGCACTGCTGTCCTTTATGCATTGTGGAACCTTTACATAATTAGAAGGCAAACAGAAGTCAAGATATGACATTGATTTTTCTGATATTTCAAAGAAATCATCGTCATTTTGATCATCATTTTCCCAAGGATAAGTAACAAACTCATCATTTTCTTTGTTGTCACAAAGATTTAAATCAACGAAGGAACAAGGAAGAATCTCTGGATGGTTTTCAGAAAGTATCTGCTTTGGTCGGGATCTGTCTGTAGATCGTATTACATATATAGTCCAGTCAAAGTTTCCGAATTCGCTTGCACACTCACACGATCTTAGCCCCGCATATCACTAGATCGATCGGTATCTTTACAAGAAAAAATAAATAAATCTAAAAAGAAAAATGGAAATAGTGCCCTTTTTTCGATAAGAAGGAAATGAAGAACAGGAACGAAACGAAATACCATTTCTTTCTTTTGGGAATGGCGGGCAGAATGATTATCAAGGCCAAAGAGTCCCCTTCTAATAAGTAGGGCTTTGTTGGTCTTGCAAGCATTCGTCTACGTTTGCTCGCAAAACTGCTAAGGTTAAGATAGCCAACCCCGTTTAAATTGTTGTTCACATTTTGCTTGATCAGATTTAAAACACTCATCTAGAGTTTTAAGAATATCATTTTGAAAATTGAGTCTAAGCTCTTCTTCTGCCTGTACAGGTATGAACTCATCAGCTTCTGGATTTAAGTTATATGAGTGAATGAACCAAAATGAAAAAGAACTTCTTTCTTCTGGACAAGTTTAAGATCAACCCGAGTTACTTTTCTAGAAGAGTATTTTGTGTTTTGGTATTTTAATTTTCTAACTTGATGTCCATTCTCATATTGTGATTTCTTAAAAACTGATTGTTCATTTAGAATTGGAAAGATAGGTTTCTGTTCTTTACCTATATAAAAGACAGAGTCTAGAGTAGATCTCTTCCTACACGTATAAGGATCCAGATCCTCGAAACCAAGACCTGTTTTCCCAACTTGTGTGTTTATCTTATCATGCACCTTCTGAGCATCTAGATAATTTTTAATCAAAAGCTCTTTGTTTTGAAGCTCAACGTGCAGATATTCTCTTTCTTTCTGAAAATAATTTTTAAGTGCAACAAAGTTTAATCTGGCACTTTCTTTGGCTTTTATTTCTTTTTCTCTAGCTTCTATAAGTTTAACAAAAAATTTAATCTCTTCTTTGAGTTTAGCTTCTGTTGATTTATGAAGTTTTTAAGTATTTTCCTTTTCAACAGAGAGTTCAAGTTTCTCTTCTGTTAGAATTTCCATTTCCCTTTTTAAAATCAATCTTTCCTTTTGAATGGTGGAAACAAATTGTTCGATATTTTTCCTCAATTTCTTTTCAACAACAAGCTTTTGTTTCAGTTTTTCAAAATCATCAGTAAGGTTTAATATGGTTTGTTCAAGTTCAGAAGAAATAGATGTAGTGCATATCGGGGTTTCAGAAGGTTGATCTTCTGAATAATTTTCCATAGCCATTCCAAAGAGCATGGCTTTATCTCCACTTGATTGATCATCAAGCCAGTTTTCTTTCTTAGCATAGTGAGCTCTTTCCACTATGTTATACTTGTACTTGTTCTTGTAATAAGGTTTATCATTGACAAGAACACATTTACAATCTTTGGAGTAATGACCTGGCTTCCCGCATCTGTAACACACACCCTTCTTCTTCTTTAACTCTTCTTCCTTTTTCTCATCCTCTTATTTCTCCATCCTCTGTACTTCTTGCCTTGGTGCAAAATTTTGAGTGGGGCATTCACTTCTATTTTCAAATTTTATGTTGCTTTGAAATGAACGATTACCAAACTTCCTTGTAAACTGTTTGGTAATAAGGGCCAAGGATTCAACGAATGAGTTGATCTCATCATCTTTTGATTCAGAGAGACCTTGATTAGTGCTTTGTTATTCCCTTTCTTCTCTATTTCTTTCTTTCTTCTGCCTGATCCCCTGGATTCTGAAATTAGGGCCAGAGGTCCACCAACACTTGTCTTCTTCTGTATCACTTCCTTCTCATGTGCTTGAAGAGTGCCAAACACATCATGCAGAGACCATGTTTCCAGATCCTGATTTGCTTGCAGAGAAATGTAAAGATTTGACCACTTTGGATTCAGGCGTTTGAGAAATAAGACATTGTTATCCTCCTTGGATCAAATAATATCACATTTCTTGCACAAATTTATTAGAATGTTGAATCTGTGGTAGGTCTGTTCCAGATTCTCTTCTGGAAGTGTTTGAAAACTGTTATACTCATTCAAGGCTTGAGCTCTTTTGTTCTTCTTCATTTTGGCACCTCCTTCTAATTGATTGGCGAGTTGATCCCATAATTCTTTGGTTGTTTCATGATAAGCATTAAGAATTTAGTACTTGTTACACTCTTTTATCTTTTTTTTAGTAGGTTATTTTACATTTCATCTCTAACTTGAGTCGTTTTCTAACCTTATTTTACATGCAGCTGCTGACTTTTGATGCTGTGGCAATGCTGTAGCATTGGATGGACTAAATTCTTGGTAAAAAGGCAGAACTTTTGGGTTGACTGTTTGACCAGTAGTCGTGGCTGGTTGACTATTTGACTAAGATATTCTAGATGTTTCCAGCTTGTATAAATTAAGTTTTTTTGTATTTTGAAAAATAGTAAGAAACTATGTGCTCTATTTTGTTTAATATTACTTTATGCTTTTACTATTCCAATCTTGATTTTAGTAGGTTATGAGTGTGTCTTTGTACCAATTAGTGGTAAGAGACCCTTTTACTCTCACCTTCCTAGTAGTATAAATAGGAGGCGAGGGTCTTCATTTTGTATCATCACCCTTTGCTTACCCTAGAAGCAAGAAAACTCTAAAAATATATGAAGTGTGGAAGCTTTTAAATTGTCTTGTTCTTCTTTACTTTTTGTTCTTCATCTTTATTTCTTGTTCTTTAATAATTGTTCTTTAATTCTTGCATTTATTTCTTGTCTTTTATATTATTGTCTTTATTTATAGCCATTTACTTTCTTGCATTTATTTCTTGTTATTTACATTCTGGCTATTTAAATTACTTGCAATTTACTTTATTGTACTTACTTGTTCTTCTTTTCTTGCATTTTCCTTTATCAAAATTTATATTATTGTCATATATTTTTAATGTCTTTAATTTATATAATTTATCTTTCCTGTTATTACTTTCCGTAATGAGTAGCTAAATCCGTTAGCTCGGGTGTAAGACGGAAACGGTGAGTTTTGCAAGCGAAATATAAGTAAATTCTTTTATGCAACAATAACTTTTTATCATTTCTTTTCAAGTTTTATAAACTCAAACACCTTTTGACGGGTTGATTACTTTGAAAGTATTAAAGTGACATGGACTCCAAGCGGAGACATTGATTGCACATCAACTTGAATGATATGGGAGGTAGACTTGAGAAAGTTACCGACAAAGAGATTTGTCATCCTTATTTTTCAACTTGGTTAATTATCGACGGGTTGATCACCTTAAGGTGTTAAAGTGGAATGGACTTAGAGATAAGCCATTTAGCTCACGCCAACTTAAATGATATGGGAATCCACTCGAGAGAGTGATTTTTAACAAAAATATCCTTTTTGTTTATCCATATATTTTGAAGACACTATTTGTACGATCACTGGTCCGGATACCAGATAGAGATATGGGTAAAAAGCTATAATATCTGTACATTAGTGAAGTTTGAGAGGAATGCCTTCAAAATAAGTGATGAAAATAGTTGTTGCTAAAATGGGTGTTGTGGCATTATGTCAAAATTGGTTAGTTTGACAACATTAATTTACTTATGTTTGTGTTTGCAATCTCACCCTAAGTCTTACATCCTGGCTCCTTTATTAACTGTTAAAACACCATAATCAAATCACCAATTATAATTTTCAAATTCATCATCTGAACTCATTTCTTTCATCAGACTTTCAACTAAACTTTACTACAATCCCTGTGGACGATACTCGGTACTTTGTACCATTTTATTACTTGAAAGGCGACAGTAAGGGTTAAAAGTATACTTGTTTTTAATCTTAATTATCACATATCTAAGGATACATAAACAAGCTAACATTTGACAAGAGTCAAGAGATTGAAAAATCTCATTTGGAATTGCCATGATCAGTAGACTTTTTGCCTTTTTGGCAATTTCAACTATGGCCTTATCATCATCTGTCCAATTTCCCCTTTCTTTGGGATCTTGGCGAGCAGGAATCTCGTCAGTAGTAGTTGTAGGAGGTACTCTTGGAATAGTGGTCATTGGTACGAAAGGACCATTTAAAACAGTAGAGTATAGATCTACATCTAATCCTTCATAGAAATTGATCATTCGAATTTTCCATTAAGGATATTCGTCTTGAATTAGTGTAGGTTGTTTCGTCAAGGAACCGGAAGTGTATATGGCATTCAAATTTTGATTCTCCATTTTTCAGAGAAATAGAGTATCGATTTTTAGGAAATACGTTTGAAATTTAGAACAATTAAACTTCACAGTAATCAAAACGAAGTAATTATCTTACGGATTTCAGAATTAAACTTGAATTACCACTGATTTTGAGAGATTTATACGAGATTAACAAATTCTCAGAAAACAAGGTAGAATGAAGAACAGTAGTTTAAGAACTGAAATTAAATTCTAGTACAGTAGGGATTTCTCCAAACTGGATGAGATCGAATAATCAATAGATTGATTATCTAACTCTGATACCAATTGTTGGAACCCAGATCCCTTTTATACTCGATTAAACAACAAATTATATGGAAGATATATGAGCGGAAGCAAAATTAATCTATGATTAAATACCAGGACATTAAGCAATTCATCATAAGAACAATATGAAGATCAAGAGAAATAAGTATTGAATAACCTGATGAACGATTACAATACGTTGAATGATAAGCGTAATTCTCTCTATTGATTGACAATGAATACAGTGATAACTAACTATATTTATACGATTTACAATAGAAAAGTCAATGAGCTAGTCTATCACTGAGAGACACGTCGCCTGTACTTCTAACAAAATTTGTTACGCACGGGAGGTGTGATTGCCACGTCATTATAAGCGCGTGTGGTATAATAGTTGAAATCCAGAGGGTCATCAAACCTCTGGGCGCTTCTGGAACAACTTTTGAAGTCCAAGACTTGGTTAATATTCTGGTTCATACTTTTACAAGAATATTTTCAAACACTACCTCAAGGAATAGAAGGATTTATAGTATATAATGATGCATCTAAGCGAGGATTGAGATGTGTACTAATACATAATGGCAAAGTGATTGCATATGCATCGATACAACTAAAAGAGCATGACAAGAAATACCCAACGCATGATTCGGAATTAGCGACAATTGTCTTTGCTCTAAAAATATGGCGTCATTACCTTTATGGTACTCACTGTCTTATTTACACAGACCATACAAGTCTAAAGTACTTATTCAGTTAGAAGGACATGAATACGTGACAACAAAGATGGATGGAATTTCTTAAAGATTATGATTGTCAAATTATTTATCATCCAGGAAAGGCAAATGTTGTTGCAGATGAGTTAAGCAGAAGAGAACTAGAGAAATCCATAAGAATAAGAGCTATAAGGATTGAAGTAGTACTAGAGTTCATGACTACACTAAAAGAAGCTCAAAAGCAAGCCCTTACTTAAGAACATGTTAAAAGAGAACGAATGATTGGGCAGGAAAAGACATTACAAACTGATGATCAAGGAATCTACATATTTCAAAATAGGATATGGATTCCAATGGTTGGTAGACATAGGGAACAAATATTAAGCGATGCCCATAAATCTAAATATTCAAATACATCTAGGATGGATAAAATGTATAAAGATTTAAGATTGATATGTTGGTGGCCTGGAATGAAGAAAGATGTAAGAAAGTTCGTAGATAAGTGCATGACATGTTTGCATGTAAAAGCTGAGCATCAAAAACCTTTTGGGCATGTACAACCATTAGAAATTCCAGTATGGAAATGGGACCACATTACAATGGACTTTGTTATGAAGTTACCACGAACTAAGAAGAGAAATGATGCTATATGGGTAATTGTAGACCGTTTAACCAAGTCTGCTCATTTCTTGGCAATTCAAGAGAAATATCTTGTAGAGCGGTTGGCAAAATTGTATGTAGATGAAATAGTATCTCCCCATGGTTTACCTTTATCTTTAGTGTCAGATCGAGACAATAGATTTAAATCTCGATTGTGGGTATGTTTTCAAAAGGAGATGGGATCTCAACTTAAGTTGAGCACAACATACCATCCTCAAACCGATGGACAAAGTAAACGGACGATAAAGACTTTGGAGGATATGTTACGGGAATGTGTGATTGATTTGGGTGGTAACTGGGATGATCACTTTTACATTTGATAAAGTTTTCGTATAACAATAGTTACCACCCCAGTTTAAAAGTCGAACCATATGAATTACTATATGGCAGAAAGTGTACAACTCCTGTATGTTGGGGAAATTTAGAGAACAAAGAGATTACTAGACCTGAGTTGATAAATCAAACTTCAAAAAAGGTCAAACAAATTCGTGAATGATTGCAGGCTGCCCAAGATCGTCAGAAGAGTTACGCGGACAAAAGGCGAAAGCACCTTGAACTCGAAATTGGAGATAAAGTATTATTAAAGGTAGCTCCTTGGAAAGGTTTGATAAGATTTGGAAAACGAGGAAAGTTAAGCCTAGGTACATAGGACCTTTTCCGATAATCCGATGGGTAGGAGAAGTGGCTTATCAATTAGAGATACCACCACAGCTACTAAGGATACATAATACCTTTCATATATCAAATCTAAGAAAATGTCTTGTTGACGGAGAAACAAAGGTACCTCTCGAAGAGATAAAAATGAATGAAAAGTTTCATTATGAAGAGGAAATTGAAAAGATTATTGATTGGACTACTCAAAAATTGCACAACAAAGAAGTTGCACTTGTCAAAATTCAATGGAAATATCATAAGGGACGAGATGCCATCTGGGAAAATGAGAAAACTATTAGGATCAAACCTTATTCCATGGTATTTACATGAGGTTTTTCTTTCTTATTTTTAAGCAAGTACCCGAGAGGGCTTAGTTGATCCATGATTTATGTTTCATCTTTCGTTTCCTTTGAAAAATACCCTCATTTATTTCAGTACGATCAGATTCCGAGGACATAATCTTTTGTAAGGGGGAGAGAGTTGTAACAACCCATTTCCGGGCTTAAACGTTTCTATGATAAGGATATGCGGATGTGTTGTTGAATAAAAGCTTAGTCAATAAGTTTCGAGATTTAACGAAACCTTTCTATAAGTACATTCTAGAATTTCTAAGATTTCGGTAAAGATCAAATATCGAAAAGTAACCTATAATGCTAATTTATGATTAACATTACTAATTAATGAGATTGATAAAGGCGATACAACAAACATACGTAAGTTAGGATGTACGGATTGTACACTTACAAATGTTCTTTCTTATCAATCTAGACTTAGAAAATATGAGGAGCTTTTCAGCTTCAGCTGTCACTGAAGTGTTGTGTCAGGGTGGGTTATTTATGAAAGGTCTGATTATTGAAGGGATTGTCGCTGAAGAGCCTTCAGTTGTCGCTAAAAGCTTTCAGCTATCACTAAAAGGGCTTCCACTGTCGTAGAAAGCTGATTACTGAAGACAATCACTGAAGGTTATTGCTGACAGCTTTCAGCTTATTGTTGATAGCTTTCAGTTTGTAGCTGACAGCTATCAACAGTCCCTTATATACAATTTCATTCTATTATATGCAATTTTTAACAATAATTACAATAATATTATTGTTTCAATACAAGGTTATTACAATTTTTGTATTTATTTAGTTATAACAAGAATTTATAATATTCAAATAAGATTAAATAATTGTAATACATATAAGTAAATATATAAATATATATTTGTGTGTAAAATAAAATACAATGAAAAATAATAATAATTACAATCTTTAGTGGGATTAGGTATCCTAATTTGGTGAATAGATGACTTAACGAAGGATTAGGTGTCACTCTATTAGGGATCATGTGGAGAATGTTGGATTTGTGTTAACTAAGAATATGTCACTCTATGTTGGATTTGTGTTAACTAAGAATAAGACTTTTATTTAATCTAGATTATAAATAGGAGATTTTCTCTCATAATTGAGGATAAGAAACAAAACTCAGCAGAATTCTCTCTTAAATATACAAATATAAGATGTCAAAAAGAGGAAGGAAAAAGAAGGAGTGTTGAAGCAAAAGGAGTTATAAATAACATCAAGTTTAGCCTCTATATTGCCATATAACCCAAGGTGATTACATGTTTTTGTTTACAATTGTGATACGCAATATGTATTTACTCACAAAATATACTTATGAATCATGCTTAAAATTTATAATATGAATTTTATGTCAGTACATGCTTTTATGCACAAAAACTTGTGAATTCATGGTCTCATTAAAAACATGTTTGCATAATCATAACATAAGCTCAATGTTTTTATATTCAAAACAGAATGTTTAAGACAAATATATTATTAATTTATATATGAAAACATAGTTATGTTGTGAAAAATTTCATATATACATAATCATAAACATATGCATAAAAGTTATATCATTCATGAAAGAATGTTGATAAAAAGAGTATGTGGATTCATGAAATCCTTGATTAGGGATCGTATTACATCCCCGTAACTTAGAAGAAAAGCTTTGAAATTATGTACCGACAAGCTATATGTGATAGTTGTGGGTTTGATTATGCATAATACTCATTTGCTACATAAAATGTATTACTAAGCATGATAATAACATTTAAAACTAATTTAATATTGCATTATATATTCATATATGTTGAAAACTTGTAATCATTACGCAAATATATTTGCTTAAAAATGTATGTGTATTAAGAGAAGATTCGGGATTTCAGCTGTCAAGAGTGGTCAAGAGAGTTGTATACTTTGACAACGATAGGAATCGTTGTAACATGGATATTAGATTTTATGTTTTCATTTGTTTCCATAATGTTGCAAAATGTTGGTTCCATCTTTTGTAAGAGTATTAATATCATGAACTTATGTTTTAAATCGCTTCCGCAAATTTTTACATTATGTTTCAAAAATCTTCATTAAAGGGACAAGTATAACACACCATTCGGATTTCGATTTTGTGACTCGAAATGAGGTGTTACACTGTATGTCGGGCGACGCAGACCCCGACACTTTGCCTTTTCCCAAGGATCACCCAGTTGGCTTCTGGGTCGACGGATGCAAGACGCTCAGAGGCTTCGCGCTTATTACACCCAGAGAGGGTGTTGTCACCTTCGGAGGAGCCATCTTAGTTTTTTTTGTCCCCGAACCATCCGTCGAGGACTTCCATTTCAACTCCATTTTCTTTTCAGGTGAGGCGAGCCGCCCTCTCCCTCTTTGACCCAGAAGGAGGGACAACAACAGCAGTAGCAGAAAAGTCATGCGATGGAGTTGGGGCGACGTCAAAAGTAACACCAACGCTGATAGGAAATTCAGTACTGGTCGAGGAACCACAAAGTGTGGCCATTTGAACTGTAATGGCATCCGTCACGACATCATTAACTACGACCTCAGCGGCCGGGGGATCAGACGTCCGATCAAGAGATTCTCCTGAAAGAACAACCAACATACGATTAACTAAAAATAAAAATCATAGAAAAACTTGCCACAATAAAAGAAGTGTTTTACCTATCATCTCTTCCTCTCTCTCTTCTGTCTCTTCCTCCTCCGTGACAGAGGCCTCAGACATACCTAGAACGGTAATATCCTCATCTTCCTCGTCGAGGTAGGTTCGAGCTCAGGCTCGGAATGTTCGATTAGGAATGGCCAAAAATCTTTCGATTTTGGCCGTGTAGTCAGGGAGTGGATGAACCTCCGCGAAGTTTATCCCTGCAATAAAAAAGAGTAAATGTCGCTAGGTAAATCAACGAAATCGAACGAAAGCATAAAACATAAAAAAGAATCCCTAAAACTAAAGTTCTTAGCTCTCATGCTCCATCCAGAGATCATCCATTGATCTTCGTCCCTTTGGGAGCGTTTGGTACGCCGTCAGGACAGAACAGAACAGAACAGAACAGAAGGACGGAACAGCTGTAACACGTTTAATAAAACATTATATGACGGGACAAGACATGACAGAACAGAACAGAATGTCCAATTTACCCCCAGTGAGTTGTTTAGTGTTTTTTTACCAAATAACCCATACACACACACATATATATAGAGAGAGAGGAGAGAGAAGGGGAGAGAGAGAGGAGAGAGAGAAAGGGAGAGAGAGGAGAGAGAGAGAGAGAAGGGGAGAGAGAGAGAGGAGAGAGAAGGGGAGAGAGAAGGGGAGAGAGAGGAGAGAGAGAGGGACGAGGAAGAGAGAGGAGAGAGAAGGGGAGGAGAGAGAGAGGGACGAGAGAAAGAGAGAGAGGGACGATAGAGATAGAGGAGAGAGAGGCGAGAGAAGGGGAGGAGAACTGATAGAAGAGAGAGAGAGAGGGACGAGAGAGAGGGATGTGAGAGAGAGGAGATAGATAGGAGAGAGAAAGGGAGAGAGAGATGAGAGAGAGGGATGAGAGAGAAGGGAAGAGAGAAAAGGGGAGAGAGAGAGGAGAGATAAGGGGAGAGAGAGGATAGAGAGAGGGAGGAGAGAGAGAGAGAGAGGAGAGAGAGAGAGGGGGAGAGAGAGAAAAGAGAGAGAGACAGGAGGAAGAGAGAGAGGGAGGAGAAAGAGAGAGAGAGAGGAGATAGAGAGATGAGAGTGAGGGAGGAGAGAGAGGGAGGAGAGGGAGAGAGGGAGGAGAGACAAGGGGAGAGAAAGAGGAGAGAGAAGGGGAGAAAGAGAGGAGAGAGAGAGGGAGGAGAGAGAGAGAGAGAAAGAGAGGAGAGAGAGAGGGAGAGAGAGAAGAGAGAGAGAGTTAAGAGGGAGAGAGAGAGAGGGAGGAGATAGAGAGAGGAGATAGAGAGAGGAGAGAGAGAGGAGACAGAGAGTGTGTATGTGTGTGTGTTAGGTTAGAGGGTAAAATGGTCATTTAATCCTTGTTCCACTTAGTTCTAGGGGGGTAGGATAGAACAATCTTGTTCCACATGTGTTCCACTTAGTTCTAGGGGGTAGGATAGAACAACCTTATTCCACATGTGTTCCACTTAGTCCAACATTTTATCACACCAAACATGGGACAAGCTTGTTCTGTTCTGTTCTGTTCCATCCTGTTCACCGTACCAAACGCACCCTTAGGGACGACGAACGTCCGAAGACGTATCTGATCTTTCAGAGTGAATCATTGACCGCCTACACCTGGACAAGGATGCGACCCCGTCTACCTTTGCTAAACATGTTATACCTGTGGTTAGCCTCAGGTTTGATGGAGTACGCCGTCAGAAGGTCATTCACGTTGAACATCGACTCCTAGCCAACCGTCAATCGATCGATCGTGCTAACGATCCTCCAGAATTAGGCCATCAGTTACCCCGGGCCAGGGTCAAAGGTCTCCAATAACGACCTTGCTTAGGTAGGAAATGGCCATTGTAACCCTATCTTAAATGGGTATTCGTATAAAACTAAGCGACCCTTAGGCACCTGCTCCAGCCTGAGTGCGGCCGGAGAGTATAAAAGAATGACCGGCGAAATCCCCGCCAAGTCCCTAAATGATTCTATGTTAGAGTCATCTTGAAAGACACTCTCGGGGTCGGCTATATCTCTCATCTCGGGCTAAGTTACGTCGGCTATGTAAAAAGCTTTTGTCTCGCAATGTTTTCTAGGCTTTTTCACTAAAGTTTTAAAACGCATATTAAGGGGGTCGGAGATCATACCTTAAAAAGGCTCTAAACCTCGAAATCGATTGTTTGTCAAGTATTTTTTCAGGTGAGATTTTAAGGTAAAGAATATCCGGAGAAGCTCTCTGAAAACATGGTAAGCGTAAAAAGTGAAGAAGACAAAGATTCACTTTCATTATACGGTTTCCAAATAAACCGTTTGCGCTCCCTGGATCGACACCTGTCCATTGCATGAAACCACAAGTTCATCGACACCGTCTACTATAGTTGTACACCTCTGACGCACGCGCCCCACGTCATGGATGACATCATCGACCATGCGTGACTCGTCCGTTAATCTCCCAATCAATTCAGTTACAGACGAACCAATTCAGTTCCTTCTAAAACAAGATTCATTGGAACGACGATCAATAAATACTAACGACCATCAATGATTTATCATAAGGAACTAACGACTATTGATTTCTAGATAAGGTGTCGAGACACAAGAAATGATCATGTGGTACGATCGAGCAAATAACAGTATAACCTACGACAACAATCACAAAACTCAAGGAAAAGACAAATCCGCAGACACGTCTATATATCATCGACCTTATCCAACGACCGTCTAAAGAATCACTTGACTTATATAAAACTGGCGACAGATCCTATGTTTTTGATGGCGTATTTAAATGCAGGTCCGTTATCATTTATGACAAATGGTCATAACAGGCGACGACAATAAATGCTAAATCATTATCTCGAAGACCGTTACGAATCCATTTAATATAAATACAAAATTAGAAGACATACAAGAAGACGGTTGGAATCGGCTAAGACGAAGAAATCTCACGACGCAAAGCCACAAACTTATGATTAATTTTATATATCTTTCTATTGTAATCAGCATACGTACGACCCCGGTGTTACCAAAGGACGACCTCCCTATTTGACGTTATCACTAGTGCATCGACGATCTCAGTCATCGTCTGCGGTATTTTCCCTCGTCAATGGGTTTTTCTGCGTCACCAATTACTCGTGTCAATTATATTTTTACCTTTTGTTGTGTTTTTCGTTGAATCATACCTTTAGTCATAAAATCTCCACACAGACATTAAGTTGATTCTATTAAACCAATTTTTGGCATAAACACTTAGTACTTAGGATATTTTCACATCTTCAGGTTTTTGAAGATAACTCTGCAGATTTCATAATTCTGAACTCTGAATTCTGAACTCTGAATAACTACTTTACAAAACATTTCAAAACTCGGGACATTTCAGGTCCTAACATGACGGCTTGATCGTGCGACTGACCATTGGAAACTGTTAGAGAAAATGGTCCTCATTGATGGCGGGAGCTCAACCAATATAATATTTCTCGACACTATGAAAGACATGGGTATCGGCTAATCAGAGATCGTGCAACGTTCGACAGTATTTGTGGGGTCAACGCCAAAAATTAACTTAACAAAAGTCAACTTGAGGTGCTTGTGGACCTGATCGATCAAAGGAAGGATTCTCCCAACGAATGTAAATAAAACGAGAAAAATAAATAAGGACAAGAGATTTGGTGACGCGAAAAAACCCTTGGACGAGGGAAAAAACCGCGGACGATAGGTTAGTATCGTCGATGCACTATGGAAAGTGACCCCAAACAGGGGCGTCATCCTTTAGAACTACGGTCGTACACTTACAAGTGAAAAGACGTGTAAAAACTTAAATAGTATATTAAATTTAGAGAGCTATTGGTATGTTTTTTGACTTCGAGAATGTAGAGAAAAGTTCATGTCCCCTCTTCGGTGATCTTGGTATAGTATTCATAGTTGTAGTTCCTTTGTAACCGCTAGTCGATATTGATTTCCTTCATAAATGCTCTTGATGATGTCTGATCGTAACCGTCCAACGGTTCTGCTAAGAAAGATAACGATTAACTCATAATGAATCTAAAGTAACGGCCTGCGTCAAGCTTTTGCAGGTCTGTCGTGCGTCGTAGATTTCGCTTGGGACTTTCGATGGACCAGTGGTTAGTGATTCTTTGGTCGAACATTTATATCCGTCGTCGAACGTTTTACTCGACCATTGCTCTTTAGGTCTTTGGCTAGTATTCGGAGGTCATGGGAAGTCTTTAGTTGAACGTTTTAGTCAACGGTCGAGGGCTTGAGATTTTTGCCCAAACAGTTTGCCCCCAAATTCGAAATTTAAGCGGCAGCTTTATTTTTGAATTTTGTCGAGACATGCGTCGCTGGTTCGCTGAATTTTGTCGAGACATGCAACATCTTTATTTTGATAGTTGGGATTCTAACTTATCCGATTAGTCTAGGCTGACGAGGCGAAGATAATCGTTATGCTAGTGACGGGTTTTGATGATGTCATGCGTACGTACGAACACGCGTGGGCAGCTGTCACGGACAGGTGTCGCCCATCCAGCGAAGGAATGCAGAGAGGCACGGACATGTGTCATCTCATGGAGACGGGAGGACTATTTTGTGCAGTCATAAAAGGAAACGATTGTCTTTTCCCTTTTCGTCTTCCTGATTCCGCGAAAATTGCTTCCTGAAACTTGCAACTTCTTTTATCTTCTTCCAAATATTGTCGAACCCTTTGAGCACCATTTCTCTCATCTATCTGCTTGCTTTTCACGATCTCGGTTGGCTTCGGGCTTATGTCAAGCTGGAGAGTCCTGGGGATCTTATGACCGAGGAATTCCCTGAGGATCGCTTTGTCCTGTACGAGTATCCCTTCAAGATAGGGTTTTCATGGTGTTTTTTCGCACTAGTCAGGGATTTTCTTGGCCGGTTTGGCATTCCCCTTGGGCAAATGATGCCCAGTTCTGGAGAGTTATGATGATGATTGACCAGTTAACCCTCGACTGGGGTTCCCCTTTTACCGTCCATGAGATTCTGTTGGCTTATGCGGTGAAGGCGGATGCCAATAATAGATATAGCCCCTATGTACGAGGGCGTCGGGGAGCTGATCATGGATACTGGGGTAAATGATCGCGGTTGGAAGGAGCGCTTCGCCTTTTGTCGGCTGTCAGACTATGCCAAAAATGAGGAATGGATCGTTCACGGCTGGCCCAAGCAAGGTAATTCTATTTGCTTTATGTTTTCGAGTGTCATTTGTCCGTTCTGACTTATAATTTTCACGAAGTGGTGAGGTGCGAGATTCCTCCTCTTCCTGACTCGCTGGCCAAGGTCGAGCTCTTTCGTCAGATCCTGAGGAAGGCGATGACGACGTCGTGTCGGAGATTCTGATCCTTCTCCTGGTTTGAGGGAGAGTGGTGAGTGTTCTTTTTGGCCTTTCGTACTGACCATCATCACTCTTTCCTAATTTTCTCTCGTGTTTGTTTTCAGAAGGAACTGCGGCCTTGTCTGCCGGTCGTAGGATCCTTCCTGGTCGGCGGTGTTTGAATAGTGTTAGTGATAAAGATTAGTTGTTTTAAAATAAGGAAATGATAAGCTTTATTGTAAAAGACAAGTTTATAATGCCTAAAACTCTACTTTCCTTATAGCAATAGGATTCCAAGCAATATAAATAGATGTTATGGGGTAAGGGTTAGTCGTGCAACATAATTAGAGAGAGCCGATATTATACACAATTATCATTGTAATCAAACCTTCAAGTGAGATATACGACATCCGTTGTTCTTCATATTATTCGTACATTGTTCGTTTATAATTCATTATTATTCATGCTTGATTGTAAATTTGGGATCCACAGTTGGCATCTAATCGATTTCTGGATTTCTAGGTAAAAATTCTCGTTTTTCTCTGTTTTGATTAGTTGGCGCACAATACTGTAGTAGCTATACCCGATATACCTTCATCGTTAGTCTGTTTATGTTTTTGTCGAGTATAAGCACTATAAGTATCTATCGTTTCTCATTCAAAAACAAATCAGATTTTGCTCTCTTATCGAGTCATACTGCTGTTGCCTTAATTGATATCTTTTAAACTGAGTTAAAACCTACTTCTGTCGATTTCTGCTATTCGTATTTAGTTTATATCGAAAAATCCTAGTCTTTCTGAAAATCGCTCCTAAATAAATCTGTTGAAGACTTGTCGCACCTGCTTTACCCGACAAGTATTCAATCTGTTCATCAATTCCCAATTTTTTTCTTAACTAAATTGCTTTCGAGTATTTTGCGTTGCTTTTGCTGTTTTCTTACAATAGAAAACTCAGGATCTAGTGACTCCTGCAACTTTTCTGGTTCGAAAATTCTCAAGTAAATATCATATTTCTGAGCAACTTTTTCCATAAACTTAATTGATAAAATTTGGAATTCAAGAGCTTAGTTGTTCTTGTCCATAAAAAGACTAGA
The DNA here is from genome assembly GCA_036898165.1 of Silybum marianum. Classification (NCBI taxonomy): domain Eukaryota; kingdom Viridiplantae; phylum Streptophyta; class Magnoliopsida; order Asterales; family Asteraceae; genus Silybum; species Silybum marianum. The sequence goes on from CM072529.1 coordinate 33,703,826, forward strand.
TGACTTTGTTATTCTAGATCTTTTTAGTCAAGAATCTTTCGTTCTTGTTTTCTGATTCATCGATTAAAGAAAAATCAGGAATTGATTTCTTTGAATACTTATCGACTCACATAAGGTCGTTAATTTTTTTCAAGTTTTTGCTCAATTAAGTTTTTGTTATCGTGCCCGTTTCACTCGACATAAAATCTTGTCGTGCCCGTTAAACCCGACAAGAAATCAACCATTTTTTTCTCGCATCTTTATTACCCGACAAGAAAAGTTGTCGCATCCTTTTCAATCGACATCTAATCTTATCGAGTCAACCTTACCCGACATAAACTGTCAGTCGAGATAAATTTTTATCTTCGTTCATCGAAATCTTAGATTTTTTCCAAAACTCACTCATCGAGATCAAAAATCAATCAAGTACAATGTCAACACGCGAAGCTATGGCCTTTGGTTACGACACCAAACCACCGATTCTCTTCCGAGGAGAATACTCGCAATGGAAAGATCGGTTCCTCGACTTCGTTGAAAAACATGACTATGCTGAAAAAATCATGCTTTCCATCAATGAAGGTCCACCACCTGTTTGATACCACCAATGTCCAGCTATGCCAAATAATACTTACTTCTCAGTATCCCTAATGATATCTACATGAGCATTGATAGCCAACGTAGAACGGCTAAAGGGATGTGGGAACAAATTGATAAGATCATGCTCGGAACAAAGATCGGAACCCAAATGAAGATCACCAATTGCATCTCACAATATGAGGAATTCAAGGCTAAGGAAGGAGAAAGTCTTACGGATACTTATAAACAGTTTGTCCATTTGTTAAACGAACTTAGCAAAAACGACATCCGTAAGACGAAAATCGAGAACAATGTGAAACTTGTTAGCAATCTTCAACCTAAATGGCGTCGGTTTGCCAATCAAATAAAACATAGCAAGTTTCTCGATGAGCTTGACCTTCATGAAGTATATGAAACTCTAAAACAAGATGAAGAGGAGGTTCTCGAAGCCATGGCAGCCAATAATAAACTCAAAAATCCTTCTGATCCAATAGCTCTTGTTGCCAAAGAAGAGGTAAATACGTCTCGAAGCACCCTACAAGATAACCTTCCGGAATTAGATAACGATGAATTTGATGATCCTGAGATAGCCCAATTTCAACAACAATTAGCTTTTCTCACTCAAGCCTTCCAACGCAAATTCTCTCGTCGTCCCAACTCCAATCAACAAAGGTATGCTTTGGGACCGAAGAACTTTGAGCGTAAAGCGATTTTCGAACAAAAGCCACTAAAGATGATAAGCGCCCACAAGCCAAACCTGACGATAAGTTCAAAGGAGAAATGAGCTTGTTCTACAACTGTGGCAAATCCGGTCATTATGCTCGAGAATGCATGAATCAAGTAGTCAAAGATTCTAACTATTTCACCTACAAACTGATGCTTGCCAAACAAGAAGAAGCCGACAAATTTCTCATGGCTGAAGACGAACACTGGCTACATCATGATGATGATGAACCCGATGAAGAAATACAAGCTCAATTAAGTCTAATGGCTTACTCTGATCCTTCTGATGAAGATTCATCTTTTCACGCTTCCGACTACTCACCCGAGGTAAGTCATTCTGACTATGATAAGTTTGTTGCGCAAATGAATGATTTATTGATACAATTGCATGAATTAAAATCTCAGTTGAAAACAGAAAAACTCTTAGTTTCCAACTTAAAAGCACGTCTAGAAAATAATCATAACCAACTCTTAATTGCAACATTCGAACTTGCAAATCAAAAGAGTGACATTCAGAATTTACAAACGGAAAAGGATACATTTAAAAATGAGAATTTAGATCTTAAATTTAAACTTTCGACTCTCACAGAACGACTTGCCATGTCTGACCAAGAGGTCGAAGATCTTTCTTCAAAATATGTGTTTGCCAGTATTCAAAGAAACGATTTGTTAGAAAAACTCAAGGACTTGGAACTCAAACTTAAACTTGGTGAAACTGAACAAACGATTAATTTAAACGCACCTAGAGAATTACGTTCAAAAGCGGGCCTGGGCTTTGAAAATCCCAAATGTTTCGGAAAAGCCTTATATAACACTCTGACACTTTATAGATTTGAATATCTAGACCTTGGTCCAGATTATAAAATTCAACTTATGAAGTCTCCTATTAAAGTTGAGAGACGGGAAGATTGGAATAGGAAGAACAATAAATTCCATCAAATTCCTTTCTGCTATCCAACGGAAGTAGAAAAGGACTCTTCAAAAGGATGTCTTCCAAATAATTAATTTCCTTCCTATACCGATGAAGAGCTTCACACCGAACCACCAGCTTTTGAACCTTACATTCCCACCTTATTTTTGGAAAAGAAAATCATTCAACTAGAACAGGTGCTGGAATCCGAACGTTCTTCTTTGGAAAAGGAAAAACGAAAGCTTTACAATCTCAAAAGCGTATAGGAAGGAAAGTAATTAATCACCAAAATCCAAACGTTAGAAAACAAAGCTTTACAATCTCAAAACCATGAAGCTGATACAGCTTCAAATATTTCCTCATGTAAAGCATTTGTTAGCTCATATTTGGATGATTGTGATTTTTCCTACTTTCTGCTCGATCCTAACCATAACTCCACGGGGTGTTCAAATGACTCAGTTGACACATTCGACTTCAATCCTATTCTTCCAAGTTATGAGGAATTTTTGAATAAAGGCAAGAAACCCATGGAACCAGAATTAACTCCTGAAATTGATACTACTTGCTCTACTAGTGTATCAAATCCTTCTACACAAAAGGATTATTCCATGCACGCTTCAACATCTAAAACTCATCAGGTTCCTTTATTTGTTTCAGCTTTACGCCCTATTGAGAAAAAGCAAGCATGGATCAAAAAAGGGTCAAGACAAGCAAAGTCATCACCCCGCAATACGCAATCTAGTTTTTATTTTCCAAAACTCAAAACTAAAAACAATGTTAAATTTCCTTACACTATTCATTCGTTTCGACATTTATTAAAATTTTCAAGAAATAAAATTTGTCGCTCAAATTGTGGTGTGAATGACTTTGTGCGCTTAAATTCCTATGTTTATGATTTCTATTCTGATATGCATAATTCTTACAACTATTATCAAGTCAATTACTTTCAATGTCATCCTATTTTTAAATGGGTTCCAAGAGGACCTTAACTACGGCACCTAAGTCCTAAGCTAAATGTGGTACCAAAGGCTGCCGTGTCAAGTAACCCCGAAGGACCCATTTACGAATGGGTACCTAAATCTGCCTGATTTTTGCAAACTAGTCATGTGTGGTACTTAGATTTTGGATGCTCGAAACACATGACTGGACAAAAGGAGCTACTCGCCAATTACGTAGAAAAACACGGCGGATCTGTACGATTCGGGAACAACCATTTCTCACCAATTCGTGGATACGGAGACATCATCAACAACAATCTCACAATCTCCAAAGTCTCATATGTTCAATTCTGTGACAAAGAACTTGAAGTAAATTTTCGTACTGCAAGATGTTGTGTTAGAACTTATGAAGGGAAAGAAATCCTAGCCGGGTCTCGCAAGTCAAATCTTTACACCATCGATATATCCAAAACTGTCGCCCCAACCGATGTGTGACTAGTATCAAAGGTCTCAAATGACAAAAACTGGCTATGGCATCGCGGACTCTCCCATTCGAACTTCAAGAATATCAATCGACTCGCAAGTGGAGGGTTGGTCACTGGTTTTCCCAAGATCAAATTTGAGAAAACCCACTTATGCGGTACTTGTGAGATGGGCAAAATAAAGAAAGTTTCTCACAAGCTCAAAGTGGAACACAGCACGACCCGTCCTTATCAGCTAATTCACATGGATCTGTGCGGCCCCATGCGGACTCAAAGCATCCACTGAAAGATGTACGTTCTTGTTATGTTGGATGATTACTCTCGTTATACATGGGTCAAGTTTCTACGCACAAAGGACGAAGCTCCCGAGACTACAATTGCCTTCTTAAAGAACATTCAAGTCAAATTAGAGCTCTCCGTCCAAACCATTCGCACAGCTAATGGCACCGAGTTGAAGAACCGCACGCTCGACCCGTTTCTTACCTCTGTTGGTATTACTTATACCTTTTCTGCGGCTCGAACTCCTCAACAAAATGGTGCGGTCGAAAGATGTAACCGCATATTGGTTGAAGCTGTCCGAGCATGCTCGCCCACTCCAAACTGTCGCACTATCTTTGGGCCGAAGCTATTAATACCGCCTGCCAAACCCAAAACCGTTCAATCATCAACAAGCGGTTTACCAAAACTTCGTACGAGTGGATAAACAAACAGGTTCCATCCCTCCATCACTTCCATACATTTGGTAGCCGGTGCTTCGTTCTGAAGGACAAAGAGGATCGTGGAAAATTTCACACCAAGGCCGATGAAGCATACTTTCTCGGTTATTCTCCAAATGCATCTGCTTATCGAGTTTACATGATGAATGCAAGATGTGTCACCGAAGGCGTCAATGTCCAATTCGATACAAAGGCTGAAATGGCCCCCGAACCAAAAAGTTCCGAACCCATACTTACCAGCGTATTATCCTCTGAATACCTCACTTCGGAACCTGTTCCTAACCCGTCTCATGCAAATCACGCCTCAACCTCCAAACCAAATACATCTGATTTGAATGATTTGTTTAAGCATTTTTACTCTGATTATTTTGGTCCATCCATTCCAATGCCCAAACAAGTAACCTTCTGATCTTGGAAGTTGCCGAGACCACTCTTTCAGGACCCACTGTTTCTACGGAAACCGTCTCAACTGCTGCAACTCCAAGCACCTCTTTGCTCCCCGATTCTACTTTGAAATCCCCAGTTGTTACGACCCTTGACGTTGCCCCGCTTCCCAACCCGGAAACCGTTATCCCAAATCAAGTTGTCACTACCAATCCACTTCAAACGGAAACATTTCCTGCACCCTTCTTTAATCCGGAACCAACATCCTCTCCCCCACCTACGCCTTCCACTCCTAAGGATGTTTCAAGTTCCTCTCGAACTTCCGAAGTGGCTCCAACTTTAGAAACAGTACAAGGATTACCTCTTGGCACATATGTGGATGACAATCCCGATCAAACCATGACTCAATTGCTTCCACATTCTCACAAATGGACCAGATCTCACCCGACCTCTCAAATCATTGGAGCTCCCTCAAAACCAGTCACAACGAGATCCGCCTCCGCAAATGATTGCTTATTCTCTATCTTCCTAAGCCAAATCGAACCTACCTCTATTGAAGAAGCCATGTCTAATCCAGATTGGATTACGGCTATGCAAGAAGAACTCAATCAATTTGAAAGTCTCAAAGTTTGGCGTCTCGTTCCCCGACCTCAAAACAAGACAATCATTGGTACAAAACTGATCTTCAAGAACATGTAGGACGAAGATGGAATTGTCATACGCAACAAAGCATGACTAGTTGCTAAAGGATACCATCAGCAAGAAGGGATAAACTATGACGAGACATTCGCTCCCGTTGCTCAAATTGAAGCCATTCGCATGTTCTTGGCATATACGGCTCACAAGAACTTCGTCGTTTTTCAATTGGATGTCAAGACTGCATTCCTAAATTGTGTTCCACGAGAAGAAGTGTATGTCTCTCAGCCGGACGGATTTGTCGACTCATCAAAACCGAACCATGTCTATATCCTCGACAAAGCTCTTTACGGTCCTAAACAAGCGCCACGTACATAGTAGGACAACTTATCTAACTATCTTGTCAAAAACGGTTACTCCAAAGGTAAGATCGACCCAACTCTTTTCATTAAAAAGGAAAATGGTGATATCATGCTTATTCAAGTATACGTTGACGACATTATTTTCGGTTCGACTAACCCTCAACAATGCAAAAACTTCTCCGTACTCATGATTGCCAAGTTCAATATGAGTATGATGGGAGTTATGAATTTTTTCCTCGGACTTCAAGTAAAACAATTTTCAACGGGAATATTGATTAACCAATCGAAATACATCTCGGACATGTTACATAAATATAACATGACGACCTGTACACCAATTGGCACTCACATGTCTCCAGGTTCAAAACTACACGCTGATCCCTTGGGAAAAGCGGTAGATCCTAAAACCTATGGAAGAATGGTTGGCTCTTTAATGTATTTAACGGCTAGTCAACCGGACATAATGTTTGCTACATGCTTATGCGCTAGATATCAAACCTCTCCCAAAGAATCTCATGTTAGTGCCATTAAGCGGATTTTTTGTTATTCAAAAGGTACTACTGATCTTCGCATATGGTATCCTAAGGATACGGGTTTCGAGTTAACTGCTTTTTATGATGCGGATCATGTCGGATGCATGCTTGCTCGAATGATCATGACAGGCCACATTCAGTTCTTGGGAGATAAACTAGTCAGCTGGTCATCAAAGAAACAAACTTGCGTCTCCACATCCACTGCGGAAGCCGAATAAATCGTTGCGCAAGCTGCTGCTAACAAGTAATTTGGATGCGCATGCAACTCCAAGACTATGGCTTTTTGTTCAACAAGATTCCTATCTATTTTGACTCGAAGAGCGCAATCGCCATATCCAGCAATCCGGTCCAACACACCAAGACTAAACACATTGATGTCTGGTACCACTTTATTAAAGACCATGTCGAAAGAGGTATAATCGAACTTCAGCTTGCCGACTTATTCACAAAGGCATTGGATGAAAAACGCTTCCACTTCTTAGTGTCTAAATTAGGCATGCTAAATCTCAAAACCTGATTTACAATCAATACCGATAAACTTCACAAAAAGCCTATTCAAGTGTTAATGAACATTCTCTCTTCGAAGTGCATCTTCATTATTCTTGAATTCTCATTTTCTGAAGTTTAACGCTTAACAATGTTATGTCTTTTCATAAGTTGTTTTGTACCTGTACAATTTTTGTCATGTGTGTGTCTTTTCATCTTCTAGTTTTCGATGTTTGTTTTTCTAACGAGTTCAGTTTTCAAGGGGGAGCGGTAAGGTAATATTTTCTTAGGCACCGTTCAAGGGGGAGCACTTAGAATTTGTGTTCAAATATTTTCTTTCTTCTTTGATATCGCATCCTAAGGGCTCGACATACTCAGCTTGTCGCCTCAATAGGACTCGACATGTGATGATGCCGAGTTACTAAGGCTCGACAAGCCACCCTTGTGTTGTCCTCGGCCCAACCTCGACATGCCACATGTCTAAATCACACTATTTAAACCAGAGGACCCCACTTTCACTGTTCTATTCTTCAAATTTCTTGTTCCCTCTTTTTCTCTCTACAAGCCACCCGAGGACTCAGTGATCCCCTATTATTTTTCAAAAACTTCGATTTGTGCAAATCCGATCACATCACCAAGTTCGTATTCACTCACTGATCTTCTTTAATTCTTGTTGATTGTAATTTTTAATGATTGCATGATAGTCAATTTGGTACTTGACTGTTCGGTTTCTTAAAAACCCTTGGGTTTCTGATTACTATGCCTTAGGGTGTTTTTAGTTCAAATCAAGCCTTAATCTTAGTGTTAATAATGTTAGACGAGGCCCATAGAAATGAAAAATCTAAGCTTAAAACTCATAAAATTGCGTGTTTTCGACGTCTGGTTACGTAAACTGTTCGTACTTAGGGTTTTTAAATTTTTGTTGAAGTTTTGTCGACCCCAACTAGGACCAATTTTTCCTAAGTGTTTATGTCGGGTCTCCTATACTCAACATGGTTGTGATCTTTTAACTTAAGTTTGTATGTCACGTCTCAAAGACTCGACAACGTTTCTTGTCGCCTCACACATACACGACTTCAAATCCTCATGAATTTATGTCGCGTCTGTCTCTCTTATTCAAGTCCTGTTTTATAGATCAAATTTTATATTTGTCGTCTATACTAATAACTTAAGTTCTTCATAAACTCTTTAGAGAGTTGTCGATTCCCTTGGGTTCGACATGTTTTCTTGTCGAGTCCCAAAGGATCGACTTTATTCCTTATGTATGATGTCGCGACCAACTTACTCGACATGTTGTATGCTCTAGTCTTTATGTCGACCTAGTTAGGCCCGACATAAAACTACATCGATTCCTATAGGCTCTACATAATCACTTACACTTTCTTAGAAAGTCCTAAGTGTTTATCTCGACCCTATTTCATTCGATATATCTATTTATGTCGCCTCTACACGGATCGACATACTACCATCATGTCTCACTCGACATAAGTGTCCTATAACTAACACTTCACTCGATATCCATTTATGTCGATCATCACAATAGGTTCAAGGGCCGGCATCTTTACTTAGCAAATACTTTCTAAGTCCCTTTTTCTCTCTACACTAAAAACTGATTTGCTTTCTATGGTTTCCTAACAGTGCACTTTCAGTTGCGATGGCGGCCATCAATGATCTGAATCTGTCAGATGATGAACATCCCATGCCTTCCGAACAGTCCATAGCACCGAGCATCAATGCGGCCAATCGGGATGAACTTTTGATGCCCACTTCCAAAAAGAAGGAATTCTTGCCGAATAACCATCGTCTTGACTTCAGCATGAATCTCGAGCATCCTGTCATCATGGAGATACTAAAAAGACATCCCCTGGGTTTGCTTTTTCACTGGAGCATCGTTTCCCAACATTTTACCTTCACCAATTCTGGTATACCCTGACGTACCATCCTAATCAAGGTGACTACCACTTTACGGCTCAAATCGATGACTATGTGACTCGGCTCACGCAATCCAAAATACGCCGCGTCCTTCGCTTACCTACCTTGGATACGTATGAAGATCCGGTAATTGAAGAAGAATTATGCCGAGACATCCTTGCCTTAGGATTCAACTCTCATCTTACATCCGTCGGACAGTTCAAGCGGATGTATCTCCAACAGATTTGGTTCACCCTTTTCTCACTTATCAAACGCTGTCTGACAGGAAAACATACCGGCATGGATAGAGAAAGCACGGCGGTACAACGGATTTTTCATGGGATCATCTACAGCCGTAACTACGACAACGCAACGCTTATCTGGACGGATCTAGTTGATTATGTTGTGGACAAAGTCAACTCAAGGGCTCGCCAATTCCTACCATATCAACGGTTCTTACAACTATTTATTCACTCGATGATGCACTCCCCGTCCAGAAATTCCACGCCGTCCAGGTACACCACTCGGCCTTCTTTTGCTCAAATGTACCTCAAGCTCAATAGTCTCGATTTCCCGTACATCATGCCCGTACCCGAAGCCTTATTATCCCTTGCTGATCAGCATGCACCTAGTGTGATAGCATATAGGGAGCGAATCGGCTTAATGACTCCTCCAATTCCGGATGAGCCTGCCCAAGAGCCAGCCTATGAGGAACATCAAGTGATAGGAGAGGGTCCTAGAATAGACGAGCAGGTTTAGGATCAAGGGGATCCTGAACAGGATGTTGAGAGAATAGCGGATCTGAGGGGAATTGACGTGGGAGGTGCACCTGATCAATGTATCCCTACCCCTACCACTGTTGGCCATGCCATTCCCACTCCACCTCCACCTCCACCACACATTGGAATCGCCACAACATCCACCCGCCACCAATGCATGAAGATACGAGTTAGCCGAAGCCGTGTCTATCAACCAAGTTCATCATCCGACTCTGGAACCGAAGACACCCTTGAGCTTCAAAACAGTTCCACATGTTTACGACCAAGACAACACTGAAGACTTAAAACTGCGAATACTGCACTAAACCAAATCGGCCAACAATCGTCCATTACAGAATCTTCTTTCGATGCCACTAATTCCGACGACCATCTTGAACCCTTCGATTTAGATCTTATCACCGACCCACGACCTTACTCACTTCTTGAGCCTAACAGTGGAGAGATAAGGAGAATGGAGGGAGATTCAATTGAAAGCATTAAATTGCAAGTGAGTGAAAGGGAGGTAAACATGACTGAGAGTGAGACACCTATCGCCTCGGCCCGGGTAACCGTGTCCCTTGTTGCTACCCATCCGTTTGGTACCAACATTGGACAAGATATTGTCAACCCAACAACGCAATTGCAGGCCCCACCTAGCCACTCTGTAATCTCACGACAGCCAACAGTTTCAGAAACTCTTGTGAGTATAACTCCTCATCTAGGTGCCCTCCCTTCGGGAGGCATAGCTATTGAAACAAGAAATAGTATCTCATCTACTTCGACTTCATTTCGAAACACATTGAGTCTAGAACCTCGTTGGAAACACTCATCTTTGCACACTAAGAGCCTCTGTGGCCTAGTCGGAACTTCCATTGTGATGTCAATTCGTGACATTCCACGAGGATTGGAAGGAAATCCTACCAGTGCTACCATCATTCCAACACTGAACGTAGGTCCCATGGTTGACTCAACTGCGGTGACAACGGGTGCTCTAAGTGACCCCGGTTTTCCCCACATAGGTCCTGCTCCACCCACCTTCTCGGTTGATCCTTCAATGCAAGATCGTGTTAATGCTGAATTCCAAAGGGTGAGAGACTCTCTAGATGCTCATAAGGAAAGAATGGATCTGCTCTTTCGCAACAATATATTAGTCAACTCCAGTTCTCAGCCTCCTCCGGTTACTCATGCCAATACTTCAAGACCAAGCACCAGTAGATCTTCACCTTCCGAGTCCCCTATTTCTTCTGATGATTCGTCTTCTGAGTCTGAACCTCGATCCGCATCCGAGCCCCAAGCACGACCACACTCCCCAGGCCAAACTCAGTTCAAAAATGATGAACTGATGTCTATGCTACTGGCCAACTTACTAGCCGAAGCTGAAGCCAGTGGTCTTCCTGAAGATGAACTAACTGGCCTTCTTCTCCCCAATCTTGTGATCCCAACAGTTACTAGACATGAGTTTGATGGCTTCATGTTGACCAACGAATTGATACTCTTCAAACTCAAATCAAGAAAAGTGAACAGACCGTACTTGGCGCAATTGAAGCTATTCGCCTAGAGATTAAAGAGTCATGTCAGCCTACTGAAAGATTCGAGCGTCGTAGCCCTAATCAGGATGATCCGGATTCCGGTCCTAATCGCCCGGAGGGGGAGACATGACGTCGGGTTACAAGAGCTCAACCTCCGGTAACTCAAGCATCTTCTCAAGCTCCGGGTACTTCATCGTCTGCTCCACCAACTCGCCAACAAGGTCAACCTCCTCCCACGCAACAACAAGTAATGCAACCAATGTTACTTCATCGTCTACTCCGGGTACTTCTCGTTTTGTAGAACCACAATCCATCAACGATGAGCTCCTAGATGCTCAATGTCTATGAACCCAAGTGAAAAATTGGTTCAAGGATCCTTATGCTCCATTTTTATATGAAGAAGGTTACGTGCACCTACAATGTACAAGCCTGAACTATCAACCGGAATCAAATCATACAACAGGGTTATACCTCACAAGATACGGTGGGAAAGGATGCTTAAAAGTCGTAACTCAAGATGGGTAAATCAGCAGATCAAAGTGCCTTATCTTGAAGAGACCATGCAAAAGATATTCGTCGAACGGAAGGACCCGTCTGATCTTTTTCACATTCATCTCGTCACCGAGATGGATGCTGCTCAAGTTAAAGAATATGTATGGCTATTGAGAATGAAAGCGTTGAAACGGGGGGAAGTCATGTCAAGACACAAGATCGTAAGCATCAAAGAGATAGGCTATGACAAGGTTCTTCAATTATTGTTTCCTACTTTCAGAGTGATGCGAGAAAATGGCGAAGAATACTTCTTTACTAAAGCTGACTTTGCTAACATAGATGTGATTGACATGGAGACATTATATATTGAGTTGCAAGACAAATAGAGGAGGACATTTGATGCACAAAGAGCTCTAAGAGTGACCGTGAAAGTAAGTAGAAGAAGGTGTATATGACAAAACCAAATCAATTTGTTCCTGATCTGCAGAAGTTACATGTTTTAACCTTTCTCACTATGCCAGCTCATGGTATGGTCTATATGAAAGAGACTGGAGAGAAAAGATTTCTCATATTCAATGAGGTTTTTGCTTATTCAGATGGAACTTTATGAATGATTCGAAACAGGTTGTCTGCAGAGAGAGGTTCTAATATGAAGAAGCATATTTAGCTGAAGGCTGATCGAAGAAAGAACATTTTGGAAGCACTGGACATATTTGACAAAAGATTTATCTATCGTCAGACCCTGCGAAGATTCGAAGGCATGTTCGAGCTACGGACATGAAAGCTTATTTTAATACAAAGGGGGAGATTGTTAGGAATAAAGATTAGTTGTTTCAAAATAAGGAAAGGATAAGCTTTATTGTAAAAGGCAAGTTATAATGCCTAAAACTCTAATTTCCTTATAGCAATAGGATTCCTAGCAATATAAATAGATGTGAACGGGTAAGGGTTAGTAGTGCAACATAATTAGATAGAGTCGATATTATACACAATTATCACTGTAATCAAATCTTCAAGTGAGATATACGACATATGTTATTCTTCATATTATTCGTATATTGTTTGTTTATAATTCATTGTTATTCGTGCTTGATTGTAAATCTGGGATCCACAAATAGAAGGGGGTCGTTGGGGCCGTCCCGAGGGAACCGTCTCTTGGAGCCGAGGGATCTAAGAGGGCGAAGACATCGAAGCCAGCTATGCCTTCGCACGTGTCTGCCTTTCCTCCGTCGCAAGGCGAGGGAAAAAGATCGGTGGCTGGAACTTCCGTCGACAACCCATTCCATGTATTATTATCCAATGTTTTGTTCCGATGGGGTCATGACTCCCATTTCGTGCGTCAAACGACATGCACTTCCGATACTGGCGCTAAGTGGTCTTTTGTTTTCAGGCCATACAGGCGTTGCTCGGGGGTTGCCATGGACTCTAATGCGGAGGAAATCGTGCAAGAGCAGGAATCTGCCCTACAGGCGAGGAGTAAGCCCTGGCTAGAGCCGACGATTTCCGTCGTTCACTTGAGGAGGTTTGGGCGAGCTTGCATGTGAACGGGACATTAGCTCTGACCTCAGGCTGTCAGGCGGAGACCTTGGAGAAAATAGGGGAGATAGAGGTTAAGCTATAGGTGGCCAGGAGGCCCTGTCCGAGAAGACCAAGGAGGTCTATCATCTGAGGATCCGGCTGGATCGAGCCCAAGTGGTCGCCGGGCCATCTGTACAACCGGCGCCGCCCGGTTTTCCGTCCCTAGTTTTTCTCTCTTTTTATTTTAGCTTATCAGGGAGACGTTCTGGGTCGCGCCTTGTTTTTGTAATCCGCCAGAGTTTTAATGAAAAGATTCATTTCGTAACGTCTAACTATTTGTTCGAAGGACAAATGAAATAAGCATCACTGAATAGTATGAATTTTGTGAGAAAAGAGATTTTATTTCTATCGATCGAGCTGTTTTAAAAAATGACTCGCTTTGAGTCTTGAAAGACCGAGCCTAAAACTTTCAGGTGATTGAGTCTCTAATCAGTAGATCGAGCATTTCGACGACGTTTTTTGGTCGTGCGTTCCTGCGACAAGAATCGTCAGGGGTGGTCATTGGTCGTGCGTCCCGTCGATGTTTTTAGTTAGTAAAACGAAAGGACATAACGTGCGTGAAATAATTTAAAAGAAATATTTCTTTTAATGAGTTGCGTTCCAGCTACGTGGGACGTTCTGTCCGTCCAAGGTTTGTAACTGGTAGGCGCCCTTTCCGACGACCGAAGTGATTCGATAGGCCCCCTCCCATTTGAATGATAACCTACCTGCGTTTCGTTCTTGGGTGTTTTGGAAGACGCATCGTAAGACGTTCTCTCCTACCTTGAAGATCTTTATCCTGACATTCTTGGGATGCTAATCGGACGTAAGCTGAGTCTCTTAGTTCTTCGAGCGCGTCCACGTCGTAGCTAAGGTCTACCAGATTTTTCTCAACGAGGCATGTTGCGCGGTTGGCAGGCTTGTCTCGATTGGCAGGACAGCTTCGCATTCGTAAACTAGCGAAAACGGTGTTTGTCCTGTCGAGGTACGGGGGTCGTACGATTAGCTCATAAAACGGCAAGTAACTCCTCCACCCAAAGTCCTTTGGCGGCTCCGAGTCTTTTTTTGAGTGAATTGATAATCGTTTTTTTGCTTGACTCGGCGAGTCCGTTGGACAGTGGATAGCGGGGCGTGGAGGTCATGAGTTTCATACCCCACTCTTCGCAATATCGCCTTGTCTTATCACTTATGAATCGAGATTCGTTATCACACATAATCTCGGAGGGAAAGCCAAATCTGCAGATAATGTTAGTCCTAATAAAAGATATCACCTCTTTATCTCGTATTTGAGAAAAAGCGGCGACTTCTATCCATTTCGAGAAATAATCTCTAAGGACTAACAAATATACCTTTTGTCCGGGAGCTTGTGGCAATTTTCCAACAAAATCCATACCCCGTCGCGTGAAAGGCCAGGGGACCAGGGATGAATGTAGGAATTCAGAGGGCCAGTGAGTCATATCTGAGTGAAGATGACAGGCATCGTACTTTTGTACGTATGCTACAGCGTCCTGTCGGAGAGTAGGCCAGTAGTAGCCTTGTCGCGAAATCCTGTTTGCTAGACTTCGTCCTCCAGAATGATTCCCACATTCTCCATCGTGCATTTCTCGTAGTATTTTTTGGGATTCGTTGGGAATGAGGAATTGCAAGTTCAACCCGGTAGACGATCGTCTATAGAGTCTTCCTGCGATCATGACATATCTGGAGGCTTTGAATCGGACATGTCGAGCCTTCATTTTGTCTTCCGGTAGGTGGTCGTTGGGTAAGTAATCCCGAATTTCCTTTCTCCAGTCGTTCGATTCGTCTAGTACCAACGCCTGATCGTGTTAGTTATTTTCTATCGACGGGCTTGTCAGGTAGGTTATTAGTATCGTGTCGAATGATGACTTCGCCAAGGCATACCTAGGTTGGCAAGCGCGTCGGCTCGAGTATTTTGTTCCCTGGGGATTTGTTGAATACTGAATTTTTCGAATTTTATTGCTGGTTCCAGGTTGATTTGCCAATATGCTGCCATTCTTGAATCTTCCCAGCTTGGGACTGAAATCTGCGATAAAGTCGGCCAGACCTTGCGACTTAATCGCGGTTTTGGGTTTGAAATTTATTTCGTAGTTGCTGAGGTAAATGCTCAATTTCGCTAACTGCCCCGTCAGCTCTGGTTTTCTTAGAACGGATTTTAGCTTGAAGTTGGTGACGACGTTGATAACATGCGACTCGAAATAGTGTCGGAGTTTTTTAGCCGAAGTGACTAATGGTAGAACAATTTTTTAAATTGAAGTGTATCTTTTTCTTCGTCGACTAAAGATTTACTGACATAGTAAATTGGGAACTTTTGTCTGTCTTCTTCTCGGACCAGAACGATGCTGACTGAGTTTTCGCTTACGGTAAGATATAGCTTAAGCTCTTCCTCATCCTTGGGTTTTGACAGCAGGGGTGGCGATGCCATATAGTCTTTCAAAGCCTGAAGCGCTATTTCGTGATTGCTCGTCCAGTTAAAACCGTTGTATTTTCTGAGGACATTGTAGAATAGATGACACTTGTCGGATGATCGAGAAATGAATCTATTGAGTGCAGCTACACGGCCCGTGAGTTTTCGGAATTCTTTGAAATTTTGAGGTGATTTTATTTCGCGAATCGCTCTGATCTGATCAGGGCTGGCTTCGATTCCTCGCTGGGTCGCCATATGTCTGAGAAATCTTCCCACACGTACTCCAAAGGAACATTTTCTCGGATTCAACTTCATCTGGTTTATCCGCAGTATTTCGAACGATTGGCGTAAGTGTTCTACGTGCTCTACCGCTTGCTTGGATTTGACCAGCATGTCGTTGATGTATACCTCCATCGTGTCCCCCAGTTGCAAACATTCGATTGACGAGTCGTTTATAGGCCGAGCCTGCGTTTTTAAGGCCAAAGGGCATTGCTTTATAGTAGTAAATCCCCCTGTCGGTCATGAATTTCGTTTTTTCCTAATCGTCCGGGTGCATGAGGATCTGGTTGTACCCTGAGTATGCATCCATGAAAGTTAACAATTCATGACCGGCCGTTGCATCGACCATGGCGTCGATGTAGAGCAATGGGAACGGGGCTTTGGGACAGGCTTTATTGAGGTCGGTGAAGTCTATACAGATTCGCCACTTTCCATTTATCTTTTTGACGACCACGATGTTTCCTAGCCACTCCGGGTATTTCACTTCTCGAATTTTTCCAGATTTCATTAGGTTATCGACTTCGTCATTGATAACTTTGTTCTTTTCCGGGGCGAACTTCCGTCGCTTCTGTTCCACGGGTTTGAATGATGGATCAACGGATAGTTGATGTGATCCAAGTGACGTCAGATCCAAGTGGCCGTGGCCCTTACGTTCAGGGTAATCCGGATCGAGTACGACCTCTGACAATTATAGATCGTCGCTCGAGTCTTCTTGGTCTTGCAGTTGGTTGACATGTTGTTCTCGAGACTTCAAGGTCGTTTTGTAACAGTCTCGTGCCACCTTCGGGTCGCTTTTTATTTCCCGCGTTCCCCATGGCATTGGGAATTTTAGTACCTGATGATAGGTTGAAGGAACAACTTTCATTTCGTGGATCCACGGTCGTCCCAAGATAACGTTGTATGCAGAGGGGCAATCAACGACGTCGAATGTGATCGATTTGCTGACTCCCTTGGCATAAATAGTGAGGCTGATTTCCCCAAAGGTGTGGGCGGCATTTTCGCTGAATCTTACCAGGATCGTTGTTCTCCGTGTGACCTCGGTTTCGTTTACCCCCATTGCTTTTAGGGTGCTGAGAAAGATTACGTTGACCGAGTTGTCTCCGTCCACGAGCACTCTTTTCATCGAACAATCCTAAATTGATAGTTGGATCACTAGTCTGTCATGATTCTTCGGTCGTAAGCCAACCAGGTCGCGAGCGTCGAACATGACATGAACGTTTTCTGAATTGATGCCCTCCCCTTGTTTCCGTACCCGGGAGGTGACATGATGAGTCCGCAGACATCCGTTCCACCTGTAATACAATTCACTGCCTTAGTGGCGTTCGGAGACGGGGATTTGGGGATCATACCTGGGCTGTCGTTAAACGGGAGCTCTTGTGAATGTCCCTTGGCTACGGTTTCTCCGTGAGGAAATATTTGAGCTTCCAGCTGTTGCATTCGCAGGGTTGCAGCGTTCAGCTCAGCCCTTAGGTTTGCTTCGGTGGGGTTAACTCCGTGGTGTGCAATTCCAAAAATAAAAGAGAATCGTTAGTAACACGGGGATCGTTCGGAGAATTACTCTAATTGGGTCCCACGGATGGCGCGAAACTGTTGATGCCAAAAATTACCTTAACAAAAGTCAACTTGAGGTGCTTGTGGACCTGATCGATCAAAGAAAGGATTCTTCCAACAAACATAAATAAAAGAAGAAAAATAAATAAGGACAAGAGATTGGGTGACGCGGAAAAACCATTGGACGAGGGCAAAAACCGCGGACGATAGGTTAGTATCGTTGATGCACTATGGAAAGTGACGCCAAACAGGGGCGTCGTCCTTAGAACTGTGGTGGTATGATTACAAGTGAAAAGACGTGTAAAAACTTAAACTAGCGTATGAAATTTAGATAGCTATTGGTATGTTTTTTGACTTCGAGAATGCAGAGAAAAGGTCATGTCCCCTCTTCGGTGATCTTGGTATAATATTTATAGTTGCCGTTGCTTTGTAACCGCTAGTCGATATTGATTTCCTTCATAAATGCTCTTGATGATGTCTGATCGTAACCGTCCAACGGTCCTGCGTCGAGCGTTTGCAGGTCTGTCGTGCGTCATAGATTTCGCTTGGGACTTTCGATCGACCAGTGGTTTGTGATCTTTGGTTGATCATTTATATCCGTCGTCGAACGTTTTACTCGACCATTGCTCTTTTGGTCTTTGGCTAGTATTCGGAGGTCGTGGGAAGTCTTTAGTCGAACGTTTTAGTCAACGGTCGAGGGCTTTAGATTTTTACCCAAATAGACGCCACGAGCACTGTTAGAGAAATAATGTTGCCGATCTACAGAAAAGGTATCAACAAACAAATGCGATTTAATGTCATCGATTGTTCGTTAGCTTATAACATGATCCTAGGACGGACCTGGTTACGCGACATGAAGGCAGTGCCTTCAATCTATCATTAGAAAATCAAAATTCACCACCTTGGGCGTCCAAGAGATAAAAAGCGATCAAAGATGGCCAGGGAACATATCCAACAATTACAGAACCAGGAGGACTCTGTCGATGATTTGAAGGTAAAAGAAATCATCTTAGACGAGAGTAACCCTGATCGTACGATATTCATCGGAGCCTCTCTCGAACCTGTCATCAAAAAAGAGTTACTCAACTTTTTGAAAAACAATTCAGATTGTTTCGCTTGGTTGCAAAGATATGGTCGGAATCGATTCGAACATCATATCCCACAAGCTTAACATCGATCCTACATTCAAACGTGTGAAAAAAAAACGTCGAAAGTTCGCTCCCGAGTGATACAAGGTAAGGATTGTTAATATCAAAAATTGCACCGCTCATTATTTTAGGAAAACCGTATATGCTGAAAATCGCTTAAAAACAATTTAAGGTAGGGGTGCGAACATTGTCAACTATAGGATTGAACCTTCGAAAAAGCAAGAAAAATGAAGGAGAAAACGTGTTGATCCCAGATTAATCAGGTAACCGTGTAATGATAAGAACAATATGAAGAACACGATGAATAATACTTTATGTCGTATATCTCATTTCTAGAATTCATGGTTACATAGATTTCTCTCTTAACCTCTCTATAGAATGATATGAATTAATGTTCTTGTTCTAATGTTAGCCGTAACCTTGTATTTATATGCTAGACATTATTCAACATAAGGAAACTAAGAGATAAGCTCAATATTCACTTACCATAATTACAATATTATCGTTTCCTAATATTACACCTTCCTAAATAATGAATTTGTTGACTTTTGCATTTTGCCCCTTCATGTCTTCATATTTGTCATATCGGATACGATATTTTCGGACCTAACAATCTCCCCTTTTCTATTCGAGATAACAGTTCAGCAAATCAACACTTTTAAAGACGATGAAATTTTGTCAACAAATCTTCGTCTTTGAAACTTCTGCTCTCCCTACGAATATGATCACTTGATAAGCTTCGTAGCTCCCCTTTAACATTAGCATAAAGTTCACGAAAAGAGAGTTGAAGAAGCCGTGATGTCGTAGGGTAAAATCTTTCTTCGAGTAGAACTTGTCGTATGATGAAAGAGACAAAAGAATGTCAGATCAAAATGTTGGGGATGGAACATATGGAATCATGTTTGCGGACCTTGGATATTCGAGCAAAACACTATGTCTTTGAATTCCAATAAAGGTCTATGATAATGGCTTTCTTATTTCGTGAATATGTCTGTAATAAAATATTTCTATCCTTCATAATAGGCATTTGTCTTTGATATACTTTTTCTCCCCCTCAGAATGATAAGGAGAATTCGAATCATTATGAACAATCAAAGACAATAAGTGTAAAAAAATGAAAGAGGAATAGCGGGTAAGAGGCTAACATAGAAGCACGAAAAGCAACTATTATCACTTAAATAAAAAATAAATTCAATTAAGTGGCCTATAGTCAGTGTTGGCAGCGGGTTGGCACTGATAGGACTTCCAGTTATCACAGAAGTAAGTTATAAAACTAACTTCTCAAACTGTTCCGTAATACGCACAAAGATATGCAATTTGAATCACAAAGACTCGTGCAAGTGTAGAAAAAATATTTGTATATATTTCGGCTAAAAATTAGACTCGATGTGCACAAAATATGAGGTTCGAAGATCGGAGGTGCATCTTCTTGTTTCAATATCTAAATCTTCCGTGTGAAGAATATATAGATGATATGTTAAATCTCCGTGATATATGAAACAAGAATCTTTTGTGAGATACTTGAGTAGCTGGGCGACACTAGGTCCATGTCTATTTCAATATTCATCTCCAAAGAATCAAAAAAGAATAGATTGTGTGGCTACCCGGATAACTGTCTAGGTTTGGTAAGGACCAATTTTCTTTTAAGTCCTGTCACACCCGCACCTTTTCTTTAATCTCACAAGCACTCAATTTTATACCCTTTCAAAGTATCTATCCTAGGGGTGTATTTCATGGGTAGGTCCGTCTGGCTTTTGATTGACCATTGAAACTTCTAAGTCCTATCACACAAAAGTTAATTCTTATATGAAGTTGAAACGATTGAAGTCTGAGTTCTGAATTGAAGTATTCAGAAGTCATCATGTTTAGATAAGGTTCATAGCTGAGACACTATGAAACTAAAAAATATGGTACAAACATCTGGTACTCCGCCTCAAATGTAGCATAACCTTTTGAATGATCAAGTCATGCGATGAAAATATTCTAAATTTAGAACACACATGACGTACCTACAAAACAGATTAAAAAGATTTTGGTACCCAAGCTTTGTTGGGTCCTTGGAGGTTACTTTTAGAAACAACAAATGGGGAAGTGGGATACTGTAAGTACCATACCATTTATGAATGAACCTTTGATTGATGAAATCATTTGTTCCACAATTAGAACAACAAATCTTTGTGGCACTTAGACTAATTAGCTGATTGATAGATTTGACAAAATAAGGGAAATTAGTTTTGGAAACAAATGATCTTGTATCAATTACAGGAGATGTATGTGGCATGCTTACAACACTATCATCTGTAGTTGATTTCTTCCTCCAAACCTTTTTAAATTTCTTCAAATTACCGGAATTAGCAATAAAATCATTGTAAAACCGATTAGAATTTGAAGAACTATATGTTTTGGAGCTGTTAGAATAACTATGTGATTGACAGTTATTCTTACGGACATTAACAGAAGAAAGAGGAATCATTTTTGAACTTGAAGCAGAATCAGAATCATTAGGAAAAATTAATTTTTCAAGGTCATCTAACTCCGCATTTATTTGTTCGAGAGTGAGTTGTTTGAATGATTATGAATTCTCTTTCTTCATTTGTTTTTGATTTGAAAGCTTGTTTTCAAGTTCTTTAATTTTGCTTAAGAAATCATCTCTTTCTTCCGTAAGCAAATCATATTTATTTTTAATTCAGATCTCAAATTATTTTCGGTTACAAGATTTGATTGTAATTCAGATAATTTCTTTGAAAGTTTAAAATTTTCTCATCAAAATCTTTTCTTTCTTTTTCTAAACGTTTATTTTTATCGAAAAATAAAACGCTTTTATTTAAAACATTCTTTTTATCATTTTCAAATACTTTTCGTTCATCATCTTGAATTTTCTGAAGCTCAGAAAGTTGCTTTGATAACTCCAGACATTTCGTTTAAGATGTTTTCCTTTCTAAAATCACAACCTATACAAAATCTGACACTTGTTTAGAAAGATTTCTAATTGTCAATTCCCAAGTTTTAATTTTGCTTTCAAATGCTTTTATCTCAATCTCAAACCTGTGCTTCTCATCAGAAAAGAGATTTCTTTCTCTCTCAAAGTCCGTTCTTTCATAATTCAAAAACTTTTCAAGAGCAACACTATTAGTTCCAGGATCCTCAATCCTCTTTCAAAAATCTTTTCTTTGAGTTCGAAGTTTATTTTTATCAAATCAAGATTTTTCTTTTTGCAAAAGTCTTCATACATCATATGATTAGGATTCCTTACACGCTCTTCGAGTTGTGCTACCAAAAACTCAATTTTATCTTTCAAAACATTATTTGTGTGTTTAAATTGACCAAGATAAATATTTTCTCTTAATAATTCATCGATCACATTCATGTTATTCGTATGTCGAGCTTCGAGTTTAGCTGTTGTAGCTTTTAGCTCAGAAACTTGGTTTTTAGAACTCATCTTTGAACTATAACCTGTACCACTCAAATACACAGTTAGTTCGTGACAAAAATATAAGTATGGGTTACCTGATGAAGTGATCTCGATCGGCGAGTTTTGAAAAAATTCTAAGAGTTCTTTAAAAATAAAATAAAATCTCGATTTGACAGAAAAAGTTGTCGATACCAAAGGATACGATAAGAATTTATGTCGGGTTAAGATAACTCGGCAAGAAAATTTATCGGGTGAAGGATGAACGACAAGATTTTAAATCGGGTCAACAGGAGTCGACAAGATTTTATATCGGGTCTAAAGGAGCCGACAAGAATTCTTATCGGGTCTAAAGGACGCAATTAGAATTGAAAACAAGATATCGAAATTCCGTTTTATCTTTACTTAGAAAAATTGAAGAGCAGGAACGAAGCCTTCATCGACAAAAGAGAACAAGTCTTTTTATGAAAGAGAAGATGTAAGTTCCCGAGTCTCCAAAAAGATCAAAATAAAGTAAAAAGGAATTACCAAAGTTTAAAGTGTGTAATTTAGAATCCTTAAACCAGAAAAGCTGCAGGAGTCAACGTTCCTGAGTTTTCTAATAAAAGAGAAGCAAAAGTACCTCAGATTAAACTAAAGTAATTAAGAAAAAATTAAACACAAGAATTTCGAAGAAAATTTTTTTGTCGATATGAATGGTGCGATAAAAATAACTTGTTGATAAATAAAGGTGCGATAAAAATTTCTTAACGATAAATAAAGGTGCGATAAAAGCAGAAGCTTGTCGATCCAGGCTTAGGAAACTTGTGTCGACAAGATTGAACAGAAAACAGAAATCGAGATTAATACCTTCTTTTACGAACTCGATTAGAATTAGATCAACAACTCAGATCGTGAGACTCTGATACCAATTGTTGATCCCATATTAATCAGGTAACCGTATAATGATAAGAACAATATTAAGAACACAATGAATAATACTTTATGTCGTATATCTCACTTATAGAATTCACGGTTACATAGATTTCTCTCTTAAACTCTCTCTAGAATGATAAGAATTAATGTACTTATTCTAATGTTAGCCCTAACCTTGTATTTATGTGGTAGACATTTATCAAAATAAGGAAACTAAGAGATAAGCTCAATATTCACTTATCATAATTACAGTATTATCGTTTCCTAATATTAAACCTTCCTAAATACTGACTTTGTTGACTTTTGCATTTTGCCCCTTCATGTCTTCATATTTGTCATCTCGGATACAATATTTTCAGACCTAACAAAACGTAAATAAGAAAAACGATATTAGTGACGCGGAAAACCCCATAGAGGGTAAAAACTTTGGACGACTGTTGATGCCAAAAATTAACTTAACAAAGTCAACTTAAGGTACTTGTGGACCTGATCGATCAAAGGAATGATTCTCCCAACGAACGTAAATAAAACAAAAAGTAAATCAGAGACAAGAGATTTAGTGACGCGGAAAAACCCTTGGACGAGGGAAAAAACCGCGGACGATATGTTGATATCATCGATGCACTATGGAAAATGACGCCAAACAGGGGCGTCGTCCTTTAGAACTATGGCGTACAATTATAAGTGAAAGAAAAACTTAAGTTGTCGTATTGAATCTAGAAAGCTATTGTGAGTTCTTCGGCTTCAAGAGTGCGTGGGAAAGTTCATGTGTTCGCTTTGATGGCTCGAACCTTTGCTTTTATATCCGTAGTTACTTGTAACGGTCAATCGCCATTGATTGCCTCCATTAATGCTTTTGATGGTGTTTATGCGTAACTGCTCAACGATTCTGTGAGGCAGATAACGGCTGATCGATGGAAGTAACGGATTTTGGTAGTAATGGTCAGAGTCGAACGTGTGTCGGGCGTCAGAGGTTTCATCTGGGACTTCCGTTCGACTGCTACTTCACAATTCATTAAACATCTTTGGTTTCTCGTTCTATCCCGTGGTCGAGAGTTTTATTCTCGGCCTCCATTTTCCTGTGTCGTGGTCGATATCCAAGAGTCGTGCAGAGTTATTGGTCGTATGTTTTCGTCTGTCTTCGAGCATTTCATTCTACTATCAGTCTCAAGGGCCTGGGTTAGCATCCGGGGGTCATAGAGAGTCTTTGATCGGGCGTTTTAGTCATTGGTCGAGGGTTTGAGATTTTTTCCGAAAGAGTTTTCCCCCAAATTCAAATTTCAAGCATCAGCTTTATTTTGAATTTTGCTGAGACACGTGTTGCTGGTCCGCTGAATGCATTCAGGGGGAGTGGAGTCGTTTGATTTCGGGCGGGAATAGTTCGCATCTAACTTATCCGATTAGTCTAGGCTGAGGATGCAAAGATTATCCATTCAGGTGATGATGGCTTTTGATGCATGACAGTCATGCGTACGCACGAGCACGCATTGGCAGCTGTTATGGACATGTGTCGTTTATCTGACGGCTGCATGCGGGGGTGCGCGGAACAGGTGTAGTCCCAGGGAGACGAAACGATGATTTGAGCGGGTGTTCGGGATATATAAAAGGAATTGATCGCCTTTACATTTCTTCTTCCAGACTTTTTCAAAAAACATTCTCTCTAAAAACCTTCAACTTCTTTTCTTTCTTAAAGACATGTCGAACCCTCTGAGTACTATTCAGACGGCATGCGACCTTTGGGATTTTCTCGGCCTCGCCCAGCCGTAAAGTGTCGACGTGGTGAGTCCCAGTGGCCTAACGGTGGATGAGTGTCCGACGGAGGCTTTCATCCTCTATGAGTATCCTTTCTCGATCGGCCTGAAGTGGCCGTTTCCTCGGTTGGCTGGAATGATGATTCCTCCGGGGCAAATGATGCCTCAGTTCTGGAGGGTTGTGATGATGATTGACAGATTGTCATGTAATTGGGACCCTCCTTATACCGTTCACGAGCTCTTGATGGCTTACGCGGTGAAGGCGGATCCCCAGTTCCGGTACAACCCTTACGTCCGGGGCGGCAGGGATCAGGCGTTGATTTCTTGGACTGGGGTGAACGACCGAGATTGGAGAGAGAGGTATGTGTTTTGTTACCCGCGACCTCCTTCCGAGGGTGAGCAATGGATAATTCGCGGCTCGCACAAACGAGGTTAGGATCCCAAACTTTATGCTTTCGACTTTGGGTGGGTTCCTGACGTTTGGTTGTTCCTTATGCAACGGTGACGTGTGAGCTTCTCCCTTCTCCTAATTCTGCAGCGATAGTCGAGCGTTTTCGGAGAATCCCGGATTGTGCGTTTCGAACGCCGGAGGACGGGGGAGACGATGATTCTGGCGAGGAGGGCGAAGCCATTGTCCTTGTCGGAACCTAGGGGTCTTCCCTTCATTCGGAAGAGGGAAGGGCAGGTAATCACTTGTGTTTTCTTTTAGTCCTCGTTTCCTTCCCTTTGACTAGTTTGTTCTTGATTTTCTTGGTTTCAGAAGAAACTCGAGGCCCTTCGTCCGGCCGTGGGATCCTATCTGATCGGAGGAGTCTGAACAGGAGGGGGTCGCTGGGGTCCGTCCCGAGGGAACCGTCTCCTAGAGCCGAGGGCACTAGGGGGGAGAGGATGTCGAAGGCAGCTATGCCTTCGCGCGTGTCTGCTTTTCCTCCGTCGCAAAGCGAGGGGAAAGGCCAGTCGCCGGAGCTTTCGTCGCAACCCAATCCAGATATTTTTATTCGACGTTTTGTCCGATGGGGTCATGACTCCCATTTCGTATGTCGTGCGACATGCATTCGAGTGATCGTGCGTTCTTGCGATACTGACGCTAAGTGGTCTTTTGTTTTTAGGCCATACAGGCGGTGCTCGGCCAGGCGGTTGCCACGGTCTCCAGTGTGGAGGATATTGTGCGAGAGCACGAGTCTGCATTACAGGCAAGGGGGTGGGAGGCGACGGCCGGTGTCGACGGGCTTCGTCGTCTGGTTGAGGATGCTCGGGGGGAGCTTGCACGTGAACGGGGTTCCAGTTCCGCCCTAAAGGATCGTCAGGAGGAGGATCCGGAGAGAATAAGGGCGCTGGAAGTCGAGATGAAGGTGGCAAGGGAGGCCCTTTCAGAGAAAACGAAGGAGGCCGATGATCTGAAGATCTGGTTGGGGCGAGCTCACAGGT
This sequence comes from Silybum marianum, assembly GCA_036898165.1. NCBI lineage: Eukaryota > Viridiplantae > Streptophyta > Magnoliopsida > Asterales > Asteraceae > Silybum > Silybum marianum. The sequence goes on from CM072529.1 coordinate 33,729,701, forward strand.
CCGCTGGACCGTTTTTTCTTCCGGTACCCCTGGCTTTCCGCCGCTTTAGCCTTGTTGTCCCTATCATCCCGCGTGTGCACACCCACGTAGAAATCATTGTTACGAGGATGACAAGCTTTGTTATCAATCACCGTTCCAGGTTCTATGTTATCTGGGGATCCTGGCTGGGAGAACTTTAGTAATGGTGATGTGTAGGCCTTCTTTTTCTTTTAGGGTCACCTACTTCAGTCGCGCCTCTTTTGTCGGAGACAGAGAAGGTTCAATCACATGTTCGGGTAGGGCTCGGTCGAGGGGTCTATTCTGTTCTTGGTAGAATCATTTCTGGCGACTAAGCCCGTAACTTAGTAAAAAGACTAAGAAAACTTTTAAAGGGACCTTAATAGTCAGACGAGCGTTTCTTGGCGATAGAGCTGACAACAGATAGTAAAAATATATTCGGAGGGACTCCCGACCTTTAGACGGGAAGTTTCTGGTACAGTAATGCAAATTGCAAAAACATAATCGAAAGGAATTTTAATTCTTAGACGAAATATTTCTGGGGATTGAGCCCACAATAATTTAACTAGTAAAAACATAACTAAAGGGAAAACTAACTCTTTCAAACGAACGATTTTTGGCGATTAAGCCTGTCAGAGGGGGTGCCTCGATCGACATTCGTGGGGTCGGGCCCTCTTGGTCTTTCAGACGACTGGGCCTTTAGCCTTCGCACGTTTCAAAAGCGCCTCGTGCTTCCGGGTCGCGCGCCTCCGGCTCGTACACAGCTTGTCATGCCCCAGCTGGCCGTGATGTTCCGACGGTTAGTGACCGACGTGTGCTTCTGCTGACGACTCGATCGAGCTTTCGCTTCCAGTTCCGTCGTTTCCGCTGTCTCTTGGTGCATTTTTGGACGTCGTGCGATTTTATGCTCGAAGGACCTTGCGTCCGCCCAAACTTGCGTCGGGAAGCCCGATCCGGTCCCTTCTTTCGTGCGTTGATTGTGGGATGACGTTCGACCTTCGACCGAGGCCCATTCTTTGCGGTTGGCTGCCTCGTTTTGATCAGGTCACAACATTGTAGCGTCTACTATCGAGGCTTGATCGGGGGGTCGAGTTGCAAGAGTTCTTCAACGGAAAGAACTCCCGCAACAACGACAACCCACATGAGGCTGTAGCGTATGCCGATGCTGTTATGGAAGCACGTTCACGATAACGTCCATAACCGCCTTATTCCGAGGCTACCTATTCCAACAGGTGCGGTGCGATATTCGCGCCGGTGCTGCGTATTCGTATGAAACAATCGTGGTTCTGCTGAGGGCGTTCGGCCAATCCTTTTCCGTCGGTCGGTCAGGACGATGCCCCCAGGCAAATCCGGTGGTCTGGGCATGTTTCCCCTGCGACTGCCGGGCGTTTACTGAGTTTTCTCGGCCCGTCTTCCGGGACCGTTTCCAGGGCAACGTAGTGATCTATGGATAATTCCTTGAATCGGGTCCCACGGATGGCGCCAAACTATTTATGCCAAAAAATTAACTTAACGAAGTCAACTTAAGGTACTTGTGGACCTGATCGATCAAAGGAAGGATTCTCCCAACGAACGTACATAAAACGAAAAGTAAATCAGAGACGAGATTTGGTGATGCAGAAAAACCCTTGGACGAGGGAAAAAACCGCGGACGATAGGTTGATATCGTCGATGCACTATGGAAAATGACGGCAAATTGGGGCGTCATCCTTTAGAACTATGGTCGTACAATTATAAGTGAAAGAAAAACTTAAGCTAGCTTATTGAATCTAGAAAGCTATTGTGAGTTCTTCGCTTCAAGAGTTCGGGGGAAGTTCATGTGTCCGCTTTGATGACTCGAACCTTTGCTTTTATATCCGTGGTTACTTGTAACGGTCAATCGCCATTGATTGCCTCCATTAATGCTTTTGATGGTGTTTATGTGTAACCGTCTAATGATTCTGTGAGGGAGATAACGACTGATCGACGTAAGTTGCGGATTTTGGTAGTAACGGTTCCGTGTCTAAGGCGTGTCGGGCGTCAGAGGTTTCATCTGGGACTTCCGTTCGACTGCTGCTTCACAATCCATAAAACATCTTTATGAGTATTAATGACAGTAACCGTTTCTAACTTTAATGCTATTGAATGCGCGTCGCCGGTTACGTCTGTTAGTATAAATGACGGAGGACCTGCATTAAACATTATGAAACGACCGTCTTTACGAGAGTTGGTAGCGAGAAGTGTCGGTTGTGAGATTTTGGTCGCAGGACCGTGATCGCTGGACGGTGGACGGTGGACGCTGGACCGTAGACATTGACCGTGGACGCTGGACGACGGACGTTGGACGGTGGACGTTGGACCGTGGACGCTGGACGATGGACGCGACTTTTCAGTCATGACTTGGATGAATAACTATCGTGGTTATTTATCCTTGTTGGTCAAGGGTATGGTTGTCGTGGGTATTATCCTCGTCGATCGATTTGGATTTCGAAGCCATTTGAATTTTAAAACTCGTAAAGAAAAAATTCAACCATCGGAGACACGTATTGTCTCTGAATCGTTGGACTAAAAATTAATTTAGTCAGTCGGAGATCAAACGATGGTTAACGGATGATACAGTCGTTGAGGACAAGTGTTATAACAATCATAATTAATATGATCATTAAAGGTGATAGTTTCTAGCGTTTTACAGTCGATTGGTCACTTATGACGTGAGATTTAGCAATGATCGTATGATCATATGCGGGTTTACGTTTGTCGTATGTTCGTGCGATCTTGCAATGTTTGTTTTCACGAGATCATGTGATCTGCGACTTTTATATTGTGCGACATGCGATGTGCGTTCGAGCGTTCGTGCGGGCTTGCGTTGTCCGTTTGTTCTCGCGAGATTGTGCGATCTGTGACTTTTGTATCGTACGACATGAGCCGTGCGTTCGAGCGTTCGTGTGGCCATGCGATCTTGCAATTATTCTTATTGACAGATAGATGTCCAAAAGAATGTGCAAGTACTTTCGCGAGATCAGCGATCTGCAACTTTTATATCGTGCGACATGCGACGTGCATTCGAGATATCGTGCGATCTTGCAATCATTGTTATCGATAGATACATGTCTAAAAGAATGTGCAAGTAGTTTCGCGAGATCATGCGATATGCGATTTTTATATCGTACAACATGCGACGTACGTTCTAGCGTTCGTGCGATCATGCGATCTTGCAATCATTCTTATCGACAAATAGATGTCTAAAAGAATGTGCAAGTAATTTACGTATGTCGAATAAACGACAATACATGCGACAAAGGTGAACTTTTTCCGATAGAGGACTTGCGACAGAGGCAAATTTCGTCCGATAGAGGACTTTCGACAGAGGCAAATTTCGTCCGATAGAGGACCTGTGATAGATGCAAATTGTAACAATAAGTAACTTGCGACAGAGGCAAACTCCATGAGACTGCCGACTATTAATTTTTAGGTGGTTGATTGTATTTCCGTCACAGGATTATTCTTTATGACTTGCAGCAATCATATTTGACCGACACGGTCCTTAAATGAAGTAACTTACAGTTCGAAATTGCAATTAGCATGAGTTACATTTGACATTCTTGATAGATCATTCGATCTATATAATTTCTTGCGATCTTGCATAAGATAAGTATTGTTCAGGTGGTCGTTGGTTTGACCAATGATCCTTCGAGGCATAAGTTAATATAACTATTGAAGATAGTTTATATAATGTACGGTAATCATGAAAGTCATGACATGTAACCCATTCGATAGAGATGAACTTTGGATCAATAATCACAAATAATGTTTGACGTCACAAACCTTCATAACTATTGAAAGTCTCGACGGAGGTCGTCGATTATCGTATATCGAAAAGAATTTTTTTCACTATTGATCGTAGAGGATCGTAAGATCGTGCGTTCCTGCAGTAAACCAAAGATAGAGGTGGTCGTTGGATTGACCAACAACCCTCCGATGTTTAAGTTAGTAACGTTTCGTTAAAGAATAATAATAGCAGATTAGAGGAAATAACTTACTAATATGTGATCGACAGACGCTTGTCGTGCAACTGGTAAGCTTATTTCGTTTTAGTAAAATGGCTTCACAACCATATACCAAAGTAAAAAGATTTTGACCGGTCGAGGTTCGGGGAGTCGTCTTTGTCAGTGACTACGCGTTTCAGCCATAGTCTTATCGTACGAGTCTCCTTTGTTAGCGATCATGAGTTTTAATTTGCGTCTTACCATTACTAGTGATCATGCAATTTAACTTGTGAATTGCCTATGCTGGCGACCATGGAACTTGTGGTGATGAAACTACCGTCGACGGAACTTGCGACGTTGGAACTTGCGTCATAGTTATTGGCGACGATCTATTTTTACCTTGTGTTTTGTCGTAACTGGTAATCATGTGATTCAACAAGAGAGAAGTTACGAGGTGGTTTTTGGTTGAACCAATAACCCTCAAATGTTCATAGTTAGTACTCGTTTCTTGCATCTTGAACGTTAATAACAACTGAACAATGGAAAAGTATTATAAAATTAATTCTTTTAAGTGTACCGTATTCCACTGCATGGGATGTCGCGGTTGTCTGTGTACGTGGTGATGAGAGTAAACTCGTGATCGTCTTTTCGGGAGATCTTGTCAAAGATATATAACATCTTGTTGTGCTTTAGAGTTTTGCTCATTTGGTTGAGCAATTCTTTCGATAAGCGTCTTTGAACTTCGCTTGCATCCTTGCGTCTATGATGAAAATTTGCGGTCGACATATTAGAAACTGAGATCTTCAAGAAAGATACGTTTGTAAAAATTTCTTATTTATTTCGAAGACAATCCTTAGTTGAGTCCCACGGATGGCGCCAAACTGTTAACGCCAAAAATTGCACCGCTCATTATTTTAGCAAAACCGTATATGCCGAAAATCGCTTAAAAACAATTCAAGGTAGGGGTGCGGAAATTGTCAACTATAGGATTGAACCTTCGAAAAATAAAGAAAAATGACGGAGAAAACGTAAATAAGACAAACGATTTTGGTGACGCGAAAAACCCCATAGAGGGTAAAAACCGCGGATGACAATGGAGGTCGTCAATTCACTAGTGATATCAAACAGGGACGTTGTTCTTTAGAGCGATGGTCGTACGATTACTAGTGAAATAAACGTATGTAAAAACTAGACTAGCGTATGGAATCTAGAAAGCTGTTGCGTGTTCTTTTGATTCAAGAGCGTATGCGGTCTGATTTCGGGTGAATTGGTCGTCCCTTTTGTCCTCCGAGGCTCTATTTATATATGGTTATCGTCATCGGTGTTCCTTTAATATATCTTTATGAGTATTAGTGACAGTAACGGTTTCTGACTTTAATGCCATTGAATGCGCGTCGTCGGTTACATCCGTTAGTATAAATGACGGAGGAATTGCATTAAACATTATAAAACGATCGTCTTGTCGAGAGTTAATAGCGATAAGTGTCGGTTGTGAGATCTTGGTCGCAGGACTGTGATCGCTGGACGGTGGACGCTGGACCGTTGTCGCTGGATGGTGGACGGTGGACCGTGGACGCTGGACCGTTGACGGTGGACGATGGACGAAGGATGCTGGACCGTGGATGGTGGACGGCAGACGCGACTTTTCAGTCATGACTTTGATGAATAACTATCGTGGGTATTTATCCTTGTTGGTCAAGGGTATTGTTGTCGTGGGTATTATCCTCGTCGGTCGAGGGTGTGATTTTTTTACCTAAACTATGATGAAATTGATAATTTGTTGATTACATGAAAAATTAGGGAAGTAAAATATCCCGATTGGCTTGCGAACGTGGTCGTCGTGAAGAAGAAGAAGAACGGAAAATGGAGAGTATGCATTCACTTCACTGATCTCAATAAAGGTTGCCCAAATGATCCTTTTCCATTACCTCACATCGATGCAATGGTTGATACGACCTCTAGACATGAGTTACTAACATTTATGGATGCTTATTTAAGATATAACCAGATCCTAATGCATCATAACGATCAAGAAAAAACGGCCTTCATGACTAACAAAGGTCTTTATTATTATAAAGCAATGCCATTTGGTCTTAAAAATGCAGATCAACATATCAGTGACTCGTCAAGCGAATGTTTAAAGAACATTTGGGACACACGATAGAAGTATATATATCGACGACATGCTTGTCAAGTTCAAAAAGGCGACAAATCACATTAACCATATTCAACAGTCGTTCGACATACTTCAAAAATACAATATGAAACTAAATCCTACAAAATGTTCCTTCGGAGTACATGCCGGAAGGTTTCTAGGGCATACGGTCACACGACGTGGCATTGAGGCCAGCCCTGACCAAATCAAGGCAATTATTAATATCCAATCACCAAGGAAGTTGAAAGACTCCCAACGACTAATCGGTCGAGTCGCAACATTAAACATGTTTATCTCCTGATCCTCTGATAAATGTCATTTGCTTGATAATGTTTTGAGAAAAAATAAAGGGTTTGATTGGACGAACGACCACAAACAAGTATTACAAGATTTGAAGCAATACATGTCCTCACCACCTTTGTTGTCAAAACTAAAAGATGGAGAAGAATTACAACTATACTTGTCGGTAATTCCAAATTCTGTAAGTGCCATCTTAACACGTGAGGACGACAAACAACAACTCCCGATATATTACGTAAGTAAGTATTTACTAGGGGCCGAAAAAAGGTACTCAACCATCGAAAAATTACTTTTTTCTTTAGTCGTTGCTGCCAAAATATTACGTCATTACTTCAAATCTCTTACTGTTATTGTCTTTACTAACTATCCATTGAAATTTGTCTTAAGAAAACCAGAATTAACAGGACGACTAGCGAAATGGAGTATTTATCTCAGCAGTTACGACATCATATTCAAACCAAGGACGGCCATTAAATCACAGGTCGTCGTAGATTTTAGCCCAAACCTGAAAAAACGTGCGATAGAAGAAACTTTTACTGTGGCGACTCATGACGAATGAACATGAAATTTGGATGTCGACGGATCCTCCAATATCTGGGGGGCAGGCTTAGGCATTATCTTGAAGTCACCACAGGGAAGCATAATGGTGTACTTAATATCCTGTGACTTTAAAGTCACCAACAATGAAGCCGAGTATGAAGCACTGATAGCCGGGATGAACTAGCACCCGATTTGGGGGCAAGAAATATACATGTCAAGAGCGATTCTCTGTTGGTCGTCAACCAAATTAATGGAGAACTCACGACAAAAGACTCCAAAATGACAGCGTATCTTCAAAAAGCCAAAACTTAAGATGAAAAATTCGAACCATTTGTCATTCGACAAATACATCGAGACTAGAAATCACAAGCTGATGCATTAGTTAACATGGGATCTGCGTTAATAAAGTCATCCTTCGACTTCATCCCACTGGTCCATTTAACGACACCACCAATAGAGAACAATCCCCAAGTATTTTCACTTGAAGAAAACAATGACGATGACTGGGCGAAAGAGATTAAGGAATATATGATGAACAATCATCTTTCAAATGATAAAATGAAAGGTCGCCAAATCAGGTTTAAATCATCCAGGTATGTCGCAAAAAAAAACGAAATATCAAAAGTCCTCCAAGAAATGCATGACGGAGAATGTGAAAACCATTATGGAGAGCGAAGTTTAGCCAATCGAATCCCACGACAAGGCTACTGTTGGCCTAACTTGTGACAAAATGCAATGAAATATGTGCAAAGTTGTGATGCATGTCAACAACATTCAGGTATGACCCACCAACCCTCTGAATTATTACATTCATCGTTGGTTAATAGCCCTTCATGCGATGGAGCATGGAAATCGTCGGTAAGTTACCTCCGGCTCCTAGGCCAAAGGTATTTCTGTTAGTCCTCACCGATTATTTCTCAAAATGAATAGAAGCGGCCGCCTTTTCTCAAGTACGAGACAAGGAGGTCATATTTTTTATCCAGAATAACATTGTATGCATATTTGGCATTCCATCAGAAATATTTTGCAATAATGGTTATCAGTTCATAAGGGACAGAACAAGTCGATGTTGTGAAGATCGAGGAATCAAACTTACGACGTCAACACCTCGATACCCTCAGCCAAATGGACTCTCCGAAATCGAGCAACAAAGTAATCGTCAATTCAATCAAAAAAAGACATAAAGTTGCTAAAGGACGATGGGTCGAAGAACTACCAACCGTCTTATGGGAAAATCGAACGACTCCACGAACTTCTATTATCCAATCACCTTTTTCCTTAGTATATGGGTGTGAAGCCATATTGCCCATTGAAGTAAGTCTTCCAGTCACACGACACATATCCGTCGATCACAACTTGGTAGTCCTGAGTGACGATCTAGATGCGCTCGAAGAGTTAATATATATATATATATATATATATATATATATATATATATATATATCATACATGCGAATGGCATTACAACTGAAAAATGTACTTTAATAAGAACGTAAAAGCAAAAGTATTCAAGGAAGGCGACTATGTCCTTCGACGAGTATTTTAGAATACTAAGATTTGCATGCTAGTAAGCTATCCACCAAGTGGGAAGGCCCTTATCGAATACCTGAAGTCGTTGGAAAAGGGGCATATCATTTACAAACTTTAGATGACCAAGATGGCCGACTTCATTGGGTCTTCGCCCTCCAAGTGAGGACGCATGATGGTCGCCTTCACCTTCACCCTAGTGTCATACTCGATGGCTTTCAACCTTTCCTTAAGGTCTGAGATCTCACCGTCGGCCTCGTTCAGCATGTCCGCAAGGACCCCAACTTCTTTTTCATTCGCAACTAGGGTCTTCTTAGTTTGCTATAGTCACTGCCTCCTCCGCCGTCGCACAATTCTAGAGCACTCTTAAGGCGACTCTCCAGTTCTTCCGTAGCATACCCTTCAGCCTCCAGGTCGTTTAGGGCATTGTCCAGACATGCCGACAAAGCCTTGCATCAAGCTGCTGTCGCCTTCTCTTTAGCCAGAACATTTTCCTCTCTAGCTAAGGCAGTGTCTTCCATCAAAAACTTTGATGGAATCCTGACCTGGGTATTAGGCGACGCAGAGCCCGACGCCTCTCTTGATGGCGGACGACCCAATAGATTTTTGAGCCGTCGGGGAGACGACATTCAGTGGCTTCGCGCTTATAACGCCTTCAAGAGGCGTCGTCATCTTGCCAGAGCCAAGGACTTTTGGAGAGTCGTCGTCCTTTGAAGATGGTTCCCTCGGGTGAACCATCCAAACTCTTTTCGTCCCCGACCCTTCCGTCGAGGACATCGTTTTAAACTCCATGCTCTTACGGGCAAGGAGGGTCGCCCTCTCCTTTGACATTGGAGGAGGGTCGGCAGTAGCAGCAGCATCGGCAACGTCACACGATGATAAGCAACACCAACGTTACCAGGGATGCTAACGCTGGTAAACCATAACGAACACCATTTGGAAGAGGATTAGCATGAAAAGCATTTCTTTTGGATAAGCAACTATTCAAACTAGGAAGATAAGTTGATTTCCTGATAACTTCCAGAAGACTGAACAACCAAAATCTAGATCAATCTTCACTATCCAATGGATGATTATCGGCAATCAAAATTCTAGATCACACTAAAACCTCCAGAATAGTGAATGGTTAAGAATTATACGCACATAACAATAGCATACACTCACTGAAGTTGGCATTTAAAGAAAACTCCAGAATAAGGATTGCAGAAACTCAAATTTCTAATCTTCCAATCAAATAATGAATCAATCGCCCAGTTCTGGAAACTTTTCAAATCCGACCCTTCAAATTTCACAAGCTGGAGATTTAACCAAGAAAATCAAACTTTTGACTTTAATAAGTCAACTGATGAACAGTAGCTGAAGGGCTTGATAGGCGATACAAAGATATTCATGGAATTGATACCGTAGGGCTATGAACACATCGACGTAGCACGAGGTTGTCTTGCGAATAGTAAAACAATGAACTAGTGATATCTCGAACACATGCTTTACGAGAAAAAGCTCAGAACAGTGTCAAGGGGGTCAAGAGGCAACGCCCTTGCAGGTTGAGGGCAGCACCCCGAGAGAAAATATTCCGTACAAGCTTAGTCGTATAGGATTTCGCATGTGCAAAATTTTAATCATGAATAGTAAGTCACGCACGATAAAGGGAGAACCATTTTATGCGAGGTTCGGGTAGGTTCGGGTAATATGTATGTGAGGGTTCGGAAGACTTGGTACAAGCTTTGTACGAGGCATCATATGGACAGCTTCATGCGAAGCTCGGGAAGGCTCGTACATACCTTATGCGAAGATGAATGAAGTCTCGTGCGAAGATGTCCTTGTGCGAGGGTTGAACATGTCATGCGTGGCTTTAAAGATCACTTCGCACAGAGGTTATGCGAGGCTCGTAAGATTTCTCATAAGACTTGTGCTAAGTTTATTGTTCATCCTTCGGACATAACTAAGCGAAACTTCGTTTGAAGATGTCCGAGGCATATGAACTTTGTGCATGCAAGAGATATGAATATCATCCACTGTTGAGTGCAGATCTCGATTTTTGACCCAAAACTTGTCCAAGGCTTCTGAAAATTGACATGTATGCTCACAATTCGATTTAGAACACTTTTACTACATGACGTTTATGCTAAAATCATCATAATCGAACACTTTGATCCCAAAACAGTTGCAAAATCACGAAGACCCAAAACTCTCAAAATATCAATCTAACTCCCAAATTCTTGTAACTAGTAAAAGTAATTGATTCTAATTTATTCGCAATCAAACCACAAACCAATTTGGCATCAAATCACATCAGAATAAGCACTAAACTATCAAGAATTGATCAAAAACTTACCATTTCATTAAAAAAATTTGAAATATGTTGTGTAGATGATCACCTAATCAATCACGCCCCAAGGCACCCGGTTTTTGATTTTCTGATGATAGGTTGAAGCCACTTCCTTCATGTCATGTAACCAGGGTCGTTCCAAAATCACGTTATAGGCTAAAGAACAATCAATGACATTAAATCAGGTTTGTTTGTTGATTCCTTTGGCGTTGATCGACAACATTATTTCTTCGACAGTGCTCGTGGCGTTGCCATTGAACCTGACCAGTACTGTCGAACATCGTATGATCTCCGATTGATCGATGCCCATGACTTTCAGGGTGTCGAGAAATATTATATTGGCTGAACTCCCGTCATCAATGAGGACTCTTTTTGTCGAACAGTTTCCAATGGTCAGTCGCATGATCAAGCCGTCATGATATTTCGGCCATATTTCTCCATTGTGGTGACAATCAAAGATTATTGGCATGGCCTCCAGTTCAAATTCAGATTTTGATCTATATACCTCTGGAATCGTCAAATCTTCCTTCTGTTGTGAGGCATGTCTTTTGGCTGTAGAGTAAGTTAATCCACAGACATCCGATCCACCTATAATACAATTCACAACTTTAGTAGTATTCGGAGATGTAGGTCTAGGGATTTTACCTGTGCCATCGTCAGACGGTATGTCTTTTAGATGCTTTTTTTTGTAATATGCCAAGCGAATTCCTTTCGCAAAACGAGGTAGTCGTCGGTCAAATGGCCAAAAGAGTCGTGGAAGTCACACCATACGAATTTGCCTTTTTTGTCGTCTTGTTTATTGCTTTTCATTCGCCAAAAACGAAAGTGTATCTTCTATCCTTGACACTTTCAGGAAGAACCTTCTAAAGATCGTTCGATGTTTAAGTTTGGAACCTTTGTATCTTCTATCCTTGACACTTTCACTTAGTGTTCTTGTACACCTGAGTCAAAACCTTGTGAACCCCTTTTTAAGGACTCAAAGAATGTGATTAAAGGCAAGTCCATTATTCACCTTCCTAAGGTCAAGAAATCTCCTAAACTTAAGAAAAGTGATTCTACTCCTTTAGTGAGTCAACCCTCGACTTATAGGCAGAAGATCCCTGGATTGTAGGATCTTATTTGCCCACGTCATATGAAAACACTGCTAACGTCAGATGAACCTAGAGGGTCACACGCATAAGAGTGTGTAGATCATGAATTAACCAAGTTGATTATAACCCGACAAAGTTATAAGTTGTAAAGTGTGAAATTTTTATTCTAATAGAATAATAAAGTGTGCAAAATATAATTATGTTAATTATATAATTTAATTATTAAGTTGATAATTAAATTGGAATAATTATAATGTTAATAATTATAATTAAAAGTCCAACAGGCCTAAGGATAATGTTTTATCTAAAAGCCCAAAGGGTTAAGTAAATTTTACTTGAGCCCAATTGGTTAATTAATTATTAAGTTAATAATTAATTAATTAAGATATGGAAACTTATAATTTAGTCAATAAGGCCTTGCGGACTTAAATGAGCCCGGTCCAAGAATGGAGAAGAAAGTATATAAAGGCATGTTGCCACATTTAAGACATACCACAATTAAGAAACCTGAACACTTTCTCTCCTCCCTCTCCTCTCTTGAAATTGGCGCACACACACAAACCACAAGAAGAAATCGATTTTCTTCTTCTATTCTTCGGGTTTTAGGCTAGCTACCATTCACGTGGTCTATAAAACCATTGAGGTATTGTTATAAACTCTCTATGGTTATGTTTAATCCTTAAAGTTGTTAGTAACGGATCCGGGCTATCTAGGGTTTTACCGGTTATTGTTTTTCTGCTGCATGTTTATTGTGATCCCGGTTTTAAAACCCTACAGTCGTATCAGACCCCATTATAATGACTTTAGGGTTAGAATCAATAGGAAATTGGTTAAACATATGAAACCGGGAACCACCACCATCGCCGCCGCTGCCGCCGTGCGCCACCGCCGCCGCCGTGCTCCGCCAGTCGTGCCGCCGTGCGTCGTCGTGTGGCGTTGTGCTGCCGCTGTCGTGCGCCACCACCGTCGACGGCCACTTTCTGGTGAAGCGTTTCCAATTGTTTTTTGTGGTTTTCCCCTTTTTGTTAATTGGGCTTTTAGGGTTTCACGGTTTAAGCCCGTTTTGGCCTAATAGGGTTTTAACCTATTTTGAATGATTCGTAAGGCTTGTTAATTATGTTTAATTGGACCCAAGCCCGTTTGGTTGTTTTGGTTGTTTGCCATGGGTTGTAATTTTTTTTGCGATCTGCGTATCGTTTCCGATATCAATGTAATGTAATAGTCAGGTTATACTAGCCTAGCATTGTTTTTGTAATCGGAAGACCGAAGGAATCAAAGACGGTGTCCCGAAGTCCATCTCGGTTGGCAGAGCTAGTGGGAGTGGACATGCGGTGTACTTAGGTTTGGACCGGGGTTTTCGTGTGGGCTCAAGAAAACCTCATAGTTAGGACTAATCTAATCCATATTGTGTGTTTGCATGTTTACGATTGTGGTTGTTTATTTTTCCGTCTTTTAATTGCGTTTAATTATATGTTATAACTATTGCAATGGTTTTTAAATTGGAAAATTTTGTCGCAACCACTAATATCGGTAAATTGTAAATGTTTTTACAAATTAATTTGATAAGATATCAAACTAATACCGATTTAATAGATTGTAAATGTTTTTACAAATAAATTTGATAAGTTATCAAAGTAATGAATTTTAATAAAATAATTGGTACCGACTCAAAATAGTTTTAAAATTGATTAAAACGTAAAATTGGAATGAAGTCGGTAAAACCCTTTATGATTAAAATATGAGTTTTTCCCCACCCATTTAAAACGGTTATCGAGCCCATAAGTAACCAATTTCGGGTGAGCATTGGCGAGCTCGGGATTGGAAAAGTATGTGGTCAGATAAAAAGCCGACTCACAAGATCATTGCACGTTGTGTATTGCCCGCCTGTAATGATAGTCGTGACCCGGACGACCAATTTCTGAGTTGTTACTCAAAATAGAAATTGTGACGTTTTAGTATGGTTAAGCTCACTTGAGGTATTTGTACATTGTGTATTGCCCGTCTTCAAATGATCATAAGGTGAAGATGTGATATTAAACATGTCTTTAAACTTAAAAGAATCTCACAGTTGGAAGTTGCCTACCTAAATAATTAGTTTTCAACATTTGCGTATTGCCCAATTGTGAAAAATAATGAAATACGGATCTTAGCTAAATTTTTGAATTTTAAGGGTTATTCAAAATTTTAAACTAATACTAAAATCGAACATTAGTTTCTGTAGATGTCTACTAATATAGAAAATACAAACTAGAACGTATCTCAGTTCACTTTCCGGTCCATTTTGGACAAAGGAAAACTAAATGGACAGAACTTCCTAGAATGGTTCCGCTTGCTAAGGGTTGTCCTTAGGAATGAAGAGAAGTTCTATGTTCTCGAGAATCCCCCACCAAACCCCCCAGCTAGGAATGCTTCTGAGAGTATCCGGGCAACTTAGCACCTAAGAGACTCTCTAAGTGTGTCCTGCCTAATGCTAGACTCCATGACTCCTGAAGTTTTGAAGGAGCATGAGGAGATGACAGCCTGGGAAATGATCACCGCTCTGAAAACCATGTGTGGTCAACAGGAGAGACAAGAAATGTTTGATACTGTGTGATCATAACATGCTTGTATGATTCAAGAGGGGACATCGGTCTGTGCCCATGTCCTAAGGATGAAGGGGCATATTGACCGGTTGGCTCGACTGGGATACCCACTTGGTCAAGAGTTAGGGATACCCACTTGGTCAACTGCTGAGAGAGGGATTAACTCCAAGCTGGAGAAAACCAAGTCTGTCTTGATGATCAAGGCAAAAGGAGGGGTAACCAAAAGGAAAGTGGTGACTAGTAGAGGAAAGGCAAAGGATGGAAGTTCCAGCAAAAGCAAGAAGAACGAAGGGAAGATCCCTTCAGATGCAGTTTGCTTTGAGTGCTCTGAAAAGGGGAACTGGGAGAGAAACTGTTCGGTACTAATTGCAAAGGCAAAGAAGGAGAAATCTATAATAGTTGGACCTTCAGGTATGTTTACTATCGATTTATTCAATTCTGATTATGATTCTTGGGTATTAGATACCGGATGAGGAGCTCACATATGTGCTTCTCCATAGGCACTAAGAAGTGAAAGGTAACTACGACCAGGCCAGTTGGAGCTCAAGATGGGCAATGGGACAAGAGTTGATGCTGTGTCTGAAGGAAAAATATGATATGACCCTTCCAAATGGTCTAGTTATGAAACTTAATGATTGTCTTTACGTTCCTAGTATTTTTAGAAACATTGTTTCAGTTGCACGTTTGAGACAAGATGGATTTATGTTTAAATTCCTTGATGATGGATCTATTTATGCATGTTTGCATGGTGTGTTATATTTTATAGCCAAGCCAGTTAATGGCATTTATGAAATGGATATTCATGATGATCTCAATATTAAATCGAACATAGTTGTGGCACTGTCGTCTTGGCCATATAAACAAGAAACGCATTGCCAAGCTCCAAGTGGACGGGATCTTGGAATCAACAGATAATTCTTTTGATAAATGCGAATCTTGTTAATTAGGGAAGATGACTAAGGCACCTTCAAAGGAAAGCCTGAAAGAGCAAATGAGTTGTTGGGAATAATACATACTGATGTGTGTGGGCCCTTCAACCCAGCCGCAAGAAATGGTTGCTACTACTTCATTACATTTACTAATGATTACCGTAGATATATATATGTTTATCTAATGAAGCACAAATCTGAAAGCTTTGAAATTTTCAAAGAGTTTCAGAATGAAGTAGAGAACCAACTTGGCAAGAAGATAAAGCCATTCGATCTGATCGAGGTGGTGAATATCTGAGCCATGAATTCACATAACATCTTAGCAAGTGTGGGATTGTATCCCAACTTACTCCACCAAGAACACCACAACGTAATGGTGTGTCTGAAAGGAGGAACCGTACCTTGTTAGATATGGTTAGGTCTATGATGAGTCATACCAAGTTGCCTATGAGTGTTTGGGGATGTGCTTTGCAAGCAGACGCCAAAATACTAAACAATGTACCAACGAAGAAGGTCGACAACCTCCGTATGAGATGTGGACTAGGAAGGTCCCAAATCTATCTTACATGAGAGTTTGGGACTACGCTGCTTATGTTAAGCGAGAAGCTTCTAGAATCTAGAGCCTAGATCAGAAAAGTGCATCTTTATGGGATATCCCAAGGAGACTATTGGGTATTCTTTCTAGAACCCCAGTGAGAACAAGGTGTTCATTTCACAGAAGGCTGAGTTCCTAGAAAATGATTTTCTAACTAAGACAGGGGACGAGGATAGAATCGAACTTGAGGAAGTTCATGAAACACCTACAGATGCACAGGTTGACACTAGCGCTCAACAAGATGTTGAACATTAAAAAGATGTTGAACCTCAACAAGATGTTGAGGATACCAACGAGAGACAAACGAGCCGAAGGTCGGGGAGAATTCATCAAGAATCGGATAGATACCTAGGGTTTCTAATTGGCTGTGACGATACGGTTGATGATAAACCGTCAAACTACCGACAAGCTGTGTCAGATGCTGAATCTAACAAATGGCATGATGCCATGAAGGCCGAACTTCAATCCATGAAGGACAACTAGGTTTGGGATCTGTGGATGCGCCCAAGTTGCAAAGTCATAGGGAGCAAATGGGTTTTCAAGAAGAAAACCGACATGTATGGGACCGTGCACACGTACAAGGCTAGGTTGGTAACGCAAGGTTTCACTCAAACTCATGGTGTGGACTATGATAAAACCTTCTCTCCAATAGCCATAATTAAATCCATTAGGATTTTGCTTGCCATAGTTGCATATCATGATTATGAGATATGGCAAATGGATGTCAAAACCGCGTTCCGTTAGCGAGGGACGTGTACATGGTACACCAGAAGGTTTTGAAGATCCAAAGCATCCTAATAGAGTGTGCAAGTTGCTTAGATCCATTTATCGACTAAAGCAAGCGTCTAGGAGTTGGAATCTTCGTTTTGACGAGAAAATCAAAGAATTTGGTTTTATCAAAAACGAAAATGAACCTTATGTATACAAGAACGCTAGTGGGAACATTGTTGTCTTCCTAGTTCTGTATGTTGATGACATACAAATCATTGGAAACACGTCTCGACGCTGAAAGGTGTAAATTTCTGGCTAGGGAAGTATTTCTCAATGAAGGATATAGGAGAAGCCACCTTTATCCTTGGAATAAAGATCTATCGGGATAGATCGAGGCGCTTAATTGGATTAAGCCAGAGTACATATATTGATAAGGACTTGAAATGCTTCAATATAGAGAGTTCCAAGAAAGCGAACTTGCCAATGGTACACGGGGTACAACTAAGCAAGTCTCAATGTTCTTCGGGGAAGGAAGATATAGATCGCATAAAGGTTGTTCCCTATGCTTCAACTATTGGATCTATAATGTACGCCATGATATGTACTCGACCAGACATATCTTATGCCTTGAGCATGACTAGCAGATATCAGTCGAACCCTGGTGATGCTCACTGGGTAGCAGTAAAGAGTATCATCAATTACTTGAGAAGAACTAAGGATATGTTCCTGCTATATGGTGGTGAAGGAGGAGATCTGTGTGTTCGAGGATACTCAGATGCTAGCTTCCAAACCGACCGTGACAACTTCAGGTCACAATTTGGTTATGTTTTTACACTCAATGGTGGTGATGTGAGTTGGAAGAGCTTCAAGGAAAGCCCTATAGCAGACTCGACTACAGAGTAAGAATACTTGGCAGCTTCGGATATCGGGAAGGAGGCCGTGTGGATGAAGAAATTCATAACGGACCTAGGAGTAGTTCCTAGCATATATGGCCCCGTCGAGATCTATTGTGATAATGAGGGTGCCATAACACAAGCGAAGGAACCTAGGTCTCACCAACGGTCTAAGCATATTCTGAGGAAATATCACATAATCCAAGCGATGATCAATCGGCAGGATGTGAAGATTTGCAAAGTTAGTTCAGAAGATAATCCGGCAGATCCATTCACTAAACCTATGAGTTAGAGTAAACATGATTTCCATACTAGCTCAATAGGTTTGAGGTTTTTAAGTGTTTGAAATGATCTGTAAAGTTAGTATGACCTTTCGGAACATCAAGCAATGAAATTCTATCTGTTTTGGCATACTTGTATGAGTGATTACATTAATTTTGTTGTGTTATATATTAACATGTTTAAATCTGAAACTATATGATATAGTTTGAAATTACCCATGGTTACTTATCACCGGGGGACTGGTGATGATCTATGTTCATAGTGAAGTTTGGTCAACGTCAAGTTGGGCCAGCATGTTGCAACCAAAGTCACTTGCACTTGTAGGTTTAAGTGTTGGAAGACCCGCTTTCAAGATCACTTCATAGTTTGGCGTCATAAAGTGAGTCTTGAAGTTGATAGTTATTTATTTACCCTTTGATCTGAGACATATATTGAGACCTCGAGCATAAGGGTGTTGTACCCTGATATATGCCTAACGTCACCTTTAACCGGGTGATTATAAGGGCTATGTTGAGGGCAATATGATCTATGTAAGGGTCGTATACATGCAATATGGAATTTGCTCCCACGTCATATAAAAACACTGTTGACGTCAGATGAACCTAGAGGGTCACACGCATAAGAGTGTGTAGATAATGAATTAACGAAGTTGGTTATAACCCGACAAACTTACCAGTTGTATAGTGTGAAATTATTATTCTAATAGAATAATAAAGTGTTGGAACTCAGATCCCCATTTATACTAAAATGATGTTGATTATGAATGTAAAATAAAAGCAAGCGGAAGCAATTACAATCAAGAATCAAACTAGAATGTAAACAGTAATGAAAGAGAATAACAATATGAATCAAACGATAATCTGTATTTCACTCAAGATGCGGAAGATTACAATATAGGAAAATACAGATTATGCTCTCAAGTTCTTTCCCAGATAATCGACCCACAATACAGTGATGGATCTCTCTATTTATACTGTTACAAATGGAAAGTCAATCAACTAGCCTATCACGTATTGACACATAAGCAAGTCCTATAACAAATTCAGTTACGCACGGAAGGCATGACTTGCCACGTCATTCAAGAACATGTGTAGTTCATTAAGTAATATCCAGAAGATGCTCAATCTTCTGGATCATCATTGTAGCTTCTGAACTACACTTCGGAAGTGGCTGTCTTCTAGAGAGACTTGCTTCGGGAGAGTTTACTTTGTTCTTCGAGATAAGTTCTGAACCATACTTTTAGATACAAAATTAAGTCTAACAATCTCCTGCTATGTATGAAATCAGAACAATGGCTAATGATAATGAAAGAATAAAGTAAAAGAAAATTCATTACATTACAGCTACTGTAATGATTTAAAAACGAGCTTGTGGACGGCTACTGACAACTTTGTAGAACTGGTTAGTAATCTCCCTTAGCTTGATTACCCCTTCTACATGTCTTTCCATATGATCTGCTACCCTTCTGATGTTTACGTTAACGTCATCCTTCTTTGCAACAATTAACCCTCTGGTGACATCTAGCATACCTTCTGAGTACTTGAACGCTTCCTTTAGTCTTAAGAATAGTTTTCTCATTGGTCTTCTGAACACCCCCTTGTTCAGGTTCAAGTATAATATCACCGACTCTCTTTGATTAAATATTTTCTAAGTCATCATTTTGAGCCGTGATACTTAACGGGTCCAAAACCTCTTTCAAAACCTATCTGAAAGATAACTTTAGCTCTGTAGTTGACAAATGCTTCCATACATCTCAGGATCCTAAGGTAGGAAATCTTGTCATTCGCACTTAAGTCTTTTCTTTGCTTCATATACATCCCAAGAGGTATCAGATCTGAAGGATCCAATGATAATAAGTCATTATCACAGAAATAACAGGTTTGGCCATTTGCTCTTACTACTTGATACGCAGTGTGCAGGATGTTTGTATCTTCAAAGTAGTTTGTCTTGATTCATGTTATTCTTTTAATTGGTGATGAAGCAAAGACAACACTTCTTTCCTGCCCAAACTTTGCAAATCTGGCATTTGAGTTGTCAGTGAAATATGGTAATACTAGAGCAGCTCTTTCGTTTCTTTTAGCATATAAATGGCTGAAGTATATTTCTCTGGTTGCAGATGTCTGAGAAGGAGTAATTCTTTCAATCTGCACTGGATCCATATTCCTTCGAGCTACCACATTTCTTAACATTCTTTTAGAGTTTGTAAGAGGTCTAACTCGTAACTCTTTTGCAGCTTGAGCTTCTGGGATTGTTTCCTTTGGAGGTTGTTGATCATATTCTTGAGGTGCAGAGGAAGGAGCTTCAGAAACAGGAACTTCTGCTATGTTAGGAATTTTGAAGGTTGGGACTTCTGAAGTATTCACTTCTGGAGTTGGAGTTGTTTGTGCATTTGGAGTAGAGGTGGATGCCTAACCATGGGCTCTTGGTCGTGTGCAGGTGTTTCTTGTTCTTCTAGGAATAGGAATTGTTTGTGTTCTGTTTCATTCAAGACCAAGAATGAAATTAGCCATTTATGGATCTGCTGGTAAGGAACGCATGGCAAGTGGAGTTACATCAATTGGAGCTTTAGTGTTGGATGGATTTTCTTGAGCAGAAGGATTTTCTTGTTGTTGCTCTATAGGTTGTTGCTCTGAAGTTTGTTGTGGCAGTTGAGATGAAGGTTGAGCTTGAGCTTGTTCAGAGGAAGATCCCACCTTCTGCCTATTCTCCCCCTTCTGAGGATCAGAGGCATCTGGATCCTGATCCTCAGATCTTTTTCGTTTGACCTCAGCTTTCTTGCAATCTCTTTCTTCCTTTGCCTTTCTTCTTGAAGCATGATGCTCAGAGACTGATTACACGACCGTTGTTAGTGTATTTACAGAAGCATCTGTTAGTCCCAATTTTAGTGTTGAAAGTGTAAAAAGGAGAACCTGAGATTAAAGTATGAAAGATCAGAGATCGTTCAGACGAAGAGACTTCAGAAGTTCTGAAGAGATTCCAGAAGAAGACTTCAGAAGTCTAAAGTGAAGATCAGAAGTTTGCTTATACAGAGCATCTTCGGTACTATATACACAGAAGCTTCTGTATGTATATACCGAGCTTCTGTCCTATCTGTCCTTCTGCTCTTGGTTCAATCCTCGTCAAATCTTCAACTGGTTATTTGTAAATGTGAATGTGAGTTGTTTCTTTGAAACTCTCCATCTCCAAATTCCCTCATCATTCCAAATATGTAAGATATATGATCACGATTAATCACATGTCTACTCTTTTATCTTAATATTGTTCTTCATTTTGATTAATCGTTTTTCAATTTATAAACTGTTTGACCTAAATTTCTTCCGCTTTATAAATTTTCATTAGATCATTGATTTAATATGAGATCTGGGTTCCTACAATTGGCATCAGAGCCTATTGATTTACTCAAATCAAACGATCCAATCAGTTGATTTTATCTCATTGAATCCAATTTATTTCATCTCATTTCTAGATCTATAATATTCTTCTTTTTATACTTTGTTTTCGAATTGTTCTCGAAAACATCATTCAATTCCGTATTTGAAATCATTTATATTCAAATTTAGTTTTGATTTCATTTATATTCGATGCTACAAAGTTATTCTCATTAGATCTGAAATGTGGATGGTTTTTGGGAAGAAAATTGAATGCCAATATGTTAAAAATTGTGCGCACAAGGTGTTTGATAAAATCTTTATTAGAGACTTGGTTTCTTCAAATGGCATAATGAAGATTCATTTTCAATGTCAAGAACCAAAGTTTGGAAATCAACACTTTGATTGTGATTTGGTTATGCAAACCCATATTCAATTTTTGAGGCGTTGAATAAAAATCAGGATGCTGACAGATTTGCGATGTTGTGCTATATCGGTCGTATCTCTCTCATCACAGTACCAGTCCAAGCGATTCTAACGGCCCTGGATAGAAAACAGACGGATCTAAAAGTTTTATGTTTTGAGTTTTCAGTGATTCGATCTGTAGAAGGCCTAGTAAATCGTTGAAGTCCAAGGTAGTGTGCTGAAGCAAAGTTGTTACGTATCGAGTTAGATCTGCTTCTTGACAGAAGGACCAGAGCTTCTGGACTAGAGGACCAGAGCTTCTGGACTAGAGGACCAGAGTTTTTGGATTATTACATGCCTTAGACCAGAAGACTCACTCAATCAAAAGTTTACATGTTAAATTAGAAGCTGTTGGACAGATCTGCACGAGTGTACTAAAACGTTCACATCTCATGCGTCCGAACTCCAAAGAAGGTGAATCAGGATTTTTTAGAAAGCTAACACACTGACCTACAATGTTCATGTTTTGAGTTTTTCCAAACTCAAAATATTTCACGACCAGAAGCAGCGTAGAAGTTAGTGCAATGCTGCTGGACAGAACCTTTCTTTGTTGATTTTATATCTTATGTGTTGATGAGTGGTATTGTGGCTTGTTCTATATCACGTGAAACTTCATAATTCTATTCGTTGAAGTTTAAATTAGCCACGACTTCAGTTCATCTCAAATCTGGACCCATTCTTCAAAGTTTAATTTGCTTCTGAACAATAAAGAAAAGGAAAACAAGAAGCACAGTTCAGAAACAACACTTCATCAGAGATTTGTTCTGGCAACCAGAGATAGGCTGTTGAAATCCTGTCAATGATCAAGAACTACCCACCATAATTTTCATCCTTTGATCTCACATTGGGGATCTTAGAATTAATCTTGGTGGTTTCGAGTTCTATTTTTGGAATAGATATTTCTGGTTGATATTATTTTGGGCTCCTCGACTATGGAAGATTACTTGAACAAGCTCTTGTGCTGAATGACCACTC
The DNA here is from genome assembly GCA_036898165.1 of Silybum marianum. Classification (NCBI taxonomy): domain Eukaryota; kingdom Viridiplantae; phylum Streptophyta; class Magnoliopsida; order Asterales; family Asteraceae; genus Silybum; species Silybum marianum. The sequence goes on from CM072529.1 coordinate 33,752,405, forward strand.
AACTCATGGTTCATAGACAGATTCTTTCTTATTAGACTGATTCTGCACAACATTGTCACACAACTCACACTTTATCTATCCATGTTTGGATGAATCAATATGCTATGGGGTTAGTTGAGGTTCTGAGACTAACAGTTGTGTTGAGTTTCTACAGGTCAAAGTTGTATTTAGTGCAATTAGTGGTGTTTATGGCACATTGAATCTGATTTTCAAGTTGAGAATGAAGAAAAAGAGCATCACATTGAGGGGGAGCTTGAATTACTTTTTCAGTCTAGATCGTCGTCTGAATATTCAATGTCTTGAAGATCAGAAGAAGCAATCTTTTTCATCCAGAGCTTCTGGTTGAACACCCAGAGCTTCAGGACAAGCTTCATATGACCAGAGCTACTTCTTGATCTACTTATCGAGGATATCTTGGACTTGAATAAAATCTTGTGCAAATATTTGGAATGGGGTTACTACATCAAGGGGGAGCTACATGTTTATCTAAGGGGATATCCAGCTTCAAAAGCTCGATGAGAAGACGACTAATGACTTTCAATAGGGGATATTGTTAGTCCCAATTTTAGTGTTGAAAGTGTAAAAAGAAGAACCTGATATTAATGTATGAAAGATCAGAGATCATTCAGAAGAAGAGACTTCAGAAGTTCTGAAGAGGGTCCAAAAGAAGACTGCAGAAGTCTGGAGTGAAGACTTCAGAAGTCTGGAGTGAAGACTTCAGAAGTCTGAAGGTCAGAAAATCAGAAGTTTGCTTATATCTACAGAAGTAGAAGACTTCAAACGCTTATACAGAGCATCTTTAGTACTATATATATACAGAAGCTTTTGTGTGTATATACAGAGCTTCTGTCCTCTCTGTCCTTCTGCTCTTGGTTCAATCCCCGTCAAATCTTCAACTGGTTGTTCTTCTTATCATAGCCCGACAACTCAACAAAGAACGGTTACTTCATTTACGCGTGGAGCCTTTAACATTGGAGGATGCTTTAACAGTGACACTTTCCTTCACATGCTGAATGACGTCGATAACCGTCTAACAAGATTTGTTAGTGATTCCTTGTGACGTGTCTTATTGTAATAAGCTAGTCATTTGACTTTCCTTCTCCAAATACCCTCATCATTCTAAATATGTAAGATATATGGTCATGATTAATCATATGTCTACTCTTTTATCTTAATATTGATCTTTATTTTGATTAATCGTTTTTCCACTTATAACTGTTTGATCTAAATTGCTTCCGCTATATATATTTTCATTAGATCATTGATTCAATTTGAAATTTTGACAGGATTTGAAAGTGCAACTCATCTAGAACATGTCTATCTTCTGGACAAGGCTCTATATGGTTTAAAGTAAGCTCCAAGAGCCTGGTATGAATGTTTAACAAGGTTTCTGATTGACAATAAGTCTGAGAAAGGTAAAATTGATGCTACATTGTTCATCAAAAGGTGCAAAGGTGAGTTAGCTATGATTCAAATTTATGTGGATGACCTTATATTTGGTTCCACTAATCAAGAGGGTGTAGATTTGTTTTCAAAACTAATGGAAAGTGAATTTGAAATGAGCATGATAGGAGAATTAAACTTCTTCCTAGGGCTTCAAGTTAAACAAACTATCTCTGGCATTTTTATAAACCAAGCCAAGTATGTTTCTGATATTTTAAAGAAATACAAACTTCACAACTTCACTATAACAAAAACTCCTATTTCTCCAAATACAAAACTTGACTCTGATCCCTCTGGGAAACAAGTAGACATCAAGAATTATAGAGGAATGATTGGATCTCTTCTGTACTTAACTGCTAGTAGACCAGATATAATGTTTGCCACCTGTCTGTGTGCTAGATATCAAGCCAATCCGAAAGAATCTTATTTGGCTGTTGTGAAAAGAATCTTTAGGTATCTTAAAGGAATACCCTCTTTGGGTCTCTGGTATCCAAAGCATTCTAGTTTTGATTTAATTGCATATATTGACTCTGATCATGCAGGATGTAAGTTAGACAGGAAAAGCACCTCTGGAAGCTGCCAACTTCAGGGGAACAGACTAATTAGTTGGACATCCAAGAAGCAAAACTATGTTTCAACTTCTACAGCAGAAGAAAAATATGCTGATGCTGCTAGTTGTTGTTCACAAGTCATATGGATGAAGACTCAACTTAGAAATTATGGCTTTGTGTATGACAAAATACCCATCCCCTGTGACTTAGAGAGTGGAATAGCCATCACAGAAAATCTAGTGCAAGACTCAAAGACTAAGCACATTGATGTCAGGTATCATTTTATAAAGGATCATGTGGAAAAGGTGTCATTGAAATGTACGTTGTTTCCACTTATTACCAACTTGCTGACATTTTCACAAAACCTCTGGATGAAAACAGATTCAATTTTCTAATCAGCAAGTTGGACATGCTTAATATGTAATGCAAACCAAGAATCTATCTCTCCAATAGCTCTTCTATATTTTTATTTAAAGCATGTCTTTACCATACTTTTATTTCCATCATTTTCTGAATAAAATTTTCCATCGTACGCATTACAAAAGCCTTTGGCATACCTAACCATATCTCTGCATCTCAAAGTTGTACATTATTCACGACTTTATGATCCAAATACAGTTTGAGGGGGTGCAGAAGATCAATGCACACATTAAGAGGGAGCAAACTAACATGCAAAATTCAAGGGGGAGATTTTTATGTTTCAAAAAGATAGCATGTTCAGAACCTCTTTATTAACTCTTGCCGCGAAGGTTAACCAGAAGTCTCTGACTCATCTAACTTTTTGTTGGAACCCAGATCCCTTTGATTTCTCTAGAAAAGTAGATTAACAAAAATAAAAGAGATGAGTGGAAGCAATTCAATCTACTATTTAACTAGAACAGTAAGCAATTAATTAGAATAACAGTATGAAGATCGAAAGGTAATTGTATTTACTATCCAACACCGATGAATACAATACATAGGAACAATGAGCGTAATTCTCTCATTCGATCGACAATGAATACACTGAAGACTAGCTCTATTTATACTATTACATTTCAAAAGGCAATGAGCTAGCCTATCAAGAAATGACATGTCACTTGTACTTCTAACAGAATCAGTTGCGCAAGAGAAGTGTGACATGCCATGTCACTTGCAACGCGTGTGATGCGTCAGGTTGAATCCTGATGATCTTCAAACCTCTAGGGGCTTCTGGAATACCTTCTGAAGTCAGAGACTTAGATAAATTTTTGATTCATAATTTTCATAGAAATACTTTCTAACATTCTCCCCCTAAGTATGAAATCAGAAGTATGCATTACAATACAGAAAATGAAAATTCATTTCATTACAAGAAAAGAAAATACAAATGATAATCAAGAAATCAGAAAGGAGCTTGAGGATGTCCACTGATCACTTTGTAAAATTAATTTGTAAGCACTCTTATCTTGATAACTTCTTCAAGCCTTTTCTCTATTCTTTCTACTACAATTCTGATCTTTGCATCTTTTCTTATATCTTCCTTCTGAAGTTGCAACAGATCTTTGATAAGTTCTACTATTTCAGCAGAGTACTTAAATGCCTCTTTTACCCTGAAGAGTCTTCTTCTTCATGGTCTTCTGAGGACAACCCCTTCTTCTAGTTCAAGAAAAATGTGGTCAGGTTGAAAATCTTCGATGGCTTCCATGTCTTCATTTGGACCTGTGATGCTTAATATGGACACTTGTCGTTCAAAACCAGTTTGGAAGTCCACTTTCTTTCTGTATCCAATGAAGGATTCCATGAAAGATAAGAGTCTGAAGTAGGCCACTTTATCATGACGTTCTCTATTTGAAGCCATCTTCTTCTTCATAAATCTCCCTAGAGGTATTAAATCAGAGGGATTTATGGAAAGCAGATCATTATCGCAGAAGTAGGTTCTTTATTTGCTCTCTCTACCTCATAGATAGTATACACTAGATCAGTGTTTTCAAATCTAAGACGCTTAGCTCCAGTGACTTTTCTGATAGGGGAAAAGGCGAGGGCTTCTTTCCTTGCTTGTCTATGCACGATAAACCTTGACTTGACTTCTTCCCTTACTCTATAATCTTTTGCAAAGTTGGGAAGAAATAGATCAACCTTCTTCTCTGTAACAACATATAAGCATCTTTGAACCGTCTCTCTTGTAGTAGAAATTTGAGATGGTGCAACCCTTCTTAGTTGCTCTAGGTCCATCTTTCTTTTTTCCGCTGCCTTTTTCAACAATTTTTCAGAACCAGTCAGAGTTTTATCACGTTCATCAGCTTGAGCTTCTGCCATTGGTTCATCTGTCTTGGATTGATGGATTTTTGAACTTTGGCTTTCTGGATAATTTGGAGTTGAAGTGGGGATTGGGATTGACTTTGGTTTGGAGGTTTGAACTATTTTAGAAGTTTGAACAGAGGGAGGAGCGCCGAGTCTTGTATTCTGTGGTTCTTGTCTTCTGTTAATTTACTGAAGTTCTAGTATGAACTTACCCATTTCAGGATCTCTGGGAAGCGGACCAGAGCTTACAGCTAAAGGAGTAAGAGCTTGAGCTTGTTGAGCTTGTTTGGTTGAGGATGATGGTGCAGAAGGTTCTTGTTTGACAACTTTAGGTTGTGCAGAAGTTGAGGTAGGTTGAGCACCAAATTTCACCTTTATACTGTTCTCCCCCTTCTGAGAATCAAGATCCTGATCCTTAGATCTCTTTCGTTTCAGTTCTGCTTTCTTACAAGCTCGTTCTTCCTTGGCCTTCTTCTTGGACTCAAAATCTGCAGAAATGGATTGAACAATGGAGGATAGATTTATTACAGAAGTATCTAGAGCAAAAACCTTCTGTGTTAAGTCTGTTGTTGTAGTGGTGTTGATTTTGGATACAAACTTGGCGTTTACATCGTTACACTTTTCAAGTATTGCCTTCTAGAAGGTTGCCAAATCTGATCTTGTAAGAAAGCCAGAAGAGGAAGAGGCTTCTGATGGAACGACAACATCAATCAACTTCTTTATGTCAACAACAAAAGATCCATATTCTTCTACAGAGATAATCACTTCTGGAGCTGGAATGTCATCTGGTAGATTGAAAATGGCTTCTGCATTGGCCATTATTCCAGTATCTATCTTGTTGAATTGATCAGTGACAAGATTCTTTTGTGCTTCTGCAGTATCTGTTATCAACTTCTTAATATCATCCAGAGCTTTAGAGTGCTCTTTTTGTGTGGCTTGAACCTGGCATATTAAGAAGTTTTTAGCCATGATCTTTGATCTTAGATTTGACTCGGTGGTTTGTACAGTTTGTTTTAGATCCACCATAGGTCCCTGAAATTGATCAACAAATGCCTTAAACGTTGCATTTGTGACAAATTCAGAAGTTGTAACCGGTGCATCTCCAACACATGGAGCCTCTTTACTCTTGCGTTCAGAGAGGCCCTCTAGCACACCTGTTTGTACGTTGAGTGTGGAGGGACTTCCATCCTGTCTTCGAGGGATCCTAAGAGGCACCTCTTCGGATCTTCTGATGGTATTGTCTTTATCTCCAGCATCAGAGGGTGGAGAGGCAATAACCATGTGCGTACTTTTAAACATATTGAAAATAGAGATACGTGTTGTGTCCTATTGCCATAACCCCTCTTATGTGAATTCATTGGCATCTACCTTAGGAGAAGGTTTGGACGTGCCTTCTTCTTCTATGTCGTTGGTCACAAAGAAATCAACGTTTTGTGTGGGAAGTGGCGACTTCTGGGGTAATTGAAATCTTATATTTTCATCATCATCCTTTTGAGAGGATGATGAAGATGAGGTGGTTTCACCAGTTGTGCTTGATGCAGAGGTATATAAAGAATCCTCTAACCAATTAGGCTCTGGGTGGTTTGGACTGAGCAGGCCTTGGTCAATGGGTGTAGATGTGTTGGCATCAACCCTAGCATATGTGTTGGCTCGGTTCGCTCATATGTGTCTATGTGGACATCTTCTTGACTCTCTCTTAATAAACGCTCGGCATGGGTAGAGTCACTCAGATGTCCACTCATATTATTTTCATTCTCTGGCTCATTCAGCCCCTCACCAACTACTCTGGCTTCTAAATGCTCTGGGTAGGTATTCTCTGTTCTAAGAATACCAAAGAGCGTCTATAAGAATTTAAGATAGGAGAGGTTTGAGGTAAGAGATTTAGCATGTACCTCGATAGTTCTCTCTGAATGGTGTAGCCGTCCTTGTCAATTGTAGGTTTGTGAGAGTTCATCGTTGATATTTTGCCGAAAGGCTGAATGGATGGAACTTTCAATTGAGTGATCGCTGGATAGACAAATAAGGCTAGAAAACGAGGAAACATGAGTGTTGGAAGGGCTTTGCCATTGTTCTGGTGATTCACCTTTAGGTTGACTGCTGCACTTATCTCTTGAAAGATCAAACTTGCGTAGTCTAGAGGACGATTAAAAAACATCCCATACATGATTGTCAGTATGTTCTTAGTTGCTTGATCCAAAGAAGCAATTTTACAAGTTAAGCTCTTGTTCAGAATAGATACCAATACATTCCACATTAGTGGAAGCTTCTTCCTCTTGAAATCTGAAATCTTTGAAATCCTTTCGTTATAGCCCCGAAAGTTCAAGAACTCTAGCAAGCTTTCCGATGAGGGATTTGGTACCAGATCAGGATTGGGTACTTTTTTTCCTTCAACTTCAATGACAGATGGTGATAAATGAAAGTAACTTTTTTCCTTCAACTTCAATGAAAGTACTTTTTTTCCTTCAATCTTCTTCCTTGTGATTGGTATTTCAACAGCTCGCTCAGCATCATTTGGGAGACCAAAGCTACCAGATAAAGTGTCTTCGTCCTTGATGAACATGGTTTGCCATACTTCTTGGATGTACATCTCAGGGACATTTGGATTTATGAAGGTTAGGGCTCGGTTCAGGGAGTGATGTTGTAAAAATTCTATCATTACATGATACTCCTTGCTATAAGTATTTTGATCCAGTATAACTTGCACATTGCTTTGCTTTAAGGGTAAACGAATAACAGGAGCACTATCGGCAGTGGAATCTATTACTCTTTCTTCTTCATCTTGTACATTCACATGTTCGTTCTGATATGCCATCTAAAGATTTTGGGGATTTAAGGATTTAAAGTTGTAGGATTGCAATTTGACACCGAGGAACGCAGTTGTAATCGAGAGATTGAAGACGGTGAAAAGTGAAAAGGGGAACTTTATCGAGTTTATATAGTGAGATTTAAAATTGAACTCGAGTGTTTTGAATGTGAAAGGGCTATATTTGACTTGGAATGGGGAACGGTTTCTAGATGCTAACGTAAGATTTTAATCGTGCAAACATGCAAGCCATCGATTAGTGACACATGGAAGAAGATTCTAGTTGAATTTTAGGATTAGCACGTGTGTCTGACTATATGGGTCACTCGAGGGTTCTCTCGTTGGTTTTGGACAAAATTCAGTTCCGCTTTGTTTATTTTGAATATTCCAACCAAAAATTAATTAGAAACAATCAATTGGTCAAAAAAAATTGTGAATCAAAAGAAGGTTTTAGAAATAATTGGGTAACATTAAAATATTTAAAAGCAGTCAGTTGGTCAAATGAAACATTTTTGGGACCAAAAGAGAGTTTTATGTCTTGTGAATAATTTTTGGAAGAACTTTTATTAATTTAGAGACTTCTGGATAACCTTGACGGCAAGAGCTAGTTCAGAAGTAACTAATTTGCAAAAAGTTCAAGGAAAAACATATCCAGAGGACAGCTAACATATGTTAGACTTGGTTTTGAAAAATGATGAATTCTCCCCCTTTGAACAATGCATGACTCTGTGCTCCCCCTAGAAAGCTGCAGTTAATGCTCCCCTTGACCTATCTTGGATCTTGAATTATAAGAGCAAGTATCCTTTTGATGGACAGGGGCATCCAGAGATTTCTGGGTGCCTCTGATTCACTTGATGTCATTTGTCAGACAGAGATATCCAAAGACTTCTGGACTTCTCTGATTGATGGAAGGTTCTGAATCCGACTAAAGTAAAACAAGATTAAAGACATGCTAAGATACTTATAGGTTCTGTATAAGTTACATGTTTAGCATGCCCAACTTGCTGATTAGAAAATTGAATCTTTTCTCATCCAGAGCTTTACTGAATAAATCAGCAAGTTCGTAATCAGTAGAGACAAAATACATTTCCATTGTCCCTTTCTCCACATGACATCAATGTGCTTGGTCTTCGAGTGCATCACTGAATTCTTTGTAATGGCTATTGCACTTTCTGAGTCACAAAGGATTGGAATTTTGTCATATACTAGACCATAGTCTCTGAGTTAGGTCTTCATCCAGATTACTTGGGAGCAGCAATTAGCAGCAGCAACATATTCTGCTTCTGCTGTGGAAGCTGACACACAATTTTGCTTTTTGGACGTCCAACTTATCAGTCTATTTCCCAAAAGTTGACAGCTACCAGACATACTTTTTCTGTCTAACTTGCCTCCTGCATGATCAGAGTCAGCATATGCTACTAAATCAAAGCCAGAATTTATGGGATACCAGAGGCCCAAGGAGGGTGTCCCTATTAAGTATCTAAAAATTCTTTTCACAGCTGCCAGATGAGACTCTTTTGGATTGGCTTGATACCTTGCACAGAGGCATGTGGCAAATATCATATCTGGTCTGCTGGCTGTTAAATATATAAGAGATCCAATCATACCTCTGTAGTTCGTAACATCAACTGGTTTTCCAGTGGGATCAGTATCAAGTCTTGTACTAGGAGAGATTGGAATTTTCGTAGTAGTGGACTTATGAAGTTTGAATTTCTTTAACATGTCAGAAACATACTTGGCTTGGTTTATAAAAATGGCAGAAGTAGTTTGTTTGACTTGAAGCCCTAGAAAGAACGTTAATTCTCCGATCATCCTCATTTCAAATTCACTTTCCATTAGTTTCGAAAATATTTCAGCTTCTGCTTTATCAGTTGAACCAAATATAATGTCATCCACGTTGATTTGAACAACAGTTAACGTGCCTTTGGCTTTTTTGATGTACAGAGTAGTATTATTTTACCTTTTTCATACAAATGATCAATCAAAAACCTTGTTAGTCGTTAATACCAGGCTCTGGGAGCTTGCCTTAAGCCATACAGATTTTTGTCCAGAAGATAGACATGATTTGGATGTCTTGCATCTTCAAAACCAAGAGGTTGTAGAACATATACTTCTTCTTTGAGTTTCCCATTTAGAAATACACATTCGACATCCATCTGGTATACTTTGAAATCTTTGTATGCAGAGAAGGCCAGAAAAAGTCTGATTGCTTCTAGTCTTGCTACTGGAGCAAAGGTTTCATCATAGACAATTTCTTCTTCTTGACAATATCCCTTAGCCACCAGTCTTGCTTTGTTTCTGATGCCAATCCCATCTTCATCCTTCTTGTTTCTGAACACCCATTTTGTACCAATTGCAACTTTGTCATTAGGCAGAGGGACTAACTTCCATACCTTGTTTCTGTCAAAATGAAGAAGTTCTTCTTGCATTGCTTCCACCCAGCTTGGTTCTTGCAGAGCTTCATGAACTCTTTTTGGTTCAATCATGCTCAAGAAATTGACAAAGGAAGCTTCATTTGCAGTTGCGGATCTAGTTTTGACTCCTTCAGATGGATTACCTATGATTAAATCTGGAGTGTGAGATTTTGTCCACCTTTTCATTCTTGTTTGGGACATAGGTTGGGCTTGGATTTCTATATTTAAATGCTCTTCCTCTGGGATTTGGACAGCTTCTGGTTCTAGAGTTGAGCCAAGTATCTCCCCCTCAAATGAAGGCATAGAGGAGGTCTCTGGACATTCATTTGTTGAACCAGAAGACTCAAAGGGACCAGAAAGAGTTATTCCGGAAGCTTGAAGTACTTCTGGAATGTTCAAGGTTGGATTATTGGGTATCCTTTCTGATGGTGTTTCTTCTCCTAGAAAATCTTCAAATAATGCGTCTATCTCGGATTCTCTAGAGCCTGAAAGATAGTCAGCAGTAACATTGTTAAGCTTGAGTTCTGAATTAGAATATTCAGAAGTTAATTGAGTTTGATCATCGAAGTCTATGTTAATGCTTTACATTACAGTCTTGGTTCTTAAATTAAAAACCCTGAAGTCTTTTGATTTTAAAGAGTAACTCAAAAATTTGGCTTCGTCAGACTTCTTGTCAAACTTTCCAAGCTTCTCTCGATCGTTTAGAATAAGACACCTACAGCCAAAGATGTGGAATAACTTAACTGAGGGTATTCTTTTATTTATCAGCTCATAAGAGGTTTTAAAATGCCTCTTTATTATTATAGATCAATTTTGAGTAAAACACGTAGTGGCTATAGCTTTAGCCCAAAAGTTGGTGGGTAGTCCAGATGGTGCAAGCATTGTTCTTGCTGCTTCAACTAAAGTGCGATTTCTTCTCTCTACCACACCATTCTGTTGAGGAATGCGTACATAGAGAAGTTCTGAGTGATTTCTTCACTAGTAAGATATTCATCAAGTTTATCATTCTTGAATTCAGAGCCGTTGTCACTTCTGAGTTGTAGTATCTTTTGTTGCAGAAGTACTTGTATCCTTGTCATCATGTTCCTCAATACTATTGGAACTTCTAACTTCTGACGCACAAAGGCAAGCAATGTGTACCTAGAAAATTCATCTATTAGCACGAGTATGTACTTTTTGCCAGGAAGGCTCTGAATTGCAATGGGACCATAGAGGTCAACATGAAGCATTTGCAGAGGACTTGTATACGAATGATCACTTTTTGTTTTATGGGATGTCCTTTTTACTTTACCCATCTCACAAGCAGGACAGAGGTGATCCTTCTGGAAGTGTACCTCTGGGAGGCCTTTAACAAGGTTATGTTTTACAAGCAGTTCAAGATTTTGAAAATTTAAGTGAGAAAGCTTATGATGCCAGAGCCAAACTACTTCACTCTTATTTGAGATGAGACAGAGGGTTTCTTTACCATCCTTAGAAGTGAAGTTCATCATTTATAGATTATCTTTTCTGTTAGCTCCCCAAAGTTCTTGACCTGCTTTAGAAAATAAGTAACAATGTTTTTCATCCAATACAACTAGCATTTTAGAGTCACCAAGTTGACTTACGCTTAGAAGATTGTGTTTCAGTCCAGAAACATGCGCTACTTTGGATAAGGTAACATTACCTTCTTGAAGAGTAGCGTAGCCTTTTATTTAACCCTTACCATCATCACCGATCGTTACTGCTCCACCGGATTTATCTTTAAACTTGGAGAGTAAGTTCCTTTTCCCAGTCATGTGCGTCGTGCATCTAGAGTCAAGATACCAGAGGTGCTCACGCTGTTTCTGCAAACAAAATCAGAGAGATTTAGGTACCCATTTCAAAATGGGTCCTTTGGTGTTAGGCTTGTACTTCTGATTTGATTTTTCTTTTTGAGAATTCAGAGGTTTTCCAGAGACTTCTTGTTTACCTGGTTTGTTTGACCCATTTCTTTTGTTCTAATTTTTGAAAGAGTGATTATGATTGTCAGAAAAATAACCAGAAGGCCGTAAGAAGAATTTTTTTAGTTTTAAGAATAAAGAGAAGCATTCAGAGTTCTGAAACATATAAGAATTCATTGAATTTTCATTGCTGGAATGATAATTACAATATTTCTTATTGTTGTCTATTCTAGCATTAGTCATTCTATTGAACTTCTTATCTAGCCTAGACTTATGCTTTGGAACATTTGAACTCTTTTCTGTAGGCTTCTTCTTGGGAAAGTTCTCTGGAACTCTTGATTTTACTGAAACAGAAGGAACATGAGAATTATATTTCCATTTTGCTTTTTGCTCTCGAGCAAACTTCTGTGGCTGGGATTTCAGATTTTGTTTCACAAGATTTGTGTTCTTTTTGAGATTTGTCTCTTTCTCAAGTTCCAGACATGAATTTGCTTGTATACACATCCCAAGGAAGTTTGGATGAATAGGAACCTCTTTTTTCTGTTCTTTTGGAGGAACGGAGAATATTGGTATTCCATTTGGGTGTTTTAAAACATTTGGACCAGCTGCCCTTACCTCTGTAGGTTTATTTGTATACATAAAAGGAGCATTGCTGTCTTTTAAACAAGGTGAAACATTTACATAAGTAGGAGGCAAACTATTTTCAAAAATAGGTAGTGATTTATCTAAAATTTCAAAGAAATCATCATCATTTTGATCATTGTTTTCCCAAGGATATATAACATCATCATCGTTTTCCCAAGGGAGCTATCTCTGGATGGTTTTCAGAAAGGTGTTTTTCAAGTGTTATTTCTGGTGTAAAGCATTCATCCAGAGATTTAAGAAGGTCGTTTTCAAAATTGAGTCTTAGTTCTTATTCTGCCTGTATGGGTATGAACATATCAGGTTCTGGATTTAAAGTTAAATGAGGGAATGAACCAAAATTAAAAATATCTCCCTTCTTCTAAACAAGTTTAAGATCAACTTGACTTGCTTTTCCAGAAGAATATTCTATATTTTTGTATTTTAGTTTTCTAACACGATGTTCATTCTCATATTTTGATTTTTTAAAAACTGATTGTTCATATAGAATGGGAAAGACAGGTTTCCTGCTCTTTGCCTATACAGAAAAAAGAGTCTAGAGTTAATCTCTTTTTACACGTGTAAGGATCCAGATCCTCAAAACCAAAGCCTGTTTTCCCTACTTGTGTGTTTATCTTATCATGCACCTTCTGAGCATCAAGATAATTTTTAATCAAGAGCTCTTTCTTTTGAAGTTCAACATGCAGATATTCCCTTTCCTTCTGAAAATAATTTTTAAGTGCTACAGAATTTAATCTGTTACTTTCCTTATCTTTTAACTCTTTGTCTTAGCTTCCAGAAGTTTAGCAAGATTTTTAATTTTTTCTTTGAGTTTAACCTCTGTTGATTTTTGAATTTTTAAAATCTTTTCATTTTCAACAGAAATTTCCAGTTTCTCTTTAGTCAGAATTTCCATTTCCCTTTTGAAAATATCTCTTTCTTTTTGTTTAATAGAAGATGAATTTTCAATATTTTTTCTCAGTTTCTTCTCAATAAGAAGCTTCTGTTTCAGATTTTCAAATTCAACATTCAGGTCTAAAATAGTTAGTTCAAGTTCAGAAGAAGAGTCAGAGATAGTGCAAACCGGAGTTTCAGAAGGTTGATCCCCTGAATCAGTTGTCATATCCATTCCACAGAACATGGCTTCATCTCCACTTGATTGATCATCTAGCCAGTTTTCTTTCTCTGCATAATTGGCTCTATCCGTCTTGTTGTGCTTGTATTTGTTTTTGTAGTATTGCTTATCTTTGATAAGAATACTTTTGCAGTCTTTGAAGTAATGACCTGACTTTCCACATCTATAGCACACATCCTTCTTCTTCTCAGCCTCTAATTTCTTAGTCCTCCATATTTTCTGCCTTGTTGCATAAGTTTGAGTGGGACGTTCACTTTTGTTTTCAAATCTTCTGTTTCCTTGAAATGAACGATTACCAAACTTTCTTTTAAGCTGTTTGGTAATAAGAGCCAAGGATTCAGCGAAAGAGTTGATCTCATCATCCTCTGAATCAGAGAGACCTTCTGGGTCAGCCTCTGAGATTAGTGCTTTGCTCTTCCCTTTTGTCTCTGTTTCTTTACTTCTTCTAACTGACCCTGTGGATTCAGAAATGAGAGCCAGAGGTTCGCCAACACTTGTTTTCTTCTGTTGTACTTCCTTCTCCTGTGCTTGAAGAGTGCCAAACACATCATGCAGAGACCACGTTTCCAAATCCTGATTCGCTTGAAGATACATTGAGATATTTGACCATTCTGGATTCAGACGTTTGAGAAATAAAACATTATTATCCTCCTTGGATCGAATAATATCACATTTTTTTCCATAGATTTATCAGATTGTTGAATCTGTGGTAGGTTTGTTCCAGAGTCTCTTCTGGAAGTGCTTGAAAGCTGTTATACTCATTCAGAGCTTAAGCACTTTTATTCTTCTTCATTTTAGCTCCTCCTTCTAACTGATTAGCTAGTTGATCCCATAATTCCTTAGCAGTTTCACAGGAATAAAGGGATTGAAAAATTTCATTTGGAATTGCCATTATTAATAAACGTTTTACCCTGTTAGCAATTCTGACTTTGGCCTTATCATTATCATCCCAATCTTCTCTTTTCTTGGGTATCTTTTGAGCATGAATTTCTTCCGTAGTTGCTGTGGGAGGAACTCTAGGAATAGTGGTCATTGGTATATGGGGACCATTTACCACGGTTGAATATAAATCTACATCTAATCCTTCATAGAAGTTGATCATTCGAATTTTCCATTGAGGATATTCGTCTCGGATTAGTGTAGGTGGTTTGGTCAAGGAACCGGAAGTGTATATGGCGTTCAAATTTTCATTCGCCATTTTTCTGAAAAGCTGAGTATCGATTTTCAGGAAATACGTTTGAAATTTAGAACAATTAAACTTCACAGGATTCAAAACGAATTAATTAGCTTACGAATTTCAGAAACAAACTTGAATACCACAGATTTTGAGAAAAATGTACGAGATTAACAAATTCTCCGAAAACAGGGTAGAATGAAGAACAGTAGTTTAAGAGCTGAAACTAAATTCTAGTAGAGTAGGAATTTCTCCAAAATGGACGAGATCGAATAATCAATAGATTGATTATTAGCTCTGATACCAATTTTTGGAACCCAGTTCCCTTTGATTTCTCTAGAACAGTAGATTAACAAGAAAAACCGAGATGAGCGGAAGCAATTCAATCTACTATTTAACTAGAACAGTAAGCAATTAATTAGAATAAGAGTATGAAGATCGAAAAGTAATTGTATTTAGTATCCAACACCGATGATTACAATACGTAAAAACAATGAGCGCAATTCTCTCAATCGATCGACAATTAATACAGTGAAGACTAGCTCTATTTATACTATTACACGTCAAAATTTCCAAAACAACTAATACGACTCTAATGATTATTGTAATATAGAAGCCTCTGGTATGTACTAGCAGCCTACTGCATGTACATTTCTCTGAAAATTTCGCAATTCATTTTCTTCTGGACTAACTCTTGCCGTCAAGGTTATCCAGAAGCCTCTGAGTTAACAAAATTTCCTCTGAAAAGTCATTCAAATAGGTATAAACTTTCCTTTTGTCCCAAAATATTTTTCTTCGACCAATTGAATGATTTTAAAGTTGTTCAAATATTAATGATCTGAATTAATGATGAAGGAAAACGGTCTTGAAGGTAAAAGTAGTCATTCAGAACTTCTGTACTAGCTCTTGCCTCCAAGGTTATATAGAAAGCACATTTATGATAAGCACTTAAGCAAAACTAATCTTTAAAATTTCTATTGTCTTCAAGGTTATTGAAAAGGTTGTTTTATTTAAGTTATTTATTTTTAAATGTTCCTTAATAAAACCTTCTACTGGTCATCAAATGAATTTTTCTTAAAACCAGTTAGATTGTTTTTCAAATAAATTTTATGGAATAACCGTTCGAATTCAAAGGATTAAAGGAAAATGATTGAGTTTTCCAAATTTCTACACACGCCTATTCCAACCGGTTACTATTTCTAACAGTGCCATGTGTCAAAATCCTATATGAGCTAAATCTGAACCATCAAGACACGCGTACATTCCCCATGGTCCGCATGACTCACTGATGTTTAGCCCACGTCACCCAAACCGTTCCTATCATTTTTACCACCCGAGTACACTCTTCACTCTCATATTTAAACTCGAATTACCGTCACTTGGAACTTTTTACCGTCTCGCTGCTCTCGAATTTTCTGTTGCTTCTTGAATCCCCATTATTGCAAACCTGCAAGTTCACACAAACCCTAACTCTGAAATGGTTGCTCATAATACAATTCCTGCTACTGCGCAAAATCAAGATGATTAAATGATCGATTCCACTGCTGAAAGTGCTCCAATCGTATCCTTAGCAGTCAAACCCAACAATTTTCATGTAATCCTAGACCCCTCATCGTTCCCTAAAGAATATCGAGTTATGATTGAAGTTCTTTAGAGTCACCCACTGAACAGAGCCTTGACCATTGGCAACACAAACGTTCCTAACATATTCATACAAGAACTTTGGCACCGTTTACATAGACGAACTCACTCTCATTGGAAGTTTTGGTATGCCAAATGATGAAGAACATGGTGTTGAAGTGCCGATAACCAGGAGAAAGATTGCCAAACCCTTCCAACTTCCTGATTCGCATATCTGGGTAAACAATGAACCTACACCAAATCCAGACCTAGAACAGAACCCAACTTCTGATGTCTTGGTGGAATTTCTGGTTTTCTTAGGATATAATAAACAACTAACCCGTCTCTCAGATTTCAAGAGGCAATGCTTACCTCCCATGTGGAATGTCCTGGTGTCCATGCTGAATAAAAGTCTCACTTGCAAGATTGGCTCAATGGATCAAGCCAGTACGAACATCATCACGATGATGTATGGAATATTTTTCAATCGCCCTCTAGATTACACTGATCAAATTTTCAAGAAATTTCCGGTGCTGTACACAACAACGATCTCTCTCTGAAAAGAAACAAATCTCTATCAGCACTCATGTTTCCCCGGTTTTTGGCTTTGTTTATACAAGGAGCTATCACCAGATTTAAAATCCCCTGCGTGCAAGCTTTTGGTAAAATTCATGTTATGAAGACTCATCGACCAACCATTCACAAAGACGGCTACAAGAAACAACGTGAACTCTCCAGGTACATGCTCAATCTTATCCCTACAACCTCTTCCATACTTCAATCTTATAGGGACTCTATGGTGATCTCAGAATAGAGGTAACCTACCCTAGAGTTTATAGAAGCCAGTGTACATAGTGAGGGGTCGAGTGAGAATAAGATTGAAAACAATCCGAGTGGCAATCCGAGTGATTCTAACCATGTCGAGCGATTGTTAAAAGAGAGCACCTAAGATGTTCTTGTGGACACAACCGAAAAAATCCAGCCGAGTCCAACCAGAGCTACCACATCTACTAGGGTTGATGCCAACACATCTTCACCTATTGTTACTGGACCTGAGCTCAGTCCAAACCCAAACCAACAACCTAACCATTCAGAGGACATCTCAAATTCTGAATCAAGCACATTTGGAGAAACCTTTTCATCATCTTCCTCTCAAAAGGATGATAATGCTAATATAAGAGTTCCATCACCCCGGAACTTGCCACCTCCTACACAAAACATCGATGTCTTTGTTATGGATGATGTAGACTGGATGGCAGTTGGCACGTCCATGTTAACTACCAATCTAGAAGCCAATGAATTCCCATCAGAGGGGTTATGGCAACAGGGCACACAACGTACTTCCAGTTTCAGTATGTTTAAGGGTACGCACGTCATTATTGACTCTCCACCCTCTAACGTTGGAGAAAAAGTCAATATGATCAGAACATCCGAAGAGGTGCCTCTTAGGAGCCCTCAAGGACAAGATGGAAGTCCCTCCACACTCAACGTCCAAACAGGTGTGAATGAGGGCCCCTCTGGACGCAAGGGTCACGAGGCTCCATGTTTTGGAGAAGCATCGGTTACACCCCCACCTGAGTTTGTCACAAATGATGCGTTCCAAGCTTTTGTTGTTCAAATGAAGTGATCTATGGCAAATTTAAAACAAACTGTTGATAGCTGAAACTCGAATAGCAATGCAGAGCAAACCCATGTAAATTTCGCTTTGAATGAAATAAGAACTACTCAGAAGGAACATACTCAAACTCTGGATCAATGAAGAACTTCTTGATTAATGCCCATGACACTCAAAGAAACTTATCCATTGAGCAGTTTCAGAAGTTGGAAAGCAGCCAGATGTCCAATGCAGAAGCTATTTCAAAGATCCCTTCTGAATTTCCAACTCCACAAGCTATTACTCTACAGAAAAATTTGGCTTGTTTGCTGCAGATATGAAGAAGTTACTTGATGCGGTTATTCCCTCATAGTCTTCCTCCTCTTCTGGATTCCTCACCAAATCAGACTTGGCAAACTTCCAGACTGCCCAAACAGCTGAACTTACCCAGAAAGTATCTACCTTGGATACTTCTATGAATACACCTCAACAGCTGTACAATCAATCTTTGAACATCATGCATCAATGAAGAAAGCCAAGGAAGAAAGAGCCTGTAAAAAGGCTGAACTAAAGAGAAAAAGATCTGAGGATCAGAATCAAGATCCTTTTGATCCTCATAAGGGCAAGAAAAGGCAGAATGTGGGTCCCTCCTTTGAACCAGCTTCAACTTCTAAACCAGCCACCACAACAAATACTCGACCCAGATCATCAGGTCAACCATCCAATTCAACCTCTGCAATCCCAAAAACTTCTCTCCCAATTCCAGAAGTAATTCCATCATAAGATCCTGTTCCTAAATTCCCCATATCTGCATCCAATAATGAAGCCTCAATGAGTCAACCTGTCATTGATCAAAGAATGAAGGCTCCAATGGTTGATCAATCTGATGATCAGACCATTGTTGAACAAACACATAGAAATCAGGTTGAAGTATTACTGAACTCAATGGATCCAGAACAACGTGAAAGAATAACTAGTAGTCAATTTATCACATCCAGAGAAGTAATTTACAAACACCTATACTCAGAAAGAGAAGAAAGAGTACGAATGTTTGCATCAAAATTTGCTGAAGGCTCAGATGTGCGTACAATGGCCAGATTTGCAAGAGTTAGACAACCAAGAGAAAATGTGTTCGCCACTTCATCTATCAGAAGAGTACTTGGATTGAGAACTCAATTCTTTGAAGACTCTGATTTGATGTATATTGTGTACAGAGTTGAAAGGGTTAATGGACAGGTATGTAACTTCACTGACAATGATCTTCTGTCGTTAAATCCTCCTGATTTGATTCTCCTTGGAAGATATATAAAGCGGTTAAGAAACAGAAGTTCAGATGGTAACATTGCATATCTAAGAATTCTGACAAGTATGGAAGGTTTTGTAGACTTCAGAACTACTAAGATAGATTTCCAGATAGGCCTTGAAAGACTTGTGGAAAAAGTACTCATAACTACTCCAAACGAAGAATTGGAATGAATTGCTTCAAAGAAAATTGGTGATCTGATACTAGAACCTGAAAGAGGTATTGTTTTTCATTGACCAACAGGCAAAAAGTTTTTCAGGTTGGGAAGTCATTCGAATATTCGGATGAGACGTTATTGATGATCAGCGGGCTAATAGCTCTAAACAAGGATGATGTGAATAGAACCATCAAAAAAGCTGCATTTGAAATGGAGAAGCATCTGGAAGGGGTTTCCAAGATAAGAGAGATTACTAGACAATATTTTTAGAGTTCTTAGTGGGAATCCAGATGCTCCATTCTAGTTAATCTCTGTACGATATTTTATACTTCAACTTGCTAATGAAATTATTTTCAATCTTGTTTCTTTATATGTTTTGTATGCAATGATTCTGATTTCATACTTAGGGGGAGAACGTTAGTATCTATTTAGAAGTAGGATCAGAATCCTTCTCAAAGAAAAAATATAATCTCTCTAGAGTTAAATGACTTCAGAAGGGATGCACTTCAGAAGGAGTAGTTCAGAAGCAACACTGCCAATCCAGAAGATTGGGCATCTTCTAGATTTCACTTTATAAACTACACGCGCCTCTATGACGTGGCATGTCATGCTTCTCATGCGTAACTGAATTTGTTACAAGTACAGCTGACGTGTCAATACGTAATAGGCTAGGTCTTTGACTTTTCTCTTGTAATAGTATATATAGATATAGCCTTTACTATATTCAGTGATGATAGAATTAGAGAGAATATTTGAGGATAATTTGTGTTCATGTACTGTAATCATCAGCATACTGAGTGAAATACAAATTACTATTGATCTTTATATCATTCATCCTTTATTGCTTACAATTCTAGTTTATGGTTGATTAAATTGCTTCCACTCATACTCTTAGTATTTATGCTTAATCAACTATAATTGAGCATTCAAGGTATCCGGGTTCCAACACTATCCAAGGCTGATGCCTTCTGGGTAAGTTCAGTTGCTGGTGTAGAGTTGATCTTTGAGACAAACTTGGCATTAACATCATTAATTTTTCGAGCATTGCTTTCTGAAAGCTTGTCAAGTCTGCCTTAGTTATCATACCAGAAGAGGTAGAACCTTCTTGAGGGACAACTCCATTCAACAACTTCTTCATGTCTGCAGCAAAAACAACGAATTATTCTGTAGTAATAGTGATTGGTGGAGTTGGTTGTTTAGAAGGAAGATTGGAGATGGCTTATTTGTTGGCATTAATATCACTTTCCAACTTCTGGAACTGAGTGATTGCCAAATCTTTGTGAACATCATTTGCAGAGATCAAAAAGGTCTGAAACTGAGCAAGTTTCTGTGAATGTTCCTTCTAAGTTGTTTGGACATTGCAAAGTGAGAAGTTGACATGAGTGAGTTCTGCCTGCAAGTTAGATTCTGAAGCCTAGATTGCAAGTTTTAGATCATTCAAGGATCCTTTTATTAGATCATCGAGTGCTTGAAACGCAGCATTCGTGACAAATGCAGGAGTGGGGATCACCGCTGCATCCACAACACATGTGGCCGCTTCACCCTCGCGTTCAGAGGGGCCCTCATTTACACCTGTTTTTGCTTTGAGTGTAGAGAGACTTCCATCCTGACATTGAGGGCTCCGAGAAGCTTCCTCTTCGGATGTTCTGATTGTATTGACTTGATCTCCAATATCAGAGATTGGAGAGTCAATAATGGTGTGCGTACCTTTAAACAGATTGAGAGAACGAGTAGGGTTAGTTATTGTTGGTCCCAATTAGGGTCTACAAGAGTTCAATCAAGAGAGAACAGTTTGTAGAAGGGGGGGTTGAATACCAACACACAGATTTTTCGTTTTTAAAAGAGTTCATTAAAATAAACAAATTACAGTTACAAGCGGAATTAGAACAAGTTTAAAACCTATTCTATTGTAACTAAGAAACACGAAGTATGATGCACAAGAAGAAGAAAGAAAGAATAAAGAGGGTATAAGTTAGATAGAAGCATGCATTAAGATGAAGAAGATATCTTCATCTTATTTATACCCATTTGTCTTTGAAACAAGACAAAAGGTATATGCCACGTGTCAAGCTTGGATAGGAAGCTTGTCCTTGTTAGTAAGACAACCATGCTTTTGGCCGAATATGAACAGTACCATAACAGATATGATGGGGACATAAGAGACAAGTCGTACGTCCTTTTCTGACATGGTTCTAGGTTTGACTTTTGTGCATCGAGGATAAGATCAATCTTTAATCTTGTAAATGAAGCTTCATTTGATCGCTGATACTTAATCTTCAAGGATGAATCTTCATTGTCGCTAAGGCTTCACAAGACTTCACACTTTGAGAAGACAATCACTGCTATCACTGAACCGCTTCAGTTCACTTAGCTGATTATCTCTTTCTTCAGCTAGAGTCTTCGACTGTCGCTGAATGGTCTTCTGGTGTGATAACTGATCTTCAGGTCTTCAGTGATAAGCTTGTAGTTCCTTGACCTTCAGCGATCGCTGATAGCAATCAGTGTGTGCTATCGCTGAACTTGAACAGAAGCTTAACTATGGAATTTCACTAAGTATAGTAAATGAATCATATTCAAATCACTGAGAGGAGTTATGATCAACAATCTCCCCCTATTTGATTATGATTAAGCAACATAGGAAAATTGCTTTAAGAGACTAGTAAAGGACTTAGGAAATATTTAAAAAAAAATTCTAAGTGCTAATCTGTAAAAGTCTTTTTCAACTAGTCTATTATCTGAATGAGTTTCATTTATAAGGATATGAAAGTACAATTTTTACAAGTAGATAAGCTTAAAGTACATTCACTGATTGAATTTTCAGAGTGAAAGATCAGTGAGTGAAAGATAGTGTATCGAAAGTAGAACTCTTATGTTCATTGTCCCTTTTACTATTTTCAGGGATCTTTTCAGTACTAGGATGGAGTAAAGTACTTTGAATTTCATTAATTATAATATGAAGAATTACAGCGAAATGAAATTACAATTTTAAAGGTAAAGTACTTGTACACTGAAGAAATATTACAAAGGAAGTAGAAAACTATGACTAGTCAGAGATATTCTCATTTCTTCTTTGTAGCTCATTCTCATAAAGAGTCTTCTGTCGATTCATCAGAGGAGTATCTGACCAGCAGCGCCAAAGCATAATCTTTATGAGAGAGGATGGGGCCTTGTGAATTTCTTGGTTTCTGAAGAGTCCTAAGAATCCTTCATTATCTAAGAATATCATACCAGGTTCAGGCAGTGAGATGATTTCGTCTTCTTCATATCTTCGGTCTTGAGGGAGTGAAGTACAAAGCATTGATATATCAGGGAGTTCAAGATGACCAAGAATGCTTTGATAATCAAACTTAGTTTCATGCTCATTCTTTGAACTTGAACCACCTTCAGCAACTAATCTTTTCTTCTTTGAGGATTCAGGGAGAAGGGGAACTTGCACATGTTGTGACATTCTTTGAAGCAACTGATCCAGCACACATTCCACCACATCCTTGAACATAGATTTGGAACCCTGAATGGCTTCTCTGATTTCTAGCCATTTAATGTACCCATAAATTCCTAAGAATTTGGCTTCTTCTCTCTCTGTTCTGTTCGTCCTTGTCATTCTAACATATACCTTCGGACCACCTCTGTTGGAGTGTCGCTCTTGGATAGTTGCATGAATGATTTTGGCTTCAGATCTTCAAAAATTCATCCTGTCGGTGCACCAATCAAGTTCTTTGTCTTTCTGCTTAGTGCTTCAGAGGTCAGTGCACTTAGGATCTTCTGTTGAGCAAGAATTGGATCTACGTTTATGTGCTCTTATGCTAGTTCTCTCTGAACGAGAGCTTCGGCGACCCTTTCACTCTTTTTCAATTGTTCTTGAGCCGCTTTGTCGTTTGCAGAGTCTTCTCTGAGTAACTTTCTTGCTAAGGCAAGATCATTCTCAGTTTGTGATTTCCTCGTCCCTGATTCTTTGTGCTTCCAATGCTTGTTCTCTCTCTTCTCTTAACAGAAATTAGAATTCATCTACCATCCTTATTGGTACGGCTTCAATGGGTTCAGCTTCAAGCACCCTTATTCTTCTTGATTCGAATTCCCTAAGGAACTTTATTCACCTTTCTTCTTCTTCAGGCTCGCTTATAATCGGCTTTTGAACGCGGCGCCTGGGAATGAGGCCTTCTTCTTCTTCAGAGTCAGTTTCAATTATGTACATAAACTGCTCTTCAGAGGAAGGTTCCTTCCATGAAGTTGAGTCCTTTGGGGGACGAGGATCACTGAGGGAGGGAGAGGAGGAGAAAGATTTGTCAGAGAGAGATTTTGTGGGTGATGAAGGAAGTATGGGGGTTTCAGAGAGAGGTGTTATATAAGGGATAAGAGGAAGAGATACCTCATGAGTGGTCTCCCCCTCAGATATTGAGATAGTGGCATCCAGATCTACCACTTCTTTTCCTTTGCCTGAGGATCCGGATTGTCCCTGAGAGGGATGCTGTCCGTCCCCCAAAGGCTCTTGATGAGTGACTCCGGGTCTTGACATTCTGAAGTGCTCTAAGGAACTTCCAATGTCATCATCATCTTCATCATCATCCATTCCCCCATAGTGAGTGATGGGCTCTTCTTCTTCTTCTCCAAGGAACCTCTGGTTGTGCTCAGCAATGAGCTCATCAGCGAACTCTTTGGCACATCTCTCCCCCTCAATGTTATCAGGAGGTAGACAATGCACCATTAGAGTGCGAACATTCGACTGAATGTCCTTGAGCTTCACATCATTATCTTGAAGCGTGGTCCGATCAGCAGCATTGAAAGATGAGGAACCAGCCTCAGAGAGTTTGGTAATCAGCCGCATCATGTCGGACAGAGTCTTTTGAATAGACTCCAGGACAGTGGCTTGAGCAGCAACCTTCTGCTCCAGGCTGGTCAGGGTCTGATGAAGGGCCCTGTTATCTTCATTCAGGGAGTAAACATCAGAAATCAGATTGCTGATGTTGGTCTTGATCGATGGAGTTCCAACGATCCTTCTGAAGATTAGTTCAGCGGATGTCTGAAGGTTGTCCACCCTAGCTCTTGTAAGAGCGCATTCCCTGACTAAATAGTCAACAGCAAGGAATGTACGGTTGGGAAGGACAACGGGAGGAAGTTCGGTGACCGGAGTGGGGAGCTTGGGAGCTGCCATCTCTGTCTTCACATCTCTGAGCTTTGCGGCTGAGGGATGGCCCTGACGAGACTTTCCCATATCCTTGCTGATGGGAGGAGTGCTGGTGGTGGTGGTTGTCGTCGCTGAAGTGGGAATAGAAGCGACACCTGATTATGACATAGAAAAAGATGCTAAAACCACATCCGGATTAGAAGATGGATGAAAAGTTTTATTTGACTCCCTGAGAGTATCTAGCGGATTACTCTTAGGGACTACTTTTGCAAAGGTAGTGTCTAGAGGATCACTGACCAGTGTCTTAGAGTATCTGAGAGAGATACTCTGAGGTCCTTTTAATTTGGCCTTCCAAAACTCAGATTGCCTAAACAATAATGATGTTTGGACTGCGTGCATTTCAGCATTATCAAGGATAAGGACAACTACCGCTGAATCATTTGCTGAGGTGAGGACCAAAGAAGAAGAGATAGAAGTGGAAAAGAGGTTGTGAAAGTAGTACCTGATCCAGCTTCAGCAGAGCTGGCTATAACACCCTCAGTGACCGGAGTCCCTGAAGATGGAGGTAGTGCTGATGAAGCGACAACGGATGTAAAGACCGTTGAAGTGGCTGTGGCTGCAGTTGGTGTTGGTAGAACACCGAAATCAGAGAGGGTGGTCTTTTGAGAGACCAACTTCTTTGGCTTCTTTGTTTTGGTTGCGATGGTCTTTTTATGACCATCGGTTGCTTGCTTTCTCTTAACTCCCGCAGTGTCTGGGTTGCTCGCTGTTGGCTGGACAGCGAGGTGGACACTGGAAGATGTGCCCCAATCACCTGCAGCATGTAGGTGGTGAAGGGAGCATCACCTGGACGTTCCTCGATGTCCAGGGACTTCTTCCCTACAACAGAGAAGGAGTGATCGCCGACCTTCGGTTATTCTTCTCCGAAGGCCACTTCCATTATGGTCGCGAAGAAGCAAGGGTAGGGGATGACGGGATGTCTGGTGGCAGCATTGATACGACTGACCATGTCGTTGAAGATGTAGTCAGCGTAGTTGAGGTCGTGGCCTGTGCAGAGAGAGTATGCCATGTCTTGAAAGTGTTTGCTCGCTTGATCATGCGAGCCTATCTTCGACCCAAGGCATTGAATCACCTGAGTGAAGATATACTGCCAGCGAGCAGGCAGTCTTTTCTTCTTGAGCTTTGAACCCACTGTCTTCAGAGAGGGGTTCTCCCAAGCATAGCCGATTGAATCCAAAAATGCATCGATTTGCATTTTTGTAGGTTCAGCGCCCCATTGCTGATTCTTGGCTCGTAGAGGGAGACGAAGAGCCTTCCTGATGAACCCAGCGATGAAAGAGAAAAATCCAAGATCTGGAATCTTGAACCCAATGGCAGGGAGCACAGTGCCCTTTTCAGTCGTCAGCGTGGTACAGTGAGCTGTGTACCAGTGTAACACCCCAAAAATTGGGAGTTAATTTAAACCAAAAGAATTGCGGAATAACAACAACTACGTAAGACATCACCCATAAAGATGGGGAGAAGGTCATAGTGAGTTCACAACTTCTATAGGAGTACTAAATGACAACCTAGTAATCTATACAATTCAAATACAGATTAAGTTCGGGTGTCACTAAAATCCTCAAAATAATCTTCTATGTAACTCCATCTATACACACGAGTTGCACTTCAAAAGAATGCCACTACCGGCACCTAGCTTCTCTCATCCCATCAAACCCCATCCGCTTGATCCCCTGATATACATGTCATTTTAAGAAAAAGTGTGAGGCTTAAAGCCTAGTGAGAACAAACAGTTCAAAATATAGAAAAGCCATTTAAACTTCGAAAACGGTAAATAAACATATAACCGAAAGCTTTTCTCAAAACATCTCTTTTTCTTTACTTCTGCGATTTACACCTGAAAGATACGCTTTACTTCTCTTGGGGGAAACTTCTACGGGACTGACCCGTCATCACATTAATCCTCACGAGTTCAACCCCAAACCGGGATCTATTACAAGTGCCCTCCCCAAGTACTTCTGACTATATGTGCCTATGGATTTATTACACTAGTCTAACATCTTAATACAATTGTTTCCAATGTATTACTTCTCTTCACAAAACCTGTGAAGTATAACATCTCGCTTCCCAAAACTTTCCTTCCAAAATTAGGTCAAAACAACATTAAGTTTTATACATCATATTTCTCATCAAAGACCCATAAGGGTGTTTTAAAACCGTTCTTCGTACTTATTTAATCATTTCAAAGAAAAAACCATAAATGACACATTTTGACCTAGTTTTTACCAAAACTTTCCAAGTATAGAAATACTTATTTTAAACATCACATTAAGGCAAAATACTTCATTTTGACATGTATAAAGTTTTAGAAAGTTAAGAATGAACTCACAAGTTAGATTTAGGCTAAATCTAGGTTTTATCCCAATACCGAGCTTCATTAGGTGAGGACTTCAAATCCACAAGTTTTCAGATATAAACTCTTCATCTAGATCATAAAAAACCCAACATACACCAAAATCAAACCCAAATCAGAAATCATAGAACCAAACCCTAGATTCAAGATTTCGGAGAGGTGATCGTACCTTTCAACGTATGGGAACCACAAATCATCAAGTAAACTTTAATCTTCATTGCTTCCATATTAAAGAGCTCTGAAATACGAAACCACAGCACTTTGAATCGTCCAAATCGGAGCTGTGGTGAAGAAGTTATGGCCAAATGAAGAAAATCTCGTTTTTAACCACTGGGGCCGCCCGCGATCATGTCCTGCGATCATGCCCCGCGATCATGACATGTCATGATCGCCCGTGTCACCCCAAAATCTGATTTTCATGACTTTTTCACGGTACCAGTTGTGCGATTATGACATGCTATCATGCCACTGTCATCATCGTCGGGCATCATAGCCTGGACCATTCCGAGGTGTTTTTTTTCCAATTTTTCACCCGTTTTGATCCCGTTTCTCGTCTAGTAAATGATACCCAATATAAATAACTTCAAAATACTTATCTCGTTGATTCTAAGAGTGGAACACAAAGAGGACTCGGGATTACCTTTTACCAAAGACTCGGTTGGTACATTGTGCCATTGTCACTATAGCATGGCACACTTGTTGGGACCACCAATCACTTGGTACCACCGGTGTTATTGTGACAGATGTCAAAACCGTATGACACAATAGCTAAGACGACCATATTCTTTGTACCATTGGTGCTATTGTGACAGTTATCACTATCTCACAGCACCACCACTCAAACACTGAAATTAGCTTCTCTTTAATAGACCACCTGGTTCAACACTTTCTTCAACCTGAACAGAAATCAGGGTGTTACAATCCTCCCAACCTTATAAATGATTTCGTCCTCGAAATCTAATGCCGATCCAAAAACATAGAACGTCATACAACTCCGAGCACAAGCTCGACAAATGACCCGTTCCATCCATCCTACATTCCCACCGGATGGCAATAACACGAAAACGAGCCCTCAAAAATACTATACTTGAGCAATCCAAAAACTTTGCTTCCTTAGGAGATTTTAAACGTAACTCGTCCTCAACTACAATACGTTGTACTTCTTGCCACGACGGGCACTTCACTTCTCATAGCGAGTAATTACTACCCAATCGCTAAATTCAATACATCACACTATTATCCGAAGGATCACTGACTCACATTGAACCAAACTTCAAATTTGAGCTCGATGTTGCCTCCCAACCTTAGGTAGTTCATATCACCTTGGGAGTAATAGATAAATTTTACAATTGATGCCTAAACTGTAATTACTTCTTAGAATTTTCAAACCACTTCCAATAAGTCGGGGTGCTCTCTCCCTTTGTATTCGACATTTGGTTGCTCTCGCAAGAGCCCATCCGGATAAAACCAAATAGATTCCCTACACATCATATTACCCATTACTTTACCATATGGTAAAGGAATCCCATAAGCAGTTCTGAAAATACCACTACCACATCAATATTTTAACCTCGATCAATCAACTTCTCCTTAAATAAATGATTTCGGTTAAGGTCTACCATAATAATCACGCTAAATTTCTCCAAAAACATTACCGATTGAAACTGAAAACCCCAACTGTCGAAGTACGACTACTCTAAAACTTCTCCAAACTCTTAGCAACTCAAAATATTGCTAGCATTTAATACCGATTAATACGATTCATTATTTTCAAGATCACCACACCAGGCCTTCAACACCACTTGAAAATCAACCAAAGTGTTCCAATCGTTCAAATGCCAAATGGCCCTAAGAACAACCAAGGTTGGCGTCAAGTCAAAACATTTCTCGAGGTAAACAATTGCCTAAAAGTTTCCAACACAAAGATTTACGACACTAGAGGATCATTACGCAACTAACTCGAAGTGACCCAAACGTCCAATTACTCCGAGTTTCTATATCCATCGGTCGTTCAGACCAATGTCCCGAAAGTGTGAACTAACCAACTGTCACAATTCGACACAATAGTCAAAGGCACACCATGCCTTGAGACAATTCCATCCACACACAACTTAGCTAGCTTGTCAACTAGACTAGCTCCTCGCATTACCAAAAAGTGAGCACCCTTCGACAATCTAACCACCACTACCCATATAGCATCATGACCTTTCAAGGTCTTCGGTAACTTCGTCACAAAATTTCTACGGTGATGTGCTCTCATTTCCATTCCGGAGATCCCAACGATTGAAGACTTCCATACGGTCGTTGTTGTCCCGCCTTTACTTGTAACAAGTTACCCTCTCTCTACATATCTATCCACCTCCAACTTCCTAAGAAGCCACTAAAAGTAAACTTCACATTCCTATACATCTTGGTACTCAGACTTATGTACGTCCTCCAAATAGTAACTCACAATCATAACTCTTAAGCAATTCTTAACCAACGTCGTTGCCCCTTGTTTAGCTCATTTTGATCAAAACTTCCATCAAACTTTTATGATCGGTGTAGAGTGTGCATTTAGTTCCGTAAAGACAATGTCGCCATCACTGTAATGTAATTTCCATCGCCACTAGTCCCATAATATGGGTTCGATAACTCTTCTCGTTTTCCTTCAGTTGTCTTGACGCATATGCAATAACCTTCCCTCTTTGTAATAATGCCCAATCCGAACCCATCTTTGTCGCGTCACTATAGACCACAAACCTTCAGATCCTTCTAGCAAGGATGAAATCGGTGCATTACACAATTTTCTTTGACAAGTTCGGAAAACCTCTTCTTGTTTGTCAGCCCAAATAAAGTTCTGATAATAGTCCGCCAATCCTAAGAGGCTTCTAATGTCTAACGGATCCCGAGACGGTTCCCAATTCATCATTGCTTTAATTCGGATGGATCCACTTTCGCTCCGTCTTGAGTGACACATGCCCCGAAATTGTACTTCCTTCTACTAAAAAGTCACACTTAGAGGATTTGGCGTATAAATTCCCCTTCCTTAACACCTCGAGGACTTCTCGAAGTTGTTGCTCAAGTTCTAACTCATTCTTAGAATAGACAAGGATATCATCAATAAATACTATCCACGATTGATCTAGAAATGGTCGACATACTTGATTTCATCAAATCCATAAAAAATTTGCTGATGCGTTTGTCAACCCCAACGGCATTATTAAGAACTCATAATGACCGTACCGCGTCCTAAACGCTGTCTTTGCTACATTATCCTCCATCACCTTCACTTGATGATAAAACGAACATAAATCGATCATTGAGAAGCAACCCGCTCCTCGTAACTGATTAAAGAGATCATAAATTTTCGGAAGGGAATACTCATTCTTCACGGTTGTTTTGTTCCACTTCCAATAGTCATTACACATTTTCATTGTGCCGTCTTTCTTCTTCACAAATAAGACCGGAGCTCCCCCGGCACTATATCTATTCGAAACTCTTCTTGTCTATCGGGTGGCAAACCGGGTAAATCTTCAGTGAACACCTCGGGAAGTTCACTAACGACCCGAACATCATCTAATTTCCTCTTCTCTAACTTTGCATCTAAAACATAGGCTATATACGGAAGACATTCCTTGGCTAAACACTTGCACGACTTTGCCAAGGTTAACCAAACTAACTCGCATTTCCTTCCTTCCCCGTAGATTATCACCATATTGCCATCCGATAACGGAGTCCGGATTAACTTCCTAGAACATAGGATTTTGGCTTGGTTCTCGGCTGACCAATCCCTTACCATCATTACATCAAACCCTCCTATCGACATAGGCATGAGATTTACCCCAACGTTATTTCCTTCAACTTCCAACATACAATCCTTAAGAACGATCCAAACTAGAACTGACTTGCCATCGTCTATTTCAACAATATAGGTATCTTCCAAGGTACTCATAGGTACATATAAATTTGAGTAGAAAGAAGTGGACACAAAAGAAAAGTGGCACTAAAATCAAAAGGACATAAGTGAGTATACTCTCTCACCGTCTCGTTTCCCTTTCTTGAAACCCGAACAATCATTCATGATACGACCGATAATTTTCTAATTTGCGATACTCTACCAAAACTTTTGCTTCGAATAATTCCAAGGTGAGCCTAGAGATTATGATTGGCCCAAAGGTAGCCGTGGTGATGTTCCACCATGCTAAAACTCGCTCCTAAACATCTGTGAAAAGAACTTCACTCTTCCTTATCTTCAATTTCAATCGAGCCAAAAGCTTGCTCGATCTCTTGTAACTAATTCGTACAAACTACCGGCTCATCTGATCCAGAGAACTTGGGTGATTTAGAGCATAAGAAAGTCTCGTGCGATCAACCCTTTCCCGTTCTCCTTACTTCCGTCACATATGCCTCTTCGGTATTGAAACCTGTCCCGTTGCTCCCTGAACCCATCACTATATTCTGAGTAGTTGCTTCATGCCTTCGATTATTGGTACTCCTTTTCTAGAACATCTTGAACACATTTTCCTATTGTTGTGCCATGACAAAAATAACTACCTGCAACATACCGGGTTAGAACTCATCTCGTAAGCCCGCTTCTACCATTAAAGGACTACCCTGATCAAGGTCGACTTCACGCAGACGACCTCTGGCACATCTCTTGATGGAACAAGAGGGATCATAGGTGATTGAGTGACTTCCACTGTCACTTGTAGATCCAGAGTAGAAATACTGTCGTTCGTGTCCTCAGCTTCGTTACACGATCTAGTACACGTATTAATCATCTCAATAGGCCACAAACATAGAATAGGAGTAAGACAAGTCTAACATAGATACGTATAACACATTCACCAATCATCGTAACCACAGTAAATAAGCATACTCACATAACAATATACCCAAGATAGCATTAGCTACGTGATATCTTGGATATATCACTCGTATAAGAATTCCTATTACCACAGTCACGTTTCATAGTTAGTGCATTTCCGTCGACTCTAAAGCTCTACTATCTCAAGAGTGTCTACCCATTCTCACACAACATCACTTAAAGTCTCAGCTTAAGTCTAGGCATCTTAGGTTCATACCTAGTTCGCTTAAACTAAAGCTCTGATACCAACTTGTAACACCCCAAAAATTGGGAGTTAATTTAAACCAAAAGAATTGTGGAATAACAACAACTACGTAACACATCACCCATAAAGATGGGGAGAAGGTCATAGTGAGTTTACAACTTCTATAGGAGTACTAAATGACAACCTAGTAATCTATACAATTCAAATACAGATTAAGTTCGGGTGTCACTAAAATCCTCAAAATAATCTTCTATGTAACTCCATCTATACACACGAGGTGCACTTCAAAAGAATGCCACTACCGGCACCTAGCTTCTCTCATCCCATCAAGCCTCATCCGCTTGATCACCTGATATACATGTCATTTTAAGAAAAAGTGTTAGGCTTAAAGCCTAGTGAGAACAAACAGTTCAAAATATAGAAAAGCCATTTAAACTTCGAAAACGGTAAATAAACATATAACCGAAAGCTTTTCTCAAAACATCTCTTTTTCTTTACTTCTGCGATTTACACCTGAAAGATACGTTTACTTCTCTTGGGGTAACTTCTACCGGAATGACCCGTCATCACATTAATCCTCACGAGTTCAACCCCAAACCGGGATCTATTACAAGTGCCCTCCCCAAGTACTTCTGACTATATGTGCCTATGGATCCATTACACTAGTCTAACATCTTAATACAATTGTTTCCAATGTATTACTTCTCTTCACAAAACCTGTGAAGTATAACATCTCGCTTCCCAAAACTTTCCTTCCAAAATTAGGTCAAAACAACATTAAGGTTTATACATCATATTTCTCATCAAAAACCCATAAAGGTGTTTTAAAACCGTTCTTCGTACTCATTTCATCATTTCAAAGAAAAAACCATAAATGACACATTTTGACCTAGTTTTTACCAAAACCTTCCAAGTATAGAAATACTTATTTTAAACATCACATTAAAGGAAAATACTTCATTTTGACATGTATAAAGTTTTAGAAAGGTAAGAATGAACTCACAAGCTAGATTTAGGCTAAATCTAGGTTTTATCCCAATACCGAGCTTCATTAGGTGAGGACTTCAAATCCACAAGTTTCCGCATATAAACTCTTCATCTAGATCATAAACAAACCCAACATACACCAAAATCAAACCCAAATCAGAAATCATAGAACCAAACCCTAGATTCAAGATTTCGGAGAGGTGATCGTACCTTTCAACGTATGGGAACCACAAATCATCAAGTAAACTTTAACCTTCATTGCTTCCATCTTAAAGAGCTCTGAAATACGAAACCACAGCACTTTGAATCGTCCAAATCGGAGCTGTGGTGAAGAAGTTATGGCCAAATGAAGAAAATCTCGTTTTTAACCACTAGGGCCGCCCGCGATCATGCCAAATCGGAGCTTAAACTAAAGCTCTGATACCAACTTGTAACACCCCAAAAATTGGGAGTTAATTTAAACCAAAAGAATTGCGGAATAACAACAACTACGTAAGACATCACCCATAAAGATGGGGAGAAGGTCATAGTGAGTTTACAACTTCTATAGGAGTACTAAATGACAACCTAGTAATCTATACAATTCAAATACAGATTAAGTTCGGGTATCACTAAAATCCTCAAAATAATCTTCTGTAACTCCATCTATACACACGAGGTGCACTTCAAAAGAATGCCACTACCGGCACCTAGCTTCTCTCATCCCATCAAGCCCCATCCGCTTGATCACCTGATATACATGTCATTTTAAGAAAAAGTGTTAGGCTTAAAGCCTAGTGAGAACAAACAGTTCAAAATATAGAAAAGCCATTTAAACTTCGAAAACGGTAAATAAACATATAACCGAAAGCTTTTCTCAAAACATCTCTTTTTCTTTACTTCTGCGATTTACACCTGAAAGATACGCTTTACTTCTCTTGGGGAAACTTCTACGGGATCGACCCGTCATCACATTAATCCTCACGAGTTCAACCCCAAACCGGGATCTATTACAAGTGCCCTCCCCAAGTACTTCGACTATATGTGCCTATGGATCCATTACACTAGTCTAACATCTTAATACAATTGTTTCCAATGTATTACTTCTCTTCACAAAACTGTGAAGTATAACATCTCGCTTCCCAAAACTTTCCTTCCAAAATTAGGTCAAAACAACATTAAGGTTTATACATCATATTTCTCATCAAAAACCCATAAGGGTGTTTTAAAACCGTTCTTCGTACTCATTTCATCATTTCAAAGAAAAAACCATAAATGACACATTTTGACCTAGTTTTTACCAAAACCTTCCAAGTATAGAAATACTTATTTTAAACATCACATTAAGGCAAAATACTTCATTTTGACATGTATAAAGTTTTAGAAAGGTAAGAATGAACTCACAAGCTAGATGTAGGCTAAATCTAGGTTTTATCCCAATACCGAGCTTCATTAGGTGAGGACTTCAAATCCACAAGTTTCCACATATAAACTCTTCATCTAGATCATAAACAAACCCAACATACACCAAAATCAAACCCAAATCAGAAATCATAGAACCAAACCCTAGATTCAAGATTTCGGAGAGGTGATCGTACCTTTCAACGTATGGGAACCACAAATCATCAAGTAAACTTTAATCTTCATTGCTTCCATCTTAAAGAGCTCTGAAATACTAAACCACAGCACTTTGAATCGTCCAAATCGGAGCTGTGGTGAAGAAGTTATGGCCAAATGAAGAAAATCTCGTTTTTAACCACTAGGGCCGCCCGCGATCATGCCAAATCGGAGCTTAAACTAAAGCTCTGATACCAACTTGTAACACCCCAAAAATTGGGAGTTAATTTAAACCAAAAGAATTGAGGAATAACAACAACTACGTAAGACATCACCCATAAAGATGGGGAGAAGGTCATAGTGAGTTTACAACTTCTATAGGAGTACTAAATGACAACCTAGTAATCTATACAATTCAAATACAGATTAAGTTCGGGTATCACTAAAATCCTCAAAATAATCTTCTATAACTCCATCTATACACACGAGGTGCACTTCAAAAGAATGCCACTACCGACACCTAGCTTCTCTCATCCCATCAAGCCCCATCCGCTTGATCACCTGATATACATGTCATTTTAAGAAAAAGTGTTAGGCTTAAAGCCTAGTGAGAACAAACAGTTCAAAATATAGAAAAGCCATTTAAATTTCGAAAACGGTAAATAAACATATAACCGAAAGCTTTTCTCAAAACATCTCTTTTTCTTTACTTCTGTGATTTACACCTGAAAGATACGCTTTACTTCTCTTGGGGTGAACTTCTACGGGACTGACCCGTCATCACATTAATCCTCACGAGTTCAACCCCAAACCGGGATCTATTACAAGTGCCCTCCCCAAGTACTTCTGACTATATGTGCCTATGGATCCATTACACTAGTCTAACATCTTAATACAATTGTTTCCAATGTATTACTTCTCTTCACAAAACCTGTGAAGTATAGCATCTCGCTTCCCAAAACTTTCCTTCCAAAATTAGGTCAAAACAACATTAAGGTTTATACATCATATTTCTCATCAAAAACCCATAAGGGTGTTTTAAAACCGTTCTTCGTACTCATTTCATCATTTCAAAGAAAAAACCATAAATGACACATTTTGACCTAGTTTTTACCAAAACCTTCCAAGTATAGAAATACTTATTTTAAACATCACATTAAGGCAAAATACTTCATTTTGACATGTATAAAGTTTTAGAAAGGTAAGAATGAACTCACAAGCTAGATGTAGGCTAAATCTAGGTTTTATCCCAATACCGAGCTTCATTAGGTGAGGACTTCAAATCCACAAGTTTCCACATATAAACTCTTCATCTAGATCATAAACAAACCCAACATACACCAAAATCAAACCCAAATCAGAAATCATAGAACCAAACCCTAGATTCAAGATTTCGGAGAGGTGATCGTACCTTTCAACGTATGGGAACCACGAATCATCAAGTAAACTTTAATCTTCATTGCTTCCATCTTAAAGAGCTCTGAAATACTAAACCACAGCACTTTGAATCGTTCAAATCGGAGCTGTGGTGAAGAAGTTATGGCCAAATGAAGAAAATCTCGTTTTTAACCACTAGGGCCGCCCGCGATCATGCCAAATCGGAGCTTAAACTAAAGCTCTGATACCAACTTGTAACACCCCAAAAATTGGGAGTTAATTTAAACCAAAAGAATTGCGGAATAACAACAACTACGTAAGACATCACCCATAAAGATGGGGAGAAGGTCATAGTGAGTTTACAACTTCTATAGGAGTACTAAATGACAACCTAGTAATCTATACAATTCAAATACAGATTAAGTTCGGGTATCACTAAAATCCTCAAAATAATCTTCTGTAACTCCATCTATACACACGAGGTGCACTTCAAAAGAATGCCACTACCGGCACCTAGCTTCTCTCATCCCATCAAGCCCCATCCGCTTGATCACCTGATATACATGTCATTTTAAGAAAAAGTGTTAGGCTTAAAGCCTAGTGAGAACAAACAGTTCAAAATATAGAAAAGCCATTTAAACTTCGAAAACGGTAAATAAACATATAACCGAAAGCTTTTCTCAAAACATCTCTTTTTCTTTACTTCTGCGATTTACACCTGAAAGATACGCTTTACTTCTCTTGGGGGAAACTTCTACGGGACTGACCCGTCATCACATTAATCCTCACGAGTTCAACCCCAAACCGGGATCTATTACAAGTGCCCTCCCCAAGTACTTCTGACTATATGTGCCTATGGATCCATTACACTAGTCTAACATCTTAATACAATTGTTTCCAATGTATTACTTCTCTTCACAAAACCTGTGAAGTATAACATCTCGCTTCCCAAAACTTTCCTTCCAAAATTAGGTCAAAACAACATTAAGGTTTATACATCATATTTCTCATCAAAAACCCATAAGGGTGTTTTAAAACCGTTCTTCGTACTCATTTCATCATTTCAAAGAAAAAACCATAAATGACACATTTTGACCTAGTTTTTACCAAAACCTTCCAAGTATAGAAATACTTATTTTAAACATCACATTAAGGCAAAATACTTCATTTTGACATGTATAAAGTTTTAGAAAGGTAAGAATGAACTCACAAGCTAGATGTAGGCTAAATCTAGGTTTTATCCCAATACCGAGCTTCATTAGGTGAGGACTTCAAATCCACAAGTTTCCACATATAAACTCTTCATCTAGATCATAAACAAACCCAACATACACCAAAATCAAACCCAAATCAGAAATCATAGAACCAAACCCTAGATTCAAGATTTCGGAGAGGTGATCGTACCTTTCAACGTATGGGAACCACAAATCATCAAGTAAACTTTAATCTTCATTGCTTCCATCTTAAAGAGCTCTGAAATACTAAACCACAGCACTTTGAATCGTTCAAATCGGAGCTGTGGTGAAAAAGTTATGGCCAAATGAAGAAAATCTCGTTTTTAACCACTAGGGACGCCCGCGATCATGCCAAATCGGAGCTTAAACTAAAGCTCTGATACCAACTTGTAACACCCCAAAAATTGGGAGTTAATTTAAACCAAAAGAATTGCGGAATAACAACAACTACGTAAGACATCACCCATAAAGATGGGGAGAAGGTCATAGTGAGTTTACAACTTCTATAGGAGTACTAAATGACAACCTAGTAATCTATACAATTCAAATACAGATTAAGTTCGGGTATCACTAAAATCCTCAAAATAATCTTCTATAACTCCATCTATACACACGAGGTGCACTTCAAAAGAATGCCACTACCGGCACCTAGCTTCTCTCATCCCATCAAGCCCCATCTGCTTGATCACCTGATATACATGTCATTTTAAGAAAAAGTGTTAGGCTTAAAGCCTAGTGAGAACAAACAGTTCAAAATATAGAAAAGCCATTTAAACTTCGAAAACGGTAAATAAACATATAACCGAAAGCTTTTCTCAAAACATCTCTTTTTCTTTACTTCTGCGATTTACACCTGAAAGATACGCTTTACTTCTCTTGGGGGAAACTTCTACAGGACTGACCCGTCATCACATTAATCCTCACGAGTTCAACCCCAAACCGGGATATATTACAAGTGCCCTCCCCAAGTACTTCTGACTATATGTGCCTATGGATCCATTACACTAATCTAACATCTTAATACAATTGTTTCCAATGTATTACTTCTCTTCACAAAACCTGTGAAGTATAACATCTCGCTTCCCAAAACTTTCCTTCCAAAATTAGGTCAAAACAACATTAAGGTTTATACATCATATTTCTCATCAAAAACCCATAAGGGTGTTTTAAAACCGTTCTTCGTACTCATTTCATCATTTCAAAGAAAAAACCATAAATGACACATTTTGACCTAGTTTTTACCAAAACCTTCCAAGTATAGAAATACTTATTTTAAACATCACATTAAGGCAAAATACTTCATTTTGACATGTATAAAGTTTTAGAAAGGTAAGAATGAACTCACAAGCTAGATGTAGGCTAAATCTAGGTTTTATCCCAATACCGAGCTTCATTAGGTGAGGACTTCAAATCCACAAGTTTCCACATATAAACTCTTCATCTAGATCATAAACAAACCCAACATACACCAAAATCAAACCCAAATCAGACATCATAGAACCAAACCCTAGATTCAAGATTTCGGAGAGGTGATCGTACCTTTCAACGTATGGGAACCACAAATCATCAAGTAAACTTTAATCTTCAATGCTTCCATCTTAAAGAGCTCTGAAATACTAAACCACAGCACTTTGAATCGTCCAAATCGGAGCTGTGGTGAAGAAGTTATGGCCAAATGAAGAAAATCTCGTTTTTAACCACTATGGCCGCCCGCGATCATGCCAAATCGGAGCTTAAACTAAAGCTCTGATACCAACTTGTAACACCCCAAAAATTGGGAGTTAATTTAAACCAAAAGAATTGCGGAATAACAACAACTACGTAAGACATCACCCATAAAGATGGGGAGAAGGTCATAGTGAGTTTACAACTTCTATAGGAGTACTAAATGACAACCTAGTAATCTATACAATTCAAATACAGATTAAGTTCGGGTATCACTAAAATCCTCAAAATAATCTTCTGTAACTCCATCTATACACACGAGGTGCACTTCAAAAGAATGCCACTACCGGCACCTAGCTTCTCTCATCCCATCAAGCCCCATCCGCTTGATCACCTGATATACATGTCATTTTAAGAAAAAGTGTTAGGCTTAAAGCCTAGTGAGAACAAACAGTTCAAAATATAGAAAAGCCATTTAAACTTCGAAAACGGTAAATAAACATATAACCGAAAGCTTTTCTCAAAACATCTCTTTTTCTTTACTTCTGCGATTTACACCTGAAAGATACGCTTTACTTCTCTTGGGGGAAACTTCTACGGGACTGACCCGTCATCACATTAATCCGCACGAGTTCAACCCCAAACCGGGATCTATTACAAGTGCCCTCCCCAAGTACTTCTGACTATATGTGCCTATGGATCCATTACACTAGTCTAACATCTTAATACAATTGTTTCCAATGTATTACTTCTCTTCACAAAACCTGTGAAGTATAACATCTCGCTTCCCAAAACTTTCCTTCCAAAATTAGGTCAAAACAACATTAAGGTTTATACATCATATTTCTCATCAAAAACCCATAAGGGTGTTTTAAAACCGTTCTTCGTACTCATTTCATCATTTCAAAGAAAAAACCATAAATGACACATTTTGACCTAGTTTTTACCAAAACCTCCAAGTATAGAAATACTTATTTTAAACATCACATTAAGGCAAAATACTTCGTTTTGACGTGTATAAAGTTTTAGAAAGGTAAGAATGAACTCACAAGCTAGATGTAGGCTAAATCTAGGTTTTATCCCAATACCGAGCTTCATTAGGTGAGGACTTCAAATCCACAAGTTTCCACATATAAACTCTTCATCTAGATCATAAACAAACCCAACATACACCAAAATCAAACCCAAATCAGAAATCATAGAACCAAACCCTAGATTCAAGATTTCGGAGAGGTGATCGTACCTTTCAACGTATGGGAACCACAAATCATCAAGTAAACTTTAATCTTCATTGCGTCCATCTTAAAGAGCTCTGAAATACTAAACCACAGCACTTTGAATCGTCCAAATCGGAGCTGTGGTGAAGAAGTTATGGCCAAATGAAGAAAATCTAGTTTTTAACCATTAGGGCCGCCCGCGATCATGTTCTGCGATCATGCCCCGCGATCATGACATGTCATGATCGCCCGTGTCACCCCAAAATCTGATTTTCATGACTTTTTCATGGTATCAGTTGTGCGATTATGACATGCTATCATGCCACTGTCATAATCGCCGGGCATCATAGCCTGGACCATTCTGAGGTGTTTGTTTTCCAATTTTTCACCCGTTTTGATCCCGTTTCTCGTCATGATACCCAATATAAATAACTTCAAAATACTTATCTCGTTGATTCTAAGAGTGGAACACAAAGAGGACTCGGGATTACCTTTTACCAAAGACTCGTTTGGTACATTGTGCCATTGTCACTATAGCATGGCACACTTGTTGGGACCACCAATCACTTGGTACCACCGGTGTTATTGTGACAGATGTCAAAACCGTATGACACAATAGCTAAGACGACCATATTCTTTGTATCATTGGTGCTATTGTGACAGTTATCACTATTTCACAGCACCACCACTCAAACACTGAAATTAGCTTCTCTTTAATAGACCACCCGGTTCAACACTTTCTTCAACCTGAACAGAAATCAAGGGTATTACAACCAGAGAACTTGGAGATTAGAGGAGATGCCCACCGGGTTGTGGACGAATGCATACATCAGAGGGCATGCCTTGATGAAGGTAGCTCCTTCAGCGAATTGAGGGCGATCAGCAGGAATGTCCACCAAGGCAATGTAGTTGCAGGACTTGAAGATGGCCTTCTCCAAGGTAAAGTGACATGTTGGTGCAGCAATCAGAGTGTTGTCTTCAGCAGCAGATGTTGCAGCAGTCTTACTTGCAGATGCCACTGCTGTGGGAAAGATAGGAACACCAAAGAGGTAAATCATGGTTTTATAGATAAATGTATAAACCAGAGTTTGGTATAAAGAATACCAAATGTAAGAGGAAAGAGAACAAATATTTTGATGAACAATATCAAAATGTATGTTATAATCAACAATAAAAAGCTAAGGTAAATGGATTAAAGTTTTTAAGAAAAAATCTTCTGTTCTAAGGAAAGAACTTAGAACAGGGTTTTTATAAAGGTAAACCTTTTTAATTTTTGATCCAAATTATCTTTATTTTTATTTTTAGAGTGTTAATGAGAAGAGGAGGTGAAACAAGATGTTTCTAGTCATAATAGAAGGTTTAGACCAAACCTTAGTTGAGTTCTTAGGAGAAAAACACACACAAGCGTGTTCTTGGTGTTCTTGAGAAAACCTTGAAGATTCGAAGAATTTCTTTTTGCCTTGAGAGTTGTTATAAAAGCGGAAGGAGCAAAGTAAGGCAAATAGAATGCTTAAATAGCAAGAGGAGTGAGAAAGAAAGGAGTGCTAAACGACGGTTTTAGCTTTTTGAAAAAGAAATGATGACTTGACGCACGTTCCAAGAAAGAAGTTGGAATGGAAACGTCGCGGTCCGTCGTATGTCAGAAAAAGGTCTGACGTGTCCTTTTCTTTATTTTTAAAAGATTATAATGATAATTATCCATAAGGAAAGTTTATCACTTATAATTTTAGAAGAATCTTCATCACTAATAATAAAGGATTTTCAGTGATGAGTTTTAATTTTAAGAGAGACATTCTTTGATGAGAAAAGATATCAAAGAGTGTTTAAAAATTTGAAGAAAATACCTGAGGAGATGGCCTAGATATTGCTGAATCAGAGTTCAGAGAATGGAAAGTTTGAAAGCTTTATTTGTAATCCTTTGTTGGTCATTGATTAATAAACTATTCAGCGTTTAACATACCAAGTTCGCTGATGAGTAGATTGAATCTAGTTTCATCAAGAGGCTTGGTGAAAAGATCAGCGAGCTGATATTCAGTAGGAACAAAATGGAGCTCAACTTCACCATTCATTACATGATCTCTGATAAAGTGATATCGTATCTCAATGTGCTTGGTTTTGGAGTGAAGAACAGGATTGTTGGCAATTGCAATAGCACTTGTGCTATCACAATAGATAGGAATCTTAGAGAGCTTGAGATTGTAGTCTCTTAGTTGATTTCTCATCTAAAGGATTTGAGCACAACAACTACCAGCGGCTACATACTCAGCTTCAGCGGTGGAAGTGGACACTGAGTTTTGCTTTTTACTTGTCCAACTTATTAATTTTCCACCTAGCAGCTGACATCCAACAGTGGTGCTCTTTCTGTCTATCTTACAACCTGCAAAGTCACTGTCAGAGTAACCAATAAGATCAAATCCGGAGCCTTTGGGATACCAGAGACCAAGATTTGGAGTTCCTTTCAGATATCTGAAAATTCGCTTTACATCGATTAGATGGGATTCCTTCGGTTCAGCTTGATACCGAGCGCAGAGACAGGTAGCGTACATGATGTCTAGTCTACTCGTTGTAAGATACAGCAGAGACCCAATCATTCCTCGATAGGCAGTGACATTTACTGGTTTTCCATTTTGATCCTTGTTTAATGTCAGAGGAGGCACCATAGGAGTCTTCATCGCTGAGCATTGATTCATATCGAATTTATTCAGCATGTCTTTAACATATTCGCTTTGACAGATAAAAATTCCTTTGTCAGATTGCTTAATCTGCAAGCCTAGAAAATATGTTAGTTCACCCATCATACTCATTTTATATTGTTTTTGCATTCTTGCAGCGAAACGAGTGCAAAGTTTGGGTCTTGTGGAACCAAAGATAATGTCATCAACATATATCTGAGCGAGAATAGTATGACCTTTATATTTTCTTAAAAACAGAGTTTGGTCAATTTTTCCACGAACAAATTTTTCTTTAAGAAGGAATTTAGAAAGGGTATCATACCAAGCTCTAGGAGCTTGTTTTAACCTGTAAAGAGCTTTTTCAAGTTTAAAAACATAACCAGGATGGTTAGAGTCTGTGAAACCAGGGGGTTGTTCAACATAAACTTCCTCGTTGAGTTTTCCATTTAGAAAAGCACTTTTAACAACCATTTGAAAAACTTTGAAGTCTTTATGGGCAACATAAGCTAAAAAGAGTCT
This sequence comes from Silybum marianum, assembly GCA_036898165.1. Taxonomy (NCBI): domain Eukaryota; kingdom Viridiplantae; phylum Streptophyta; class Magnoliopsida; order Asterales; family Asteraceae; genus Silybum; species Silybum marianum. The sequence goes on from CM072529.1 coordinate 33,795,198, forward strand.
TATGGCTTCTAAACGAGCAACAGGTGCAAAGGTTTCATCATAGTCAATCCCTTCTTCCTGTCTATAACCTTGAGCAACAAGTCTAGCCTCATTGCGAATTATAGTCCCGTTTTCATCTAGCTTATTTCTGAAAACCCATTTGGTTCCTACGACAGTTTTACCAGAGGGTCTAGGAACAAGATTCCAAACTTTATTTCTACGAAATTCAGTAAGTTCTTCCTGCATAGCTGAAACCCAGCTAGGATCAGAGATAGCTTGATCTATCTTCTTAGGTTCAGAGGCAGAGATGAAGTTAACATAAAGACAGATATTACCTATACCTCTACGTGTTTTGATACCTGCAGTGGGATCACTAATAATTTGATTTATTGGATGATTTGCAGTCCATCGCTGAGCTGGTGGTTGAGGAGAGAGATCAACAGCAGCAGATTCAGCGACCTGTTCTTCAGATTCTGGAATAGGACTTGTTTCAGCAACATGTACTTCATTGAGAATCAATTTAGGGGATGGATTTTCAGATGTGGTTTGGTTGTTCATAGAGGAATTTCCAAGAGAGGAATCAGCAACAGGAATCTGATTAAGAGGAGTGACATTCATCCCTGAAGATGGATGATCACTTGTTGTATTTACAGGGATTTCATCATCACTTGCTTCAGCTGGAGTTTGATTGCTGAAGTATGTTTCAGGTTCCCCATAATGAGATTTCATCCAAGCATTCAACTCTTCATCATCATCATGAGAGTGAGAAGTATGAATGGGACGAGATTCATCAAAGTTAACATGCATGGATTCTTCAACATGTTGTCTTCTTTTATTGAAGACTCTGAAGGACTTAGATATAGAGGAGTATCCAAGAAATATACCATCGTCAGCTTTTGGATCAAATTTACCTAAATGATCTCTGTCATTCAGAATGTAACATCTACATCCAAAAATGTGGAAATATTTCAGAGTAGGTCTTCTCCCATGAAATAATTCATAAGAAGTCTTCTTAAATCGTTTAACTATCAGGGATCGATTTTGAGTGAAGCATGCTGTATTAACTGCTTCAGCCCAGAACTGAGTTGGAAGATGTGATTCACTGAGCATTGAGCGAGCCGCTTCAATGATAGTACGATTTCTTCTTTCAGCAACACCATTTTGCTGAGGAGTTCTTACTGAGGAGAAGTTGTGAGAGATTAGATTGTTCAGAGTACTGTTTTTAAATTCAGTGCCATGATCACTTCTTATGGAACGAACAATTAGATTGTTCAAAACTTCCATCTTTTTGATAAAAGAGATTATCATTTCAGGGGTATCACTTTTGGATCGAAGGAAGAACACCCATGTGTATCTGGAGTATTCATCAACAGTCACTAAAGTGTATTTCTTCCCAGAGATCGATTGGACATTGACAGGTCCGAATAGATCCATGTGAAGTAGTTGAAGAGGAGTGGTCACTGAAGAAACTTGCTTTGACCTGAAGGAGGTTTTTGTCAGCTTTCCCTTCTCACATGCTGAACAAAGAGATTCCTTTGTAAAGGTATGATTTGGGAGGTCTCTGACTAAGTCTTTTTGAGACAATTCATTTATTGTCTTAAAGTTGAGTTGAGAGAGTCTTTTATGCCATAACCAGTTTATGTCAGCGGATGCTTTAGAGATAAAGCACATGTTCTCAGAGTGAGAACTATTCATATTTATGACATATACATCTTCCACCCTTTTGCCTGTAAGGGCAAGCTTATCATTTCCGTCAGTGACAGCACATCTATTCTTTAAGAATAGAACTTTGAAGTCTTTGTCACCTAACTGACTAACGCTCAAGATATTGTGCTTTAGTCCCTTAATGTAAGCAAACGAGAAAATAATGTGGCTCCGTTGGACAAAATTCCATAACCTTTAGTGTATCCTTTGCCATTTCCACCAAAGGTCACTGATAGACCAGCTTCTTCTTTGTAATCAGAGAGCAGAGATTTTCTGCCTGTCATGTGCCTTGAGCATCCGCTATCCAGATACCAGATACCTTTGGCACTCCGCATACAACAAAAGATTAATTGTTTAAAGCTACCATACTACTATGGGTCCTGCTTGGTTAGATAGAGGATTGGCGGAGGAGCTACTAGCTGAAGAACTCTCTTCAGTGGATATCTTCACCTTTGATGGTTTTGCAACCTTGGTGGATTTCACTCTCGCTGATTTATCAGCTTGAGCTACTTTCTTTCCATGAGCTAGTTTATCAGCTCTAGTAGCATTAGGACATTTGCTTGCAATGTGGGTAGTTTCACCACAGTGATAGCATTTCCTATATTTAAAGGGTTTGGAAATCATAGAAGGAGCAGGAAATTTCTCAGGGATAGGTCCAAGAATTCCTTTATCCATGGTCCTTGGAGGTATAACAACTTTTTCAGGAGTAGGAGTGAGATCGATTTTAATTCTGGGGGTTGATCTCTGAGAAAAGTCAGGGACCTTCTTCCCAGTTTTAGAAACTTTCTCTGAGGGTTTCTTGTTCCTATCTTGAGTTTTCTTATTCTTAGGAACTTGATTACGAAACTCGTTCTTGATCACTTTCTTAGAATTAAGAATAGAGCGCTTCTCTTTAGAAGAGGAGGAAGAAGAGGTTGAAGAAGAAGGATCAGGGATAGAAGAGACAAACATTCCGAATTTTAGCATGGAACGATCATTCTCTGATTCTTCTTTTTCAGGGTTATAGCCTAACCCACTTCTTACTTTCATAGGTATTTGAGCATTGATGATCTCATTGACTTTCTCAGAAGCCTTACACCATCCTTTGATGGTTGCTTTCTCAGACTTGAGATCAGCGATAGCCTTTTCCCTATCAGCGATAGCTTGTTGTTTCTCGATGCTTATAGTTTGATTTGCAAAAACTTGGTCTTTGAGAGATTCCTCAATTTTGAAAAGTTCTTTGATTCTTATATGACAATTTTTTAATTGTTCAGATAAGTCAGTGTTAATTCTCTCGGCCTTAATTTTTCCATTTAAAGCATCATAGAAATCAACAGTCATAGCATCGAGAGCTGATAAGTTATCACTTTCAGAAGGTGAAGAGACAGAGGGAATAGTTACCTGAGTAGAAGGAGACTCAGAGGAAGAAGTTTCAGTGACTTCTTCAGCGTCTTCAATTCTTGCCATCAGATAGAGGAAGGCAAGATCTTCTTCATCTGAACCAGACTCTTCAGAGGTCTTGGCCCAGTCATCTTCAGCATCCCAGTCAACTTCTTCAGCAACAAGACCTTTGCCTTTTTGCTGGTTTTTCTTCATATCTTTGTATTTGTTTTTCAGTTTCAAATACTTCTCCTTTTTATCAGAGGTATTGGAGGTAGTGGGAGCAGCTACTTTCTTCGACCTGCATTCACTTGCGAAAGGACCCTTTCGCTGACAGTTGAAGCAAATCGCTGATGCTTTCTCAGCAGGCAACATTTTCTGCTTTTCAGAGTCAGAGAGGTTGGAAGGTTTCCGAAAATTGGTCTTTCTAGCAAATCTTTTATAATTATTAGTTAAAAGGGCTAGAGAGTTATCAAACTCAGAGATGTCTGCATCAGTGACTTGATCTTCTTAATCAGTTTGACCTAATTCAGTAATGGAGGTGATAGTAGAAGAAGGAGCATTTTTGGAAGAGGTTCCCTTAGAAGTCACAAGTGCTAAAGAAGTACTTTTAGCAGCTTTGAGTTCATTAATTAGGTTCTTCCTTAGAAGTTGGGATTGTTCCACATTTAAGAGCATACCATATAATGCACTTAAGGACAAGGTTTCAAGATTCTTTGACAGTTTTATACGTGTAGTGTACACTGCCCATTGATCGGGCAATGCCTCCATGAACTTTGTCAGAATTTCAGCGTTTGAATAAACTCTATCGACTGATTTGAGATCAATCAGCAGACAGTTAAATCGCTGGTGAATTTGAGAAAGAGATTCACCCTTTTAATACATAAAACTCTAATATTTTCTTACGAGGTTTATGCATCTAGTTACTTTAACTTCAGAAGTTCCTTCATATTGGATACATAATGTATCCCACATGGCTTTTGAAGTCCTCATTTTCATGACAGAATGATAGACCTCATCAGGTAAAGCCATTGCTATTATTGATCTAGCTTTAGAGTCAATAGCAATCTCTTTCTTGTCTACTTCAGTCCATCTGTTAAGAGTTTTAAGAATACTCCTCTCAGGGATGGCTGCAGTAGTAGTGGTGGCAGGAACACTAGCTACTATAGTTGTAGGAACGAATGGTCCATTTTTCAGATAGTAGGGAATCTTGGGGTCAGATCCCTCTAGAAATAGAGACATTCTTTCCTTCCATAATGGAAAGTTATCATGGCTAAATCTATGTGGTTTAGCTAAAGATCCATTATCGTTATAGTTTGTATTAGGGTTTGACATGTTAAAATAATTTTAAGAGAAAATATTTTAAAGAGTTAAGAGGCAAACGCTGCTCTGATACCACTTGTTGGTCCCAATTAGGGTCTACAAGAGTTCAATCAAGAGAGAATAGTTTGTAGAGGGGGGGGGGGGGTTGAATACAAACACACAGATTTTTTGTTTTTAAAAGAGTTTATTAAAATAAACAAATTTACAGTTACAAGCGGAATTAGAACAAGTTTAAAACCTATTATATTGTAACTAAGAAACACGAAGTATGATGCACAAGAAGATGAAAGAAAGAGTAAAGAGGGTATAAGTTAGATAGAAGCATGCATTAAGATGAAGAAGATATCTTCATCTTATTTATACCCGTTTGTCTTTGAAACAAGACAAAAGGTATATGCCACGTGTCAAGATTGGATAGGAAGCTTGTCCTTGTTAATAAGACAACCATGCTTTTGGCCGAATATTAACAGTACCATGTCAGATATGATGGGGACATAAGAGACAAGTTGTACGTCCTTTTCTGACATGGTTCTAGGTTTGACTTTTGTGCATCGAGGATAAGATCAATCTTTAATCTTGCAAATGAAGCTTCATTTGATCGCTGATACTGAATCTTCAAGGATGAATCTTCAGTGTCGCTGAGGCTTCACAAAACTTCACACTTTGAGTAGACAATCACTGCTATCGCTGAACCGCTTCAGTTCACTTAGCTGATTATCTCTTTCTTCAGCAAGAGTCTTTGACTGTCGCTGAATGGTCTTCTGGTGTGATAACTGATCTTCAGGTCTTCAGTGATAAGCTTGTAGTTCCTTGACCTTCAGCGATCGCTGATAGCAATCAGCGTGTGCTATCGCTGAACTTGAACAGAAGCTTAACTATGGAATTTCACTATGTATAGTAAAGGAATAATATTCAAATCACTGAGAGGAGTTATGATCAACAGTTATGAATGCAAGCATATAGCTGGAAAGTGGTCTGTCCTTTGGGTATCCAGCATCAAGGATGGTTAGTCGATGAGTTTTCATGATGTGGAATTTCCAGAAAGGGGGTTCACATTGAAGTTCCTTATAGTTGATTGCACTTCGAAGCAATAAGGGAATGAATCGAGGAAACATGAAGGAAGGCAGAGGACGTGTTGCTTTGTCTTGTGAAGCCACTTTGGTTATGACTGCTCCTTTGATTTCTCAATATAGAAGTCCATCATAGTCAATTGGGCGATTGAAGTAGATTCCATACATCAAAGTGAGATTGGTGCTCGCTTGATCCGTTGAACCTAATTTGCAAGTAAGACTCTTATTCAAAATCGAGACCAATACATTCCAAATTGGGGGTAGATTTTGACGTTTGAATTCTTAGACTCTTGTGATGTCAGTGTTGTACCCTAGATGTTTCAGAAAGTCTACGAGAACATCAGAAGTTGGGAAAGATTCGAATGCAGCAATTTGAAGTGCAGCCAGGGTTGGTAGTTGGAAGACTCTTTCCATCTTTCTTCTTGTAATTTTCATTTCACAGGCATATTCGGAGTTGGGCATGTTGAAGTCGCCTCCCAGTGATGCACCATTTTCATAAACCCTCAGAGAATAGCAGAACTCCTATACAAATTCCTCAGGGACAGATGGGTCTGTGGTAGTTAGCGCTCGATTAAGAAAGTGAGTTTGAAGAAACTCAATCAGGATTCGGTAGCCTGAATCATATTTGCTTGGATCAAGAATTACTTAGTAATTGTTGGGTTTGTTGGGAAGAAATACGATTACCTCACTCTCAGCGGTTTGGGATGGATGGACACTTACTTCTTCATTATCACTTGACATATTTGCTTGTTGAGCAACCATTGTATCGATAGGGTTTGAAGAAATTGCAGGTTTGATGCAATGGAAGTTCTTGAAGGGCAAAAAATACAGAGAGCAAGAATGGTGGAAAGTGAAAATGAGTTGGTAAATCGCGTTTAAACGATCGGAATAAAAGAAATGTACTCGAGTGGTAAGGATAATGAAACGAAGCATGTGACATGGGCTAGAAACATTTAAGCATGCGAACCACAGGGTCTGGGCGCGTGTCTCGACGATTCATATTTGGATGGTGTGAGAGTTGGACACGTGGTTGTGTCAAATAAAGAAATCGTTGAAAGGGGTGTTAATGCCAAAAATTGATCTACCAAAATTCAACTTAAGGAGTTTGTGGAGCTGATCGGTCAAACGTAGTATTCTCACGAAAAAGAAAACAAAAATAAATAAAAATAAAGACAAGAGATTTGGTGATGCAAAAAGCCTTTAACGAGGGAAAAAAGGCGGACGACAGAAACTATTGTCATTGCACTAGGGGAAAATGACGTCAAACAGGGACGTCGTTCTTTGGAACTGAGATCGTACGATTACAAAAAGGAAATATAGAAAAATAACTAACAATATCGCATGAGATCTAGTTTGCGCCGGTTGTAACTGTCGTATGTCATTAATGTTCTCCATGAATGCCTTTGATGTCGTTGACCATAACCGTCCAACGGATCTGTGAAATATGTAACAGATGTCAACGGTTAGTTCATTAATATCTTACGTTTTAAATCGTACGTCGAACGAATAACCTTTGTACGTCGTACGTCATGTTCTTTCATTGCGAATTGCATTCTACCATTGGTCTTGAAGCCGTAACGAATGTTTCAAAGTCAAAAAATATGCTTGGTCGAGAATAAAAGTCAACAGTCGTGAGTCTTGGTATTTTTACCCAAACAGTTTACCCCCAAATTCTAATTTCAAGCGTCAGCTCTCAATTTTGAATTTATAGGACACGCGTCAACGATCTTGTGAACCTAATCGTAAAGAAACTGAATCTTTTTTGATTTAGTTAAAAAATGATAAGTTTTGCTGAGTCACGATGACGTGTCGTGGTAGATCCGTTGGGAAACGATTAGCCACGATGATCTCATGCACACGCAGAAGCGCGTATGGCTAGTTGTCAAGGACAGCTGTCGATCATCCGACGGGAGTGAACAAAAAGGCGTGGGACAGGTGTCATAACAGGGAGACAGAGCAACGATCTGGGTCAGATTCACGAGTATAAAAGGAAACGATTCCTTTCCTTTTCTTTTTCCCGGTTTCTCCCAACCTTTTTAAGCAAGAAAAAACCTACAACTTCTTTTAGAAAAAGAATTTTTTTCTTAACTTCCCATAATATTGACGGGGGAATGTTGAATCCTGTAAGCACCATCACGTCGGTGGACGATCTGTACGCTTCGTTTGTTTGGAAAGTCCAGCGAGTTTACGGCAGACGAATGTCCTACTGGGTCTTTCGTTCTCTATGAGTATCCATTTAAGATTGTTCTTAAATGGCGGTTCCCTTACTTGGTGAGAGAGTTCTTGTGTCAGTTTGGTATATCTCCGGGGCAACTGATGTCCCAGTTTTGGAGATCCGGAGTCTATAAATAAATTATGATTATTGTGTATACTACATTAAAATTTCAATCGCGATGATGATAGATCGATCATGCGATTGGGATTCTACCTTTTCTGGTCGTGAGCTGTTGCTGGCTTATGCGGTGAAGGCCGACGCCCAACATCGATTCAGTCCCTGTGTTCGGAGCCGACTGGATCAAGCGTTGATTTTAGGGACTGCTGTGAATGACCGTGGCTCGAAAGTGCGGAAGAGGAAGAAGCGTCGACCAGGGCCGATGAACTTCTCCTTTATTTCGAGGAAGCTCGAAATGACATTGATCCGAGCAAGGTGTCAGCTATAACCTTAGAGGTCATCTCGAGGAGGCTCCTAATAAAATAGAGGCTTTAGAGGCCGAGTTGGAGGCAGCTCTTGTCGGGAAGGCCAAGGAGGTAGGGATTCTGAAGTCTCAGTTGGGCCGGGCCTAAGGAAAGATTGTCGATCTTAACGATCGACTAGCGAAGCTGTCTTCTTTTTGGCAGTGGGATAGGGAAACTGTGAGGACGTAGAGAGGAACCTATGATTAGCTTTTCGGGAAATTTCCAAACGCCGGTACGTAGACCAAATAAGACAATGCAAGCAAAAGTTACCTTTCAATGACACATTCAAGGAAAAATATAAATTTTCGGGATTTTTATCCAAAGGTCAATTCAAAATTGAAAACTTGGATTACGGTAGAAGAGAAGGTTCCATCGGAACAATTATTTATTTCAGGGTACCTCTTCTCTTCGTATCCCCCCTTTTCTTTTCGTAGGATTTTGCTTACTATAATGTTATTAGTTTAAATCTAACCAATTTAATGAATTACTCCTAAAGGTTCACCTTGGGCACGATAACTGGTACACCAGAGGTGCGTCCTTCCCGGTCCTCGATTCAATACATTTCTTATGTACCTATGGGTGCTATGTTGGATTTGAAAAATGGGAAATGCCCTACCTTTGAGTGCGGTTTGAACTATTGATTTATCTAACATATTCATACCTAAGGCTTTTCCACAAAGTGGTGACGAAAAAACCTCCTACGTCTTAGCTCTTTCCTTTTGTCCTTTTTGGTTTTTAGGGCTTTCCAGGATGACTTATCAGAGTCGTGCCTCCTTTTGTACTGCCCCCATCTTGTTTAATGGAATTTTATAATTTTCAAACGTTTTGTCGAATGTTTATAATTCAGACATATATTTATCTATTACTTACTTTATTAAAATAATGCTAAAAACAAACCGGGTGTACGACAGGAATGAATTTTATCACAAGTCGTTGATGATTGAGACTTGGAAAATAATGAATTTTTCCGGTGATTGAGCCACAAATCCATAAATTTAGAATCATTCATATGAACGATGGATTTTGATGGATGAAGATCCAGGCAATTAAGTCTTTAATTCACATAAAGCAAATCGTGTGTTGTTTGTAAAGATCGTGTGTTCCTGCAGAGGTCGTGCTTTCCTGCGACAAAAAGGGAGCGTTAGGGGTGGTCATTGGTTTGACCAACGACCCTCCGACGCTCAAGTTAATAATGGTCCGAAAGAGATATAAAAAGAAATGCGTATGTAACATAAATTAAAAGATATATTTCTTCAAATGTACCGCATTCCAGCTACGTGGGATATTTCGATCGTCCAAGGTCTGTAACCGATAAGCACCTATTCCGACGACTGCGATTATTCGATAGGGTCCTTCCTACTTAGCGGATAACTTACCTACGTTTCGTTCTTGGGTGTTCTGGAAGACCCGTCGTAGCACATAATCTCCTACTTGGAAGACTTTCACTTTAACTTTCTTGTTAAAATGACGTTCGACAGATTGTCGTTGTGACGCCATCTTGATATCATATGAGTCTCTTAATTCTTCGAGCGCATCAATGTCATAGCTGAGGTTCACTCGATTATGTTCGACGGTAGTGTGTCGAGCGATTGGGAGATTTGCTTCGCCCGGCAAGAAGGCTTCACATCCGTATACCAAGGAAAATGCCGTTTGTCCTGTTGAAGTACGGGGAGTCGTACGATTGGCCCATATAACAGATGGCAATTCTTCGAACCAACGTCCTTTTGCGGCTTTGAGTCTTTTCTTAAGCAAATAGATAATCGTTTTGTTGCTCGACTCTGCAAGCCCGTTAGACTGAGGATAGCGAGGCGTGGACGTCGTAAGCTTAATACTCCAGTCTTCACAAAATCGCCTCATCTTGTCGCTTATGAACTGAGATCCATTATCGCATACAATCTCGGATGGGATACGAAATCTACATATAACATTGGTCCAGATAAAACATATCACCTCTTTATCTCGTACATGGGAAAAAGTAGCGACTTCTATCCATTTTGAGAAATAATCTATAAGAACTAATAAATATACCTTTTGCCCTGGTGCTGTGGTAACTTGCCGACAACATCCATCCCCCATCGCATGAAAGGCCACGGGACTAATGACGAATGTAAAGGTTCAGAAGGTTGATGAGTCATACCTGTGTGCCGTTGGCTTGCGTTACACTTTTGTACGTGCATTGCAGCATCTTGCCGTAGAGTCGGCCAGTAGTAGCCTTGTCGAGAGATTCTATTTGGCAGACTTCGTCCACCTGAATGATTTCCATAGTCTCCATCGTCCATTTCTTGGAGGAACTTTTGGGCCTCACTCGGAATAAGGCATCGTTGATTTAACCTGGTGGATGATCGCCGGCATAACTTTCCTGCTATCATTACATACCGAGAGGCCTTAAATCGGATTCATCGGGCCATCGTTTTGTCCTCCAGGAGTCGAACATCTGTTAGATACTCTCGGATTTCCTTCATCAGCCGTTTGATTAGTCCAGACCTACCACCTGATCGTGTTTTTCGTCTTCCGTTGAGGGGCTTGTCAGGTGGATCATTGGTATAACATCGAAAGATGATTTCAATTAAGCAGATCCCAAATTGGCAAGTGCATCTTCTTGGGCATTTCGATCTCTGGGAAATCTGTTGAATGTCGAAAGATTCGAACTTTCTTACCCGATCTCTGGAAATCTGCCAATATGCTGCCATTTTTGAATATTTCGTGGCAAATTCTCCATTCATCTGATTGACGACGAGTAAAGAGTCGCTTTTCACTTGTAAATTTCTTCCCCCTAGATCGTATGCCAGATCCACTCCTACGATCAAGGCTTCATATACCGTCTCATTGTTGGTGGCTTTGAAGTCGCAGGATACGGAATAGACCGTTATGCCCCCCTGTGGTGACTTCAAGACAACTCCTAATCCTGATGCTCGTAGATTAGAGGATCCATCGACGTGCAATACCCATGGCCGCTCGTCTTGGATCGCCACAACAAGTGTTTATTTGATTGTTGTTTTTTCCAACTCGGGGCTGAAATCTGCAATGAAATCAGCTAAAACCTGCGATTTGATCGCGGTCCGAGGTTTATATTGATATCGTAGTTACTGAGATAGATGCTCCATTTCACGGACCGACCTATAAGCTCAGGTTTTTTCAACACAGATTTCAACAGAAAGTTAGTAATAACATTGATAACATGCGATTCAAAATAACGTCGAAGCTTTTTAGCCGTTGTGACCAATGCTAAAAGCAATTTCTCCATAGTCGTGTACCTTTATTCCGCGTCGAGTAAGGATTTACTTACATAATATATCGGAAGTTGCTGCTTGTTCTCTTCTCGAACAAGAACATCACTTACTGAGTTCGAGCTTACCGCAAGGTATAATTGACGTTCTTCTCTGTCTTGAGGTTTGGACATAAGAGGCGGTGATGCCATATATTCTTTTAATTCTTGTAGAGTACTTTCATGATCGCTCGACCAGTCGAAACTTTTGTTTTTCCTAAGAACATTGTAAAATAAATGGTATCTATCGGATGATTTAGAAATGAACCTGTTGAGCGCAGCTACTCGTCCTTTGAGCCTTTGGACTTCTTTGAAATCTCTAGGTGATTTAATTTCGCTGATTGCCTTGATTTGATCAGGACTGGCTTCTATTTCTCGCTGGGTCACCATATCTCCCAGGAATCTTCCCGCACGTGCCATGGAAGAACATTTAGTCGGGTTCAGCTTCATTTGGTATTCTCTGAGCACGTCGAATGATTGCTTTATGTGTTCCGCATGATTAGTCGCACGTTTTAATTCGACTAGCATGTCGTCGATGTACACCTCCATTCTATCTCCTAGATATTGTTTGAACATCCGTTTGACTATTCGTTGGTATGTTGAACCTACATTTTTAAGACCAAAAGGCATTACTACGCAACAATAAATACCTTTGTCGGTCATAAATTCCGTTTTCTCTGATCATTCGGGTGCACGGGAATCTGATTATATCCGGAGTGTGCATCGGGAGATGCCCCCACATAATCTTTTCGAACAAGATAATCCAGGTCAGGATCAACCCCTTGCAGATGTATGTCGCCAGTCAGATCTTTCTGGTTTTGTAACTGATAGATGTGCTCTTTGCGAGGTTCCTTCACCACCTTGTAATATGTGCGCGTTATTTTCTGTTTTTGATCTCTTGAACTCCCCACGAGGTCGGGAATTGAAGTACTTGATGATACGTCGAGGGGACAACTTTCATGTCGTGGATCCATGGTCAACAGCAGTCTATCAAAGGAATTCAATCAATTCTTGCCTGATGGCTGGATCAAGGGATGTCCCCGCATAAACTTTTCGATCAAGATGGCCCGGGTCAAGAACAACCTCTTGGAGTTGTAGCTCGTCGGCCGAATCCTCCTGGTTCTGTATTTGCTAGATGTGCTCCTTGTGGGGTTACATCGCTATCTTGTAGCATTTGCGCGCTACTTTCTGCTCGCTTTTTATCTCTTGAACCCCCCACAGAATAGAAATTTAAGCACTTGATGATACGTCGAGGGGACAGCTTTCATGTCGTGGAATCATGGTCTGCCGAGGATGACGTTATATGCGGACGAACAGTCGATAATGTTGAACCTAGTTGACTTATTGATTCCTTTCGCATAAATAGGGAGGGTAATCTCCCCGACTGTATGAGCCACATCACCATTGAAACTCACTAACATCGTAGAGCACCGCACGATTTCAGTCTCGCTGATTCCCATTGCCTTGAGAGTGTCGAGGAAAATTATGTTGGTTGAGCCGCCCCCATCAATAAGTATCCTTTTCATGGAACAATTCCCGATTGTTAGCTGGACTATAAGACCATCATGATGCTTGGGGTAAAAATCGTCCAGATCGTGATCATCGAATGTGATCATCATGATGCTTGGGGTAAAAATCAGGTCGATGTCTGATTTTGGTCTATTTGCTCGGGGAACGGTAGAGTCATCTGATCGTTGCGTAACGTTTCTTTTTGCTGCCGAGTACGTGAGTCCACATACGTCCGACCCTCCTGTAATGCAATTCACATTTTAGTAGCATTCGGAGATGGGGGTTTAGGAATATTACGTGTTTTGTCGTTAGACAAAAGGTCTTGAAGATGCCCTTTCAATATGACCCATGCGACCTCCTTTCTTAGTGCTACACAGTCATCTATCATGTGACCATGATTGTCATGAAAGTCGCACCATTTTGTCGTATCCTTTTTCTCATCTGGTCGATCACTTTTCTTTGGTCATCGTACGGTCGTTGGAACTTCCTTCAAGGCTTTGATCAGATCACCTGTCGTTCCTTTGAAATTGTAGGACGAGATCTTAGGATGCTGGGAATATTAAGAGGATGATGTGTCCTTCTTTTTATCGGACCGAACATTCGATATCTGCTTTGGTAGGTCTGATTTGGATGTCGAACGATGCTTGAAGTCTGGTTTTTTGACGCGAAGAGAACGTTTATCATCAGTGTGTTTTCATCGGAAAGAAGCGTCGTCTTCGACTCTCATATAATCCAGCGTTTGAGCTCGTACGTCTTCGAATGTTTCGGCTGGATACTTGGTGAGATCCAGGTATAGGTCAGACGTACTGTCCAGACCTCTCTTGTATGCTTCTATGGCCAACCTTATGTCGTAATTTCATATACCTATCATTTCAGAATTAAAACGGTTAAAATAGTTAAGAATTGATTCACCAGTCTTTTGAAAAATGTAATACAAATCTCCCGTTTGTTTTCCATTTGGTGATTGTTGGCGAATTGCTGAAAGAACTGATTGGTGAGATCTGCAAAGGAATTTATCGATTTTGGCTTTAGATTAATCAACCACTGCAGGGCGGCTCCAGTAAGCGTTGCTCCAAAACTTTTGCACATGCAGACTTCTTGATATGGTAAAGTCATCGACACGGTCCACATCAGTTGTTTGTATTGAGCGACATGTTCAGTTGGGTCCGTTAATCCCGAGTATTTCGGGGTGAACGAAGAAAAGTAATTATTGGAGTAGCCCGCCCAGTAGAGGCTTTCTTAGCGAAAAAAGTATATTCATGGATGAATTTGGGGAAAGAGTCTTCACCTTACTTTCAAGTGTCAATTATTTGTATTGAACTTTCTTTCAGGCTAGCTCTGGGCAGGGCGCATACACACAAACCCATATTGTACTTCTTCGGGACCTCGATTAGGGTAATTGCATCAGAGAATGGCGATGTCTGAAATCCTGCAGGAGGTTCGACGTCGACAGGTACGCCCGCTCCAGGTAGCTTTGATAACAAAACTAACATTTTTCCATTCTGTTCCTCCAGGATTTTGATTCGTTGCGCGACGGGTTCTACGATAGGGATATTGAACGAGCTTTGTCCCCCTGGATTTGCAAAGCTGTTGGCGGAGGGATTTTGTACGTACATATTTTGTTGAGGTATTTCAGCGTAGTTTTGGTTGAAATTCTGAAACTGATTGTTATGCTTTGCCCACGATCCAGGTTGCTGGTACTGGAACTGTTGGTTAGCATACTGGTGTTGCTGGTTGTTATGATGTGGTCGACCAACATATTGTGCCCCTGGTGGTCTTGGACCGGGCAGTCGCGGAAGCAACGGGACGTAATTCCCATGAAGATTTCTTTGCGTCTGCAGGTGCTGAATGCGTATTTTGGGCATATAATTCAGCCCTTTAAACTGCTTCCGCGGGATTCGATCCGTGATATGTCATTCAAAGGATGAAAAAGAAAACGTTAGTAATGGTTGCGATTGTCGGAGAATTCCTTTGATCGGGTCCCACGGATGGCGTCAAACTGTTAATGCCTAAAATTGATCTACTAAAGGTCAACTTAAAGAGTTTGCGGAACTGATCGGTCAAAGGTAATGTTCTCACGACAAACATAACAAGAACAAATAAAAATAAAGAAAAGAGATTTGGTGACGCGGAAAAATCCTTTAACGAGAGAAAAAACCGCGGACAATAGAAGCTACCGTCGTTGCACTAGGGGAAAATGGCGTCAAACAGGGACGTCGTCCTTTGGAACTGAGATCGTACGATTACAGAGAGGAAATATAGAAAAATAAATAACAATATCGTATGAGATCTAGAGAGCAATTGTATGATTCTTGATGCTTGAACGCTTGTGATTGTAAATCGGGTCTTCTTCGTTGATCTGGGTGTTGATTTTATAGTTTGCGCCGGTTGTAACTATCGTATGTCATTAATGTTCTTCATGAATGCCTTTGATGTTGCTGACCATAAGCGTTCAACAGATCTGTGCAATATGTAAAAGATGTCAACAGTTAGTTCATTAATATCTTATGTTTTAAATCGTACGTCGAACGAATACCCTTTGTACGTAGTACATCATGTTCGTTCATTGCAAATTGCGTTCGGCCATTCGTCCTGAAGCCGTAATAAATATTCCAAAGTCGTAAAATATGCTTGGTCGAGAATAAAAGTCACGGTCGTGAGTCTTGGAGATTTTTACCCAAACAAGGGGTTTGCGAGTGTATATGTTTTTGGCATCGTCGATTCATTGCCTTTTACCTTTGAACGTATAAGATCATCCCAAAAATTATTTGAAAATCAAACTAACTAGTCTTATGAAAATCATTTTATGACTAGTAGAGTTTTATAAAGAACATTTTTATAAAGAATGTCCTTGTAGAAAGTTTCTTAGACAAACCAGAGGCTTCTGGATAACCTTGGAGGCAAGAGTTAGTTCAGAAGTTCTGGATGACTGATACTTTTAAAATAATTCTGAAGCAGTATTTCAGTTGAGATTATACAAGAAAACTTTAAAATCAATCAATTGGTCAAGTGAAAACATTTTGGAACCAATAGAAAGTTTGAACAAATTTAAATGACTTTTACAGAGAAAATTATAGACATGTCAGAAGCTTCTGTATAACCTTGACGGCAAGAGCTAGTACAGAAGAGAGTGTCATGTATAAGTTTCAGAGAAAGATTCATTCCGCATGTTTCCAAGACAATCAAGAGGCTTCTGTATAACCTAGAGTGCAATAGGTAGTACAGATGTTCTGAATGGCCATTTCGACTTGCAAAATTTGTAACTCAGAAAGTTAGATAGACATACCAGAGACTTCTGGATAACCTTAACGGCAAGAGTTAGACCAGAGGTTTTGATGTTTATCTTTTCAACAAATTCTTTGTATAGAAACAGAAATTTCTCCCCCTTGAAGTATGCATTAAGGTTTGCTCCCTCTTGACTCGTGCATGATTATCTTCTCCCCCTTAAACTGTGCTTGGATCAAAAATTCGTAAGAGAAATTGGCCGAGTTTAAGATGCAGAAGCTTTTCTAGTGTAGACAGAAGCTTCTGGTATGCTTGCGATGGAAAAATGAGTTCAGAAGATGAATCAAGGAATAAAGTTGTAAAGAATTGCTTGGTGAGATGTTACAGAAACCTATTGAAAAATAGATTTTGATTTCCTTTTACATATTAAGCAAGCCCAACTTGCTGATTAGAATATTAAACCTGTTTTCATCTAAAGTTTTTGTGCAAACGTCAGCAAGTTAGTAATCAGTGGGGACAAAGTACATTTCAATTGTGCCTTTTTCACATGATCCTTTATGGAATGGTACCTGACATCAATTATCTTGGTTTTTGAGTGTTGCACCGGGTTCTCTGTGATGGCTATTGCACTCTCTGAATCACACAGGATAGGTATCTTATCATACATAATGCCGTAATCTCTGAGTTGGAATTTCATCCATATCACTTGTGAACAACAACTAGCAGCAACAACATATTTTGCTTCTGCTGTGGAAGTTGACACACACTTTTGCTTCTTAGACGTCCAACTGATTAGCCTGTTTCGTATAAGTTGGCAGCTTTCAGAGGTGCTTTTTCCGTCTAGTTTACATCTTGCATGATCTGAGTGACTATATGTAATCAAATCAAAGCCATAATGCTTTGGATACTAGAGACCAAAGAGGGTGTCCCTTTTAGGTATCTAAATATTTTTTTCACAGCAGCCAAATGTGATTCTTTGGGATTGGCTTGATACCTAGCACAGAGACATGTAGCAAACATTATAACTGGTCTAATGGGTTGTTAAGTACAGAAGAGATCCAATCATACCTCTGTAATTTTTGACATCTACTTGTTTCTAGAGGGATCAGAGGGATCAGAGTCAAGTTTAGATTTAGCTGAGATTGGTGTGATAGAGATATCGAAATAGCTTCAAAAGGAACTGGGTTCTGAAGATATAAAGATCTAAAGAAAAGCCTAAGGCATAACTTCTGAAGTGTCAACTTCAGAAGTTCTGAAGACATTCTGAAGAGGTTCTGAAGAAGTTCTGAAGACACTTCTGAAGAAGATCTGAAGGAGTTCAGAACCTGTTTTGAACTTGTCTATTTTGAATGTACTGTTACTTTAGTTTTTCTATTTCATGCATAAATATATAGTTTGTTAGATAGTTAGAACTAATGTTTTCCATTAGCACTGTAAAGACATATTCTGTAATACTGTACATTCAATCAATACATATTACATTTGGCTATCACATTCCTGTCTAAAATCTTTCCATATATTGATATCTTGATTGTTTGGGTCCTAACAATTGGTATCAGAGCCAATTCATCTGTTCTTGAAGATTTGTGAAAGAATTGTCAGGTCTGACAGTTCTTGGTGTTCTTGATCGATAAATCTCAAATTCAAATCAGGTGAATTCTTGATCTTCTAACAATCAAAGATGTCTAAAGAAATTGTCTCAATCGGATCTGAAACAAAACCACCAACTCTTTTCTTGGGAGAATACCATCAATGGAGAATCAGAATGATTCAATTCCTGGACAACATAGATGAAGCGTTAATGCAATCAATAACAAATGGTCCACTAGAGGTCTTTATCGAAATTCCAGCAGTTCCTAGAACTGAATCAACTCCTGAAATACCAACATCAAGAATCAAGAAAAGCCCAGGTATATATAGTACCACTGAAAAAGCCCAAGCTAAAATTGACAAAAGAGCATTAACTCTTCTTACAATGGCTATTCCTAATGAGATATTCAATAGAGTAGATAGCTTAACATCTGCTAAAGCCATGTGGGATGAAGTTGAAGCTCAAATGCAGGGTAGTACAAAAGCCCAAGCACAAAGACTAAATATCTGTGTGGGTACTTATGAAAACTTCAGATATAAAGAGAACGAATCTATTACAGAGACTTATCATAGATTCAACAATATTCTGAATGATTTGAGAAGAAATGGTGTTCAGAAATCAAATTATGAGATAAACAACAAATTTCTGAACAACTTGGGTAATGAATGGTCAAGTTTCTCTGATAACATGGTTACTAGAAATTTATCAAGAAAATCCATTCATGATGTCTATGGTATTCTGTTTCAACAAGAAGACAAAATCAAAACTAGACAAAATGAACAAAAGAAGGTAAATGAAGCTGTAGCCTTGTTAAGAAAGAAGTATAATAATGCTCTAACTATTTCTGCCAAGAAGGTGTGTGAGATCCCAGAGACAACAGTTTGTGATGGGGATGAATCAGATGAGGAGCTAAAAAGGATTTCTGATAATATTGCTTTTATGACAAGGCAATTTACACAAAGATACAATAAAAAATATCAGAATAAACCTAGATCTGAAAATGGACCTCAGAAAGGTCAAGAAGCTAGTCAATCTGAAACATCTGAACCAGCAAGATGCTTTAACTGTGGAAAGCCTGGACATTATGCAAGACAATGCAAGATGCCAAAAGTGAAGAATTCAGGCTACTATGAGAAGAAGCATCTGTTAGCCAAGAAAAAAGAACTTAATCCTGCTTTAGTAACCAAGTATGAAGAGGTGGTTAAACTGGAGTGATGGAGATGATGATGAGGAAGTTGCTTACTATGCAACAAACTGCTATATGTGTCAAATGGATCCAGAAAAAGACAAACAAGACACTGAGGTATCTTCTTCATCTTCTGTATTAAATTCTGAAATAAACTACTCTTCCGAACAAAATTCTGAACATAAATCTGAACATAACACTGAAGATTCTGAAATGAAAAATCAATTTCAAAACATGTTTTCTGAATTTGAAACTCTTAGAAACAGAATCAAAGGTGAAAGAATTTTGGTCAATCGATTCAGAGCTGAAAGTCAAATATATAAAAAAAATTGTCAAGAAGCTGAACAGATTCTTATAAAGGTTTCTGAAGAAAAACTTGTTTTAAAAGAAAAAATGGACAACTTACAAAAAGAAATTATAAATGAGAAGTCTGAAAAAGAAATTTTGAATGTTAAAATGAATTTTCTGAATCAAGAGACACTTGATCTTTATAAAAAGATTAAAGAATTAGAAGATTTAAATTTTAAAAGAGGACAAACTGAACAAACTCTGAATATTTTAACTAGTCAGGCTCAAAATTCATAATTTTATAACATAAAAGCAGGTTTAGGATATAATGACAGTCATATACTAAAAAAGGCACCTGCAAATCTGTATGATTATTCTAAAATGAAATTTTTTAATGAATCAAATACAGATGTCATTTCTAAACCTGTGAATTATTATTTGCCTGAAAGAATACCTTTTGTAAAATCAGAGACTTTGTTTTCAGAAGAAACACATCTTAAATCTGGTGAACCAGAAATAATTTCTAAAACAGAAGAAATAAATACAAGTTCAAACATTTGTAAATCTTCTGAATCAAATATTATTCCTGAAGAAAAATCTGTAGTAATTATTAAAACTGAAATAATTTCTGAAGTTACTTCTGAGATAATCTCTGAATATAATTCTAAAGGCATTTCAGAAGATACTTCTGATAATAAATCAGAACATGAAGAAAAATATGATGAATTCTCAGAAATTGAATCTTTAGAAGATGTTGATGAGAATCCCAATATATTTTTTGATCATTCTGATGATGAGTCTACAACAACAAATTCAAATAATTTTGCAAAGAGTATGACTCACAATAAATTTTCAGAACTAATAAATGCTTCTGATTCAGAAGATGATGATGATCATATGGTGCAAGTCATTGATAAAAATGGCTATTTGGTTTACAAATCAAAATCTTGTATGACTGAAGGAGAAATACTAAAAACAGAAACTTCAAAGATACCTTCAGAAATGTTTGGTCCTGTGTTTTTAAAATCAGAATATCAGAATTCAGATTTTTCTACTACTACTACTACAAACATTTCATTGACTTCAACACCATGTTCAATAACATCTTCTGACTTCAACACCAGAATTAAAATTTTTTAAAAAGGACAATCCTCAAATTCTCTCTCTGAAGTTCAGCAAATTAATTCAAAATTCTGAAAATAAACTTAAAGTGAACAAAAGTATTTCTTATACTAATCCTCATTTCTTATCTTTTACAGAGCTATCCACTTTAGGATGGAGAAAGAAAGATGAAAGACTGTCAAAGAATGACAAATTAGATAGTTTTTCATTCTTAAAGTAGAATGATGTACCTAAATCAAAGAAAGTGAATAAAAGAACTTTTGTTGAAAAATCAAATGTTATTGATTCTTATATATTAATTGATGTGGTAAATACATTAAAGAATCACATTCACTGTATTAATTGTGGTCATCATAATTTTTATCTTAACTCCAATACAAACAAGAAAAATTTGATGAAATCTATTAGAAATGTTCAGCTATATTGACAAATTCAATTAAACAAAACAATAAAAATAAAAATAAAAATAAAACTAAGAGAAATAAATCTCAAAGTTCTGAACAAACTTCTGAATTGAAAAATCTGAAGAAAAAGTTCAGAACTTCAAATATTCTTACTAATCTCAAAGGACCCATTCTGAAATGGGTACCTAAAACTCCATAATCTCTTTTGTAGATATGTCATGTGTGGTCTTAGATTCTGGATGTTCAAGACGCATGACACCTTTCAAAGAACTACTAACTGATTATCATGAAAGATATGGAGGAACAGTTAGCTTTGGAAACAATGCAAAGGGATATGTCAGAGGATATGGAACTTTCACTAAAGGAGATGTAACAGTAATGAAAGTTTTCTATGTTGAGGGACTAAGACATAATCTTTTCAGCATTAGTCAATTCTGTGACAAATACTGGAAGGTTAAGTTTGACATAGATCATTGTCATGTTCTGAGTACAACAAACAAAAATGAATTAACTGCTTATAGAGATGGAGATATCTACACAGCAACATTCACTGCAACAGGTCAACTACAAGGTGTATGTTATATGTCTACAACAATGAGAAATGATAGTTGGCTTTGGCACAGAAGAATGTCACATTTGAACTTCAAAGCTATTTCTGAACTAGGCAAACATCAATCTGTAAGACGTCTACCAAAAATCAGATTTGAAAAGAACTCTCTTTGTTCTGCATGTGAACTAGGGAAAATTAAAAGAAGTTCTAATCCTCTGAAAATGTTATCTTCATGCAAAGCTCCACTTGAAATGCTACATATGGATTTATGTGGACCAATGAAGACTCAAAGCATGGGGGGAAAGAAATACATTCTTGTCATAGTAGATGAATACACAAGATATACATGAATTGAATTTCTGAGACTCACATCTGATACTTCTGAAAGATTGATACCCTTTCTGAAGAAAATTCAAGTTCTTCTTCAACTCCCAATTCAAAAGATTAGAAGTGACAATGGAACAGAACTTACCAGTTCTACACTTCAGCATTTTTTGGAATCTGTTGGTATTTCACATAATTTTTCTGCTGCAAGAACTCCTCAACAAAATGGGGTAGTTGAAAGAAAGAATAGAACTTTGGTAGAGGCTGCAAGAACCATGCATGCATATTCAGAACTTCCTCTCTCTCTTTGGGCAGAAGCAATTGCTACTGCATGTTTTACTCAGAACAGGACAATTTTAAACAAAAAATTTCTTAAAACTCCTTATGAAATGTTAAAACAAAGAAAACCCTGTATTGATTATTTTAAAATCTTTGGTCGCAGGTGTTTTCTAAAGAATGATACTCAGCATCTTGACAAATTTGCACCAAAAGGTGTAGCTGGTATCTTTGTTGGCTATTCTCAAAGATCCAAAGCTTATAGAGTACTCATTAAAGGAACTCAAAGAATCATTGAGACTACAAATGTCAAATTTCATGAGCCAACTTTGAATTCTGAACAAGACAGTTCAGAACTCGCACATAACTCAATTTCTGAAAGTTTAGACTCAAAACATAATCAGACAAACTCTTCTTCTGAATCTCAAACTTTACTTAAAACAAATTTAGACACTCTATGTCAAGACTTATTTGATATTTCTGTAAATGTTTCTGCAGATTATCAAAATCCTTCTCTCATCAGAAGCTTAAAAAATCAAGACATTTCAGAAATACAAATTTCAAGTACATCAGCACCACAAATCTCAACCTCAAATTCAGAACTTCCAATTTCTGAATCAGTTCAAGCTATTTCTGAACCGGTTCAACTTATTTCTGAACCAGTTCAAGTTATTTCTGAAGCAGTTAAAGTTATTTCTGAACCAGTTCAAGTTGTTTTTGTACCAGTTCAAACTATTTCTGAACCAGTTCAAGTTGTTTCTGAACCAGTTCAAGTTGTTTCTGAACCAGTTCCAGATACTTCTGAGCATGTACATCAAAGTTCTGAACAAAATCAAAATGTTTCATTTGAGGGGGATACTTCAGATTTACATTCAGTTATCATTCATGATACTGAAACTCAAGCAATTGTTGATGATTATGATTCTCTAAACAATGTTTCATCTGTTCAACCATTGCCAAATGTGAACAAATGGACATCCAGTCATCCTGTGCATCAAATTATTGGAGATGCATCAAAAGTAGGGGTGGCAATCGTGTTGTGTTCGGGTTGACGTGTCGCGGGTTGGCGGGTTGGCATGTCATGGATGCTCAACCCTAACCCAACCCGTTTAGCTAATCGTGTCGAGATACGCAACCCTAACCCGCACACGTTCGTGTTGGCGGGTTGGCGGGTCAACCCGCGTGTTGGCGGGATGGTCGCGGGGTGGCAGGTTGGCGAGTCAACTTGCGTGTTGTCGGGTTGGCAGGTCGTTCACCGGTTGAGGGGTCATGAAATCTCTTGTTTCTAGGTAGAGCGCCGTCGTAGTTGCTGTTGAGTATTCTGAGTTAGGGTTAAGGTGTTCGTGTTTCACATTTCTATGTTTGAGTTTTGACTAACGGGATTACAATTTACACAACAAAACGAAAGAAACTCTATTGATTAGACTTTTAGATTTTAAAATAAAACATAAAATATACATACTATTATTTTTAATAAATGTTGGCGGGTTGGCGTGTCAACCCGCGACCCGTTCGTGTCAACCCGAACCTGACCCGTTTATTTGCGGGTTGACGGGTTGGCGTGTCAAAAAGTTCAATCCTAACCCGTTTATTTTCGTGCCGGGTTCGTGTCGTGTTTCGTGTCGTGTCGAGAATTGCCACCCCTAATCAAAAGGTGTTCAAACAAGGTCTGCAACAGCAAATGAATGTCTGTATGTAAATTTCTTAAGTAGCATGGAACCCAAAAAGCCAATTGAAGCTCTTCAAGATCCAGACTGGATTTTAGCCATGCAGGATGAGTTAAATCAGTTTGAAAGAAACAAGGTCTGGAGATTGATACCAAAACCAAAAGGTAAATCCATCATTGGCACAAAATGGGTATTCAGAAATAAAAAGGATGAAAATGGTATTGTTGTAAGAAACAAGGCAAGGCTTGTAGCTAAGGGTTATTGTCAACAAGAAGGGATTGATTATGATGAAACATTTGCTCCTCTTGCTAGATTAGAGGCCATTAGAATCTTTCTTGCATATGCTGCTCATAAAAACATGAAGGTATTTCAAATGAATGTGAAATGTGCATTTCTAAATGTATTTTACATGAAGAAGTGTATGTTGAACAACCAGAAGGCTTTGTAAACAAAGAATTTCCAGGTCATGTCTACATTTTAGACAAAGCCTTATATGGACTTAAACAACCACCAAGAGCATGGTATGATACTCTTACAACTTTTCTTCTGAATTCTAAATTCAAAAGAGGGACTGTTGATACAACTTTATTTCTGAAAAATGAGGGTCATGATATGATTTTGATACAAATCTATGCAGATGATATTATATTTGCTTCTATTAATCCAAAATTTTGTAGAAATTTTGAGAAAATCATGCAAATAGAATTTGAAATGAGTATGATGGGAGAGTTGACATTTTTCCTTGGTCTTCAAGTTAAACAACTTCCCACTGGCATATTCATTAATCAATCTAAGTATGTCTCAGATTTACTTCAGAAGTTTGACATGACTGATTGTTCAAGTATTCAAACTCCAATGGCCACTGCAACTAAGTTAGAACCTGATCTGAATGGAAATCTGTTGATCAGAAAAAGTATAGAGGCATAATTGGATCTTTGCTTTACTTAACTGCTAGTAGACCAGATATAATGTTTGCTACATGTATTTGTGCCAGATATCAAGCTAATCCTAAGGAATCACACCTTCTAACTGCAAAAAGAATACTTAGATACCTAAAAGGTTCTCCTTCATTGGGACTTTGGTATTCTAAGGATTCTAATTTTGAACTAACAACATTTACAGATGCAGATCATGGTGGATACAAATTAGACAGGAAAAGCACTTCTGGATCATGTCAATTTCTGGGTGATAGACTGGTAAGTTGGTCTTCAAAGAAACAAAATTGAGTTTCTACTTCTACAACAGAGGCTGAGTATGTGGCAGCTGCAATATGTTGCTCACAAGTGATCTGGATGCAAGTTCAACTTAAAGACTATGGTTATACTTTCAAAAAGATTCCTCTGTATTGTGATTCAAAGAGTGCCATAGCCATCACTGCCAATCCTGTTCAGCATTCAAAGACCAAGCACATTGATGTAAGATATCATTTTATCAAAGATCATGTGGAAAAAGGTAATATTGAAATGGTTTTTGTTCAGACAGATTATCAGTTAGCTGATTTATTTACCAAAGAACTTGATGAAAAACGATTTAACTTCTTGGTAAGTAAATTGGGCATGATGAATATGTCTATGTAAGTATTACACATCAACTATACTCTAGAAGTTATATTCTGAGGTTTTTATCTCAAATTTTGAATAGTTTGCTCTTCAGAAATATTCTGCATATTCTGAAGTTCAACATTCAGATCTTTGCTTCTTTTCAAACTCAGAAGTATATTCCTTCTGTATCTAGGTTGATTGTATTTTAATACTTTTCATTTTTTTTCTCTTCTCATTTCACTAATATTTTCTTGTTTCTTTGATAACATTGCAATGATTAAGGGGGAGAATCATAAGTATTAATGATTCAAGGGGGAGTGGTATTAATTTCAACATTCTACACTACTCTTTCCTACAAAACAACTCTGCATTGCTGAAATAAAGTCTTGCACTTTATATCTAAGAAGTATGAACAAGCTTCCTTAGATAAAATCAGTTTTCTGTTTGTTCAAACCTACTTCTGAATTATCAAAATGTTTTATATTTTTCAGAAGTTTGTATTTTTAAATGATTTTTGGTCTTCTAAGATGATCCAAGTTTAGTTCTGAACTACACTTTCACATTCTGCGGTTCTTCTGAATTCCTTCTTTCAGACTTCTGAACTTATTCTCCGAAGTTCTGAACAAATTCTGAAGTTTTTGAACTTGTTCTCAGAACTTAACTTCCCGTTGATAATTTCACTTAAGCATGTGCCACGTGTTTTAATCCCATTGGATATTTTTTAATCACGTCTTTTAATCGGTTCATTTATCCAAATAAATGATGATTACTACTCTAATCACATTTACTTTTTGGCCACGTGTCCACCAACGCTTATCCAGTGTTATAAATCAATGGATTCTTCATCATCTTCATTTTTTTAGCGATTTTCTTCTGTAAAATCTATCTGTTTGCATTGATCTTCATTCTGTTTCGAATCCTTGTTTTTCAACTATCATGTCTACTTCAAAAGCTATGGTTTCTACTTCTTCGAGTCAAAATGACAGCAATGGATCATCGAGTGATGGTTCATTCAAGATTGTACCTCAGAAACTGGTTGTGGGAACATTGGAAGTTCCAATTCCTGAAGATCAAATGCTTCAAGACACAGCCACAACTGCTATTCATCAAGCTGGACCTTCCAACCCTAACCCTAACCCTAGCCCGAGAACTGATAAAATTGGGGAAACACAAATCGAACCTATTGAAGTTATTTCTGAATCAAATGCTGGTGATAGTGAATCTCAGACTCGTGTTGAAAGCAGTGATATCCTGCTGAAAAACTCCTTGACATCAAGAAAAATAACTGTGCTCTGAACTTTAAATCGAAGGACTTCATTGATGATCAAATAATTTTGATTGACATTCTGAAGAAACATCCACTCCGTACTCTACTTTCTAGGAAATGTTTTGTTCCTGCTTCTTATCTACAACAATTTTTGTACTATGCTGAGGTTGATGAATCTGAAGATGAAATTGTCTCCTATGTTCATGCTTACAAGGTGTGTATCTCTGTGGATGATATTAGATGTCTTCACTTCTTGCCAAAGTCAGATGAGGTTCTTGGGAAAACCTCTTATGATCCAATTCCTTCATCCACAGAAATGATCTTAGATTTCATGAGTTTGGGATACTCTGAAAATTTAAATGCTTTAAGTTCCTTTAGAAGGAAGTGTTTACCTCCAATATGGTACTGTTTATTCTCAATTCTGAACACTTGTTTATCTGGGAAAAGTTCAAGTTTGGATCAAGCTTCAGCAAATGGGAGGATTATTTTTCATGGAGTTGCCTTCAACAAACACTATGATTATGCTAGTCTCATTTTTTATGAACTCAAATCTTTAATTTTGAAGAAGTCCACATTCAACTATATACCAATTTCAGAGATTCTTTCAAACACTCATTAAAGGAGCAATGAAAGCAGTATCTGCAATCCCTGTTCTAGCCCATGAGGTACATGTTCCTATCTTTACTATGGATAGTTTAAAACCACCAAATGCAAAACTTACATTTCCAAATGCAGTTCCACTTCCTTCTCATTTACTCAATCTTGTAAGTACACCAAATAGGATGGGGAGTGAGCATTTAGAATCTATGGGATTACCTCAACCAGTAGTCCCTTCCCCTGATTCAAACCAGAGTGGTGCTAATGCAAGGGCGTCTAGAATTAATAGACAGAGTGGGGAGGATGTTCAAGGGGGAGAACAACCTCAAAGAGTAAAGAGGAAAAATGAAAATGAGAGACAGGGTAGAAGGGTAAGAAAAAGAATTGATGAGGGGAGAACACAGGTAAAAGAAAAACAAACCTGTGAACCACCTGTTACCAGCTGGGCACCTACATCTTCTATCATTCCACACTCTTTGGTGGTTGATATTGAAAAGGCCAGTGAGCCCATGGCAAACTTGTTTAACCCCTCCAGCCACTCACCCATCTCTCAACAGAAGGGTGTTTCATCAACACTTATGGGGCATGCAACTTATAATCCATTAGGACCCCACTTGGAGGTACCTTTTGTTGAAAATGAAGGACATATGTCCCCCTTCATCATTTTAAGCACATTGAGTCTGAGGGTCCACTCAATATTGAGCCTATTGAACCATTTAATATGGAATCCATTCACACTGGCATACATCTTTTTGATGTCACTAAGCAAAGTGTTTGTCACATTGCATCAACAACTATAGATATTCCTATTGCTGGTTATCAAGGATTAGTTGGAAGACCTGGTGGGGTGAACATCACAAAAGCCTCATTAACATAATCAAATGTGGTTCACGATGTCTCTGTGGCACATACAGGCCAGCCTTCTTCTGAAAGACTGCAAACAAGATCATCTGTTGGTCTTGGAACCTTACCCACATCTTCTGAATTCACAGAATTCAAAGATTTCTGTACTTCTGAATTTGCAAAAATTCAGAAGGACATCAAGGAATTGACGGATACAACAAAAAAGGTGATGGAGGATAGGTTGGATCAACAAGGTGTAAGTATGGTGAATAAGTTGAATGATTTTCAACTCCAATCTTCTATTGATCCGAATTCTTTTAAACAAGCAATTCTGACTGCTTTTTCTGAAGTGGCCTCATCAGTTTCTTCTCTGAAGGCTTCTCAGACTTCTTCTTCATCTGCTCAACCAGATTCTTCTATCTTTGCAACAAAGGATGATATTTCTCAGATTTTAAGTCAGCTTTCTTCTATTCAGAGTTCTCAGACAGATTTAAGCACAAGGTTATCTGTTCTGGATTGCAGGCCTCAATCAAATACTTTTAAAAGGAGTCTTGATGATCAGGATCCTGATAATCAAGAGGGCGAGAAAAGACAAAGAGTATCTGAAACAGAGAATGTTGAGAATGTTCAAAAATAAAGCTCTGAGAAAACTTCTGAAGATGCTCAGAATATTGGTGAAGCATCTAATAGAGTTTCTGAAGCAATAGAAGATATTTTATTTGCAGAACATGAAGGGCAAGAGGCAACTGTTCATTCTTCTGAAGATACAGTAGAGGAAGGGTATGAAACAGAGAAGATATCCTTTGATTCTGAAGGTAACTTAAGCTCAGATAATACAGACATTATTCCTGATTCAAATGAAGAAATGCTAAGGGAATATCTTGCATTTGAAGATGTTATTGGTGAGCCTAGTGATCTTTCTGATGTCATTATGTTTGAAGAAGATATATCTGGAGTTAATATAGGAGAAAGTTCTGAGGTAAATGAAGTAAAGGATTTGGTGATTTGGAAGCCTCAACAATCCCTGAGTAATGAATACAGAAGAGCTTCTGAAGAGCTATGGAAAATATTAAGCCAATTCTATTGGGTGCATGTCTTTCTGAACTATCCAAGAAGTCTGGAGTGTAGACTTTTGGACAACAGGTTTTCTGTCTTCAGAAATTTTCTTGATCAACCAGATGAAAGAGTTGAACTGGAGATTGATCTAAGTCATATGGAAGGAGTTGAAATTGCAGATGAAATTCTAATTGTTTTCTCAAGAAAATTTGAAGTTAGGTTCGGACCTTGTATTATCATTCCTAAAATAGATCTTCCAGTACTTGAAGAACCTGTAATGGATCAAGTTTTTGAAAAAGAAAATGTGTTTATTCCTGGAGAAAGCAGCTTGATATTTCCTGAAGACATTTATTGCTTCATGTACAAAAGAAGCATGAAGTTTGCAAAGTTGGAAGATTTTCTGAATGATGAATGGTCTGAAGATCATATTGTTCAAGTGAGAAACTTTATTCAGAATCATGGTGTTCAGAATTTTCATGATTCAACTTTAATAAAGAAGATCAGATGCATATCAAAATCAATTCAGAATGATTTAACTATATTCAGATTTGGAGCAGAAAGAAGAGATGATACCTTATGTGAGTTCACTCAGTTTGATGTTTACAAGCTAAGACTACAAGATAAGTTGGCAATTTTGTCTTTTTGTGTTAACATAGCTGAATCGGAGTTAGTATCAGAGATTTGAAGAATCTTGGGAATATATATAAGGAATCTCATTAAGCATGATTTTCAATTGGCTTTGGAATACAGACTTAACATAGTAAATTTGTTGGAACCTGTATATATTTAAAGGTTTGGGCTGAAAAGATTGTTCACTAATCCAGATATTGGTTTCACGTATCTTGTGGAAGGAATCACTAAGAAATTTGTTGCATCTGATATTCCAAAGTATTCTACATCCTCTCTTAAATGGTTTCTGAACTACATGATAGATTTTGTTGAAGAATCTGATATCAAAGAAGAAATTATCTATCTGATCAAAAAATAAATAAATTTTAGAGAATTTGTAAGAAAGAGTTATCTGGCTGGTCACAAGAAAGTAAATAAGATAAGAGGAGCAGATTATTTACTTAGTGATGCTTATGACTTCAAGATCCATACAAAGAGGTAAGACATGGAAGAAATTCAGAAGTACACTCTGAATCTTGAAAGTTCAGAAGTAAGTCAAAAAGAAAAGGAAAAAGAAAAGGAAAAAGAAAAGGAGGAAAGTTTTGAAAGTGTTTCTGAAAAGTTGGTTCCTGAAGAGCAAATATCTGAAGAGGAACAACTACAAGTGCAAAGAATAGAAGAAAGTGCTTTCACCATGTTTCTTGAATATTTCCATCCAGAAATGTTCATGGAATATGAACAAAAGTTCAACTATATTGATTGCTGGATTCAAAAGTCTTTTGGTTGGAAACAATGGTACTCAGATATCATTAGAAAGATAAGAATTCCAATCAATGAAGCAAGGAAGGATAGTCCTATGGTCAAATAATTAATGCTGACTTGAAAACAAGACAAAATTACAAATATGCATTCTTTACTGTTGAAAGGCAAAATGGTGAAATTTCTACCTTTTCTGAAGCTGATTTTCTGAATGTTTATCTCAGAGATCTACTCAGAGTTTACAGAAGCCTTTATCCTTTTCATGATTCAATCACCAAGTTCAGAAAATCATTTCCAATTCTCAGAGATGGCTTGTACAGAGAGTTTATATGGGCTGCAAAGAATGATTTTCAGGTTGCTTATGTTCTGAACAAGAAACAAATACACTTGAGCAAACCAAATCTAAGCTTGCCAGATATTCAGAATCTGAAGAAAAGTACTTTAGTAATTCAACCTCCAGGCTTTGTTTGCAAATGCTTTCAAGAACTTTTATTTGTGAGATTTGAAGAATTTCATAAGTGTTGCAATGGAACTCTCATGGCTATCAGAGATCGTTTGGTAAAAAGACAGAATAAAAGACCAAAGAATCTGAGCAATGAAGATTGGGAGAAGCACAAGAAACTTGCTAAAGAGATGATCAGAATTGCTGAATACTTGCTAGAATACAGAAGTTTGATTCTGAAAGATGTTAGAGAAATTCTGAATTTTTGGAAGTATGATTATTTGAACTTTTGAAGCTAAGGGGGAGATTGATAGAGATATCGAAATAGCTTCAAAAGAAACTGGGTTCTGAAGATATAAAGATCTAAAGAAAAGCCTAAGGCATAACTTCTGAAGTGTCAACTTCAGAAGTTCTGAAGACATTCTAAAGAGGTTCTGAAGAAGTTTTGAAGACACTTCTGAAGAAGATCTGAAGGAGTTCAGAACCTGTTCTGAACTTGTCTGTTATGAATGTACTGTTACTTTAGTTTTTTTATTTCATGTATAAATAGATAGTTTGTTAGATAGTTAGAACTAACGTTTTCCATTAGCACTGTAAAGACATATTCTGTAATACTGTACATTCAATCAATACATATTACATTTGGCTATCACATTCCTGTCTAAAATCTTTCCAAATATTGATATCTTGATTGTTTGGGTCCTAACATGGTGTTTTCATAGTTGTGAAGTTGTGAAGTTTGTATTTCTTTAAAATGTCAGACATATTTGGCTTGATTTATAAAAATGTCAGTGGTTGTCTGTTTGACTTGGAGCCCTAGGAAGAAGGTTAGTTCACCCATCATGCTCATTTCAAATTCATTTTCCATCAATTTTGAAAACAACTCAACTTCTGCATATTTGTAGAACCAAAAATAATCTCATCCACATAGATTTGAGCAATAGTTAACTCACATTTGCAACGTTTGATGAACAAAGTAGTATCAATTTTACCTTTCTCATATTCATTGTCAATCAAAAATAAGGATAGACGTTCATACCAGGCTCTTGGAGCTTGTTTTAGTCCATAAGCTCTTGTCTAATAGATAGACATAGTTTGGATGACTTGCACTTTCAAAACTAGGGGGTTGTTGGGCATAGAATTCTTCATTCAATTTGCCATTCAGAAAGGCACATTTGACATCCATTTGATAGACTTTGAAATCTTTGTAAGCAGAGAAAGCTATAAACAATCGAATTGCTTCAAGCCTTGCTACTGGAGCAAAGGTTTCATCATGATCAATGCCTTCCTCTTGACAATATCCTTTTGCAACAGGTTTGGCTTTGTTTTTTATAACAATTCCATCTTCATCCTACTTGTTTCTGAAGACCCACTTTGTACCAATGATAGTTTTGTCATTTGGTAATGGTATAAGCTTCCATACCTTGTTTTTGTCGAATTGAAAGAGTTCCTCCTACATTGCATCAATCCAACTTTCTTTAGTTCGACCATGCTCAGAAAATTGACAAAGAAGGCTTCATTTGTTGTGGCAGATGTGGTTTTTACACCATCAGAAGGATCACGAATGAATTGGTCAGAAGAATGGTCTTTTGTCCATCTTTTCCTCCGAGTTTGGGAGACTAGAGGAGATACAATCTCTGTTTCATGAATTGGAATTGCTTCTGGTGTTGGGTTCTGGATTGCAGAGGAGCCAAGTTTCTCCCCTTCAAATGAAGGCACGGAGGAAAGTGGATCAAGAACAAAGCTCTCTGCATCAGGATGAAGCAGAGTATCCTCTAGGTTTCATTTGAAGTAGTTGGTGTAGGAATGGACATGCTTCTTGGTATCTCTGCATCAGAAGTGGAATGAGAAACAGAGGGACCAAAGATGATTGATTCAGAAGGGTGTAGTTCCTCTGTTTGTCTTGTTGGGATACTTCTGGCTATTTCTACAGAAGGAATTTCTTCACCAAGAAAGTCTTCAAACATAGCATTGATTATTTTCATAATCGTCTTGGTTCTGAGATTGTAAACTCGGAAAGCCTTTGAGGTCAGAGAATATCCTTAGAATTTGGCTTCATCTGACTTCTTTTCGAACTTTCCAAGTTTTTCTCTGTCATTCAAAATGTAGCACCTACAGCCAAAGATGTGTAATAATTTAATAGTTGGTTTTCTATTATTGATAAGCTCATAAGAAGTTTTTAGATGACTCTTGACTATTATGGATCTGTTATGTGTAAAACAAGCAGTTGAGATAGCCTCAGCCCAGAAGTGTGTGGGTTGTTCAGAAGCTGCAAGCATCATTCTTGCTGCTTCAACCAAAATGTGATTTCCTCATTATACCACACCATTTTGTTGAGGATTTCGTGCAGCTGAGAAGTTTTGTGATATTCCTTCATTGTTCAGATACTCATCAAGTTTGGCATTCTTGAATTCAGTACCGTTGTCACTTTGCAACTTATGTGTCTTACATTGTAGAAGCACTTGAATCTTCTTCATCATGTTAATTAATACAACTGTGACTTTTGATTTCTGTCTTACAAAGGCAACCCAAGTATAACGAGAAAATTCATCAGTAAGCACAAGTATATACTTTTTACCAGTCAGACTTTGCACCGCAATGGGACCACAGAGGTCAACGTGTATCATATGTAGAGGTCTAGGACAAGAATGATCACTTTTTATCTTATGGGAAGCTCATTTGATTTTACCCATTTCACACGTTGGACAAATATGATCCTTCTATAAGTGAACCTCTGGGATGCCCTCAACAAGGTTATGATTTACAAGAAACTCAAGAGTTTGAAAATTTAAATGAGAAAGCTTATGAT
Organism: Silybum marianum; assembly: GCA_036898165.1. NCBI lineage: Eukaryota > Viridiplantae > Streptophyta > Magnoliopsida > Asterales > Asteraceae > Silybum > Silybum marianum. The sequence continues at coordinate 33,828,639 of CM072529.1, forward strand.
GTCATAGCTAAGCTACTTCACTCTTCTTGGAGATGAGACAGAGAGTTTATGTTCCATCTTTAGAAGTGAAATTCATCATATAAAGGTTACATTTTCTGTTGGCTCTCCGTAACTGTTTTCGAAGAGAACTTTCATCTTAGCATCGCAAAGTTGACTTACACTTAGAAGATTATGTTTTAGTCAAAAGACATGAGCCACTTTTGATAAAGTGACATTCCCTTCTTGTAGCGTACCATAACCTTTTATTTGGCCCTTTCCAGTATCTCCAAACGTTACTGCTCCACCAGTTTTGTCTTTGAACATGGAGGGTAAGTTTCTGGTTCCAGTCATGTGCCTCGAGCATCCAGAGTCAAGATACCAGATGTGCATACGCTATTTCTACAATACATAATTAGAGAGATTTAGGTACCCATTTCATAATGGGTCCTTTGTAGTTAGACTTGGGTTGCACACTAGATTTGTCTTTTTAATTGTGTGACATAATAGGTTTTCCAGAAGCTTCTGGTTTGCATGTATTTGCCTTGGGTTTTTGGTGCTTCAGAATTTTGTAATTATTTATTTTCTTGAAGTCAGAAGGAAACCAATGGGAACCAGAGAAAAATTGTTTGAGTTTTAAACACAGAGAAAGACATTCAGAATTATAAGAAAATAAAGATTTCATTGAATTTTCATTATGCAAATGATAATTACAAGATTTTTTATTTGTGTCTATTCTAGCATCGGTTGTTCTATAGAACTTCTTATCTACTCTAGACTTATTTTCTTGGAAAACTGAATTCTTCTAGACATTTTTCTTCTGACTGGTCCATTGCTTTTGGGCTTGAGAACAGAAGGAAAACAATTTTGGTTAAAATGCCATTTAGCTTTCTATTCCCTTATAAAATTTATGTTCTTCTAAGACTGTGGTGGCTGAGGCTTGTGTACAATATCTGCTTTTTGTTTGATTGATGCTTCTTTTTCAAGATCAAGACAAGTCTTAGCTTGAATGCACATACCCAGGTAATCTGGATGAATGGGAAACTCTTTTCTCTGTTCTTTTGGAGGGACAAAGTTCAGAGGTATACCATTCGGAAGTTTTTCAACTTATTGTCCAGTAGCCCTTGCTTCTGGGGTCTCATTTGTATAAAAAAAAGCAACTGGGTTGTTCTTTATATAAGTTTTAACAGGAACATACGTAGAAGACATACGATTTTCAAATTTAGTGACCAATTTATCTGACATGTCAAAAAAATCATCCTAATTTTGATCTTCGTTTTCGCAGGGATAAACATCAAACTCATCATTATCCGTTTCTTGAGAAAGATTTAGATCTAAAATACTGGTAGGTTACCATTCCCCTTAAAGTTGGGTTCATAAATATTAATAGATAATAAAGAACCCATGCTGACTTAATCAAGCAATTCAACTTGAACTGATGGGTCTCGTAGGCAGCAACATTCGTGCTTGCCTTTGCCGTGATTCCTCTCTTAAAGTCCGTTATTGATTTCAAGTCGGGAATAGAGCTGTGGTAAGCAATATAGATCGCGGGATCCATCTGGCCCAAAACCTTTTGAAAGGCATTCTGAAAGTCTGAGTCCGCGGCCCCCGCCCTGTTTAAACCGTCTAAGACATTCTGCATGAAATCAACATCGTTGCTGTCCCCGTGCATTTCTTCAGCTACTATCAGTCCTAAAGAGCCAGTATCCGTCCTTCACAAGGGATCTCTCAACCCCCGCTAAGCATCCATAGCTAAATGGTTAAACATTTGAAGTTCAGACCAGTAGATGAATTAGGAAAGAGGGCCTATGCCCGGTTAAAGTGAAAGGCTGTAGTGATAGCGACGGGGCTTACTTTCTCTTTGGTTCAGCTACTAAATAGATAAGTCATTTCTGCTCGACTATAGCCATCGGGGTGGGGATGAGGAAGAAACACTTGCCCGCGGTTCATTGCTGTGCTTACATACTAGGCTACCCTTTTCCGAAAGCTCCGCGGGACCACCTACCACTAGTCTTCGGCCGGAGGGGTTTATTGCACAAAAACGTCGCGAATCCCTGAAAGGCCTTGGTGATTCTCCAATTTTGAAATATGAAGATAGAAAACCATAATGAACAGGGAGTAATCTCTGGACAGATTTCAAAAGATGTTGAGTTTTCTTGTATTTCCTCTTGAAGAGATAAAGTTTGAAGTTCTGTACTGTTTTGAATAGTACAATCATCTAGAGCCTTAAGAAGATCTGTTTGAAACTTCATTCTTAAATCTTCTTTTGTATTTGTGGGTATGAACTCATCTGCTTCTGGATTCAAAGTAATATGAGTGAATGAACCAAAGTTGAAAAGATTTTTTTTCATTTGGTTTAGAAATCTTTCCTTCAGAATAATACTTTATGTGTTTATACTTGAGCTTTCTACCTCGATATCCATTCTCATATTTAGATCTTTTGAAAACAAATTGTTCGTATAAAATAGAAGACGGAATATAAAGTAGATCTCTTTTTACAAGTATATGGATCCAGATCATCAAACAAGGCCTGTTTTTACAACTTGTGTGTTTATTTGTTCATGCACCTTCTGAGCATCTTGATAATTTTTAATCAAGATCTCCTTCTTTTGAAGATCCATGTGCAGAAACTCCCTTTCCTTTTGAAAATAATTTTTGAGTGCTACAGAGTTTAATTTGTCACTCTCTTTTGCTTCAAGTTCTTTGTCCTTAGCCTTCAGAAGTTTATTAAGTTCATTGATTTCTTCTTATAAAGAACTTTCTATGGATTTCTTTAGCTTAGAAATGTTTTGAATTTCCACAAAGAGTTCTTGTTTTTCTTCAGTGAGAATCTCCATCTCTCTTTTAAAAACATTGTTTTCTTTTTCAATAAGAGTGAAGGATTTTTCATGATCTTTTCTGACTTTCCTTTCATTTTGAGGCTTCTGTTTTAGATTTTCAAAATCGAAAGTCAGGTTTAAAATTGTTTGCTCAAGTTCAGAAGGTTCAGATGTAGTGCAAACCGGTGTTTCAGATATCTGATCTTCTGCATCGCTAGTTGTGGCCAATCCACAGAACATTGCTTTTGCATCACTCAATTGGTTAGAACACCAGTTCTCTATTTCAGAAACTTTCGCTCTCTCATCTCCGTTATACTTGTACTTATTTGTGTAATACAAGTCATTTTTTATTAGTCTCTCTTGTTGTCTTAAGAATAATGGCCCTTCCACATATGTAGCAGACATCCTTCTTCTTTTTCTTCTCTTCTTCTATCTTCTCAACTTCTGTCTTTTCTACCCTTGGACTTTCTTTTTTGGGCACAAACGATTGAGTTGGGCGTTCACTTTTGTTGTCATACTTTCCTCTGTTCAGAAATGAACAACTACCAAACTTTCTTGTAAATTGTTTGGTAATAAGAGTCAGAGACTCAGCAAAAGCATTGATTTCATCATCTTCTGATCCAGAAAGACCATCTTCTGTATTAACTTCTATCATTAGAGCCTTGCTCTTCCCTTTCTTCTCGGCTTCTCTGTTCCTTCTCCCTGGCCCTCTAGTCTCAGAAATAAGGGCCAAGGGACCACCAACACTTACTTTCTTTAAAAGCACCTCCTTCTCATGGGTCTGAAGAGTTCGAAACACATAATGTAAAGACCACTGCTCTAGATCTTGATTTGCTTGTAATGACATTGACAGATTAGATCATTCAGGATTCAGTCGTTTGAGGAAAAGAACATTGTTATCTTCCTTTGATCTGATGATGTCACATCTCTTACATTGATTTATCAATGTAATGAATTTGTGATAGGTTTGTTCAAGAGTTTCTTCTGGAAGGGCCTGGAAATTGCTGTACTCATTTAGTGCTTGAGCTCTTCTAGTTTTCTTTATCTTGGATCCACCTTCAAGTTGATTAGCTAACTGATCCCATAGATCTTTAGCAGAATCACATTGATCTAGATATTGGAAAATATCATTGGGAAGTGCTATAATGAGAAGTCGTTTTGCCTTTTTATCAACTTCATTTTTCTTTTTATCTTCTTCATTCTAGTCCTTTCTATCCTTTAGAATCTGCCTTGCTGGGATTTCTTTAGTAGTGGCAGTAGCAGGTATACGAGGAATAGTAGTAACTGGAATATAGGGACCATTTAGCATAGAAGAGTATAGATCGAGATCTAGAACTTCAAAGAAATTGATCATTCGAATTTTCCACTGGGATATTCATCCTTGAGTAGAGTGCGAGGTTTAGTCAGTGAACCTGAACTGTACATGGCATTTAAATTTGGATTTGCCGTTTTGGAGTAAAACAGAGTACGAGAATTTCGAGAAGAAGAAATTTGAAATGGGATGTGATTAACTCACTGAACTTGAAATAATTGATCAATGTATAACAAAACTCAGACTTAAACTAGAAATACCACTGTTTTTGAGAAAAATTGTATAAAAACAATAAAAACTCGTAGAACATGGTAGAATGAAGAACAGTAGTTTAAAAAACGAGAAAATTCAACTTGAGTGTAGATTTCTCCAAATTGGATTTGATAGATTAATCAATAGATTGATTATCAGGCTCTGATACCAATTGTTGGAACCCAGATCCCCATTTATACTCCTTAAATGATCAATCTTGATTCGTGGCAGTGTCTTCTAGGTTGGGATCATTAGGTAGAGGAACTTCAATATCACCTATCGTCAAATATTTTTGAACCAATTTGTACGATCCATATCGACATGACCGATCGAGGATTGATGAAATAGTAAATATTCTAAACTGAGAAAGTTCAGACGATCAAATATGGAGGGAAGAAATCGCAGAAGTTTTGAAAAATTAATCGATATGAACAATATATCGAGTCAGATACGTGCGAAAGGATTACGTGGGACACGTGGTAGAAAAATAGCAAAAAGTAAAAACGATTAAGAGGTAATTAATGATAATCAAATGGGAAAATTACCACCGAAACGTTTTTTAAGACATGGTAATCACAATCCAATGAATTTAAAACACGTGGCACGGATACTAAGCGTTTGACTTAGTCAGACGAGAAGAATCTTCAGAAGTTAGTTCTCAGAAGTGCTGACGTGGCATTTCAGAAGTTTTGAGAAATTGATTCAGAAATTCTAAAGTCATTTGTTTAGAAGTTTTAAGAAATTTTCTTTAGAAGTTCTGAAGTGAAAATCATTTAAAACTCAACTTCTGAAATTTGAAAAACTGTTTTTGAACAATTTGAAAAGTATTTGACACAATAGAAGTTTGTCCATACTTTGATAAATCTCATAATCCCAAATTTCCTTAATAGATCTTGAACAGATAAATCAATTAGACAAAAAATTAGCATTCGTAATGAAAGATGATCAGAATTCACTCCCCTTGAATCATGAGTAGAAGAGAAAATAAATAAATATTAAAAACTCCCCCTTGAGAAATGCAGTATAGAAATAAAAAATATACAAATACTTCAGATTTTGTCAGAAGTAAGATGAAACAATATTAAAAACTCCCCCTTGATAGAACAGATGAAACATTATTCTGAGAATCATAATCATCAACTATTGCATGAGCTTCAACTTCTGAATGGATATCTGAGTTCAGATCTAATTGCTCCCCCTCAACTGTTGGAATAACTTCTGGAGATAACCGTTCAAAAGTGACATTTAAAGGTTCTGAAATTGGAATTTCCGAACTTGAGATTGAGTCTTCTGGTCCAGATATATTTGTTGTTGCTTGTTCTTCTAACATAGATTATGAATTCTCTCTTTTAAGTGATGGATTTTGAAAATCTGCAGAGATATCAAGTGAAACATCAAATATATCTTGACATAACAAATCCAATGTTTATTTAATTGATTTGTTCGTATTGGTTGAAATAGATGTATCATATAACCCATTTTCTGAATTTGTTAGTTCATAAATCTGAATAGGCCTGAGTTCTGAACTGTCTTGTTCAGAAATCAAGGTTCATCAAACTCAACATGAATGCTTTCAATTATTGTTCGGGTTTGTTTGTTGTATACTCTGAAAGCTTTGGATCTAGATGAATATCCATCAAATAATCCTGGATAAGCTTTCTTATCAAATTTGCCCAGATTTTCTTTATCATTCAGCAGAAAGCATCTACATCCAAAAATATGAAAATATTTAATAGTAGGCTTTCTTTTATGAATCAGTTCAAAAGAAGTTTTAAAGAATCATATGTTTAGTAAAGTCCTATTTTGTGTATAGCAAGCAGTTGCAATATCTTCAGCCCATAAGAACATGGGTAACTCTGAATAGGCAAGAATAGTTCTAGCTACTTCAACTAGAATTCTATTCTTTCTCTAAACTACCCTATTCTGTTGTGGAGTTTTGGCAGCTGAAAAATTATGTGAAATACCAACAAAATGTAAAAATGCTTTAGTTTTAGAATTTTTGAACTCTGTGCTATTGTCACTTCTGAGTTTCTGAACTGGTAGCAGTAGTAGAACTTGAATTCTCTTCAGAAAAGTAATAATAAATTCTGGAGCATAAGATTTCTGTCTGAGAAATTCAACCCATGTATGTCTTGAATATTTATCTACTGACTAAGATTTACTTCTTTCCTCCTAAACTCTGAGTTCTCATAGGACCACAGAGATCCATATGTACCATTTCTAAAGGAGATTGACAGGATGTATTTATTTTCAACTTATGAGAACTTCTCTTCATTTTACCCATTTCACATGTAGAACATAAGGAGTTCTTTTGAAACCTTATCCTTGGTAAGCCAATAACACCATTTTGCTTCACCAAATCATCAATTGATTTGAAGTTCAGATGTGACATTCTTTTGTGCCATAGCCATCCTTCTTCAAGAACAGGTTTAGACATATAACATACTCCTTTTAACTGACCATCATATGTGAAAGTGGCTGTGTAAATATCTCCATCTCTATAAGCTGTTAATGATTTCTACTTCTCAGAGTTCAGAACTTGACATATACCAATATCAAAATGAACAGTCCAGAGTTTATCACATAACTGACAGATTATGTCTTAAGCCTTCAACATAGAATACTTTCATCACAGTTACATCTCCTTTGATGAAAGTTCCATATCCTCTTATACAACCTCTAGCATTATTTCCAAAACTGACCGTTCCACCATTTCTCTCTGTATAATCAGTCAGAAGATTCTTTAACGGTGTCATGTGTCTTGAACATCCAGAATCTAAGACCCACACATGACGGATTTCCATAAACAATTACTTAGTTTTAGGTATCCATTTGAAAATGGGTCCTTTCAGATTAGTAATAAAAGAGGGAAGTCTGAATTTGGGATTCAGAACTTTCTTTAATTTCTGAGAAGTGGATTCAGAACGTTCTTTAATTATATACTTCATCACAAATTTCTCTTTAGTGTATGATTTTGTGGAGTTAGTTTTGATTTTTTATTGAGTAGACTTGACAACTTTCTTTGGAAATTTCTTAATTATTTCTGAATTTGGTTTGAAGGAATGATGACCACAATTTCTACAATGAATTTCATTCTCAAGTAATTTTAACAATTTATAACAAAGACAAGAATGATCATCATGAGAATGTGTAGCAAATTTTCATTCGCCATTTTTCAGAAAAGCTGAGTATCGATTTTCAGGAAATACGTTTGAAATTTAGAACAATTAAACTTCACAGGAATTAAAACGAATTAATTAGCTTACGAATTTCAGAAATAAACTTGAATACCACTGATTTTGAGAAAAATGTAAGAGATTAACAAATTCTCAGAAAACAGGGTAGAATGAAGAACAATAGTTTAAGAGCTGAAATTAAATTCTAGTAGAGTAGGAATTTCTCCAACATGGACGAGATCGAATAATCAATAGATTGATTATTAGCTCTGATACCAATTGTTGGAACCCAGGTCCCTTTGATTTCTCTAGAACAGTAGATTAACAAGAAAAACCGAGATGAGCAGAAGCAATTCAATCTACTATTTAACTAGAACAGTAAGCAATTAATTAGAATAGGTGTATGAAGATCGAAAAGTAATTGTATTTAATATCCAACACCGATGATTACAATACATAAAAATAATGAGTGCAATTCTCTCAATCGATCGACAATTAATACAGTGAAGACTAGCTCTATTTATACTATTACATGTCAAAATTTCAAAAACAACTAATACATCCAAGACTTCTAATACGACTCTAATGATTATTGTAATATAGAAGCCTCTGGTATGTACTAGCAGCCTACTGCATGTACATTTCTCTGAAAATTTTTGCAATTCATTTTCTTCTAGACTAACTCTTGCCGTCAAGGTTATCCAGAAGCCTCTGAGTTAACAAAATTTCCTCTGAAAAGTCATTCAAATAGGTATAAACTTTCCTTTTGTCCAAAATATTTTTCTTCGACCAATTGAATGATTTTAAAGTTGTTCAAATATTAAAGATCTGAATTAATGATGAAGGAAAACGCTCTTGAAGGTAAAAGTAGTCATTCAGAACTTCTGTACTAGCTCTTCCCTCCAAGGTTATACAGAAGCTTCTGGTATGACTACCAAACCTTCTGAAAGCACATTTATGATAAGCACTTAAGCAAAACTAATCTTTAAAATTTCTCTTGTCTTCAAGGTTATTGAAAAGGTTGTTTTATTTAATTTATTTATTTTTAAATGTTCCTTAATAAAACCTTCTACTGGTCATCAAATGAATTTTTCTTAAAACCAGTTAGATTGTTTTTCAAATAAATTTTATGGAATAACCGTTCGAATTCAAAGGATTAAAGGAAAATGATTGAGTTTTCCAAATTGCTACACACACCTATTCCAACCGGATACTATTTCTAACAGTGCCATGTGTCAAAATCCTATATGAGCTAAATCTGAACCATCAAGACACGCGTACATTCCCCATGGTCCGCATGACTCACCGATGTTTAGCCTACGTCACCAAAATCGTTCCTATCCTTTTTACCACTCGAGTACATTCTTCACTCTCAGATTTAAACTCGAATTATCGTCACTTGGAACTTTTTACCGTCTCGCTGCTCTCGAATTTTCTGTTGCTTCTTGAATCCCCATTATTGCAAACCTGCAAGTTCACACAAACCCTAACTCTCAAATGGTTGCTCATAATACAATTCCTGCTACTGCGCAAAATCAAGATGATTAAATGATCGATTCCACTGCTGAAAGTGCTCCAATCATATCCTTACCCATCAAACCCAACAATTTTCATGTAATCCTAGACCCCTCATCGTTCCCTAAAGAAAATCGAGTTATGATTGAAGTTCTTCAGAGTCACCCACTGAACAGAGCCCTGACCATTTCCAACACAAACGTTCCTGAAATATTCATACAAGAACTTTGGCAAACCGTTTACATAAAAGACGAACTCACTCTCATTGGAAGTTTTGGTATGCCAAATGATGAAGAACATGGTGTTGAAGTGCCGATAACCAGGAGAAAGATTCCCAAACTCTTCCAACTTTTTGATTCCCATATCTGGGTAAACAATGAACCTACACCAAATCCAGACCTAGAACAGAACCCAACTTCTGATGTCTTGGTGGAATTTCTGGTTTTCTTAGGATATAATAAACAACTAACCCGTCTCTCAGATTTCAAGAGGCAATGCTTACCTCCCATGTGGAATGTCCTGGTGTCCATGCTGAATAAAAGTCTCACTTGCAAGATTGGCTGAACGGATCAAGCCAGTACGAACATCATCACGATGATGTATGGAATATTTTTCAATGGCCCTCTCGATTACACCGATCTAATTTTAAAGAAATTTCCGGTGCTGTACACAACAACGATCTCTCTCTGAAAAGAAACAAACCTCTATCAGCACTCATGTTTCCCTGGTTTTTGGCTTTGTTTATACAAGGAGCTATCACCAGATTTAAAATCCCCTACGTGCAACCTTTTGGTAAAATTCATGTTATAAAGACTCATCGACCAACCATTCACAAAGACGGCTACAAGAAACAACGTGAATTCTCCAGGTACATACTCAATCTTATCCCTACAACCTCTTCCATACTTCAATCTTATAGGGACTCTATGATGATCTCAGAATAGAGGTAACCTACCCCAGAGTTTATAGAAGCCAGTGTAGACAGTGAGGGGTCGAGTGAGAATGAGATTGAAAACAATCCGAGTGGCAAGCCGAGTGATTCTAACTATGTCGAGCGATTGTTAAAAGAGAGCACAGAAGATGTTCTTGTGGACACAACCGAGAAAATCCAGCCGAGTCCAACCAGAGCTACTACATCTACTAGGGTTGATGCCAACACATCTTCACCTATTGATATTGGACCTGAGCTCAGTCCAAATCCAAACCAACAACCTAACCATTCAGAGGACATCTCAAATTCTGAATCAAGCACATTTGGAGAAACCTCTTCATCATCTTCCTCTCAAAAGGATGATGATGCTAATATAAGAGTTCCATCGCCCCGGAACTTGCCACCTCCTACACAAAACATCGATGTCTTTGTTATGGATGATGTAGACTGGATGGCAGTTGGCACGTCCATGCTAACTACCAATCTAGAAGCCAATGAATTCCCATCAGAGGGGTTATGGCAACCGGGTACACAACGTACTTCCATTTTCAGTATGTTTAAGGGTACGCGCGTCATTATTGACTCTCCACCCTCTAACGTTGGAAAAAAAGTCAATATGATCAGAACATCCGAAGAGGTGCCTCTTAGGAGCCCTCAAGGACAGGATGGAAGTCCCTCCACACTCAACGTCCAAACAGGTGTGAATGAGGGCCCCTCTGGACGCGAGGGTCACGAGGCTCCATGTTTTGGAGATGCATCGGTTACACCCCCACCTGAGTTTGTCACAAATGATGTGTTCCAAGCGTTTGTTGTTCAAATGAAGGGATCTATGGCAGATCTAAATCAAACTGTTGATAGTTGTAACTCGAATTGCAATGCAGAGCAAACCCATGTAAATTTCGCTCTGAATGAAATAAGAGCTACTCAGAAGGAACATACTCAAACTCTGGATCAATGAAGAACTTCTTGATTAATGCCCATGACACTTAAAGAAACTTATCCATTGAGCAGTTTAAGAAGTTGGAAAGCAGCCAGAAGTCCAATGTAGAAGCTATTTCTAAGATCCCTTCTGAATTTCCAACTCCACAAGCTATTATTTCTACAGAAAAATTTGGGTTGTTTGCTGCAGATATGAAGAAGTTACTTGATGCGGTCATTCCCTCAGAGTCTTCATCCTCTTCTGGATTCCTCACCAAATCAGACTTGGCAAACTTCCAGACTGCTATTCTTGGCAAATTTAATAATGTCAATGCAAAGTTTGTCTCAAAGATAAACACTGCCCCAACAGCTGAACTTACCCAGAAAGTATCTACCTTGGATACTTCTATAAATACACCTCAACAGCCAATCTTTGAATATCATGCATCAATGAAGAAAGCCAAGGAAGAAAGAGCCTGTAAAAAGGCTGAACTAAAGAGAAAAAGATCTGAGGATCAGAATCAAGATTCTTTTGATCCTCATAAGGGCGAGAAAAGGCAGAATGTGGGTCCCTCCTTTGAACCAGCTTCAACTTCTAAACCAGCCACCACAACAAACCATAGAGGCTCCAATTTCTGTAACTCCTTTAGTAATGCGCCCATTGCCAAAAGATCCAGAAGCTGCTAACTTCATTCCCGATCTTGAAACAACAAGAATACAGATCCCAAGAGGACCTAGGAACACCAATACTCGACCCAAATCATCAGGTCAACCATCCAATTCAACCTCTGCAATCCCAGAAACTTCTCTCCCAATTCCAGAAGTAATTCCATCATAAGATCCTGTTCCTACCCATATCTGCATCCAATAATGAATCCTCAATTGGTCAACCTCTCGTTGATCAAAGAATGAAGGCTCCAATGGTTGATCAATTTGATGATCAGACCATTGTTGAACAAACACACAGAAATTGGGTTGAAGTATTACTGAACTCAATGGATCCAGAACAACGCGAAAGAATAACCAGTAGTCAAGTTATCACATCCAGAGAAGTAATTTACAAACACCTATACTCAGAAAGAGAAGAAAGAGTACGAATGTTTGCACCAAATTTTGTTGAAGGCTCAGATGTGCGTACAATGGCCAGATTTGCAAGATTTAGACAACCAAGAGAAAATGTGTTCGCCACTTCAGCTATCAGAAGAGTACTTGGATTGAGAACTCAATTCTTTGAAGATTCTGATTTGATGTATACTGTGTACAGAGTTGAAAGGGTTAACGAACAGGTATGTAACTTCACTGACAATGATCTTCTGTCGTTAAATCCTTCTGATTTGATTCCCCTTGGAAGATAGATAAAACGGTTAAGAAACAGAAGTTCAGATGGTAACATTGCATATCTAAGAATTCTGACAAGTATGGAAGCTTTTGTATACTTCAGAACTACTAAGATAGATTTCCAGATAGGCCTTGAAAGACTTGTGGAAAAAGTACTCATAACTACTCCGAATGAAGAATTGGAATGGATTGCTTCAAAAACAATTGGTGATCTGATACTAGAACCTGAAAGAGGTATTGTTTTTCATTGACCAACAGGCAAAAAGTTTTTCAGGTTGGGAAGTCATTCAAATATTCGGGTGAGACGTTATTGATGATCAGCGGGCTAATAGCTCTAAACAAGGATGATGTGAATAGAACCATCAAAAAAGCTTCATTTGAAATGGAGAAGCATCTGGAAGGGGTTTCCAAGATAAGAGAGATTACTAGACAATATTTTTAGAGTTCTTAGTGGGCATCCAGATGCTCCATTCTAGTTAATCTCTGTACGATATTTTGTACTTCAATTTCCTAATGAAATTATTTTCAATCTTGTTTCTTTATATGTTTTGTATGCAATGATTCTAATTTCATACTAAGGGGGAGAATGTTAGAATCTTTTTTAGAAGTAGGATCAGAATCCGTCTCAAAGAAAAAATATAATCTCTCTAGAATTAAATGACTTTTGAAGGGATGCACTTCAGAAGGAGTAGTTCAGAAGCAACACTGCCAATCCAGAAGATTGGGCATCTTCTAGATTTCACTTTATAAACTACACGCGCCTCTATGACGTGGCATGTCATGCTTCTCATGCGTAACTGAATTTGTTACTAGTACAGCTGACGTGTCAATACGTAATAGGCCAGGTCTTTGACTTTTCTCTTGTAATAGTATATATAGATATAGCCTTTACTATATTGAGTGACGATAGAATTAGAGAGAATATTTGAGGATAATTTGTGTTCATGTACTGTAATCATCAGCATACTAAGTGAAATACAAATTACTATTGATCTTTATATCATTCATCCTTTATTGCTAACAATTCTAGTTTATGGTTGATTAAATTGCATCCACTCATTACTCTTAGTATTTATGCTTAATCAACTATAAGTGAGTATTCAAGGTATCCGGGTTCCAACAGTATCCAAGGCTGATGCCTTCTGGGTAAGTTCAGTTGCTAGTGTAGAGTTGATCTTTGAGACAAACTTGGCATTAACATCATTAATTTTTTCGAGCATTGCTTTCTGAAAGCTTGTCAAGTCTGCCTTAGTTATCATACCAGAAGAGGTAGAACCTTCTTGAGGGACAACTCCATCCAACAACTTTTTCATGTCTGCAGCAAAAACAACGAATTCTTCTGTAGTAATAGTGATTGGTAGAGTTGGTTGTTCAGAAGGAAGATTGGAGATGGCTTATTTGTTGGCACTAATAGTAGATTCCAACTTTTGGAACTGAGTGATTGCCAAATCTTTGTGAACATCATGTGCAGAGATCAAAAAGGTCTGAAACTGAGCAAGTTTCTGTGAATGTTCCTTCTAAGTTGTTTGGACATTGCAAAGTGAGAAGTTGACATGAGTGAGTTATGCCTGCAAGTTAGATTCTGAAGCCTAGATTGCAAGTTTTAGATCATTCAAGGATCCTTTTATTAGATCATCGAATGCTTGAAACGCAGCATTCGTGACAAATGCAGGAGTGGGGATCACCGCTGCATCCACAACACATGTGGCCGCTTCACCTTGGCATTCAGAGGGGCCCTCATTTACACATGTTTTTGCTTTGAGTGAAGAGAGACTTCCATCCTGACATTGAGGGCTCCGAGGAGCTTCCTCTTCGGATGTTCTGATTGGATTGACTTGATCTCCAATATCAGAGATTGGAGAGTCAATAATGTTGTGCGTACCTTTAAACAGATTGAATATAGAAGTACATGGTGTATCTTGTTGCATAACCCCGGCCTCTGACGGGATTTGATTGGCTTCTGGAATGGGAGCTTCCATGAACGTGGCAACCTCCATCAGTCTATATCATCAGTAACGGAGACATTGATGTTGTGTTGGGAAAGAGGCGAGTTCTGAGGCAATTGAACTCTCATAGTTGCATCTTCATCTTGTTGAGAGGAAGAAGATGAATTGGTTTCTTCGGATGTGCTTGATTCAGAAGCATTTGAGATAGTTTCTGATCATTTGGTTAGGGTTTGGACTGTGCTGACGTCCTTTTTCAATACGTGTTTATGTGTTGGCATCAACCCTAGCAGATGTGGATGATCTGGGTGGACTCGCCTGGAAACTCACATTTGTGTCCATATGTACATCTTTGGTACTCTCTCTTAATAACCTCTCGGCATGGGTAGAAGCACTCAGGTTATCACTCTGATTATTTTCATTTTCAAGCTCACTTGACCCTTCACTTACTATTTTGGATTCTAAGTACTCTAGGGTTGGTGCTATTTGTGCTAAGAACACTTAAGAGTTTCTATAGAGATTTAGAGAAGGAGTAGGGTTAGTTATGAATGCAAGCAGATAGCTGGAAAGTGGTCTGGCCTTTGGGTATCCAGCATCAAGGATGGTTGGTCGATGAGTTTTCATGATGTGGAATTTCCAGAAAGGGGGTTCACATTGAAGTTCCTTATAGTTGATTGCACTTCGAAGCAATAAGGGAATGAATCGAGGAAACATCAAAGAAGGCAGAGGACGTGTTGCTTTGTCTTGTGAAGCCACTTTGGTTATGATTGCTCCTTTGATTTCTCAATATAGAAGTCCAGCTTGGGCGATTGAAGTAGATTCCATACATCAAAGTGAGATTGGTGCTCGCTTGATCCATTGAACCTAATTTGCAAGTAAGACTCTTATTCAAAATCGAGACCAATACATTCCAAATTGGGGGTAGATTTTGACGTTTGAATTCTGAGACTCTTGTGATGTCAGTGTTGTACCCTAGATGTTTCAGAAAGTCTACGAGAACAACAGAAGTTGGGATAGATTCGAATGCAGCAATTTGAAGTGCAGCCGGGGTTGGTAGTTGGAAGACTATTTCCATCTTTCTTCTTGTAATTTTCATTTCACAGGCATATTCGGAGTTGGGCATGTCGAAGTCGCCTCTCAGTGATGCCCCATTTTCATAAACCCTCAGAGAATACCAGAACTCCTGAACAAATTCCTCAGGGACAGATGGGTCTGTGGTAGTTAGGGCTCGATTAAGAAAGTGAGTTTGAAGAAACTCAATCAGGATTCGGTAGTCAGAATCATATTTGCTTGGATTAAGAATTACTTAGTAATTGTTGGGTTTGTTGGGAAGAAATATGATTACCTCACTCTCAGCGGTTTGGGATGGATGGACACTTACTTCTTCATTATCACTTGACATATTTGCTTGTTGAGCAACCATTGTATCGATAAGGTTTGAAGAAATTGCAGATTTGATGCAATGGAAGTTCTTGAAGGGCAAAAAGTACAGAGAGCAAGAATGGTGGAAAGTGAAAATGACTTGGTAAATCGCGTTTAAATGATCGGAATAAAAGAAATGTACTCGAGTGGTAAGGATAATGAAACGAAGCGTGTGACATGGGCTAGAAACATTTAAGCATGCGAACCATAGGGTTTGGACGCGTGTCTCGACGATTCATATTTGGATCGTGTGAGAGTTGGACACGTGGTTGTGTCAAATAAAGAAATCGTTGAAAGGGGTGTTAATGCCAAAAATTGATCTACCTAAATTCAACTTAAGGAGTTTGTGGAGCTGATCGGTCAAAGGTAGTATTCTCACGAAAAAAAAAAAAAAAAGACAAGAGATTTGGTGATGCAAAAAGCCTTTAACGAGGGAAAAAACGGCGGATGACAAAATCTATTGTCGTTGCACTAAAGGAAAATGACGTCAAACAGGGACGCCGTTCTTTGGAACTAAGATCGTACGATTACAGAAAGGAAATATAGAAAAATAAATAACAATATCGCATGAGATCTAGTTTCGGGCCGGTTGTAACTGCCGTATGTCATTAATGTTCTCCATGAATGCCTTTGATGTCTGACCATAACCGTCCAACGGATCTGTGAAATATGTAACAGATGTCAACGGTTAGTTCATTAATATCTTACGTTTTAAATCGTACGTCGAACGAATAACGTTTGTACGTCGTGCGTCATGTTCTTTCATTGCGAATTGCATTATACCATTGGTCTTGAAGCCGTAACGAATATTCCAAAGTCATAAAATATGCTTGGTCGAGAATAAAAGTCAACAGTCGTGAGTCTTGGTATTTTTACCCAAACAGTTTACCCCCAAATTCTAATTTCAAGCGTCAGCTCTCAATTTTGAATTTATAGGACACGCGTCAACGATCTTGTGAACCTAATCGTAAAGAAACTGAATCTTTTTTGATTTAGTTAAAAAATGATAAGTTTTGCTGAGTCACGATGACGTGTCGTGGTAGATCCGTTGGAAAACGATAAGCCACGATGATGTCATGCACACGCAGAAGCGCGTATGGCTAGCTGTCAAGGACAGCTGTCGATCATCCGACGGGAGTGAACAAAAAGGCGTGGGACAGGTGTCATCACAGGGAGACAGAGCAACGATCTGGGGTCAGATTCACGAGTATAAATGGAAACGATTCCTTTTCTTTTCTTTTTTCCGGTTTCTCCCAACCTTTTTAAGCAACAAAAAACCTGCAACTTCTTTTAGAAAAAGAAATTTTTTCTTAACTTCCCATTATATTGACGGGGGAATGTTGAATCCTGTAAGCACCATCACAACGGTGGACGATCTGTACGCTTTTAAGGATATGGCTGGACTTCTAGACTTCGTTTGTTTGGAAAGTCCAGCGAGTTTACGGCAGACGAATGCCCTACTGGGTCTTTCGTTCTCTATGAGTATCCATTTAAGATTGTTCTTAAATAGCGGTTGGTGAGAGAGTTCTTGTGTCAGTTTGGTATATCTCCGGGGCAACTGATGTCCCAGTTTTGGAGAATCGCGATGATGATAGATCGATCATGCGATTGGGATTCTACCTTTTCTGGTCGTGAGCTGTTGCTGGCTTCTGCGGTGAAGGCCGACGCCCACCATCGATTCAGTCCCTGTGTTCGGAGCCGACTGGATCAAGCGTTGATTTTGGGGACTGCTATGAATGATCGTGGCTAGAAAGAGCGGAAGAGGAAGAAGCGTCGACCAGGGCCGATGAACTTCTCCTTTATTTCGAGGAAGCTCGAAATGACCTTGAGCTGAGCAAGGTGTCAACTCTGACCTTAGAGGTCGTCTCGAGGAGGCTCCTAATAAAATAGAGGCTTTAGAGGCCGAGTTGGAGGCAGCTCTTGTCGGGAAGGCCAAGGAGGTAGGGATTCTGAAGTCTCAGTTGGGCGAGGCCTAAGGAAAGATTGTCGATCTTAACGATCGACTAGCGAAGTTCGAACCTCCTGCGTCTTAGCTCTTTCCTTTTGTCCTTTTTAGTTTTTAGGGCTTTTCAGGATGACTTATCAGAGTCGTGCCTCCTTTTGTACTGCCCCCATCTTGTTTAATGGAATTTTAAAATTTTCAAACGTTTTGTCGAATGTTTATAATTCAGACGTATATTTATCTATTACTTTCTTTTTTAAAATAATGCTAAAAACAAACCGGGTGTACGGCAGGAATGAATTTTATCACAAGTCGTTGATGATCGAGACTTGAAAAATAATGAATTTTTCCAGCGATTGAGCCTCAAATCCATAAATTTAGAATCATTCATATGAACGATGGATTTTGAAAGATGAAGATTCAGGCAATTAAGTCTTTAATTCACATAAAGCAAACAGTGTGTCGTTTGTAAAGATCGTGTGTTCCTGCAGAGGTCGTGCTTTCCTGCGACAAAAAGGGAGCATTAGGGGTGGTCATTGGTTTGACCAACGACCCTCCGACGCTCAAGTTAATAATGGTCCGAAAGAGATATAAAAAGAAATACGTATGTAACAAAAATTAAAAGAAATATTTCTTCAAATGTACCGCATTCCAGCTACGTGGGATATTTCAATCGTCCAAGGTCTGTAACCGATAAGCACCTTTTCCGATGACTGTGATTATTCGATAAGGTCTTTCCCACTTAGCGGATAACTTACCTGCGTCTCGTTCTTGGGTGTTCTGGAAGACCCGTCGTAGCACATAATCTCCTACTTGGAAGACTTTCACTTTAACTTTCTTGTTAAAATGACGTTCGACAGATTGTCGTTGTGACGCTATCTTGATATCATATGAGTCTCTTAATTCTTCGAGCGCATCAATGTCATAGCTGAGGTTCACTCGATTATGTTTGACGGTAGTGTGTCGAGCGATTGGCAGATTTGCTTGGCCCGGCAAGACGGCCTCACATCCGTATACCAAGGAAAATGGCGTCTGTCCTGTTGAAGTACGGGGAGTCGTACGATTGGCCCATATAACAGATGGCAATTCTTCGAACCAACGTCCTTTTGCGGCTTTGAGTCTTTTCTTAAGCAAATCGATAATCGTTTTGTTGCTCGACTCTGCAAGCCCGTTAGACTGAGGATGGCGAGGCTTGGACGTCGTAAGCTTAATCCTCCACTCGTCATAAAATCGCCTCATCTTGTCGCTTATGAACTGAGATCCATTATCGCATACAATCTCGAATGGGATACCAAATCTGCATATAACATTGGTCCGGATAAAAGATATCACCTCTTTATCTCGTACATGGGAAAAAGCAGCGGCTTCTATCCATTTTGAGAAATAATCTATAAGAACTAATAAATATACCTTTTGCCCTGGTGCTGTGGTAACTTGCCGACAACATCCATCCCCCATCGCATGAAAGGCCACGGGACTAATGACGAATGTAAAGGTTCAGAAGGTTGATGAGTCATACCTGCGTCCCGTTGGCTTGCATTACACTTTTGTACGTGCGTTGCAGCATCTTGCCGTAGAGTCGGCCAGTAGTAGCCTTGTCGAGAGATTCTATTTGGCAGACTTCGTCCACCTGAATGATTTCCACAGTCTCCATCGTCCATTTCTTGGAGGAACTTTTGGGCCTCATTTGGAATAAGGCATCGTAGATTTAACCTGGTGGATGATCGCCGGTATAACTTTCCTGCTATCATTACATACCGAGAGGCCTTAAATCGGATTCATCGGGCCATCGTTTTGTCCTCCAGGAGTCGAATATCTGTTAGATACTCTCGGATTTCCTTCGTCAGTCGTTTGATTAGTCCAGAACTACCACCTGATCGTGTTTTTCGTCTTCCGTTGAGGGGCTTGTCAGGTGGATCATTGGTATAACATCGAAAGATGATTTCAATTAAGCAGATCCCAAATTGGCAAGTGCGTCTGCTTGGGCATTTCGATATCTGGGGATCTGTTGAATGTCGAAAGATTGGAACTTTCTTACCCGATCTCTGGAAATCTTCCAATATGCTGCCATTTTTGAATCTTTCGTCGCAAATTCTCCATTCATCTGATTGACGATGAGTAAAGAGTCGCTTTTCACTTGTAAATTTCTTCCCCCAGATCGTATGCCAGATCCACTCCTACGATCAAGGCTTCATATACCGTCTCATTGTTGGTGGCTTTGAAGTCGCAGGATACAGAATAGACCGTTATGCCCCCCTGTGGTGACTTCAAGACAACGCCTAATCCTGATGCTCGTATATTAGAGGATCCATCGACGTGCAATACCCTTGGCTGCTCGTCTTAGATTGCCACAACAAGTGTTTCTTTGATTGTTGTTTTTTCCAACTCGGGGCTGAAATCTGCAATGAAATCAGCTAAAACCTGCGATTTGATCGCGGTCCGAGGTTTATATTGATATCGTAGTTACTGAGATAGATGCTCTATTTCGCGGACCGCCCTATAAGCTCAGGTTTTTTCAACACAGATTTCAACAGAAAGTTAGTAATAACATTGATAACATGCGATTCAAAATAATGCCGAAGCTTCTTAGCCGTTGTGACCAATGCAAAAAGAAATTTCTACATAGTCGTGTACCTTTTTTCCGCGTCGAGTAAAGATTTACTTACATAATATATCGGAAGTTGCTGCTTGTTCTCTTCTCGAACAAGAACATCACTTACTAAGTTCGAGCTTACCGCAAGGTATAATTGATGTTCTTCTCTGTCTTGAGGTTTGGACAATAGAGGCGGTGATGCCATATATTCTTTTAATTCTTGTAGAGTACTTTCATGATCGCTCGACCAGTCGAAACTTTTGTTTTTCCTAAGAACATTGTAAAATAAATGGTATCTATCGGATGATTTAGAAATGAACCTGTTGAGCGCAGCTACTCGTCCTTTGAGCCTCTGGACTTCTTTGAAATCTCTAGGTGATTTAATTTCGCTGATTGCCTTGATTTGATCAGAACTGGCTTCTATTTCTCGCTGGGTCACCATATCTCCCAGGAATCTTCCCGCACGTGCCATGGAAGAACATTTAGTCCGCTTCAGCTTCATTTGGTATTCTCTGAGCACGTCGAATGATTGCTTTATGTGTTCCACATGATTAGTCACACGTTTTAATTCGACTAGCATGTCGTCGATGTACACCTTCATTCTATCTCCTAGATATTGTTTGAACATCCGTTTGAGTATTCGTTGGTATGTTGAACCTATATTTTTAAGACCAAAAGGCATTACTACGCAACAATAAATACCTTTGTCGATCATAAATGCCGTTTTCTCTTGATCATTCGGGTGCACGGGAATCTGATTATATCCGGAGTGTGCATCGGGAGATGCCCCCACATAATCTTTTCGAACAAGATAATCCAGGTCAGGATCAACCCCTTGCAGATGTATGTCGCCAATCAGATCTTTCTGGTTTTGTAACTGATAGATGTGCTCTTTGCGAGGTTCCTTCGCCACCTTGTAATATTTGCGTGTTATTTTCTGTTTACTTTGATCTCTTGAAATCCCCACGAGGTCGGGAATTTAAGTACTTGATGATACGTCGAGGGGACAACTTTCATGTCGTGGATCCATGGTCAACAACAGTCTATCAAAGGAAATCAATCAAATCTTGCCTGATGGCTGGATGAAGGGATGTCCCCACATAAACTTTTCGATCAAGATGGCCCGGGTCAAGAACAACCTCTTGGAGTTGTAGGTCGTCGGTCGAATCCTCCTGGTTCTGTATTTGCTAGATGTGCTCCTTGTGGGGTTACATCGCTATCTTGTAGCATTTGCGCGCTACTTTCTGCTCACTTCTTATGAACCCCCCACGAAGTAGAAATTTAAGCACTTGATGATACGTCGAGGGGACAGCTTTCATGTCGTGGAATCATCTGTCGAGGATGACGTTATATGCGGACGAACAGTCGATAATGTTGAACCTAGTTGACTTATTGATTCCTTTCGCATAAATAGGGAGGGTAATCTCCCCGACTGTATGAGCCACATCACCATTGAAACTCACTAAGATCGTAGAGCACCTCACGATTTCAGTCTCGCTGATTCCCATTGCCTTGAGAGTGTCGAGGAAAATTATGTTGGCTGAGCCGGCCCCATCAATAAGTATCCTTTTCGTGGAACAATTCCCGATTGTCAGCTGGACTATAAGACAGTCATGATGCTTGGGGTACAAATCTTCCAGATCGTGATCATCGAATGTGATCGGCACGCCTTCCAGGTAGATGTCTGATTTTGGTCTATTTGCTCGGGGAACGGTAGAGTCATCTGATCGTTGCGTAACGTGTCTTTTTGCTGCCGAGTACGTGAGTCCACAAACGTCCGACCCTCCTGTAATGCAATTCACAGTTTTAGTAGCATTCGGAGATGGGGGTTTAGGAATATTACCTGTTTTGTCGTTAGACAAAAGATCTTGAAGATGCCCTTTCAATATGACCCATGCGACCTCCTTTCTTAGTGCTACGTAGTCATCTGTCATGTGACCATGATTGTCATGAAAGTCGCACCATTTTGTCGTATCCTTTTTCTCATCTGGTCGATCACTTTTCTTTGGCCATCATACGGTCGTTGGAACTTCCTTCAAGGCTTTGATCAGATCACCTGTCGTTCCTTTGAAATTGTAGGACGAGATCTTAGGATGCTGGGGATATCAAGAGGATGATGTGCCCTTCTTTTTATCGGACCGAACGTTCGATATCTGCTTTGGTGGGTCGAACGATGTGTCCTTCTGATTTGGATGTCGAACGATGCTTGAAGTGTGATTTTTTGACGCGAAGAGAACATTTATCATCAGTGTGTTTTCATCAGAAAGAAGCGTCGTCTTCGACTCTCATATAAGCCAGCGTTCGAGCTCGTACATCTTCGAATGTTTCGGCTGGATACTTGGTGAGATCCAGGTATAGGTCAGACGTACTGTCCAGACCTCTCTTGTATGCTTCTATGGCTGACCTTATGTCGTATTTTCATATACCTATCATTTCAGAATTAAAACGGTTAAAATAGTTAAGAATTGATTCACCAGTCTTTTGAAAAATGTAACACAAATCTCCCGTTTGTTTTCCATTTGGCGATTGCTGGCGAATTGCTGAAAGAACTGATTGGTGAGATCTGCAAAGGAATTTATCGATTTTGGCTTTAGATTAATCAACCACTGCAGGGCGGCTCCGGTAAGCGTTGCTCCAAAACTTTTGCACATGCAAACTTCTTGATATGGTAAAGGTATCGACACCGTCCACATCAGTTGTTTGTATTGAGCGACATGTTCAGTTGGGTTCGTTAATCCCGAGTATTTCGGGGTGAACGAAGAAAAGTAATTATTGGAGTAGCCCGCCCAGTAGAGGCTTTCTTAGCGAAAAAAGTATATTCATGGATGAATTTGGGGAAAGAGTCTTCACCTTACTTTCAAGTGTCAATCATTTTTATTGAACTTTCTTACAGGCTAGCTCTGGGCAGGACGCATACACACGAACCCATATTGTACTTCTTCGGGACCTCGATTAGGGCAATTGCATCAGAGAATGGCGATGTCTGAAATCCTGCGGGAGGTTCGACGTCGACAGGTACGCCCGCTCCAGGTAGCTTTGATAACCAAACTAACATTTTTCCATTATGTTCCTCCAGAATTTTGATTCGTTGCGCGACGGGTTCTACGATAGGGATACTGAACGAGCTTTGTCCCCCTGGTTTTGCAAAGCTGTTGGCGGAGGGATTTTGTACGTACATATTTTGTTGGAGTATTTCAGCGTAGTTTTGGTTGAAATTTTGAAACTGATTGTTATACTTTGCCCACGATTCAGGTTGCTGGTACTGGAACTGTTGGTTAGCATACTGGTGTTGCTGGTTGTTATGATGTGGTCGACCAACATATTGTGCCCCTGGTGGTCTTGGACCGGGCGGTGGCGGAGGCAACGGGACGTAATTCCCATGAAGATTTCTTTGCGTCTGCAGGTGCTGAATGCGTATTTTGGGCATATAATTCAGCCCTTAAAACTGCTTCCGCGGGATTCACTCCGTGATATGTCATTCAGAGGATCAAAAAGAAAACGTTAGTAATGGTTCCGATTGTCGGAGAATTCCTTTGATCGGGTCGCCAAACTGTTAATGCCTAAAATTGATCTACTAAAAGTCAACTTAAAGAGTTTGCGGAACTCATCAGTCAAAGGTAGTGTTCTCACGACAAACACAACAAGAACAAATAAAAATAAAGAAAAGAGATTTGGTGACGCGGAAAAACCCTTTAACGAGAGAAAAAACCGCGGACGATAGAAGCTACCGTCATTGCACTAGGGGAAAATGATGTCAAACATGGACGCCGTCCTTTGGAACTGAGATCATACGATTACAGAAAGGAAATATAGAAAAATAAATAACAATATCCTATGAGATCTAGAGAGCAATTGTATGATTCTTGATGCTTGAACGCTTGTGATTGTAAATCGGGTCTTCTTCGTTGATCGGGGTGTTGATTTTATAGTTTGCGCCGGTTGTAACTATCGTATGTCATTAATGTTCTTCATGAATGCCTTTGATGTTGCTGACCATAAGCGTTCAACAGATCTGTGCAATATGTAACAGATGTCAACGGTTAGTTCATTAATATCTTATGTTTTAAATCGTACGTCGAACGAATACCCTTTGTACGTAGTACATCATGTTCGTTCATTGCAAATTGCGTTCGGCCATTCGTCCTGAAGCCGTAATAAATATTCCAAAGTCATAAAATATGCTTGGTCGAGACTAAAAGTCACGGTCGTGAGTCTTGGAGATTTTTACCCAAACAAGGGGTATGCGAGTGTATCTGTTTTTGGCATCGTCGATTCATTGCCTTTTACCTTTGAACGTATAAGATCATCCCAAAAATTATTTGAAAATCAAACTAACTAGTCTTATGAAAATCATTTTATGACTAGTAGAGTTTTATAAAGAACATTTTTCAGAAGAGAGAATAAGTAAGAAAAAGAATGTCCTTGTAGAAAGTTTCATAGACAAACCAGAGGCTTATGGATAACATATTTTGCTTCTGTTGTGGAAGTTGACACACACTTTTGCTTCTTAGACGTCCAACTGATTAGCCTGTTTCCTATAAGTTGGCAGCTTTCAGAGGTTCTTTTTCCGTCTAGTTTACATCCTGAATGATCTGAGTCACTATATGCAATCAAATCAAAGCCATAATGCTTTGGATACCAGAGACCAAAGAGGGTGTCCCTTTTAGGTATCTAAATATTTTTTCACAGCAGCCAAATGTGATTCTTTGGGATTGGCTTGATACCTAGCACAGAGACATGTAGCAAACATTATATCTGGTCTATTGGCTGTTAAGTACAGAAGAGATCCAATCATACCTCTGTAATTTTTGACATCTACTTGTTTCTAGAGGGATCAGAGGGATCAGAGTCAAGTTTAGATTTAGGTGAGATTGGTGTTTTCATAGTTGTGAAGGTGTGAAGTTTGTATTTTTTTTAAATGTCAGAGACATATTTGGCTTGATTTATAAAAATGCCAGTGGTTGTCTGTTTGACTTGGAGCCCTAGGAAGAAGGTTAGTTCACCCATCATGCTCATTACAAATTCATTTTCCATCAATTTTGAAAACAACTCAACTTCTGCTTGATTTGTAGAACCAAAAATAATCTCATCCACATAGATTTGAGCCATAGTTAACTCACATTTGCAACGTTTGATGAACAAAGTAGTATCAATTTTACCTTTCTCATATTCATTGTTAATCAAAAATTAGGATAGTCGTTCATACCAGGCTCTTGGAGCTTGTTTTAGTCCATAAGCTCTTGTCTAATAGATAGACATAGTTTGGATAACTTGTACTTTTAAAACTAGGGGGTTGTTGGGCATAGAATTTTTCTTTCAATTTGCCATTCAGAAAGGCACATTTGACATCCTTTTGATAGACTTTGAAATCTTTGTAAGTAGAGAAAGCTATAAACAATCAAATTGCTTCAAGCCTTATTACTGGAGCAAAGGTTTCATCATAATCAATGCCTTCCTCTTGACAATATCCTTTTGCAACAGGTCTGGCTTTGTTTCTGATAACAATTACATCTTCATCCTACTTGTTTCTGAAGACCCACTTTGTACCAATGATAGTTTTATCATTTGGTAATGGTATAAGCTTCCATACCTTGTTTTTGTCGAATTGAAAGAGTTCCTCCTACATTGCATCAATCCAATTTTCTTTAGTTCGACCATGCTCAGAAAATTGACAAAGAAGGCTTCGTTTGTTGTGGCAGATCTGATTTTTACACCACCAAAAGGATCACGAATGAATTGGTCAGAAGAATGGTCTTTTGTCCATCTTTTCCTCCTAGTTTGGGAGACTAGAGGAGATACGATCTCTGTTTCATGAATTGGAATTGCTTCTGGTGCTGGTTCTGGATTGCAGAGGAGCCAAGTTTCTCCGCTTCAAATGAAGGCACGGATGAAAGTGGATCAAGAACAAAGCTCTCTGTATCAGGATGAAGCAGAGTATCCTCTAGGTTTCATTTGAAGTAGTTGGTGTAGGAATGGACATGCTTCTTGGTATCTCTGCATCAGAAGTGGAATGAGAAACAGAGGGACTAGAGATGATTGATTCAGAAGGGTGTGGTTCCTCTGTTTGTCTTGCTGGGATACTTCTGGCTATTTCTACAGAAGGAATTTCTTCACCAAGAAAGTCTTCAAACATAGCATTGATTATTTCCATAATCGTCTTGGTTTTGAGATTGTAAACTCGGAAAGCCTTTGAGGTCAGAGAATATCCCTAGAATTTGGTTCATCTGATTTCTTGTCGAACTTTCCAAGTTTTTCTCTGTCATTCAAAATGTAGCACCTACAGCCAAAGATGTGTAATAATTTAACAGTAGGTTTTCTATTATTGATAAGCTCATAAGAAGTTTTGAGATGTCTCTTGACTATTATGGATCTGTTCTGTGTAAAACAAGCAGTTGAGATAGCCTCAGCCCAGAAGTGTGTGGGTTGTTCAGAAGCTGCAATCATCGTTCTTGTTGCTTCAACCAAAATGTTATTTCTTCATTCTACCACACCATTTTGTTGAGGATTTCGTGCAGCCGAGAAGTTTTGTGATACTCCTTCATTGTTCAGATACTCATCAAGTTTGGCATTCTTGAATTCAGTACTGTTATCACTTTGCAACTTATGTGTCTTACATTGTAGAAGCACTTGAATCCTCTTCATCATGTTAATTAATACAACTGTGACTTCTGATTTCTGTCTTACAAAGGCAAGCCAAGTATAACGAGAAAATTCATCAATAAGTACAAATATATACTTTTTACCAGACAGACTTTGCACCGCAATGGGACCACAGAGGTCAACGTGTATCATATGTAGAGGTCTGGGACAAGAATGATCACTTTTTATCTTATGGGAAGCTCTTTTGATTTTACCCATTTCATACGTTGGACAAATATGATCCTTCTGGAAGTGAACCTCTGGGATGCCCTCAACAGGGTTATGATTTACAAGAAACTCAAGAGTTTGAAAATTTAAATGAGAAAGCTTATGATGTCATAGCTAAGCTACTTCACTCTTCTTGGAGATGAGACAGAGAGTTTATATTCCATCTTTAGAAGTGAAATTCATCATATAAATGTTACATTTTTTGTTGGCTCTCCGTAACTATTTTCGAAGAGAACTTTCATCTTAGCATCGCAAAGTTGACTTGCACTTAGAAGATTATGTTTTAGTCCAGAGACATGAGCCACTTTTGATAAAGTGACATTCCCTTCTTGTAGCGTACCATAACCTTTTATTTGACCCTTTCCAGTATCTCCAAACGTTACTGCTCCACCAGTTTTGTCTTTGAACATGGAGAGTAAGTTTCTGGTTCCAGTCATGTGCCTCGAGCATCCAGAGTCAAGATACCAGATGTGCACACGCTGTTTCTACAATACATAATTAGAGAGATTTAGGTACCCATTTCATAATGGGTCCTTTGTAGTTAGACTTGGGTTGCACACTAGATTTGTCTTTTTAATTGTGTGACATAATAGGTTTTCCAGAAGCTTCTGGTTTGCATGTATTTGCCTTGGGTTTTTGGTGCTTCTGACTTTTGTAATTAATTATTTTCTTGAAGTCAGAAGGAAACCAATGGGAACCAGAGAAAAATTGTTTGAGTTTTAAAAACAGAGAAAGACATTCAGAATTATAAGAAAATAAAGATTTCATTGAATTTTCATTATGCAAATGATAATTACAAGATTTCTTATTTGTGTCTATTCTAGCATCGGTTGTTCTGTAGAACTTCTTATCTACTCTAGACTTATTTTCTTGGAAAACTGAATTCTTCTAGACATTTTTTTTCTGACTGGTCCATTGCTTTTGGGCTTGAGAACAGAAGGAAAACAATTTTGGTTAAAATGCCATTTAGCTTTCTATTCCCTTATAAAATTTATGTTCTTCTAAGACTGTGGTGGCTGAGACTTGTGTACAATATCTGCTTTTTGTTTGATTGCTGCTTCTTTTTCAAGATCAAGACAAGTCTTAGCTTGAATGCACATACATAGGTAATCTGGATGAATGGGAAACTCTTTTCTCTGTTCTTTTGGAGGGACAGAGTTCAGAGGTATACCATTCGGAAGTTTTTCAACTTATTGTCCAGCAGCCCTTGCTTCTGGTGTCTCATTTGTATATAAAAAAAAGCAACTGAGTTGTTCTTTCTATAAGTTTTGACAGGAACATACGTAGAAGGCATACGATTTTCAAATTTAGTGACCAATTTATCTGACATGTCAAAGAAATCATCATAATTTTGATCTTCGTTTTCCCAGGGATAAACATCAAACTCATCATTATCCGTTTCTTGAGAAAGATTTAGATCTATAAATGAACAGGGAGTGGTCTCTGGACACTTTTCAAAAGATGTTGATTTTTCTTGTATTTCCTCTTGAAGAGATAAAGTTTGAAGTTCTGTACTGTTTTGAATAGTACAATCATCTAGAGCCTTAAGAAGATCTGTTTGAAACTTCATTCTTAAATCTTCTTTTGTATTTGTGGGTATGAACTCATCTGCTTCTGGATTCAAAGTAATATGAGTGAATGAACCAAAGTTGAAAAGATTGTTTTTCATCTGGGTTTGTTTTAAATCATCTTGATTTGGTTTAGAAATCTTTCCTTCAGAAGAATACTTTATGTTTTTCTACTTGAGTTTTCTAACTCGATGTCCATTCTCATATTTAGATCTTTTGAAAACAAATTGTTCGTATAAAACAGAAGACTGAATATAAAGTAGATCTCTTTTTACAAGTATATGGATCCAGATCATCAAACAAGGCCTGTTTTTACAACTTGTGTGTTTATTTGTTCATGCACCTTCTGAGCATCTTGATAATTTTTAATCAAGATCTCCTTCTTTTGAAGATCCATGTGCAGAAACTCCCTTTCCTTTTAAAATAATTTTTGAGTGCAACAGAGTTTAATTTGTCACTCTCTTTTGCTTCAAGTTCTTTGTCCTTAGCCTTCAGAAGTATATTAAGTTCATTGATTTCTTCTTTTAAAGAACTTTCTGTGGATTTCTTTAGCTTAGAAATGTTTTGAATTTCCACAAAGAGTTCTTGTTTTTCTTCAGTGAGAATCTCCATCTCTTTTTTAAAAACATTGTTTTCTTTTTCAATAAGAGTGAAGGATTTTTCATGATCTTTTCTGACTTTCCTTTCATTTTGAGGCTTCTGTTTTAGATTTTCAAAATCGAAAGTCAGGTTTAAAATTGTTTGCTCAAGTTCAGAAGGTTCAGATGTAGTGCAAACCGGTGTTTCAGAGATCTGATCTTCTGCATCGCTAGTTGTGGCCATTCCACAGAACATTGCTTTTGCATCACTCGATTGGTCAGAACGCCAGTTCTCTTTTTCAGAAACTTTCGCTCTCTCATCTCCGTTATACTTGTACTTGTTTGTGTAATACAAGTCATTTTTTATTAGTCTCTCTTGTTGTCTTAAGAATAATGGCCCTTCCATATATTTAGCAGACATCCTTCTTCTTTTTCTTCTATTCTTCTCTCTTCTCAGCTTCTGTCTTTTCTACCCTTGGACTTTCTTGTTTGGGCACATACGATTGAGTTGGGCGTTCACTTTTGTTGTCATACTTTCCTCTGTTCAGAAATGAACAACTACCAAACTTGCTTGTAAATTGTTTGGTAATAAGAGTTAGAGACTCAGCAAATGCATTGATTTCATCATCTTCTGATCCAGAAAGACCATCTTCTGTATTAGCTTCTGTCATTAGAGCCTTGCTCTTCCCTTTCTTCTCGGCTTCTCTGTTCCTTCTCCCTGGCCCTCTAGTCTCAGAAATAAGGGTCAAGGGACCACCAACACTTACTTTCTTTAAAAGCACCTCCTTCTCATGGGTCTAAAGAGTTCCAAACACATCATGTAAAGACCACTGCTCTAGATCTTGATTTGCTTATAATGACATTGACAGATTAGACCATTCAGGATTCAGACGTTTGAGGAAAAGAACATTGTTATCTTCCTTTGATCTGATGATGTCACATCTCTTACATTGATTTATCAATGTATTGAATCTGTGATAGGTTTGTTCAAGAGTTTCTTCTGGAAGGGCCTGGAAATTGCTGTACTCGTTTAGTGCTTGAGCTCTTCTATTTTTCTCCATCTTGGATCCACCTTCAAGTTGATTAGCTAACTGATCCCATAGATCTTTAGCAGAATCACATTGATCTAGAGATTGGAAAATATCATTGGGAAGTGCTATAATGAGTAGTCATTTTGCCTTTTTATCGACTTCATTTTTCTTTTTATCTTCTTCATTCTAGTCCTTTCTATCCTTTGGAATCTGCCTTGCTAGGATTTCTTCAGTGGTGGCAGTAGCAGGTATACGAGGAATAGTAGTAACTGGAATATAGGGACCATTTAGCGTAGAAGAGTATAGATCGAGATCTAGAACTTCAAAGAAATTGATCATTCGAATTTTCCACTGGGATATTCATCCTTGAGTAGAGTACGAGGTTTAGTCAGTGAACCTGAACTGTACATGGCATTTAAATTTGGATTTGCCGTTTTGTAGTAAAACAGAGTACGAGAATTTCGAGAAGAAGAAATTTGAAATGGGATGTGATTTAACTCACTGAACTTGAAACAATTGATCAATGTATAACAAAACTCAGACTTAAACTAGAAATACCACTGTTTTTGAGAAAAATTGTTGAAAAACAATAAAAACTCGTAGAACAGGGTAGAATGAAGAATATTAGTTTAAAAAAACGACAAAAATCAACTTGAGTGTAGATTTTTCCAAATTGGATTTGATAGATTAATCAATAGATTGATTATCAGGCTCTGATACCAATTGTTGGAACCCATATCCCCATTTATACTCCTTAAATGATCAATCTTGATTCGTGGCAGTGTCTTCTAGGTTGGGATCATTAGGTAGAGGAACTTCAACATCACCTATCGTCACTTTTTTTTGAACCAATTTGTACGATCCATATGAAGAAGAATCACTGATGCTACTACTACAAAAACATGATTTAGCATTCTAAAGAGGCTTGTTAACTTGAGAAGTAGATTTCGACATGATCGATTGAGGATTGATGAAATAGTAAATGTTCTAAACTGAGAAAGTTCAGATGATCAAATATGGAGGGAAGAAATCGCAGAAGTTTTGAAAAATTAATCGATATGAACAATATATCGAGTCAGATACGTGCGAAAGGATCACGTGGGACACGTGGTAGAAAAATAGCAAAAAGTAAAAACGATTAAGAGGTAATTAATGATAATCAAATGGGCAAATTACCACCGAAACGTTTTTTAAGACATGGTAATCATAATCCAATGAATTTAAGACACGTGGCACGGATACTAAGCGTTTGACTTAGTCAGACGAGAAGAATCTTCAGAAGTTAGTTCTCAGAAGTGCTGACGTGGCATTTCAGAAGTTTTGAGAAATTGATTCAGAAATTCTAAAGTCATTTGTTTAGAAGTTTTAAGAAATTTTCTTTAGAAGTTCTGAAGTGAAAAATCATTTAAAACTTAACTTCTGAAATTTGAAAAACTGTTATATATTTCAGAAGAAATTTGAACAATTTGAAAAGTATTTGACACAATAGAAGTTTGTCCATACTTTGATAAATCTCATAATCTCAAATTTCCTGAATAGATCTTGAATAAATAAATCAATTAGACAAAAAATTAGCATTCGTAATGAAAGATGATCAGAATTCACTCCCCTTGAATCATGAGTAGAAGAGAAAATAAATAAATATTAAAAACTCCCCCTTGAGAAATGCAGTATAGAAATGAAAAATATACAAATACTTCAGATTTTGTCAGAAGTAAGATGAAACAATATTAAAAACTCCCCCTTGATAGAACAGATGAAACATTATTCTGAGAATCATAATCGTCAACTATTGCATGAGCTTCAAATTCTGAATGGATATCTGAGTTCAGATCTAATTGCTCCCCCTCAACTGTTGGAATAACTTCTGGAGATAACCGTTCAAAAGTGACATTTAAAGGTTCTGAAATTGGAATTTCCGAACTTGAGATTGAGTCTTCTGGTCCAGATATATTTGTTGTTGCTGGTTCTTCTAACATAGATTCTGAATTCTCTCTTTTAAGTGATGGGTTTTGAAAATCTGCAGAGATATCAAGTGAAACATCAAATATATCTTGACATAACAAATTCAATGTTTATTTAATTGATTTGTTCGTAGAGGTTAAAATAGATGTATCATTTAACCCATTTTCTGAATTTGTTAGTTCATAAATCTGAATAGGCCTGAGTTCTGAACTGTCTTGTTCAGAAATCGAGGTTCATCAAACTCAACATGAATGCTTTCAATTATTGTTCGGGTTTGTTTGTTGTATACTCTAAAAGCTTTTGATCTAGATGAATATCCATCAAATACTCCTGGATAAGCTTTCTTATCAAATTTGCCCAGATTTTCTTTATCATTCAGCAGAAAGCATCTACATCCAAAAATATGAAAATATTTAATAGTAGGCTTTCTTTTATGAATCAGTTCAAAAAACGTTTTAAAGAATCATCTGTTTAGTAAAGTCCTATTTTGTGTATAGCAAGCAGTTGCAATATCTTCAGCCCATAGGAACATGGGTAACTCTGAATAGGCAAGAATAGTTCTAACTACTTCAACCAGAATTCTGTTCTTTCTCTAAACTACCCCATTCTGTTGTGGAGTTTTGGCAGCTGAAAAATTATGTGAAATACCAACAAAATCTAAAAATGCTTTAATTTTTAAATTTTTGAACTCTGTGCTATTGTCACTTATGAGTTTCTGAACTGGTAGCAGTAGTAGAACTTGAATTCTCTTCAGAAAAGTAACAATAAATTCTGGAGCATAAGATTTCTGTCTGAGAAATTCAGCCCATGTATGTCTTGAATATTTATCTACTATGACTAAGATTTACTTCTTTCCTCCTAAACTCTGAGTTCTCATAGGACCACAGAGATCCATATGTACTATTTCTAAAGGAGAAAGACAGGATGTATTTATTTTCAACTTATGAGAACTTCTCTTCATTTTACCAATTTCACATGTAGAACATAAGGATTTCTTTTGAAACCTTATCCTTGGTAAGCCAATGACACCATTTTGCTTCACCAAATCATCAATTGATTTGAAGTTCAGATGTGACATTCTTTTGTGCCATAGCCATCCTTCTTAAAGAACAGGTTTAGACATATAACATACTCCTTTTAGCTGACCATCATCTGTGAAAGTGGCTGTGTAAATATCTCCATCCCTATAAGCTGTTAATGATTTCTAATTCTCAGAGTTCAGAACTTGACATATACCAATATCAAAATGAACAGTCTAGAGTTTATCACATAACTGACAGATTATGTCTTAAGCCTTCAACATAGAATACTTTCATCACAGTTACATCTCCTTTGATGAACGTTTCATATCCTCTTATACAACCTCTAGCATTATTTCCAAAACTGACCGTTCCACCATTTCTCTCTGTATAATCAGTCAGAAGATTCTTTAATTGTGTCACGTGTCTTGAAAATCCAGAATCTAAGACCCACACATGACGGATTTGCATAAACAATTACTTAGTTTTAGGTATCCATTCAAAAATGGGTCCTTTCAGATTAGTAATAAAAGAGGGAAGTCTGAATTTGGGATTCAGAACATTCTTTAATTTCTGAGAAGTGGATTCAGAACTTTCTTTAATTATATACTTCATCACAAATTTCTCTTTAGTGTATGATTTTGTGGAGTTAGTTTTGATTTTTTTTATTGAGTAGACTTGACAACTTTCTTTGGAAATGTCTTAATTATTTCTGAATTTGGTTTGAAGGAATGATGACCACAATTTCTACAATGAATTTCATTCTCAAGTTATTTTAACAATTTATAACAAAGACAAGAATGATCATCATGAGAATGTGTAGCAAAAGTTTTCTTTTTATTCATTGACTTTGAATCTGATACATCATTACAAGAATTAACCCTATCTAATTTGTCTTTTTGTGATAGGCTTGATCCTTTCTTTCTCCATACTAAAGAGGACTGCTCTGAAAAAGATAAGAAATGAATATTAAAAATATTTGATTTTAAAGTTTTTGAAGTATTTTTATTAGATTTCTTAAGAGTTTTCTGTTTGACTTGCACATTGGGTGTAGAGGTAGAAGATTGTCCTTTCTCAAAATATTTTGTTCTGGAATTAAATGATGATGAAGATAATTCAGGAGTTCCTGTAGAAAATTGATTTTCTGAACTAGAAACTATTTTATCTGTCTTAAGTTCAAAATCAGAATTATTTGTATTGCTTTCAGAACGTGGGTTATTTTTATAATTTTCTTTTAAGAAAAAAGAACCAAACATTTCTGAAGGTATTTTTGGTTCTTAAGATTTTAGTCTATCACCTTCAATTAAAGAGGTTTTAGATTTAAAAACAGTATATCCTTCTTTAGTTAAAACAGTAACCATAGGAATATCATCATTATCATTTTCATCATTAGTGTAAGTAGCATTCATTAATTTTGAAAATTTGTCTTCCGACATATCTAGAAGAAAATCATTTAACATGGAAATCTTTTCAGAATTAATGTGACTCTTAGTTTCTATTGAGTTTTTATTGGTCACAATTTCTTCAGATTCATTATCAGATTCATCAAAACATATTCCAGAATTGTTTTTTATTTCTTCTGAAAATTCATCTTCTGAAAATTCTTCAAAAGTTTCTCCAGAATTATTGTTAGAAGTATTTTCCGGACTGTTTTGGGAAATCTGTTCAGGAAATTCATCAGAAGTTGCTTCAGAAATATTTTCAGAAGAAACTTCAGAAATATTTTCAGAAGAAACTTCAGAAATTTCTTCAGATGTTACTTCAGAATTTTCTTTTGCTACTTCATAAATGAATTCAATCTTTAATTCCTCAGAATTTTCAGAATTTTCTTTTGTAAATAGAGTCTCAGACTTTACAAACCTGCTTTCTAAAAGTATTCATTCAAGCAAGGTTTTGTCAACAGGTTTTGATACTACTCCTTTGATTCCTTCATCAAAAACAAGTATCTTTGATAGGTTGTATAATTTTGAAGGAGCACTTTTTAAATTTTGGTTTTCATTGTATCCAAGACCTGCTTTGACATTATAAATATATGAATTTTGTGCTTGACTTGTTAGTAAATTCAGAGTTTGCTCAGTTTGTCCTCTTTTGAAACTCAGATCTTCTAACTCTTTGACCTTTTTGTACAATTCAATTCTTTCTTTGTTTAAAAAATCCTGTTTGACTATTAATACTTCTTTTTCAAATTTTTCATTTTCTATACTCAGATTCAGAATATTATCTTTTTCAGTTAATATAGATTTTTCTTCAGAAAGTTTGCCAAGTTGCTCTTCTGCATTCATGTAGTTTAATTTGTAAATTTTACTTTCCTCTCTAAATTGTTGACCAAAAGTCTTTCTCCTTTTATATTTTTGCTTAGGTCTTCAAATTTAGAATTCATTTGTGAAATTTGTTTTTCTAAATTTAGTTCAGAATTATGTTTAGAAGAAGCAGAATTTACCTCAGAATCATGATCATGAGAAGACTAAGGGTGCTCTTGACACATGTATCATTTAGCAGCATAATGAGGTACTTCTTCATCATATTCATCATCTGACCATGTGAGCCAATCCTCCTCATGTTTGGTAAAAAGAACAGGATTAGTGTCCTTTTTCTTTGAAAAAACTGCTTTCTTTTCATAATAAGCAGTGTATTTGACCTTTGGCATTTTGCATTGTCTAGAAGAGTGATCAGGTTTCCAACAATTAAAACACCTTGCTGGCTCATTCTCATCTTTCTTTTCTTCCTTCTGAACTTTAATCTCTGACCCAGTAGTAATAGCAGCAGGCTTTACATTACCACCTTTCTTATATCGATTATTGTATCTTTGATTGAACTGGTTGGTTAAAAATGCAATACTCTCGGCCATTGTTTTCATTTCTTCATAAGATTCATTCCGAGATATAGTCTCCATTATGGGGAGTTCACAGACTTTTGTAGGAAGTGGAGTAGCTCTTTGATTATTGATTGCATTAGTCAGAAGAGCCAAGGAATCACTTGCTTTCTTCTTTTCAGTTTGTCTTGACTTAATTTTGTCTTCTTGTTGATACAAGATTCCAAATATTTTTCCTACACAGATTTTTGTTGACCATTGTGTCAGTGAAGCATTCCCATTCATATCCTAAATTCTTTAGGAATTTATTATTGATTTCAGAGTTCAGCTTCTAAACTCCATTCCTCCATAGATCATTTAATTTGTTGATGAATCTGTTATAAGTATCAGTCAGAGATTCACCTTCTTTGGGTTTGAATCCTTCATATATTCCTATGCAAATATTGATCTTTTGTTCCCCAGACTTTGCACTCCCTTGCATTTGAGCTTCAACTTCATCCTACATTTCTTTTGCAGAAGAAAGACTATCAACCCTATTGAATATTTCATTTGGAAGAGCCATTGTTAGTAGGATTATGGCACGTCTGTCAATTTTCAACTTAACTTTCTCAGCAATATTGTACATTGTAGTCTTCTTCTTTATCCTTGTAGCAGGGATCTCTAGAGTATCTTCAGGAGCTAGAACTGCAGGTATTTCAACATAGACTTCAAGCTATCCATTTGGGATTGATTTCATAAGCTGTTCATCAATATTATTCAGAAATTGAATCATTCGTTTTCGCCATTGATGATATTCTCCGATGAACAAAGCAGGAGGTTTAGTCTCGGAACCAATTGAAACATATTCTTTTGATATTCTTATGATTTGATAGAAAATTCAATTGTAAAAGATGAAAGAATTAGTTCTGATCAACCAAGAACTAATCTAGAAATCTGTCAGATCTGACAAGATTTAAGAAATCGAATCAAGAACAGTTGAACGGCTCTGATACCAATTGATATTTCCCGTATATAAGAATGTGTAAAATCTTGTAAATATCACAAGATAGAGTGCAAAGCAGTCGGCTGTTGTATTGATATTCACAAGATTACAAACAATATGAATATGGAAAGTACACGTGTAGAACTTACTAGTAACAGAACAATGGATCTCATATATATACAAGTATAGAAAGTCTAAACTAACAGCAAGGTTACATAACAGACCAATGACTTCTATACAAGTGTACAATTCTTCAGAACTTCTTCAGAGATAACCTTTGGAACTACTTTAAGAGCCGTCTTTAGAACTTGTTCAGAACTTCTGAAGTCACCACTTCAGAAGTTATGCCTTAGTCTTTTCTTCTTGAAACTTTTCCTCTAAAGTCTTCACCTCAGACTTCTAACCTTATGTACTTCTGAAGATTTCTTACCTTTATCTAGTCGATTCAGTTTAGAAGATCTGAACTCTATTCTTCAGAAGCCCATCTCTTTTGAAGCAATCTTTAAGTTCTCAACACCTTTGACCAAGATCGAGAAAAAACAAATGCCAGCAAAATGGCAATACTTGTTTACCCATATCATTCAGTTCTTGGGTACCAAATCTGGCGGTCAAAAACAGGCGAGCCATAAATTCCTCGACATGGCGTTTTCTCTGTCCCATGGTCGAAATCTCAGTTGTGCTAAGATCATCATTGCTTATCCTCGCTTGTGAAGAGTATCCCTTATCCTCGCTTCATGAGCATGGTCATGGAGTTCATCTATTTTGATTACCCAAAGGAAGGGTAAATAGAGGTTCTCTCAGATAGGGAAAAGGATCACGGAGCACAATCTTATAGAGGGAAATGCACCCATGTTCCCAGAAATGACGGTGGTGATCATGCGCCCAATGCCCATCATTTTTGAAGCTGCAACCATTTCCTATCCTACCTTCATGTTGGAGAAACAAATAACCAAACCACTGGACAACACACCAGTGGTTAACCAAGATACTCCTTCCTCCCCCTCCCTGAAAAGGAGGAACCCCTCCACTGATGGACGCAAGAAGTCCACAACAAACAAGCCTCTCTTCATGAAGGCAAATAGAAACACCTCTCAACATACCTCATCTATGACTTTGGCGTATCACCAACGCCTCCTCCACCCTCAACCATGAGAACGGAATCTGAAACCGTTGCCGGTTCATCTACACTACCCCCTCTTCAGGTGACTAAGGTCTCGAAGACGATAGTAACCAGCAACATTGGAGCTGGTATGGGTAATACTTGCACTTCTTTCTTCTCTTCATGTCTAACTTCTATCTATTCGTCTTTGGTCCACACATCAACCAATGAATCAAGTATGGTTGTCCTTACACTTGATGAGGTTGAGAAGCATGTTATTCTCTTATCAGAATTGTTTCGACAATCTGATGATTGGGTAGAAACACGTACAGGACTTGAGGATGTTATCAGAAACTCCTTAGAGACATGTTTGTGATCCTCAGGACACATCCGTCGAAAGTTCCAACCTTGAGAGTGATCCTTCAGATACTCTTAAGGAACCCCTGAATAAACACTCTTCCACACGACTTCTTTCTTCTAATCCTGAGCTATTCATGGCTCATTTGTCTTTGTTACACAGGTGCGAAGTCTGAAGCGCCTCTGATGAAGAAGCCATCTCTGAAGATGGAAAAGGTTGTAGGTAAATCCTTGCCTAAACTAAAGATCGAGGCCCCTAAGGTCTCCCTGGCGACTCCCTCTGCAATGTTCTAGTTTCCAACAGTGGACCGTCTAGTTGGAGAGACATCTCTAACAAATAAGAAGCTGACAACCTTCAAATCTCTACAGAGCTGATATTCAACTGGGTAGCAGGGATACCCGATCTAAAGGCGGACATAACTAAAAAAATCTCTGATCTGAAGAGCGTTATTGTGCAGAACACTTATGCCATAACCTCATTTGGCATTAAGATAGACAAATACAGGGAAACTCTCTCTGAAATCTTGACGCTTCTAAGATCCCATGTCCTAGTCTCTACCCCGTCCTTCACCTCTGAGGATAGGAAGGCCCTGGATCAGCTTGAGTTGGTTCAGAAGAAGCACTCCATTGAGTTGGAGGCTCTAAAAGAGAAGGTCAACATCCTTCTGGTACAACTTCTCCCTGACAATAACAAAGAGGTGGAGAGGGTCGCCACTGAAGTTGTCGGAGACCTCATAGCTCACATGAAAGAACTTGAGCAAAGAAACTTTGAGCCCATCCCTGATGCCACTAAGGATGTGGCAAAGGATGATGAAGACTCCCTCAGAGTTGATAATGATAAGGAAGAGGAAGAAGAAGAGGATGAAGAAGATGAAGAGGGTCCATCCTATCAGCTAAGGGATGATGATGATGATGATGATGATGATGATGATGATGAAGATTTCAACCTTGATCCTGCATCCTTCATTATGGCGGTCAGACCTGGTATTATGCCTAGTGTCACGTTCAAAGAAAACTATGGGGTAGAGGGCCCCTCAAAATCAGAAGCCTCCATCAACCAAGAAGAACAAGGAAATGGCTCAGGACAACCTAACCATTTTGCTAAACAAAGAGGCGGACATGTTCTCACACTCTAAACGCCTATCTCTGAACGCCTATCTCTGAACCTCAACCCATTACTTCTCTACCACCTTTCATCCCTCCTACCAATACTTCAACTATATAAAGTATTGAAAAAATACCTAACCCTGAACCCACCACTTCTTTTTCTATTCTCAGCTCACCCTTTCCCTCGAAGGTAATATCATTCCTGAATGGATCTTCTGAAGCGGACATGTTCCTGTATATATATGAATCGGACGCTGAAGAAGAAGGCCTCATAGAAAGGCTTGTAAATAAGAAGATAATATCTGAACCGAAGAAGAAACTCGGAGGGATCAAGAAATAGAAGAGCTAGAATGGATCAGAGTAAAAATACTTTTCATACCTCTAGTTCGAGGAAGCACCTGTAAATTATAAAGAAGAACTCGAAGATCAATTTCCTTCTTTTATCCCTCAGAAAGCGAAGAGGCACTTGAAGCTGAGCGACTCAGAGAAGCTCAAATCAAGGAAGCACAAGCCAACCTTCAAGTCGCTGAAGCCATAGCCAAGAAAGAGTTAGCCAAATCTAACTCAAGAATAACGAATCCTCTCAGAGCTCAGGAACAACTTCTCCTTGCCACAAACCAAAACCATCATAAGACACTAGTCTTGAGAGACAAAGAACTTGAATGGTTCAGAAAGAGGGTGAACACTCGTGTTTATGATAAGAAGATCACCACTGTCACC
This sequence comes from Silybum marianum, assembly GCA_036898165.1. NCBI lineage: Eukaryota > Viridiplantae > Streptophyta > Magnoliopsida > Asterales > Asteraceae > Silybum > Silybum marianum. Next base: position 33,868,881 of record CM072529.1, read on the forward strand.
ATCTCTTGATGCTCTTCAAGAACGGGTCCCCGAATCTCTATCAACGTTTTCAGAGGCACTGAGGTCAAATCTGAACAACCTCACTTTCTAAATTTATTTGGCTTCTTAAAATGGCTAGAAGTCAGAGATTGCATTCAAGTCCAAGTCGCAGTTCAAAGGCGTGGTTGAAGAACACCTGAATCAACTCCTAGAAAGGATGTCTAAGTACGTAACCGTACCTCCTCTTCCCTCCAAATTGAAAAAGACAAAAAAGCATTTATGACACTGAAGAAGGTCCATCGTTCAGAAATGAACATGAGACTAAATTTGACTTTGCAAGTCTTTTTGCTCATCTGGAGCTACCTGACATCTCCATGCATAATACATCCCTGCCAACTGATAAAAAGTACAAGTATGACGAAATCGTTGGCAAGCCTGAATCAGGGATGACCTTTGTTGACAACGTTAGAGAGCTCAGATTCTTCAAAAATAAGGAGATCACTATTGCTCCACCCAAGCTTCTCAAGATTCTTCACTACTACTGCAATGATGACAATGATGGATTTAGATGTCAAAGAAGAACAACAGAAAAAGAGATACAAAAAAGAAATATCTCATAGCTGCTTCTAATGCTTCTTGATATTAATGTTTTCCTTTGTAATATTCAATGTACTGTACTTTACTTAATATTGTAATTTCATTTCTGATGTAAATCTTCCTTTATTCATTAATGAAAATTTCAAAGAAGTACTTTACTCCATCTACTGCTAAAAAGATCCCTAAAATAGTAATAAGGGACAAGGTACCTATAAGTCCTAATATTAAAAATATCTTTAAAGCTTGGACTCCAAAGGTCAAGAATACCTAGAGGTTCCGTGTTCAAATCCAAGGAGGAATAAAAATCCCCTTGTGGCCATGGAGGTTCAAATGCGGTGACTCGGGGATACTCGCGAAGCGGATGGTCACGTCGGAATTAGTCGGCCCGCATATCGAGTTGGATATGCAGGTTAATCCAAAAAAAAGATCTTTATATTCACTGATAAATTTTCTTCTTATACTTATAAGTGAATATGCTTTTTTACTTTAAAACACTTGTAATAAATTGTGATTTCATACTCTCATAAATGAAACTCAATTCTGATAGTGAAAAAGCTAAAAAAGATCTCACAAATCAGTACTTAGGATTTATAAGTTGTAAATCTTATTTCCTCACTAAAAATTTCAAGTAATTAAACTTCCTATATTGCTTAATCTTAATCAAATAGGGGAGATTGTTGATCCAAGCTCCTTCAGTGATTTAATTATGATTCCTCCCATACTTAGTGAAATTCTTAGTATTAGATATTGTCCAGGTTCAGCGAATGCAAACACTGATTGCACTCAGTAATCGCTGAAACCATCAGGGATATTATCTAATCCAGAAGACCTGAAGACAACATTCACACAAAGGAACCTTTAGTGAAAGTCGAAGACTGAGTTGAAGATAGAGATAATCAGCTCGTGATCTGAAGCGGTTTAATGATAGCAAAGATCGTCTACATAAAGTGTGAGATCTTCTGTATGCCTCAGTGATACATGAAGGGATCCTCCTTAAGCACTTAAGTATTAGTGACCAAATGAAGCGTACTCAACAATATTATTTTTTCTCTATCCTCGATGCACAAAATTCAACCTCCCCATACCTATGTCAGATAGTACATACGGAGTTACTTTATTGTCTCCCACGTGCTTACCAACTCTGATGTGGTCACTGTCCATATTTGGCTAAAGCATGGTTGCTTTATGAACAAAGGACAAGCCTCCAATGGATGCTTGACACGTGGCATGTACCTTCTAACTTACATTAAATGCATTAGGTATAAGTAGATGAAGAACATCTTATTCATCTTCATGCATACTTGTCTTTCTCCCAAAACCCCTGTTTATTTCTTAACCTTATCTTGTGCATCAATATCTTTGTGATTCTTAGATTGTAATAGAATAGGTATTATTATTTGTTTTTATTCCGCTTACAATATGCAAATTTGTTTATTCGTAATAAACTTATTTAAAACTGAAAAAAAAATTGTGTTTGTATTCATCCCCCTTTCTATAAATTGTATTGATATTTATACACTTTTGTGGAATCCTTAAGGACCAACAAATTCTATAGTGTTGCAATACTTATATACACTTTAGAGTTCATAAATTTTGAATTTCCGAATTACCTTTCTGAATTTCTCGATTTGATGGATATTTCAGTTGACTTTCTATTTCTTAATCATCTTTTCTTTTCTAACATTACCGACACATCATGACATATAATAAGTATTAAACTTAATATATTATTTGGTCATATTCTTGTTAAAAGAGACGAATCAATTTTAGATAAATTATAGGGACCAAAAATTTAATTCATTCTAAAATTAATTATAATTCACATATTTTTTAAGATTTTTTTTTAAAAAAAACATTTGAAGTACGTTTAACATGAGATAATTATATAGTAATATTTTGTTCATTAGAATAAATATTTTTTTGTTATGAAAACATAACTATGTTTTAGAAGTTAAAATATTATAAAACATTATTAAATTAAATTATGAAATAATTGTGAATAAGTTACAAAGTCTAGGAGAGGCAAACAAAAAGAAGTGGATAAAGGAGATGTGTTCTAAGAACAAAATAAATTTCCTGACGCTCCAAGAAACCAGGACTTCCAGTCTGGACTCTTACGCGATCAGACAGTTGTGGGCAAATATGTTCTTTGACTTTCCATGTAGCCCGGCCAGAGATAGATCAGGTGGTATTATATGTGTTTGGGACAACACACTCCTTCCTAAGAAAAAATCCACTGTTTTCGGATTCATTTGTGGCTTTTGAAGGAGAGTGGATACCTAAAAAGATTAAAGTCCTCATCATAGCGGTATACGCACCCCAAAGAATAGGAGATAAACAAGAGCTATGGAATACTCTCCGGAGGTTGATTGACAGGTGGCAAGGATAAATGATGGTTATGGGTGATTTCAACGAAGTCCGATCAACCAGTGAAACATATGGGTCCGCGTTTTGTGTGCCGTCGGTTGAGTTGTTTAATAACTTCATCATAGAAATGGAGTTTATTGACGTTCCCCTAGGGGGATTCAGATATACATGGTCAAACAAGCGGGCGTCCAAAATGAGTACACTCGACAGATTCCTAATTTCAAGTGGCTTTTGTCAGAAGCTGCCTGATCCTTCTAAAGTCATTGGAGGATGATTATGCACCTACCCGTTCAGGTTGTTCCACTCTTGGTTCAAGAGGGAGGATTTCAATAGGCTAGTGGAAGTTACTTGGAGGAATTACGGTAACCATGAGGACATGGGATGGTGGCCTTTAAGAAGATATTGCAGAATTTGAAAATTGTGATTGGAGTATGGATCAAGGATACCCGAAGGCGGAATGCAGAAAGAAGAACATGCTTCAAAAAAATATAGAAGATATTGACATCAGCTAGACAAAGGAGAAGCGTCCACTGAGGATTTGGAAAAACGGTGCCAAGCCATGAAAGATCTGGGGATTTGGATCGCCTAGAAGCTGCAGATATCGCGCAGAAGGCCAAAGTTAGATGGGGAATTGAAGGGATGAGAACACCAAGTTCTTTCAAAACATTATCAATCAGAAAAGGCAAAAACTTCCTATTCGGGGGATCCAGAGTGAGGGCGAATGGATTGAGCACCCAACTCGAGTCAAACAAACTTTCTTCAATCATGTCAGTTCTATATTTCTTCAGGAAGGACGTCGACGTCCTATTTTTGGTGTTTGTTTTCCTAATTCCATCTCGACAGAGAGGGCTGCAGCACTGGAAGGAGACTTCTCCAGGGAGGAAATCAAAAGGGAGGTGTGGGATTGTGGAGGTGACAAAGCCCCGGGCCCAGATGGTTTCACTTTCGGATTCATTAAGAAATTCTGGAACATCCTGGAAATTGACATGGTTAAATTAGTTGAAGATTTTGCGGTGTCTAATAGAATGCCCAAAGAGTGCAATCGCTCTTTTATAGATTTAATTCCGAAAGTGGCAGATTCGAATGTAGTCGGTGACTTTGGTAAGCTTCTAGCTAATCGTCTTAGCACGGTAATAAGTGATTGTGTAAATATGGAACAATCAGCTTTTATTAAGGGGAGGCAGGTTCTGGATGGGCCTTTAATTTTAAACGAGGTGATGGACTGGTATAATGCTCGAAAAAAGAAGCTTATGGTTCTCAAGGTAGATTTTGACGAAGTTTATGAGTCTTTCAGATGGGAGTTCATAGAATTGGTTCTGGGAAAAATAGGGTTCGGCAGCAAATGGAGAAAGTGGATAGCTGATTGTTTGGCTAATTCTACAACTTTCGTTTTAGTGAATGGATCCCCAACACAGGAATTCCGGCTCGGGCGCGGCCTCAGGCAAGAAGATCCACTCTCGCCATTCTTGTTTATTCTTGCCATGAAGGGACTTCATGCGGTGATAAAAGAAGTTGAAGAAAAAATGATTTTTCATAGGGCAAAAGTGGGATTTGGTAATGTAAATGTCTCTCATCTTTATTATGCGGATGATGCCATCTTTGTTAGTGAGTGGTCCCAGAATAACGTAAGGAATATCATACGTATTCTTAGATACTTCTACCTAGTGTTTAGGTTAAAAATCAACCTAGCTAAAAGTAAGCTATACGGGGTGGGAATTGAAGAAGTTGAGCTATGCAGAGCAACAAATATAGTAGGACGTGGATATGGAAAAAGACCTTTCAGCTATCTCGGGCTGCCAGTTGGGGAAACATGTCCAAAACAGAAGGGTGGAAAGGGGTTGTCGACAAGTTTGTTAATTAACTTTCATGCTGGAAAGCTAGAACGTTGTCGATGGGGGACATGGTTACTCTTATCAAATATGTCCTATGTAGTCTACCTACTTATCTTATGTTCATTTACAAAATCCCGGGTTCGATAGAGAAGATCCTAGAATCGCTCGGAAGTCGATTCTTCAACGGAGGAGATAGTGGAAAAAATGCATGGCTAAGCGCAGACGGGGGAATCGGTATAGGAAGTATCTTTTCCTTCAATAGAGTATTATTATTTAAATGGATTTGGCGGTTTTGGGAGGAACAAAATGCGTTGCGGGTTAAAGTAATCAGAGCGGTGTATGGGCACAATGGGATGATTGGGGAAAGAATAATTCACAGTGAGGCCAACATACCTTGGATTAGGATTCTAAAGACTGTTAGGCAGTTGGCTGACAAAGGTATTAACCTCTGGAGCTATGCAAGAAAAAGGTAGGGGATGGGATATCAACTCTGTTTTGGGAGGAGACGTGGTTGGAATACGGTCCTCAAAAAGCTCAAATTCCGAGAATATACATGTTGGATCCGTATAAAAAGGAAACGGTCAATGATCGTGTGCGCCTGGAAGATTGGGACGCGGTCTTACACAGACTGCCAAGAGGAGGGATAGAAAGGGACAAGATGGAGAAGCTGAAAGACCTAATCAGAAATAGACTTCTATCTAACCAACAAGACAGGTGGCGGTGGACTATGGATGGAGTGGGTGAGTTCTCGGTGGCTTCTGTTCGAACTTAAATTAATTCCAAAATCTTAGAGATTGATCAGAGCACTTCCATTTGGAACAAATTGGTGCCCATAAAAGTAAATATTCTTTTGTAGAGGATAGGACTGAATAAAGTTCCCACTAGGGATAACATTGCTAAAAGAAGAATAGATGTTCCTTCCATTCTAAGCCCGATTTGTGTGGAGAAAGAGAAATCTGTGAACCACCTATTCTTTGAATGCCAGTTGGCCTGAGATATTTGGAGGAATATAGGGCGTTGGTGGAACATTGATATCCCTGTCATCAATAATAACCCAGACAGGAGGGGTTAGATGGAGAGGATGAGGTTGAAGAAAGGAGAAGCAGAATGCTTTGAAGCGGTAGTCTATACAGCTCTATCGTCTCTGTGGAATTATCGCCACGAGACAACTTTTGGAGATAAGAAACCTGTAAAGGCAGTGCTATGGGATAGTATTGTTACGCACTCATATTTTTGGGTGAATAAAAGGGGTAAGAAGTTGAATATTAATTAGGTAGGGTGACTGCAAAACCCACTACTGGCCATTTCTTCTTTGTAAGTGATATTTTAGCATCTTGCTAGTTTTAATAAAATCTCTGCCGTTCAAAAAAAAGTTAAAATTATTTTGTTAATCTTACATAAAAGATTATTAATAAATACGTTTAAAAAATATATGAATAACAATTAATTTTAGAGTGAATTATAGTTTTGGTATTTGTAAAAGACTAATTTGTCTCTCCTAATAGTTGCTACTAACACTGTTTACTTTAATGACTTTGAATGTTATGGAATTGAAAAGTTAGAGACCATCAAAGTACATAGTTTATTTTAGGGGATTAATACAAAATTTGAACAACCCACAACCACTGAGTGTAATTCATATTAGGAAACAGTAGGGGTGAGCAAAACCCGGAAAACCCGACCGACCCAAACGACACCCAACCCGAAATTGATGCAAATCCCTGAAACCCGAAATCCCCGACCCCAACCCCCCCCCCCCCGAACCCGAGAACCCGATATGTGAAGTAGGGTCGGGTTGGGTTTAGGGTATCGGGCCCCGAAAAATCGGACCACCCGACCGGCAATTTAAAAATAATTTTATATTACTTTTATTTTATTTTAATTTTAACTATTTACATTTTTACATTTTACCATTTTACATTTTACGGTTTCAATTTTCTAACCCTAATAAAGTTCACAGCGCCAAAGCCCAAAACCCTTGCTGTTGCAGGCGATTCTAACTCCGACGCACACCCCCACGACTGAGGCACGAGTCACTCTGGCGACTACGACCCTTGGCGGTGATTCTGATTTCTGATTTTTGAGTCCGACGTACACCCCCACGAGGCCACTACACTAGTGACTTCACTATAATTTTCTATTTTCCTTACTAAGAACTTCTATATCTTTAAATGTTTGTAGAAATTGATAACTTGGTTGGTTTTCCATTAGTATCGTGTTAAAATGTTGCTCATAAATCTATGTCTAGTTGTTTAACCTATGTCTTTAATTGAGAATTTGGGATTGTTTCTTGTTTAATTGGGAATTTCTTACTAAGAACTTCTATATCTTTAATTGGGAATTTCTTACTAAGAACTTCTATATCTTTAATTGGGAATTTGGGATTGTTTCTTGTTCAATTTTCATGGTACTAAATTACTAATGATGGTAACTTGGCTTATGTATATTTATTTGGATTAATGGTATAATTGGGAAATTCTTTCTTGAATTCTAGATGTCTGAATCTGTAAGTTCTATTCCAGAAGTTAAGAAACGAAAAGTATCCGAAACAGCCACAAGATCCGTAGTATGGGACCATTTTGACAAAATTTTAGACGAACATTGTGTGTTGGTTAGAGGACAATGTAAGTATTGTACCAAATCTTATGCGGCAGAAGTAAAAAAGCACGGGACTACGAGTTTAAAAAATCACATGCTTGCGTGCCTTAAGAACCCCCATGCTAAAGAAACTAGGCAATCTATTTTGGCATTCCAAGCTTCTAAGACGGAAGATATTCAAATTGTTCTAATTAGTTGGGTCTTCAATCAAGAGGCTACTAGGATTAGCAAAGATGGTTATAATTGATAAACTACCTTTTGTATTTGTGGAGGGAAGGGGGTTTAGGCAATTCATGGATCTTGCATGTCCTATGTTTAAGATATCATCTAGGTGGATGGTCAATAGAGACATATATGCTATCTATTTGGAAGAGAGGGAAATCCTTAAGAAAATCTTTAAGGAAAAACACAAAGGTATGTTTAACAACCGACACTTGACATCCGTTCAAATGATCAATTATATGTGCATAACGGCACATTTTATTGATACCGAATTGAAATGGCTTAAAGAGGTCATCTTCTTTGTTCAAATCAATTCACACAAGGGGGAATCAATAGCAATAGAGGATTGTTTGTTAGATTGGGGCATAAAAAGAATAAGTACTATCACAGTAGACAACGCCTCTAGTAATGATGTGTGGCCATTACATTTTTTAGAAGCAAGCTAGTGTCGTGGGGATGCTCATCTGTGAGGACGCAGTATTTGCATATGAGATGCATTGCACATATTCTAAACTTGGTGGTGCAAGAAGGAATGAAATTGGCCGACTCATCAATTAAACGACTTAGGAATTGGATTAGGTGAATTAGGGGATCTTCGAATAGGATTCAAAAGTTTAGACAAATGGTCGATTTGCTTGGGGTTGAAAACAAGAGTTCTCTATGCCTTGATGTTCCTACTAGATGGAACTCAACGTACATGATGATCCGGACTGCGGTTGTGTTTAAAGAAGTTTGTCAATCCTACGATGACGAGTCTTTGAAGAATGATTTGGGTGAAGATATTATGATTACATCTGCCGATTGGTTATACATCGAGATGATGCTAATTCTCTTGAAGAACATTTATGAGATGACTGTTAGAATATTGGGCTCTCTTACCTGAAATGACAGTTAGTACCCATATGTCACTTCTAATTCTTTCTTACGTAAGATATCTGATTTGAGTTGCATAATTGAGGATTTGAGGAAAGCCGTTACTAAAACTGAACAGGTAAAACTTAAATAATTATGTTACTTTTGTTAGTTTGTACTTTCCTTTTGTTACTTAGTACTTATCATATAAATTGTAATCTTTCTTTTTTTGTAAACATGATATGGGTACTAAGATGAAAGAGAAATTTGATAAGTATTGGGGGGATCTGACAAAGATGAACTTCATAATATTCTTTGCAAACATATTGGACCCAAGAGATAAAATGGAATAAATGCAAACCTAGTTGAATCAAATGTTTGGTAAAGATGTAGGTAAAGCTTGTTTTACGAAGATAAAGTCCAAATTAACTGCTTTATTTGATGACTATATGATAGAATATTCTACTTCTAGTTCTAGTTCTATATCTAGATCTAGTTCGAGAGCTTCTAGTGCAAATGTCTTCAATTGCCCTCCCATGACTCCACTCGTGCAAAGTGTAAATGTGATCCTTATTGCAAGGGGACCATCTAGACTAAAAAGTCAAATGCTAAAGGAAAAGACGGAAAGCAGGGACGATCTAAACAAAAAGACCGAGCTTGAAATATATTTAAGTGAGGACCTAGAAGTGGAAAAGCCTAATGTAAGTAGTCACTTTGATGTTCTTGCATGGTGGAAAGTAAATACTGCAAGGTTTCCTGTTTTTTCTAAACTTGCTAGAGATATCCTTGCCATGCCAATTTCAACTGTGGCGTCCGAATTGGCATTTAGCACAAGTGGGAGGGTGTTTGATTGTTTTAGGAGTTCTTTAACTCCTAAAATAGTACAAGCACTCTTATGTACACAAGATTGATTACGGGGTCCTAATCAACCACTTGCAGTTGAGGAAAACTTGGAAGAAATCGAGAAGTTTGAAGAAGGTACACATAACTTTTCATATCTAGCATTAATTTTAATGTTTATTTGTTAATAATATTAATTTTAAATGTTCTAGAAACTTGTAGAATTGGCGAATTTAAGGATTGGAAGTGTTAGTTAGTGATGGTACTTCAGCTCCGACTCCGACTCGAGTTAGAAGTCTTGAAGATGGTTGAGGATGATTGTAGTTTGGTAATTTGGTATTTTTAGTTACATTTATGTTTTCGTACAATGATACTTTTTTTGTTGCTTTGGTTGTTTTGGTACCAATGGTTCCATTACGAAATACGAATGTTTATTAGTACTATGTACCATGTTGTTAAGATTTAAGTAGGTTTGGTATTTAATTTTTTGTTGGAAACTAGGTTTGGGTCCTCAAAACAGTAGGTAATCTCAAAAACAGGGGAAAAAAACATTAACTGCAGCTCAAAAACAGGGGAAAAGCTGCTGAAAAAAACATCCCAAGCCCATTGGGCCCCAACCCACCCAACCCGAAACTCGAGCCCTCCGGCCCGCTCCCCCCGAAATCCCTTGGATCGAGCTGCATCCCCGCTCCCCCGAAACCCGCTCGTTTTTTCATCCCCCCCCCTCGACCTGCACCGACTCGTCCGATGCATGGTTCTACCTAATATGTAATATTCCAAAATATCAGTGTGAGTAATTTAATTTTTGAGTGAACTACGGATTTTGTTCATGTGGTAAGTTGAAAATTATGACTAACGTCCCAAACTTCAAAACTTATTGTTATGGTCCCTATGCTTTTTAATTTCTTATGACTACGATTCTTGAACCAAACGTCCGTCCACCAACCTCTATTAACTCAAGGGTAAAGTCGTCTTTTTACCTTTTACCACTTCTTTTAATATTAAATTGTGTTTTTGTCTTTTCTTTTTCTTTTTTCCCTTTTTTCTAAATCCACAGGGACCAATTCACTCTACTATTTGTGTGTATATATTATGTATCACACACACAAATATATATATATATATATATATGCATGTAAAAAAAATTCTTCACAAAACCTTCGATCTTGGAACACCACCATGACCACTTGTGGTGGAGGAAACATCGGTGGTTATACACACACAAATTTACTCCATGTGGTTTGTTAAAGGAAAATATTTTTCGCCCTTACATCTTTCTTTTTAGAGTAAATTACGATTTTCGTCCATATGATTTGTTATTTATAACTATTTTTATCTTTGGTTTTTAAAAATTGCTTTTTTAGTCACTATAGTTTGCATTTCCTTTATTTTTTCTCCATGACACTAATTCTATTAAAAAAGTCAGTTATATGAAGGGTATATTTGTCTTTTTACTTTATTTTTTTTACTTATGTTTTTTATTAAATAGTTCTATTATTGTTATTATTATATACCATATTATATGATATAAAATTTATTTAACGACTCTAAAAGTCTTCTACCCACCATTTTCTCTCCCCCACGTGATCTTCTTCCCCACAAGCTTCCCAGTGCTGATCAAAATAAAGACCGGTGATTTTGCCGTCATCTTCGACGAGCTCTTCTTCACTAGTGAACCTTCTTCTTCCTGCAGTCAACCTCTCCTCATTGTTTTCGTTGATTGATTGATTAACTTCCTTTGATATCACCCCTAAAAGCAAAATAAAAAGCGACCAACACCCCAAATACAAACTCACTCCGATGAACTGTGACCCATCCCCATCATTTGAAGTTGAAACCTAAACTCATCCGAGATAACCCATTTCGAGAATCCATGACGATAACCACATTTTCTGTAACAGTAAGCAGGAAGAGAGGGCGAGAGGGCGAGAGCATGGTGATGCTCGACGAAATCCGTTTTTCCGGCCACCACTTTTCTGTAACGGTAAAGCTGATGAAAACCGTTTTTCTATGATACAATCCGTTTTTCCAGCAACCGCTGATGAAAACTGTTTTTATGTGATAGAATCCGTTTTTCCGGTAACCGCTTTTATGTGACGGCAACCGCCGATGATTTCTATGACGGAATCCGTTTTTCCGGCAACTGTTCTCCAAAACAGAGCTTTCGGCCTCTACTTTCCCTTTCCCTCCCCGCTGGTTCGCTTTCTCCTCCTCCATTCTCCTTATTCTTTCCAACGACCGTACGATGGGCAAAGAAAAGTGATCGACCAGATGAGAAAAAAGATATGACGAAGTGGTGCGACTTCCATGACGATCATGGTCACATGACAGACGACTGTGTTTCACTAAGACAAGAAGTCGCATGGGTTATATCGAAAACACATCTTCACGATCTTTTGCTTATGACAAAGCATGTAATATTCCTAAACCCCATCTCACGATGCTACTAAAACTGCGAATTGCATTACAGGTGGGTCGGACGTCTGTGGACTTACATACTCGGCAGCAAAGATACACGCTACACAACAATCGGATAACTCCGCTATTCCCCGAGCACATAGACCAAAATCGAACTTCGACCGAAAAGCATGCCGAGACGAACACGATCTGGACGATTTATATCCCAAGCATCACGACGGTCTTATAGTCCGCTGACAATCGGGAACTGTTCCACGAAAAGGGTCCTTATCGATGGAGGCAGCTCAGCCAACATAAATTTCCTCAGAACTCTTAAAGCGATGGGAATCAATGACGCTAAAATCATTCGACATTCGACGATTTTAGTTGGATTCAACGGGGATGCAGCTCATACCGTCAGAGAAATCACCTTCCTATTTATGCGAAAGGAATCAATAAGTTAACCAGGTTCAACGTTATCGACTGTTCGTCCGCATATAATGTTATCCTCGGCAGACCGTGGATTCACGACATGAAAGCTGGCCCCTCAACGTATCATCAGGTGCTTAAATTTCCTACTCCATGGGGGGGTTCAAGAAATAAAAAGTGAACAGAAAGTAGCACGCGAATGTTATAAGACAGCGATGAAACCTCGTAAAGAGCACATCTAGCAATTACAGAACCTGGAGGATTCGACCGACGACCTACAACTGCAAGAGGTTATTCTTGATCTGAATCATCCTGATCGAAAAGTTTATGTGGGAGCATCCCTCGATCTAGCCGTCAGACAGGAATTGATCGAATTCCTTCAACAGAACGCTGATTGTTCCGCCTGGTCTCACGAAGATATGGTCGGAATCAATCCAGAAATCATATCGCACCAACTGTCCATTGATCCGTCGTTCAAACTGGTGAAACAAAAACGTCACAAATTTGCACCTGAACGGAACAAAGTAATCAACGACGAAGTCGACAATTTGCTAAAAACAGGTAAAATTCGAGAAGTAAAATACCCCGAGTGTTTGGCGAACGTCGTGGTCGTTAAAAAGAAGAATGGGAAATGGAGAGTTTGCAAAGATATTAGCCCTAATTTTAGTGTTGAAAGTGTAAAAATGAAAATATGTGATTCAAGTATGAAAGACCAGAGATCATTCAGAAGAAGGGAGTACAGAGGAAGACTTCAGAAGTGTGAAGGTCAGAAGATCAAAAGTTCTGAGAAACCAGTGCTGAATGTTCATGCTTCTGGAGAAGCATTTATACAGAGCATCTTCGAGACTTTTATATACAGAAGCTTCCGTATGTATAGATAGAGCTACTGTATGTATAGACAGAGCCTCTGTCCTCTCTGCCGGGTTGTTCTTCTCATCATAGTCTGACAACTCACATGCTGAATGACATGGATAACCGTGTAACAAGATTTGTCAGTGACTCCTTGTGACGTGTCTTATTGTAATAGGCTAGTCATTTGACTTTCCTTATTTTAGGCTATAAATAGAAATTCCCTTCCCCATTTGTAAGAGTGAATGTGAGATTGTTTCTTTGAAACCCTCCATCTCCAAATACTCTCATTCCAATGATATAAGATATATGATCATGATTAAGCATATGACTACGTTTCTATTTTCGTATTGTTCTTCATTTTGATTAATCGTTCTTCCAATTATAAACTGTTTGATCTATAATTGCTTCCGCTTACATATTTTGTTTAGATCATTGATTCAATATGAGATCTGGGTTCCTACAATTGGTATCAGAGCCTATTGATTTGCTTAAATCAAATAATCCAATCTGTTGATTTTATCTCATTGAATCCATTTATTTCATCTCATTTCTAGATCTATAATATTCATCTTTTTATACTTTGTTTTCGAATTGTTCTCGAAAATATCATTCAAATATGTGTTTGAATTTATTTATATTCAATTTCAATTTTGATTTCATTAATATTCGATTCTACAAAGTTATTCTCATTAGATCTTAAATGTGGATGGTTTTTGGGAAGAAAATTCATTACCAATTAGGTAAAAATTCATTACCAAGGTGTTTGATAAAATGTTTATGAGAGACTTGATTTATTAAAATAGCGTCATGAAGAGTCATTTTCGATGTCAAGAACCAAAGTTTGAAATCATCACCTTGATTGTAATTTGGTTGTGCAAGTCGAGATCAAAAATTAGGATGCTGACAGATTTACGATGCTGTGCTCTATCGATAATAGCTCTCTCATAACATAACCAATTCAAGCGATTCAAAATGCCCTGGATAGAAAACAGAAGGATCTACAAGTTTCATGTTTTGAGTTTTCAATGATTCGATCTGTAGAAGGCCCAGTAAATTGTTGAAGTTGAAGGTAGTTTGCTGAAGGAAAGTTGTTACGCATCGAGTTAGATCTGCTTCTTGTCAGAAGGACCAGAGCTTCTGGACTAAAGAACCAGAGGTTTTGGACTAGAGGCATCCAGAGACTTCTGGAATTACGGACCAGAGCTTCTGGATTATTACATGCCTTAGCCTAGAAGACTTACAAATTCAGAAGTTTACATATTAAACCAGAAGCTGTTGGACAGATTTGCGTGATTGTACGGAAACGTTCATATCTCATCCTTCTGAACGCCAAAGAAGGTGAATCCAGGTTCTCTGGAAAGCTAACACACTTCTCTACAATGTTTATGTTTTGAGTTTTCCCAAACTCTAAATATTTCATGACCAGAAGCAGCGTAGAAGTCAGTGCAATGTTGCTGGACAGAAACTTTCTTTGCTGATTTTATATCTTATGTGTTGATGAGTGGTATTGTGGCTTGTTCTATATCCCGTCAAACTTCATAATTATGTTCGATGAAGTTTAATTTAGCCATGGCTTCAGTTCATCTAAGTTCTGGACCTGCTCTTAAGCAGTATTGCTTCTGAACATCAAAGAACCAAGAAGCACAGTTCAGAACCAACACTTCATCAGAGATTTCTTCATCCAACCAGAGATAGGCTGTGGAAATCCTGTCAATGATCAAGAACTACCGACATAATTTTCATCCTTTGATCTCACATCGGGGCTCTCAGAATTAATCTTGGTGGTTTCGAGTTCTATATTTGGAGCAGATATTTTTGGTTGCTATTATTTTGGGCTCCTGGATTCTGGAAGATTACTTGAACAAGCTCTTGTGCTGAATGTCCACTCAACTCGTGGTTCACAGACAGAGTCTTTCTTATTAGACTGATTCTGTACAGCATTTTCACGCAACTCACACTTTATCTATCCACGTTTTGATGAATCAATATGCTATGGGGTTGGCTGACATTCTGAGACTAACAGGTGTGTAGAGTTTCAACAAGTTCAAGTTGTATTCGATGCAATCAGTGGTGTTTATGGCACATTGAATCTGATTTTAAAGTTGAGAAGGAAGAATAAGAGCATCATGTTGAGGGGAGCTTTAAATACTTTTTCATTCCAGACCGTACTCTGAAGATTTCATGCCTTGAAAATCAGAAGCAATCTTTTTCATCCAGAGCTTCTGGTTGCACACCCAAAGCTTTTGGGTAAGCTTCTTATGGCCAGAGCTTCTTTTGATCTACATACAGAGGATATGTTAGACTTGAATTAAATCGTGTGCATATATTTTGAATGGGGTTACTACATCAAGGGGAGCTACATGTTTATCTAAGGGGATCTCCAAGATTTCAAGCTCGATGGGAAGACGGCTAATGACTTTCAATGGTTTTTCCTTTTATTGTTTTCCTTTTAACACTTAGGGGGAGATTGTTAGCCCTAATTTTAGTGTTGAAAGTGTAAAAAGGAAAATTTGTGATTCAAGTATGAAAGACCAGAGATCATTCAGAAGAAGGGAGTCCAGAGGAAGACTTCAGAAGTGTGAAGGTCAGAAGATCAGAAGTTCTGAAAAAGCAGCGCTGAATGTTCATGCTTCTGGAGAAGCATTTACACAGAGCTTCTGTACTTCTTATACAGAGCATCTTTGATATTGTTTATATACAGAAGCTTCTGTATGTATAGACAGGTCTTCTGTCCTCTCTGTCTGGTTGTTCTTCTCATCATAGCCTGACAACTCACATGCTGAATGACGTGGATAACCGTCTAACAAGATTTGTTAGTGATTCATTGTGACGTGTCTTATTGCAATAGGCTAGTCATTTGACTTTCCTTATTTTAGGCTATAAATAGGAATTTCCTTCCCCATTTGTAAGAGTGAATGTTAGATTGTTTCTTTGAAACTCTCCATCTCCAAATACCCTCATTCCAGTCATGTAAGATATATGATCACGATTAATCATATGACTGCGCTTCTATCTTCATATTGTTCTTCATTTTGATTAATCGTTCTTCCATTTATAAACTGTTTGATCTATAATTGCTTCCGCTTTACATATTTTGTTTAGATCATTGATTCAATATGAGATCTGGGTTCTTACAATAGACTTTACCGATCTCAACAAAGCTTGTCGGAAAGATGGAAAGATCCATTCCCACTCCCTCATATCGACGCCATGGTCGACGCAACGGCAGGCCACGAGTTACTGACTTTCATGGACACATGCTCCGGACACAATCAGATCCTTATGCATCCGAATGATCAAGAGAAAACGGCCTTTATGACCGACAAAGGTATTTATTGTTACAAGGTGATGCCTTTTGGTCTTAAAAATGCAGGTTCAACGAATCAGCGACTTGTCAATCGGATGTTTAAACGATAACTGGGAGATACAAGGGAGGTGTACATCGACGACATGTTGGTCAAACCAAACATGCAGCTAATCATGTAAAACATATACGACAATCATTCGACGTACTCAGAGAATACCAGATGAAGCTGAATCCAACTAAGTGTTCCTTTGGAGTACGTGCGGGAAGATTCCTAGGACATATGGTGACCCAGCGAGGAATCGAAGCTAGTCCCGATCAAATCAAGGCAATCAATGAAATAAAATATCCTAGACTTTTCAAAGAAGTACAAAGGCTTACCAGACGAGTCGTCGCCCTCAACAGGTTCATTTCTAAATCATTCGATAAATGTCATTTATTTTATAATGTTCTCAGAACAAATAAAGTCTTCGACTGGTCAAGCGATCACGAAAAAGCTTTGCAAGCCTTAAAAAAATACATGGCGTAACCGCCTCTATTGTCCAAACCCAAAGACGGAAAAGAACTTCAGTTATATCTTGCAGTGAGCTCGAACTCAGTAAGTGTTGTTGTCGTTCGAGAAGAGAACAGGCAACAACTTCCGATATACTATGTAAGTAAGTCTTTACTCGATGTAGAGAAAAGATACACGTCTATGGAGAAATTGATTTTAGCGTTAGTCACAACAGCTAAGAAGCTTCGACATTATTTTGAGTCGCATGTTATCAGTGTTATTACTAACCTTCTACTGAAATCTGTGTTAAAAAAACCCGAGCTTACAGGCCGATCCGCAAAATGGAGTATCTATCGCAGTAACTACAATATCAATCATAAACCCCGGACCGCGATCAAATCGCAAGTTTTAGCTGCTTTCATTGCAGATTTTATCCCTGAATTGGAAAAATCGGCGATCAAAAAAACACTTGCTGTGGCGATCCCAAGACGAGCGACCATGGGTATTATACGTCGACAGATCCTCTAACATACAAGGATCAGGATTAGGCGTCGTCTTGAAATCGCCACATGGGGGCACAATGGTCTATTCTGTATCCTGCGACTTCAAAGCTACCAATAACGAAACGGAATACGAAGCCCAGATCATAGGACTAGATCTGGCATACAATCTGGAGCAAAAAATTTACAAGTCAAAAACGATTCTTTACTCGTAGTCATTCAGATGAATGGAGAACTTGTGACAAAGAATTCAAAAATGACAGCGTATTGGCAGATTGTTAGAGACTGGGTAAAAAAGTTCAAATACATCGATATTCAGCAGATCCCCAGAGATCAAAATGCCTAAGCAGACGTGCTTGCCAATTTGGGATCTGCTTTATCAAAATCGTCCTTCAATGCTTTATCAAAATCGTCCTTCAATGTCAAACCGATGATCCACCTAACAAGCCCCTCGACAGAAGATGAAAAACACGATCAGGTGGTAGTTCTGGACGAATCGAACGACTGGACGAAGGAAATCCGTGAGTATCTAACGGACGACCGACTCCCGGAGGACAAAATGAATGCCCGACAAATTCGATTCAAAGCCTCCCGATATGTAATGATTGCAAAAAAATTATATCGACGATCGTCCAACGGGTTAAACCTACGATGCCTCATTCCGAGTGAGACTCAAAAAGTCCTCCAAGAAATACATGACGGAGACTGCGGAAATCATTTAGGAGGACGAAGTCTGGAAAATAGAATCTCTCGACAAGGCTATTATTGGCCAACTTTACGACAGGATGCCATAACGCACGTACAAAAGTGTGACGCTTGTCAACGGCACGCATGTATGACTCATCAACCTTCCGAACTGTTACATTCATCTTTAGTCCCATGGCCTTTCATGCGATGGGGCATGGATATTGTCGGCAAGTTGCCGCCAGCGCCAGGACAAAAGGTATATTTATTAGTTCTTACAAATTATTTCTCAAAGTGGATAGAAGCCGCCACTTTTTCTCAAGTACGAGATAAAGAGGTGATATCTTTTACTCGGACTAACGTTATATGCAGATTTGAAATTCCATCCGAGATTGTGTGCGATAATGGGTCTCATTTCATAAGTGATAGGACGAAGCGATTTTGTGAGAATTGGAACATTAAACTTACATCGTCCACACCCCATTATCCACAATCTAATGGGCTTGCGGAGTCGAGCAACAAAACAATTATCAACTTGCTCAAGAAAAGACTCAAAGCTGCAAAAGGACGTTGGGTCGAAGAGTTACCTTCCGTGTTATGGGCAAATCGCATAACTCCTCGTACCCCAACGGGACAAGCGCCATTTTCGTTGGTATAGGGATGTGAAGCTGTCTTGTCGATCGAAACAAATCTACCAATCGCTCTACATACTTCTATCGAACATAATTTGGTGGACCACAGTTACAATGTAGACGCCCTCGAAGAATTAAGAGATTCTGCTTATATTCGAATGGCGTCACAGCAGCAATCTGTCGAACGCTATTTCAACAAAAACGTTAAGATTGTTGATCATAACTCCTCTCAGTGATATGAATATGATTACTCTATATACTTAGTGAAATTTCATTGGTAAACTTATGTTTAAATTCAGCGATAGCATACGCTGATTGTTATCAGCGATTGCTGAAAATCAGAAACCTCAAGTCTACCTCTGAAGATCTGAAGATCAACCAACACACCAAAAGAACATTCAGCAAAAGTCGAAGACCAAGCTGAAGAAAGAGATAATCAGCTCGTGATCTGAAGCGATTCAGTAATAGCAAGGATTATCTAAACCAAAGTGTGAAGTCTTGTCAAGCCTCAGCGATACTCTGAAAGTTCATCCTTGAAGCTTCAAGTTCAGCGGTCAAGTGAAGCTTCTCAAACAAGATTAACGTTGATCTTATCCTCGATGCACAAAGGTTAAACCTTATACTACGTCAGAAAAGGACGTACAGATTTTCTCTTATGTCCCCATCATATCTGATATGGTACTGTTCACACGCAGCCAAAAGCATGGTTGCTTTTGAACAAAGGACAAGCTTCCTACGAAAGCTTGACACGTGGCATATACCTTTTGTCTTGCATTAAATGCAAACGGGTATAAATAAGATGAAGATATATTCTTCATCTTCATGCATGCTACTTTCTATTCCTAAAACCTCTGTCTCTTTTCTTTCTCATTTCCTTGTGCATCAATCTGTGTGATTTCTTAAGTTATAATAGAATAGGTTTACTTGTTCTAATTCCGCTTGTAAATGTAAATTTGTTTATTCAATATAAACTAATTTAAAAACTAAAAATCTGTGTGTTTGTATTCAACCCCCCCCCCCCTTCTACAAACTGTTTCTATATCCTTGAACTCTTGTAGGCTCCTGTGGGACTAACAAGTGGTATCAGAGCGATGTTTCTTGCTTATCTTTAAAATATCTGTTAACAAAACTATTTTAAAATGACTAATACTAATACAAACTACATTGATAATGGATCTTTAGCTAAACCTTCAAGATTTAGCCGTGATAACTTTCCATTATGGAAGGAAAGAATGACTCTATTCCTAGAAGGGTCAGATGTTCCTACAGCCCTGGTAGCTAGTGTTCCTGCCACCACTACCACTCCAGCCATTGCTGAAAGGAGAATTGTCAAAAATCCAAGTCAATAGACTGAAAAAGAGAAAAAGGAAGTAGCTATAGATGCTAAAGCTAGATCCATAATTGCAATGTCTTTACCAGATGAAGTCTATCATTATTTTATGAAGATGAGAACATCTAAGTCCATGTGGGATACCTTGTGTATTCAATATGAAGGGACTGATGAAGTCCAAATCACTAGATGTATTAATCTGGTAAGACAATATGAAAGTTTTATGCAAACAAAAGGTGAAACTCTTTCTCAAATTTATCAAAGGTTTAACTGTCTCTTGAGTGATATGAAAACTGTCAACAGAGAATATTCTAATGCTGAAATTCTGACAAAATTCATGGAGGCACTACCTGAACAATATGGAGTGTACACTACGTGTCTAAAACTGTCAAAGAATCTTGAAACTCTCTCTCTCTTAGCGCTTTATATGGAATGCTATTAAATGAAGAGCAATCTCAGGTTTTAAGGAAAAACCTCATAAATTACATCAAGAGTGCCAAAATTACTTCTTTAACACTAGTGACTTCAGATGTAGAACCTTCAAAACAAGTTTCTTCTTCCATCACCTCTATCACTAAATTAAATCAAACTGATTCAGAAGAACTCACTGATGCTGACATCTCTGAGTTTGGTAACTCTCTAGCTCTTCTAACTAACAACTTTAGAAGATTTGCTAGAAAGAGTAACTTTTGAAAACCTTCTACTATCACTGACTCTGATAAATCAAAAACCCTGCCCGCTGAACAAGCATCTGCTATATGCTATAACTGTCAGCGAAAAGGTCACTTTGCTAGTGAATGTAGATCCAAGAAACTAGCAGCTCCCACCTCCTCTCAGAACTCTGATAAAAATGATAAAAAGGGAAGTATTCTAAATTGAAAAATAAATACAGAGATCTGAAAAAGAACCAGCAAAAGGGCAAGGGTCTAATTGCTGAAGAAGTTGATTGGGATCAAGAAGATGATTGGGCCAAAACATCTGATGAATCAGGCTCCGATGAAGAAGATCTTGCTTTTCTCTGTCTTATGGAAAAAAATTGAGGAAGCTGAAGAAGTCTCTAAAACATCTTCCTCAGAGTCTCCTTCAACTCAGGTAAACATTCCAATAAACTCCTCTTTACCTGAAAGTAATAGTCTGTCTGCCCTCGATGTTATGACCGTTGATTTTTACAATGCTCTAAATGGAAAGAATAAAGCTGAACCAATTAATATTGATTTTTTGAACAATTAAAAAATTGTCATTTAAAAATCAAAGAACTAACAAAGATTGAAGAAACTCTAAAAGATCAAGTCTTTGTAAATCAAACCATTAACATTGAGAGACAACAAGCTATCACTGAAAAGGAAAAGGCCATCGCTGATCTTAAGGCTGAAAAGGCTACCATCGAAGGATGGTGCAAGGCCTCTGATAAAGTCAGCGAGATCATCAATGCTCAAATCCCTCTTAAAGTCAAAAGCGAGTTAGGATATAACCCTGACAAAGAAGAATCGGAGAATGATCGTTCCATGATGAAATTCAGAATGTTCGTCTCCTCAATCCCTGATCCTTCTTCCTCTGAGAAATTGACTGTTCTTAAATCTACTAATTCTAAGAAAATAATCAAGAACAAATTCCTGACCACGTTCCTAAAATCAAAAACTTTCAAAAACTAAAAAAGAACTCCTATGTTCCCTCTGTAAGTCATCCTAAAGCTGGGAAGAAAATCCCTGGATCTATTCAGAGATCAACTCTCAGAATTAAGTTCGATCTTACACCTATCCCTGAAAAGATTGTTATACCCCCAAGGACATCGGACAAAGGAATTCTAGGCTCTGCTCCTGAAAACATTTCTTCTCGCACTCTGAAATCTTTTAATTCCAAACCTCTACACAGATATAGGAAATGCTATTACTGTGGTGAAACTACCCACATTGCAAGCAAATGTCCTAATGCTACTAAAGCTAACAAATTAGCTCATGGAAAGAAAGTAGTTTAAACTGACAAATCAATGAGAGTAAAATCCACCAAGATTGGGAAACCTTCCAAGGCGAAGATATCTACTGAAGAGAATTCTTCAGCTAGTAGCTCTTCCGCCACTCATTCCACTAACACAGCAGGACCCATAGTAATATGGGTACCTATGAAAAATTAATCATTTTGTTGTATGCAGAGTGCCAAAGGTATATGGTATCTTGATAGCGAATGCTCAAGGCACATGACTGGCATAAAACCTCTGCTCTCTGAATACAAGGAAGAAGTTGGTCCCTCAGTGACCCTTGGTGGAAATGGCGAAGGATGCACGAATAATTATGGAATTCTATCCAATGGAGCCACTTCATTCAGTCGAGTCGCTTACGTTGAAGGACTAAAGCACAATCTATTAAGCGTTAGTCAGCTATGTGACAAAGACTTCAAAGTTCTATTTATAAAGATTAGATGTGTTGTCACTGATTCTAATGACAAACTTGCCTTAACAGGCAAAAGAGTTGAAAATGTGTATGTCATTAACATGAACAGCTCTCACTCTGAGAACATGTGCTTCTATTCCAGAGCCTCTTCAGACATAAACTGGTTATGGCGCAAAATACTCTCTCATCTGAACTTTAAGACAATCAATGAATTGTCTCAAAAAGAACTTGCCAGGGATCTCCCTAATCATACCTTTGCAAAGGAATCTCTTTGCTCAATGTGTGAAAAGGGAAAATTGACTAAAGCCTCGTTCAAATCTAAACAAGTTTCTTCAGTGACCTCACCTCTTCAGCTTCTCCATATGGATCTATTTGGACCTGTCAATGTCCAATCTCTATCTGGAAAGAAGTACACTCTTGTGATAGTTGATGAATATTCCAGATACACATGGGTATTTTTTCTTCGATCCAAAAGTGATACACCTGACGTTAGTATAGCATTTATCAGAAGAATGGAAGTCCTGAACAATCTTATCGTTCGCTCCATGAGAAATGATCATGGTACTGAATTCAATAACAATACCTTGATTAACTTCTTTGAAGAAAAAGGAATCACTCACTCTCATCTGTAAGAACTCCTCAGCAAAATGGTGTTGCTGAAAGAAAAAATCGAACGATCATTGAAGCAGCTCGCTCAATGCTCAGCGAATCACATCTACCTACTCAATTCTGGGCCGAAGCTGTCAATACATCGTGCTTTACTCATAATCGTTCCCTGATAGTAAAGAGATTCAAGAAGACCTCCTATGAACTATTTCATGGAAGAAGACCCTCTCTGAAATATCTACACATTTTTTTATATAGATGCTACATTCTGAATGACAGAGATCATTTGGATAAGTTTGATCCAAAAGTGATGATGGGATATTCCTTGGATACTCTTCTGTATCCAAATCTTTCAGAATCTTCAACAAAAGAAGATGGCCCGTTGAAGAATCTATGCATGTCAACTTTGATGAATCACGCCCAACTAATTCTACTCCTATCCCTGAAGAAGATGAGGAGTTGAATGAATGGATGAAATCTCATTACGGGGAACCTGAAACTTATTTCAGCAACCAACCTAATGTTGACACTAATGATGATGGGATCCCTGATATTCCTATGTCAAGCAACGATCCATCATCATCAGGGATCGACATCACTCCTCTTAATCAGATTCCTCCATCTGATACTTCTCACAGAAACTCTTTAGTGAATAACCAAGCTTCATCCTCTAATGATCAGTCCTCTGAATCACCTCCAGAATTGATCTTAAATGATGAAGTACCCATTTCTGAAACAACCAATGTTATCCCTGAAAGAGAGCAAATCTCTGAATCTATTGTTGATCAGTCTCCTCAACCTCCAGCTCAACGATGTACTGCAAATCATCCAATAAATCAAATCATTGTTGATCCAAATGCAGGTATCAAGACTCGTAGAGGTACAGGTAATATCTGTCTCTATGTTAATTTTATTTCTCTCTCTGAACTTAAGAAGATAGACCAAGCTATTTCTGATCCTAGCTGCGTCTCTGCCATGCAAGAAGAACTAATTGAGTTTCGTAGAAACAAAGTTTGGAATCTTGTTCCTCGTCCATCTGATAAAACTGTGATAGGAACCAAATGGGTCTTTCGAAATAAGCTGGATGAAAATGGTACTGTTTCCGCAATAAGGCTAGACTTGTTGCTCAGGGATACAGACAGGAAGAAGGTATTGACTATGATGAGACCTTCGCTCCTGTTGCTAGACTAGAAGCCATAAGACTTTTCTAAGCTTATGCTGCCCATAAAGACTTAAAAGTTTTTCAAATGGATGTTAAAAGTGCTTTTCTAATAGGTAAACTCAGCGAGGAAGTTTATGTTGAACAACCTCTTGGGTTTTCTAATCCAAACCATCCTGGTTATGTTTTCAAACTTCAAAAAGCTCTTTACGGGTTAAAATAAGCTTCAATAAGCTTGGTATGATACTCTCTCAAAATACCTTCTTAAAGAAAAATTTGTTCGTGGAAAAATTGACCAAACTCTATATTTAAGAAAATATAAAGATCATACTATTCTTGCTCAAATATATGTTGATGACATTATTTTTGGCTCCACAAGACTCAAACTATTCACTCGTTTTGCCAACAGAATGAAGAAAGAATACAAAATGAGTATGATGGGTGAACTGACATATTTTCTAGGTTTGCAGATTAAACAATCTGACAAAGGAATACTCATTTGTCAATGTAAATATGTTAAAGACATGCTGAACAAGTGTGATATGAATCAATGCTCAGCAATGAAGACCCCGATGGCACCTCCTCTAACTTTGAACAAGGATCCAAATGGGAAACCTGTCAATATCACTACCACGTGGGATGATCGGATCTCTGCTATATCTTACAGCGAGTAGACCCGATATCATATATTCTACCCGTCTCTATGATCGATATCAAGCTGAACCAAAGGAATCTCACCTTATCGTTGTAAAGCGAATCTTCATATATCTGAAGGGAACTCCTAATCTGGGTCTCTGGTATCCCAAAGGCTCAGGGTTCGATCTAATTGGTTACTCTGATAGTGATTTTGCAGGATGCAAGATTGATAGGAAGAGCACCACCGGTGGATGTCAGCTATTAGGTGGTAAGTTGATAAGTTGGACAAGTAAAAAACAAAACTCTGTGTCCACATCTACTGCTGAAGTTGAATATGTAGCCGCTGGTAGCTGCTGTGCTCAAATCCTATGGATGCGAAATCAGCTGAGAGGTTACGATCTCAAACTTTTCAAAATCCCTATCTATTGTGATAGCACTAGTGCTATTGCAATTGCAAATAACCCTGTACTTCACTCCAAAACCAAGCACATTGGGATTCAATATCACTTTATCAGAGATCATGTGATGAATGGAGAAGTGGAACTTCATTTTGTACCAACTGAATATCAGCTCGCTGATCTTTTCACCAAGCCTCTTGATGAAGCTAGATTTAATCTACTCATCAGCGAACTTGGTATGTTAAACGCTGAATAACTCTCCATTCTATGAACTCTGATTCAGCGATACTTGATTTATCTCAACTCAGGTATGACTTTCTAAAATCTTTACATTCTTTAAATATTTTTTTAAGAGAGTAAGTCTTCAAACTAAAAACCCATCACTGACAATCCTTTATTGTCTATTGATGAAGAATTTTAAGGATAATGATTAACATTTTTTTAAATGATAATCATCTTCAAATTTTTCAAATAAGAAAAGGACACGTCAGACCTTTATCTGACACATGACGGACCACGACGTTTCCTTTCCCACTCTTTTCTAGAAACGTGCGCTAGGTCATCACTACTTTTCAAAAAGCTAAAATCGTCGTTTAGCTATCCTTTTCTCTCTCTCCTCTTGCTATTTAAGCAATTCTTCCATTCATTTGATTCTTTACGCGCTCATTACTCTCAAAAAGCAAGAATCTCCTTCGAATCTTCAAGCCTTCGTCAAGAACACCAAGAACACGCGCTTGTGCGTTTTTCTTTGTTTTTAACTTTTAAGGTTTGATCTAACCCTTTATTCTTACTTAAAACAACAATGTCGTTTATCACATCTTTAAATTTATAACTTTCTTTTAATCAGATCCTGTTTTAAGTCAAAAATAAATGTTATAAAACCCTAATTCTTTTTCAAAACCTGTTCTGGATTCGTCTTAGAACAGGAGACCATTTTTGGTATTTTTAACCAAGTTTTTCTAAAACCCTTTTCTAAAAATTGTGTTAATAACAAGTATTTTGATCTTTGTTCATCAAAACACTTGTTAATAACAAGTTTCGGTAATCTTTGTACCAAAGACATATTCTGGTTTATTCCTTCTATATTAAGCCATGATCTTCCTCTTTGGTGTTCCAATCTTTGAAACAGAAATGCCTCTTCAAGTAGATCTACTCAAGTTGACGAACGTACCTCGATTGTTCTTGAAAAATCTCATGTCTGCCTCTTCGAATTGGAACAAGCAACCTTCAAAGCATGCAACTACTTGGATTTGGTGGACATCCCTGCTGACAAAGCTTACTTCAATGATGGTGCAACTTTCATCAAGACTTGTCCACTGATGTACGCTTTTGTGCACAATCCCATTGGCATAACTGCTCATCTTCAGGCTCTCTGGTACACCGCTCACTGTACCACACTCACTACGGACAAGGGAAACCAACTCCTTTCCATTGCCTTCACAATCACCAATCTTGGCCCTTTCGCCTTCACTTCAGGATTTCTTAGGAATGCTCTTCACCTCCCCTCAAGAAGTAAGAATCAGCGATGGGCCCCTGAGCCCACCAAGGAACAGATAGAGGAATTTTTGGACTCTATTGGCTATGTCTGGGAGAACCCTGAAGAAAAATCAGTGGGATCGAAGATGGAGAAGAAGCAGCTTCCAGCTTACTGGCAATACATATTTACCCAAGTGATTCAGTGCTTGGGTTCCAAGACTGGCTCTCATGATCAAGCCAGCAAGCACTTCCAAGATCTTGGCTTCGCTCTCTGCACAGACTATAAGTTAAACTATGCGGACTATATATTCAGCGACATGTACAATAGGGTGAAAGTTGGGAAGAGGAACCAATTCATTCCTTACCCTAGGTTCTTTGCAACCATCATGGAGTTTGCCTTCAAGGATGAATATCCAAAGGTCGCCAACCAAAGCTTCACCAGGTCGGCAAGAAGTCTCTGGACATTGATGTCCATCCAGATGAAGCTCCTTACACTCCATGCATGCTGCAACTCATTGGAGCAGCAGCACCTGTTTCCGTCTCACTGAACGACCCATCAGTGAGTATCCCAGACACCTCCACTCCCTGCAAAAGAAAGGAACCAACCGATGGTCACAAAAAGACCATCGCTCACAAGCCGGCGGCAAAGAAACCAAAGAAGGGAGTCTCTCAAAAGACTTCCCTTCCTGATTCAGGTGTAATACCAACGTCATCCGCAGCCACAGCCACGACAACGATCTCTGCATCCGTTGTCGTTTCTTCAGCACTACCCTCATTTTCAGCGACTACGGTCACTGAAAGTGTTATAGCCACCTCCGCTGAGGCTGGATCAGGTACTACATTCACAACCTTCTCTTCTTCTTCCACTATTTCTTCCTTGGTCCTCACACAAACAAATGATTCAGAGATAGTTGTCCCTATCTCTGATGATGTTGAATCGCACGTTGTTCAAACTTCAGTATTGTTTCGACAGTCTGAACTTTGGAAAGCCATTTCGACAGGACATCAGCATGCCTCGCACAGGCATACTAAGACATAGGCTAGTGATCCACATGACACTGCCATCGTACACGTTGTCCCTGAGAGTAATCCTCATTATACTCTCAAGGTAAATAACATGTCTTGTCACCCTTCATCTAATCCAGAGCACCTTTTGGCTGCTCTGTCTATGTTGTCATCATGTATCGCACCTCCATTCTCCACCTCAGCTACCACCACTACTAACACCAGGGTTGTTGCTACTACTATTGTTGTTGCTGCTGCTGCTCCCTCCAGTGGTAGCAAAGGAAAATCAACTCAGCAACCGAAGACTGCTGCAGACCTGCGCCAGATCAAGCAGGAGAAGTTTGCCTCCAACCTTCCTCCCTTCGCTGTAGAGATTCCAAAGGTTGTTCTTCCCACCCCCACATTCCCTGCTATTGACTTCTTGGTCAATGAATGTGCTCTCACATGGGCTAGGGTAGACAACCTTCAGACGTCTGCTGAGTTCATCTTTCCGACGGTCGCTGGTGCTCCAGGAATGAAGGCCACCATCAATAATGTCTACACTGACATTCAGACAATTAAGGCTGACAACCTGGCTCATGAGCAAGCCCTTGTCAAGCTGGAAAAGAAGGTGGAAGCACAAAACCAGGTACTCGAGTATATTCAGAAGACTCGGTCCGACATGATGCAGATGCTAACCAAGATGCAAGAGGCTGGCTCTTCTGTTACTGCTGTTGATCGGACTTCGCTGAACCAGGTCCTTTAGACCCAGACTACGCACACCGATTCTCTGAAGGACATTGGGTCCAATGTGCGTACTCTGGTGGTGCATGTTCTACCCACTGACAACATTGAGGGCGAGAGATGCGCCAAAGAAATCGCTGACGAGATTATCAGAGAGGTAAATGAAACAAACTCTGGAACTCCGATATCTCCCTACATACAGCGTGATCCTTCTTCCACCGTCGCTGAAAAAGTAAATGATGATGAAGATGATAAGGAGGAATAAGACGGTGATGAAGAGAACGATGCAATCCCTCACTATGGGGGAAATGATGAAGATGATGATGATGATGACATCCCTCCTGGTGCTCTTGAGAACTTCAAAAATAGTAGACCAGGAAACTTCATGCCTAAAGTAGTCTACAGGGAGCCCTTGGGGGACGGACCACCTCCTTCTCAGGATCCGTCCAACCAATCAGCCAAAGGAAATGAAGTGGTAGATCTTGATGCCACCATTCCACTATCTGAGGGGGAGACCGCTGCAGAGGTAACTCTTCCCCTTATCCCTTATAATACTCCCATCTCTGAACCCCCAACCTATCCATCTTTCTCCCCTTCAAGTTTTGGTTCTGACCAACGTCTCTCTCCATCCCCCATTCTCAGTGAGTCTAGTCCCCCAAAGGACTCCACTTTTTGGAAGGAACCTTCATCAGAGGAGCAGTTTATGTACATATCTAACTCTGACTCTGAAGATGAAGAAGGCCTCATTCCCAGACGTCGCGCACAAAGACCTCTAATAAGCGAGCCTGAAGAGGAAGAAAGGCGAATAAATTTTTTAAAGGAACTTGAAGCCAAAAGAATAAATATTCCCTCTGCTGAACCAGAGAATCCTATGCCTATCAGCGTGGTGGATGACTTCTATTTCCTATCGAAAGAGGAGAGAGCACAAGCACTAGAAGCCCAGAGAATCAGGGATGAAAAGATGAAGCAAACAGAGAATGATCTTGGGCTTGCAAGAAAGATACTCAGGGAGGATGCTGCAAGAGATAAGGCGAATAAAGAGCTGAACGAGAAAATTCAAAGAGTCCCTGAAGCTCTAGCACAAAGAGAACTGAACGAAGAAAATATGAATGTGAATCCCATCCTCGCTCAAGAAAAGATCCTAAATGCACTGACTAATGAAGAACCAAGCCACAGAGAAAAAGAACTACGCTGGTGCACTAAACGATCCAACTTTCGAAGGTCTGACTCAAAAATCTTTCGAGCAACTGTCGAAGGACGTCCTTCCAAAAGGCATAGTCTGAAGGTATTTGTACGAATGTACAGGCATGCGAACTTTGAAAAAGAAGAAGCCAAGTTCTTGAAATTCTATAGATACTCTAAATGGCTAGAAATCAGAGATGCCATTCAGGGTTCCAAATCAAAATTTAAAGATGTGGTGGAAAGAGCATTGGATCAGCTACTTCAGAGGATGTCACAGCATGTGCAAGTTCCGCCTCTCCCTGAGCCTACAAGAAGAAGAAGAAGATCAAATGCTGAAGGAGGTTCATCTTCTAAAAGTGAACATGAAACCAAATTCAACTATGAAAGCATTCTTGGCCATCTTGAAATCCCTAACATCTCAATGTTGAACTCCTCACTGCCTCAAGATCGAAGATATGAAGAAAATGAAATCATCACCTTCCCTGAACCTGGTATGGTTTTCTTGGATAATGATGGATTCTTAGGGCTCTTCAGGAACAGAGAATTCAGCAAGGCTCCATCAGCTTTCATAAAGATCATGCATCACTACTGCTGGTCAGATGATCCGCTGATGAATCAACAGAAGAAGCTCTATGAAAATGAACTACGAAGAAGACATGAAAGACTCTTAGATTGATCTATAGTCGTCTTTTCCTTTGTAGTATTCTTCAGTGTATTGTACTTTTATCTTACAAATTTGTAATTTCATTTTCTATGTAATTTCTTCAGATTATTCTTAATGAAATTTCAAGTGAAGTACTCTACTCCAATTGTGTACTGAAAAGATCCCTGAAAAACAGTAATTGGGACAATGAACATAAGAGTTCTAATTTTCTTTACAAACCTCTTTACTCACTGATATTTCTCTCTGAAATTTAAATTAGTGAACGTACTTAAAGCATCTACTTGTAAAAATTGTGTTTTCATATCCTTATAAATGAAGCTCAATGGCTATAATAGATTAGCTGAAAAAGATCTCACAGATTAGTACTTAGAAATTTTTACTTCAATATTTCTTAAGTCCCTAGTAGTTCTTTCAAGTAATCTTCCCATGTTACCTAACCATAATCAAATAGGGGGAGATTGTTGATCATAACTCCTCTTAGTGATTTGAATATGATTCCTCTATATACTTAGTGAAATTCCATTGGTAAACTTATGTTTAAATTCAGCAATAGCATACGCTGCTTGTTATCAGCGATCGCTGAAAATCAGAAACCTCAAGTCTACCTCTGAAGATCTGAAGATCAACCAACACACCAAAAAAACATTCAGCAAAAGTCGAAGACCAAGCTGAAGAAAGAGATAATCAGCTCGTGATCTGAAGCGCTTCAGTGATAGCAAGGATTATCTAAACCAAAGTGTGAAGTCTTGACAAGCCTCAGCAATACTCTGAAAGTTCATCCTTGAAGTTTCAAGTTCAGCGATCAAGTGAAGCTTCTCAAACAAGATTAACTTTGATCTTATCCTCGATGCACAAAAGTCGAATCTTATACTATGTCAGAAAATGACGTACGGATTGTCTCTTATGTCCCCATCATATCTGATATGGTACTGTTCACACGCGGCCAAAAGCATGGTTGCTTTTTAGCTTTGTCTCTTTTCTTTCTCATTTCCTTGTGCATCAATCTGTGTGATTTCTTAAGTTACAATAGAATAGGTTTACTTGTTCTAATTCCGCTTGTAACTGTAAATTTGTTTATTCAATATAAACTAATTTAAAAACTAAAAATATGTGTGTTTGTGTTCAACCCCCCCCCCCCCCCCTTCTACAAATTGTTTCTATATCCTTGAACTCTTGTAGACTCCTTTGGGACTAACAAAGATGAAGGTCTTCCAAGTAGGAGATTACGTATTATAACGGGTCTTCCAAAACACCCAGGAACGGAACGCAGGTAAGTTATCAATCAAGTGGGAAGGACCATATAGAATAATCGCATTCGACGGAAAAGGTGCCTATCGATTACAAACCTTAGACGATCGAAATATCCCACGTAGCTGGAATGCGATACAACTGAATAAATATTTCGTTTGATTTATTTTACGTACGTATTTCGTTTTATATTTCTCTTTCGGACCATTATTAACTTGAGCGTCGGAGGGTCGTTGGTCAAACCAACGACCACCCCTAACGCTCCTTTTCCGTCGCAGGAACGCAGGACCTCTGCAGGAACGCACAATCTTTACTATAACGCACGATTTGCTTTATGCAAATTAAAGACTTAATCGTCTGAGATTTCATCAATCAAAATACGTCATTTATATGAGAAATTCCAAATTTATGGATTTGAGGCACGATCGCCAGAGAAATTCATTATTTTCTAAGTCTTAATCAATGATGACTTATGGCTAAAATCATTCTTGTCATACACCTAGTCTATTTTCGGCATTATTTTCAGAATGAAAGTAATAAACAAGTGCATGATTGAATTATAAAACATTTGGCAAAGCAGTTGAAAATTTAAAAGTTCCATTGACTAAAAGGGAGCATTACAAAAACGAGGTACGACTATGATAAATCGTCCTAAAAAGGCCTAAAATCTAAGAAGATAAAAGGAGTAAGGGTGCAGGAGGATCAAGCTTCACCAATCGATCATTAAGATCGACAATCTTTCATTGGGCTTCGTCCAACTGAGATCTCAGAGTCTCAACTTCATTGGCTTTATTGACAAAAGCTGCCCTGGATAAGATTCAACCTCTAAAGTCTTTATTTTATTCAGGGCCTCCTCCAAACGACCTCAAGGTCATTTCAAGCTTCCTCGAAACAGAGGCGAAGTTCATCGGCCCTGGCCGACGCTTCTTTCTCTTCCGCCCGCAAGGCATCTTCGCGCTCACGCGCCATTCTTCTAAGCATCAGAAGCCATGGTGACGACCTGGCCAAAATACGCCTGAAGGGCCTAAAAACAAAGACCATATGACGTCAGTATCGCAAGAATGCATGAACGCTTAGATGCACGACGCATGACACACGAAATAAAATTGGATTTATGACCCCATGAAAATCAAATGACACATCAAGAATCTTACCTGGAATGGGTGCTCGGTGGAAGTTCCCATCATGGGCCTTGTCCCATTATCTTGCGACGAAAGGGGAAAGACAGTTACGTCCGATGGCTTAACTGTTGTCGACGTCTTCGCCTTCTTGGAACTCACGGTTCCAAAAGACGGTTCCCGCAGGATAGGCCCCCGTAACCTCCTCCTAGCCAGACCCCGTCGAGTAGGGAGGATTCGACGACCAGCCGGGAAATCCCCCGTTTTCTCTGGAACGGATGCACAAAGGGATCGGAAAAGAAGAATTAAGGGGAACCATCGTTAAGACAGTTAAAAATGCTTACCCGTCCTTTCTTCTTCTTTCTCTTCTTCTCCTTCCTCTAAAAGCCTCGAGGTTCCAATGAAGGTAACACCCTCATCCTTCTCATCCACAGCATCCGCACCCTCATCATCCTCATTCACATGGACGTAAACGCAGAACGTCCAATTGGGGATTTATCGGAAGAGCGCGATTTTGGCCGCTGAATCGGGTAAGGGTGGGAGTTCACACGTCACCTCTGAATGAAAAATAACAAAATCAGATAGGAGTTTTATATTACAGAACACGAATAAAACTCTTGCTTACCTTGTGTAGGCCAACCATAGACAATCCATTGCTCATCCTCCACCGGAGCTGACAAGCAGCAGAACACGTAGCGTTCCTTCCAGCCACGATCATTTACTGCAGTCCCCGGAATCAACGCTTGATGCCGTCGGCCCCGAGTGTAGGGACTGAATCGATTGTGGGCATCGGCCTTCACCGCGTAAGCCAGCAAAAGCTCGTGAACGATGAAGGGGGAATCCCAATCGTAGGACAATCGATCTATCATCATTGCAACTCTCCAAAACTAGGGCATCAGCTGCCCAGGAGATATACCAAACCGGCTCAACAACTGTCTTACCAAGCGAGGGAATCGCCATTTAAGACCAACCTTAAATGGGTATTCATAAAGGACTAAAGATCCAGCAGGGCATTCGTCCGGCGTAAACTCGCCCGGGCTTTCCAGACAAATGTAGTCTGGAAATCCGACGAATCTTTGAAAGCCAGCAGGTCGTCCATAGTTATGATCGTGCTTAACGGGTTTGACATTTCTCCGTTAGTTGACTGAGAAGTTAAGAAAATTTCTTTTTGAAAAAGTTGCAGGTTTTTTCTTCCTTAGAAAAATTGAAAGAAACCGGGAGAAAGAAATGGAAAGAAATTGTTTCCTTTTATACCACGAATCTACCCCAAATCATCGCCTCATCTCCATGTGGTGACACCTGTCCCACGCCTTTTGGCTTGCTTCCGTCGGATGATCGACATCTTTCTTTGATAACTAGCCACGCGCGCCTATGCGTGTGCATGACATCATCATGGCTTATCGTTGTTTGGACAAAAATCTCAAACCCTCGACCGTTGACCAAAACGTCCAACCAAAGACTTCCCAGGAACCCCAAGTATTAGCCAAAGATCCGAAGAGCAAAGGTCGAATAAATCGTTCGACGACAGATTCAAACAGTCGACCAACAATATCTTACGCCGGTTAAAACGTCACGTATTAACGATCGACCAAAAGCTCTAAGCAAAGTCCAAGACACACGACCGACCTGCAAACGCTCAATGTAGGCCACTTTAGGTTCATTATGAGCTAACCGTTGTCTTTCTTAGCAGGACCGTTGGACGGTTACGTTCAAACGTCATCAAGAGCATTTATGAAGGAAATCAATATCGATCGACTGTTAAAAGCAACGGCAACTCTATATACAACGTAGAAATCATCAAAGAGGAGTCATGAACTTTTCCCCGCATTCTTGAAGCCAAAGAACACGCAATAGCTTTCTAAATTTAATACGCTAGCTTAAGTTTTTTTTTCACTTGTAACCGTACGACTACAGTTCTAAAGGACGACTCCCCTGCTTGGCGTCATTTTTCCATAGTGCATCGACGATACTAATCCATCGTTCACGGTTTTTTCCCTCGTCCAAGGGTTTTTCCGCGTCACCAGATCTCTTGTCCCTTGTTTAGTTTTCGTTTTATTTAAGTTGGTTGGAAGAATTCTTCCTTTTATCGATCAGATCCACAAGCACCTCAAGTTGACTTTTGTTAAGTTAATATTTGGCATCAACAGTTTGGCGCCATCTGTGGGACCCGATTAGAGGAATTCTCCCAAACGAACTCTTTTTTACTAACGATTTTCTTTTGTTTTTGTCAATCCCATACCAAGAAGCTAACCCCACTGAAGCAAACCTAAGAGCTGAACTGAACGCTGCAAACCTGCGGATTCAACAGCTGGAAGCTCGGGGATTTTCTCACAAAGAAACCATATCCAAGGAACATCCGCAAGAGCTCCCGCTTAACGACGGCCTAGGAATGATCCCCAAACCCCCGTCCACGAACGCCACTAAGACGGTGAATTATATTACAGGTGGAACGGACATCTGCGGACTCACCCATTCAACCGCCGGTAGACAAGCACCACATCGACCTGATGATCCTGTCACCTCTCAGATACGCAAACAGGGGGCGGGCATCGATTCAAGAAATGCTCGCGTCGTGTTCAACGCTCGCGACCTGGGTGGCATACGACCGAAGCATCTTGACGGACTAGTGATCCGGCTATCAATTGGGGATTGTTCGATGAAAAGACTACTCGTAGACGGAGGCAGCTCCGTCAACGTAATCTTTCTCAGCAACCTAAAAGAAATGGGGGTTAACGAAACCGAGGTCACACGGAGAACCGCGATCCTGGTGGGACTCAGCGGAAATGCTACCCACACCTTCGGATAAATCGGCCCTGTCGTCCATGCCAAGGGAGTCAGCAAATAGACCAGATTCGACGTCGTCAATTGCCCCTCTGCATACAACGTTGTCTTGGGCCGTCCGTGGATCGACTAAATGAAATTTGTTCCTTCAACCTATCATCAAGTACCCCAATTCCCAATGCCCTAGGGGATGTAGGAAATAAAAAGTGAGCCGAAGGTGGCACGAGAATGTTACAAAACAGCCATGAAGCCTCGAAAACAGCACGTCAACCAACTGCAAGACCAAGAGGACTCGAGCGACGATCTACAACTGATAGAGGTTGTACTCGACCTGAACCACCCTGAACGCAAGATCCACGTAAGGGCATCACTTGGGTCTGATGTCATGCAGAAGTTGGTCGACTTCCTTCGAACAAACGCCGATTGCTTCGCCTGGTCACACGAAAATATGATCGGGATCGACCCTGAAATCATATCGCACCAATTATCCGTTGACCCATCGTTGAAACCTGTGATGTAGAAGCGCCGGAAGTTCGCCCCGGAAAAGAACAAGGTTATCAATGACGTGGCCGATAACCTACTGAGATCTGGAAAAATTTAGCAGGTAAAATACCGGGAATGGCTAGCGAACGTCGTGGTCGTCAAAAAGAAAAATGGAAAATGGCGAGTCTGTATAGACTTCACCGACCTCAATAAAGCATGCCCCAAAGACCCGTTCCCGTTGCCCCACATCGACGCCATGGTCGACGCAACTGTCGGTCATGAATTGTTGACCTTCATGGATGCATACTCAGGGTACAATCAGATCCTCATGCACCCGGACGATCAGGAAAAAATAGCTTTCATGACCGACAGGGGGATTTACTGCTATAAAGTAATGCCCTTTGGCCTTAAGAACGCAGGTTGCACCTATCAACGACTCGTTAATCGAATGTTCGAACCGCACCTGAGGGACACAATGGAGGTATACATCGCCGACATGCTGGTCAAATAAAAGCGTGCGGTAGACCACGTAGAGCACTTACGCCAGTCGTTCGAAATACCGCGGAAATACCAGATGAAACTGAATCCGGCAAAATGTTCCTTTGGAGTACGTGCGGGAAGATTTCTAGGGCATATGGTGACCCAGCGAGGAATCGAAGCCAGCCCTGATCAGATCAGAGCGATTCGTGAGATAAAATCACCTCGAAATTTCAAAGAGGTCCAAAAACTCACGGGCCTTGTAGCTGCGCTCAATAGATTCATTTCTCGATCGTTCGACAAGTGTCATCTATTCTACAATGTTCTCAAAAAACAATGGCTTTAACTGGACGAGCGACCACGAAACAGCACTTCAGGCTCCGAAAGACTATATGGCGTCGCCACCCCTGTTGTCAAAACCCAAGGACAAGGAAGAGCTTTAGCTGTACCTCGCCGTAAGCGAAAACTCAGTCAGTGTCTTTTTGGTTCGAGAAGAAGAAAGACAACAGTTCCCAATTTACTATGTCAGTAAATCCTTACTTGACGCAGAAAAAATATATACTTCAATGGAAAAATTGCTTCTGTCGTTGGTCACCGCGGCTGAAAAAACTCCGACATTATTTCGAGACACATGTTATCAATGTCGTCACCAACTTCCCGCTAAAATCCGTCCTAAGGAAATCAGAGCTGACGGGGCGGTTGGCGAAATGGAGCATTTACCTCAGCAACTACGAAATAAACTTCAAACCCAAGACCGCGATTAAGTCGCAAGTCCTAGCCGACTTCATCATAGACTTCAGCCCCGAACTGGAAAAGGTAGCGACCGACGAAATGAACATTGTGACGATACAAGACAAAAAACCCTGGATGTACGTTGACAGGTCTTCCAACGCGCGAGGGTCGGGATTAGGCATCGTCTTGAAATCCCCACAAGGGGGAACGATGGTCTACTCCGTATCCTGCGATTTCAAAGCCACCAACAATGAAACAGAATACGAGGCCCTAGTCTTAGGCACGAATTTGGTGTACGACCTGGGGGCAAGAAATCTTCAAGTCATGAGCGACTCTCTGCTCGTCATTAACCAAATGAGAGGAGAATTTGTGACAAAAAGATCCAAGGATGGCAGCATATTGGCAAATCGCCCTGGGACGAACAAAGAAATTTGAAAATTTCAGCATTCAACAAATCCATAGGGAACAAAACGCTCGAGCCAACGCAATTGCCAATCTAGGATCCGCCTTGGCGAAATCATCGTTCGACATGATACCCATAATCCACTTATCAAGTCCGTTGACGGAAGATAACTAGCCCAATCAGGTGTTGGTACTGGACCATACGAACGATTGGACAAAGAAATTCGGGATTACCTATCAAACGACCGCCTGTCGAAAGACAAAATGAAGGCTCGACAAATCCGATTCAAGGCCTCCAGATATGTCATGATCGCAGGAAGACTCTATAGGCGATCATCAATCAGGTTAAACTTACGCTGCCTCGTTCCCAGTGAGACCCAAAAAATACTACAAGAAATGCACGACGGAGAATGTGGGAACCATTCCGAAGGACGAAGCCTAGCAAACAGGATCTCGCTACAAGGCTACTACTGGCCCACTCTCCGACAGAACATCGTAGCATACGTACAAAAATGCGACGCTTGTCAGCGCCACTCAGGTATGACTTACCAGCCTTCTGAATTCCTACATTCATCCCTAATCCCATGGCCTCTCATGCGATGGGGAATGGACGGAAAATTGCCGCAAACACTTGGACAAAAGGTATATCTATTAGTCCTTACAGATTATTTCTCAAAATGGACAGAAGCAGCCGCTTTTTCTCAAATACGAGATAAAGAGGTAATATCTTTTATCCGGACTAACATTATTTACAGATTTGGCATACCTTCCGAGATTATGTGTGATAACGGGTCTCAATTCATAAGCAATATATAAGACCAGGCGATTCTGTGAAGAGTGGGGTATAAAACTCACGACTTCCACACCCCGCTATCCGCAGTCCAACGGATTTGCCGAGTCAAGTAACAAAACGATTATCAACTCGCTCAAAAGAGACTCGGAGCTGCCAAAGGACGTTGACTCTAGGAGTTACCCTCCGTTTTATAGGCTAATCGTACGACTCCTTGTACCTTGACAGGACAAACACCGTTTTTGCTAGGTTACGGATGCGAAGCTGTGCTTCCGATCGAGACAAGCCTGCCAACCGCGCGGCATACCTCTGTCGAGCAAAATCTGGTAGACCTTAGCTACGACATGGACGCACTTGAAGAACTGAGTGACTCGGCTTACGTCCGATGGGCGTCCCAACAATAGTCCGCCGCACGATATTTCAACAAAAACGTCAGGATAAAGACCTTCAAGATAGGAGATTACGTCTTACGACACATCTTCCAAAACACCCAAGAACGAAATGCGGGTAAGCTATCAATCAAATTGGAGGGGCACTATCGAATCACTTTGGTCGTTGGAAAAGGCGCCTACCAGTTACAAACGTTTGACGGTCAGAACGTCCCACGTAGCTGGAACGCAACTCATCTAAAGAAGTATTTCTTTTAAAATTATCACGCGCACGTTATGTCCTTTCTTTTTGCTTTACAGACTTAAACATCGGAAGGTCGTTGGTCAAACCAACGACCACCCCTTATAATTTTTGTGACAGGAACGCACGACCAAAAATGCCGCTGAGACGTTCGACCTACTGATTAGGGGTTCTATCGCCCAGATGTCTCAGGATTGATCTTTCGAGCCTCAAAACAGATCGTTTTAAACGGCTCGATCGCCGGAAATAAAACCTCTTTTCTCACAGAATTCGTACTACACGATTATGCTTATTTCGTTCGTCCTGCGAACAAATATTCAGTTTTTACCAAATGAATCGTTTCATTAAAACTCAAGCGGATTACAAAAAAAGGTTCGACCCAGAACGTCGCCCTAATAAAAAAAAGGAAAAAACTAGGGATGCGAGAAACCGGGCGGCGCCGATGTGCAGATCGCCTAGTGACCCCTTGGGCTCGATCCAACCGGATCCTCAAGTCGTCGACCTCCTTGGTCTTCTTTGACAGGG
Source organism: Silybum marianum (assembly GCA_036898165.1). Classification (NCBI taxonomy): domain Eukaryota; kingdom Viridiplantae; phylum Streptophyta; class Magnoliopsida; order Asterales; family Asteraceae; genus Silybum; species Silybum marianum. The sequence continues at coordinate 33,908,211 of CM072529.1, forward strand.
CCTCCCTGGCCACCTACAGCTTAGCCTCCAGTGCCCCTATCTTCTCCAAGGTCTCCGCCTGACGGCGCTCGAGATCAGAATTGGTGCCCCGTTCATTCACAAGTTCATCCTGAACTTCCTCTAGCAAACGACGGAAGTCATCGGCTCTAGCCAGAGCTTCCTCTTCCTCCGCCTGTAGGGCAGATTCGTGCTCCCGCAAGACTTCCTCCGCTTCGGAGGCCATGGAAATAACCCGACCAACTGACGCATGTATAGCCTAAAAAACAAAAGACCACTTAGCATCACTATCACAATAGCGCACGATCGCTTGAACACACATCACACGACGCACGAAATAAATGGGTGTCGTGACCCGATCGGACAAAATGTTGGATAATAATACCTGGAATTGGTTTCCAACGAAAGCTCCAGCCCTCGGTCTTTTCCCCTCGCCTTGCGACGGAGGAAAAGCAGACACATGCGAAGGCATAGACACCTTCAACGTCTTCGCCCTCTTAGAGCCCTCAGCTCTAGGAGAAGGTTCTCTTAGAGCGGGCCCCAGCGACCCTCTTCTATTCAAACCACGCCAAGCGGGGAGGATCCTACGACCGGCAGACAAGGCCGCAGTTCCTTCTAAAAACAAACACGAGAGAGAATCAGGAAGGAGTGATGAAAATCAATACGAAAAACCAACGAGAACACTCACCACTTTCCCTCGAACAGGGAGGAGGGCCAGAAGCACCGACGACAACAACGTCCTCCCCTTCCTCGGTGTCGTCATCTCCTTCATCCCCTAACGTAGGGTCAAACACAGAGAACGCCTGGTTCGGGATCTGACGAAAGAGCTCAACCTGCGCGAAGAATACAAAAGTCAGAACGAACAAATGGCACTCAAAAAACGTAAAACAAACGGTGTTACCTTGCTTGGGCCAGCCACAGACGATCCATTCCTCGTTTTCGGCATAGTCCAACAACCGGAAAAAGACAAAGCGCTCCTTCCAGCCGCGATCGTTCACCCCGGTATCCGTGATCAGTGTCTGATCCCGACGCCCTCCTACATGAAGGCGGATGCCAACAATCGTTTTCCAACGGATCAGCCACGATACGTCATCGTGACTCAGCAAGGCTTATCGTCTTCTAACTGAATGAAAACGTTTTAGTTTCCTTACGATCAGATTCGCAGGGTCAGTGACCCGTGCCCTATAAAAATTACAAATTAAGAGCTGTCACTTGAAATTTGAATTTGGGGGCAAACTGTTTGGGTAAAAATCTCCGAAACATACGACCGTTGACTAATATGTACAACCAAGCATATGTTGTGACTTATAAATATTTATTACGACTTGGAGTTCAATGGTCGAACGAAACTCACAACGAACGATCGTGACGTACGACGCACGGACGATGGACATCCGCTCGACGCATGATCTCAGCATAAGATGTATTATTTTAGTGAACTAATCGTTAAGTCATCCGTTACATGTTGTACAGGGTCATTGGACCGTTACAGTCAACACCATTAAAGACATTTACGAAGGTCATCAATGTTAGACGACAGTTTCAAACCACCTCGAGTATAAAATCAACACCCGGATCAACGAAGAAGGCCCGATTGACAATCACAACACTCAAGCATCAAGAATCATACAATAGATCTCTAGATTTTATACGATATTATTGTTCCTTTTACTTTTATCTCTGTAATCGTATGATCTCAGTTCCAAAGAACGACGTCCCTGTTTGACGTCAATTTTCTATAGTGCAACGACGGTAGATCCTATCGTCCGCGGTCTTTTCCTTCATCTAAAGGGTTTTTCCGCGTCACCAAATCTCTTGTCTTTAGTTTTTGTTATCTTAATTGTGTTTGTCGCGAGAATACTACCTTTGATTGATCAACTCCACAAACTCCTTAAGTTGACTTTTGTTAAATCAATTTTTGGCATTAACATCAATGAAATTAATTTACTCCATGCTGACCCAACACATGCAACAAAAGTAATAATCGGTCTAAAACTCATTATTAGTCGTAATAAATCAAAAATTTACGTTCCCCAAAGGTTTATACGATCAAATACCCCAAAATGCAATAATATTAAATAATCACCATTGTATGTAATAAATCATTAAAACACTATACTTTTATGATTTAGTTATCAAAATATCCGAAAACCACAAATATTAGCATTTCTCAAGTTTTTATAAAATCAAGTGTACCAAAGATGCAATTCCATCTAACAACCCACAACGGTTGATAAATCGTAAGGGAAACATTAAAAGACTCCAAAATGAACATTCTTGACATGTACATAGTTTTCACTAATCATCTTGAAACTCACCTTACTAGCTAGTTAAGTTAAACCTAGTTTCCAAACCTAAACTCTAGCATTCCAAAAGTGAATATTTGAAATCCGCAAGTGAAGCTCCACAAAAAACTTTTCAATACCACAATTTAAGCCAAAAAAAAAGTACCCAATAATAACACACAATACAAATCCACAAATATATAATACCATTCCCAAGGTGTAAGCCATATATATGTTTATTGATAAAAGTCTAGTTATCAAACATCAGTATCCTCCCAACCAAGAATGGGTCATACCACCTTAAACATAGTTTTGGTCCTAGTTGATCATCTCCTAAACAAACATTGTCATTCTCCATGAAATTTAAAACCTCGTCAATCGCGCAAGGTCAGTCGAACTATATTCGTCATACTCTTCCAAAATCAAAGGACCTATTACCGTGTTGACTTTACCCTGGTGGTAAAGAAACCCACAAGAGCGATTCTTGAAAAGATTTCACTCATGTCATTAATGCAATGACGTAGAAACTTATCTACACAAAATCTTATTAATAAATTATTTTATTGGGGTCTACCTTAGATGATCCCACTACTACTATCACATTGAACCCTTCAAATATGTTAATGACCATATCTCATGAATGTTGATGGTAAACCTCATTAACCCTGAATTTTCAACATTTCCACCATTAGATGATTAACCGTCCAACTTTTTTATGACATAGTCCTTTAAAGGTCACTTTATTCGATCTAGCACAACTTTTGGTTTCACAATCACAACCACGTCACTACATGTATAAACACCACTTTCCTAGGTTAACTCACCCCATTCAAATATAATCATAGTGCGATTAACACACTTCTGACACGAAATCCACAATTCTTACTAAATTAATTGAAAAGATGGTCATCATTCCTATGTGTCCTGTTAAACCCTTTTTTTAAACCAATGATCCACATTGATCTTGCACAAATAAAATCATGCATAATTCTAAAGTCCAAACCTGAATGAGTTACATCCATATTAGTATATTTATTTCCATTCTTACTATTTCGATGCAGAACAGTTTCTATACATTCTGGTCCATTAACACTAATGATATTTCCATTGGGACAACCTAGCTACCTACTTCCAATTTCAAAACGTTTTCACATGAGATAATTCTCGTTCAAATAGAATAGAGTTTTTAACATGTAGATAATCGTCTCAAAATGGGAGGCTATATAAATTATATCTTTCCCACACATGATGATTTTAACATTATACCATATTTCAATTTTGGTTTCGACTTATCAACGTCACTCATTGTTAGGGAGAAAATTATCAGAGCAAATTATCATGAAATAGTTCATGCTGAAGATTACGACTCTCATAAAAAGTCAACAACCACTGGTCAGATACTTCGATGCATATAAATGGTTAATCGTCAATCGATCTTAGATTTAAATTGACCATTAATTGTTCATGTTGCTCTTAAATGAAACATGTATAAAAACGAAAACATAACTGCATGAATCAATCTAAGAGTGTAACCGTAGGGGAAAAGCATAACTGAAGGGACCAAATTAAAGTATTAATTCTTGACAACCGTTATGACCATTATTAGCATAATTCAAGGGATCTTAAAGGTATAAAAGGCACACGAAGATCATTCTGGGGAAGAGGGATGTAACGAATATACTCTGAAGCAACGAAGAACACACAGAAGCTCTGTCGAAGCTCTCAAGAACTCACGACAACGTTACAACAACTCACGACAACAACAAATTAATTACGTTTTATTTTATTTTTACATTTGTACTTATATTTATTGTTCTTCAGGACGAGGTCCCTGTTCGACGTCTTTTTTCTCTAGTGAATCGACGATCTCGGCCATCGTCCGCTGTTTTTACTCTCGAAAGAGGTTTTCCGCGTCACCAATTCCTTGTGCCATTTACATTATATCTTTCGAAACATTTGTCGTAAGATTCTTTTCTTTGGTTGATTAAGGTCCTAACTGTTCCTCAAATAGATTTCATATAAATCAACTTTTGGCATTAACAGTTTGGCGCCATCCGTGAGACCCAACTAGAGAAAATCTTCTTGAGAAATCACTTTTGTTACTAACGTTAGACTGTCAGAATTTGTCTTACAGAAATGTTAGGAATTGGAGCCAACCAAAATTTTATAGCTCAAATGAGGGCAGAATTGGAAGCTGCTCAACAACGGATTAATATCTTGGATGAATAGAATCGCAAAGCCAATCAAGAGCTTCACACCCTAAGAAATTAAAACAATGGGATACCTTCGACATCCTTACAACCTTTTGTCCCATTCCCACCACCAACATTTCCTTTCAATGTTCGTCGTCAAAACGTGCCACCTCCACCGCCTACCCAGCCGATGCCATTCCCACGACCTTTTCAACCTCAACCAACAATTATCGTCCCTATGCCGACAACCCATTATATACCTGTCACTAGCGACAGCTACGAATCAATCTTTCGAACTCTTCCCCAAATGACTGCCAGTGGTCGATACAAGGATCAGACACAATCCCATCTTTTAATACTAACGATACTCTTGTAGATGACCCCATCACTCTATGATTCAGACAACTCGAAGAACAAAACAAAAAGATGTTGTCACGACTTTCCAAATTACCTGGAGCAGCGGTACTAGTTGACGCAGAGCCGCCGACAGGATTTCAAGCCTCGCATTTTGCCGACTTCATTGCTTTGATCGACATTCCTAAGAAATACAACATCCTAACTTTCACCTCGAAATATTCAGGAGTTACAAACCCCAACGAACATGTCGCGCAATACAAACAACTTATGTAGACAACATCGATACCTCAAAATAATCAAGAAGTAAGTATGTGCAAAAGTTTCGGGGCATCCATTACGGGGGAAGCACTACAATGGTTGATCAACTTGAAGTTGAAATCGATACATTTATTCGCCGACCTCGTCAACCAGTTCTTTCAACAATTTGCCAGCAGTCGTAAGATGGAAAAATAAACCAGCGACCTCTATTATGTCATTTAAAAGGTGGGAGAATCGCTTCAGAACTATTTCAATAGATTCAACATGTAAATGATAAGCATCCGAATTTGCGACAACGGTCGATGCTTACAAAAGGGGTCTAGACAGTAGCTGGGGTTTATATCTAGATCTGACCAAGTACCCGGCCGAAACGTTTGAAGACGTCAGAGCCAGGACGTTGGCACACATGCGAGTAGAGGATGATGCCGCATTTCGGAAAAAAAGATCCTCCGACCAAAAGTTCTAGGGGATCAAGAAACCAAACTTCAAAAATAAACCCGCAACAAAATTAGAGACCTCTTGACAGATCTCGAACGTCCGATTCGAAAAAAAAATAGACTGTACGGTAACTTCTAAATTTACACCAATACCCCAAACTCTCAACATATGGTTTTGCAGGTGCAATGAAGAAACTTATCAAGACATTAAAAGGCCTCCAAACGGCAATACGTTGTCCTAAAGCGCCTGTCCGGACGATAAAAAGGACATGACCAAATGGTGTGACTTCCATAATGATCAGTGACATACCACCAATGATTGTCAAGCTCTCAGAAAAGAAGTTGCTTGGTTGTCCCAAAAAGGCCATCTTAATGATCTAGTATCAAAAGATACCCGACTCCTAATCATAATAAAGTTGTGAATTGTGTGACAGGTGGTTTCGATATTTCTAGACTCACTTACTCCGCCGCTAAGAGCCATGCCGAACAAAGAATTGATGAAACGGCCATACCCAAAACGTATTTGGTAGAGAAAGAAAAAAGGCTAGACTATATGGCTATAGCATTTGACAACAATGACCTCGGAGTCGTTATATGCAAACATCACGACGACCTTATCATCCAACTCACGATCGGCAATTGCTTGAGGAAGAGGGTCCTGGTCGATGGAGGAAGCTCATCGAACATAATGTTCCTCGGTACGATCAAAGTCATGGGCATAAACGAGAGTGAAATCGTTCGAAGTTCGATGGTGTTGATAGGGTTCCACGGGGATGCATCGACAACAATAAGAGAGATCATTCTCCATGTTTATGCTAAATGAATAAACAAATAAACGCACTTCAACATGGTCGATTGTTCTTCAGCCTACAACGTGATCCTGGGAAGACCTTGGATCCATGATATGAAGGTCGCGTCGTCAACTTTTCATCAAACGATCAAATTCCCAATTCTTTGTGGCGTCTAAGAGATAAAAAGTGAACAAAAGACCACGTGAGAATACTACAAAACGACGATGAAGCCTCGAAAACAGCGTATCTAGCATTACAGAATCAGTCCAACTCAGAAATCCCTGAAGACTACTAATTGCAAGAAGTTGTCTTGGATGAAAGAAAGCCTGATCAGACCATATTCGCGGGAGCATCTCTAGACGACAGGATCAAATCGGAGTTGGTAGATTTCGTCAGAAGAAATGCCTTTCACATGGTCACATGAAGACATGGTCGGAATTGACCCCGACATTATATCACACAAGTTGTCATCAATTCTACTTTCAAACCAATAAAACAAAAGTGTCGCAAATTTGCGCTAGAAAGAAATAAGGTAATCAACGATGAAGTTGTCAATCTGTTGAAGATTGGGAAGTCAAATACCCAGATTGGGCCAATTGGCTAGCCAGCATCGTCATCGTAAAGAAATAGAATGAAAAGTGGCGAGTTTGCATTGATTTCATGGATCTAAACAAAGCCTGTCCTAAAGACCCATTCCCATTACCACATATCGACGCCATGGTTGACGCAAACCGCGGTGGACGAAATATGTACATTTATGGACGCCTATGTTTTATACAAGAAAATTCCCATGCATCCAGATGATCAAGAGAAAACAACCTTAATGACAGATAAAGGTATTTATTGTTATAAAGTAATGCCTTTTGGTCGTAAAAATGCAGGTTCGATGAATCAACGGCTAGTCAATCGCATGCTCAAGGAGTACTTGGGAACACAATGGAAGTATATATTGACGACATGTTGGTAAAATCGTAGCTTGCGACTGAGCATATTGAACATCTCCAACAATCCTTCGACTTCCTCAGAGAGTATAAGATGAAATTAAATCCTACTAAATGTTCTTTCGGAGTTCATGCAGAAAAAAATTTAGGACATATGGTGACGCATCGAGGGATCGAAGCCAGTCTTGAAAATAAAGGCGGTCATCAACATACAATAGCCAAGGAGTCTCAAAGAAGTTCAACGACTTACAGGACGCGTCGTTGCACTCAACAGATTCATGTCAAAGTCCTCCGACAAATGCCACTTGTTTTACAACGTCTTGAGGAAAACCAAAGGTTTCGACTGGACTGACGGTCATGAGACAACATTACAAAGATGAAAGGAATACATGATGACACCGCTTCTACTATCGAAACCGAAAGATCACGAGACCCTATACTTATACCTCTCGGTAAGTATAACTTCCATAAGTGCGGTCCTTACCAGAGAAGATAGAACCAACAATTGCCGATATATTACGTAAGTAAATCTATTCTCTCAGCGGATACAAGGTACTATTCCATGGAAAAATTTCTTTTGTCGTTAGTTATTTTTGTTAGAAATTACAACATTACTTTGAGATACATCCAATCGTTGTTATTACTAATTCTCCTCTTAAGTCTTTCTTGAGAAAACCAGAGCTGACAGGTCGACTCGCAAAATGGAGCATATACCTCAGCAGTTATGATATCTCCTTCGTGCCACGAACAGCTATGTCGTAGGTTTTGGCAGACTTCGTCACAGATTTCAGTCCTGAGCTAGAAAAGCAAGCGATCGTGGAAGTTTCAACTGTGGTGACTCCGGACAAAGATATATGGACATTATACGTAGATGGGTCCTCCAACATGAGGGGAGCATGCCTAGGACTTTTCCTAAAGGCACCACAGGGGGGCATGATGGTATACTCAATATCCTATGATTTCAAAGCAACAAACAACTATTTATACACTAAGGGACCATTTACCCAAACGCTTACCTGGTAAGTGTTCATTGGTAAGAATCAGCACTCTAACTTACTTAATCGAGTAAGATCGTAGTCCATCAAAATGGTATCTTATGTAACAATTTCTCTAACCGGGAAAGAGTTGTCACCCTTACTTACTCTATATGTCCATGTTTTGTTCTGAAGATCCCATATTGATTTCAGCATGAGCCATATCTTTCTTTGCTATCACAAAATTCTCATCCAATACTGCATATTTGGATGAACTATTGGTCATGTGTCTAGAACACAGCTTTCCAGTGGCTCTTTAGAAATTCCTTTTTAAATAAACTTAACTGTAAGGCTTGTATGTGGCTCTACTTAGAAGAATCTTGAAACACTTTTGCTATTTTAAATTTCCAACAGTGCCTAATCATTTGGCTCGACAATTTTTGCATGCACATGTAATATTTGTACACCTTTCTCAACAAATGGATCACCCATTGCTTGTGGGTCAATAGTAGAACTATTATTAAAATTAACAAATAAATTTGAAGACTCTTCCACAATGATGTGATCATCAGAACCAACGGTTTTTTGCCTTACTAAAAATAGGTCCAGCCTCCTTCACATTGCTAGCAACAGGTCCGGCTGCTTCTCCTTGTTGGATACCGTTGAAGCCTCTTTCGCCATGCTGACAAGAGGTCTGGTCTCTTTTCGATTGCCGACAACATAATCAATTATTTATAGACCGAATTATGACATTGATATCCATGAAATCTCAATGATTTATAACTAGAATGAGTTACATTTTCCCACTTAGACTTTTGATTATGTTAGGAATGGATTGTGGTATTGTTTTACATCAAACGGGTTACCATCAGATGTTTTCAAATTCATGTTGATTATTAATCAGGGTAATATTTTTTGTGGATAGTTGATATACAAATTTGTGAAGGGTTATATTTCTAGGAAATTACTAGTTGTTTTCCCTACATAGTTTTTGGAAGACATTATGTGTTAAGTCGTTATATTCTAAAGCCATTTTTTTTCAAGTCCAAATGAGTCTACAACTGAAGATTCATATAATAGCACAAAAATTGTCAAAAGAGATCAGTTAAACCATATGTACTTTGGAAGCCTGTGGAGTCCATCAGACAAGATGCAATGATCATGCCCAACATTCATTAATTTGAGGTGTGATAAACCCCTTGGCAACAAATCATGCTACACTATTAATTTGAGAAATACTATTACGAAGGAGAGAGGATGTAACAGTCTTTTATAGTTTTATATAACCTTTACAAAAACGTTACTTGAAGTAATATTTGTAGAAGGTTTTAAAATACGTTATTAAAGGGTCGTTTCATGAATGCTTACCCCTTAAATGTTTACTAAATATCATTTACCTTATCGATTGAACATGGTAAGAACAAAATCTTTTACCCTGTAAGATACATTACAAAGAATCAAAAATCAAGAGTTTTATCTGATAAGTGAGGGATAAGACTTTCACCCGGTTAGCGCTTACTGCTATAACACGTTTACCAACAATCTTGAAGGCCAAGAATGTCAATCGTTAACGTAAATAAGGGTGGCAGCTTTTGCTGATAAGCGCTTACTTGGTAAGTATTTAGTGAAAGACCAATAAATGTTTTTCACCTAAGGAAATATGTATTTCATAGCCATAGCACTAAATTGTTCTCTTTTTGTTCTCACATTCTTGCATATCTTTATTAAATTTTTACATCCCGCCGCATTGCTCCGGGTACACAACTAGTTACCACTATGTGTGATTCAGTTAGACGTTATTCTAATTGAAACCGTTCGTGAGGACAAAGTAGAGCGCGACACGTATCTCATTCAGTTTGAATAATGAAGGGCTTTCGGTGTGAATAACGAATGTGAAGTTCATATATTATTTAGAGTGAAAACACAACATTCAGTCTGAATATATTCAGACTGAATGGGACATATGTGGCCCTCTTCTTTGTCCTCACGTTCACAACCAAATTTGAGTTCACATTTGAACCCGCCCCTATATATATATATATATATATATAGAGAGAGAGAGAGAGAGAGAGAGAGAAGAAGAAAGGGAGAGAGAGAAAGAGAAAGAGAAAGGGAGAGATAGAGAGATGAGATCATGTGAGACTAGACTGTTTTTGCGAGATTCGTGAGAACACATTTTTACACTTGAGCAGGCCTCACGAAAACAGTCTAGCTAGTCTTATGATAAATAAACTCAATGTGTACATTTCTTCACCTTTGGAAAGGTTTTGAACTCTTGAATTTAATAAATGTTAGATATCGATACCTAAGACCAATGGCCGTTTGGTAATAACCAATAAATAAATAACATCTAATTTACTGAGTATTTGATTGCTGGTAAAAATTCAACGTTAAAGAATAATTAATTAGTTCTATCTTACTATGTAAACATATTGATGTCAATCGGTAAACACCTCTAATTAGGCACATATATATCAAACAAGATCGAACATGTAATATTTCCTTAAGAGTCTGAAACATACATATTTCGTGTATTCTAAACAAGACAAGTTTAAATTTTTTGGATACTATATGAAACGACTTCTTTTGGTCGATATGCGACCAGAAGTGCGACTTCTTGAAAACATTGAATCATCATCTTTCATGATGGCAAGCTTGTTTCTAACAGAAATGTTTTCATCCCTGAATGAAGAAACTCTATCTTCATCGATTCTTCCCATTCCAACACTGCAACTCCTCGGGACGCCCTTCCTTGATGCACATGAGTGTAATTGCTGACGATGGTATTGTATCATGGACAATTCCATGTTCATTTGATTGGCTCTGTTGCCGATGGCAGCTGTGGATATTGATCTCACAAGGGCTCCTTCCACTGGTTGTTCATTATCAGATACCCTCGAGGCGCTAAAGCTTCTGGGAAGCCGCTGAGACTCGATGGTGGTTTCCATGATCATGGCAGGCCTGTTGTAGGTTACGGAGAAGTTGGTGACACCTTTGACGTAAAGATCTAGGGCTTTTGATATAGCTCTTATGGGTGTTTTTATGATCCTAACCATGTTCACTGGCTTTTTGTGACTTGATGCTTGGCTTCTCATGGTTTTGTTAACAAAAGAATATTGGTTTTAATTCTTTTAATTTGTTAATTTTTCAGAAAGTAGTTGGCAAGAAAGGAAATGGCAGATGGGTTAATATATATGATGAAGCGAATGGAGTCTTTGAAGGAAAGATCCAAAAGAATAGTCAACTTTGGGTGTAACTTGTATATAAAATTGTTTTACCCTCTTTCTCACCACGTTCCTAGCATAACAATGTATAAATAAATAAACAAACAAATAAAAACTATATAGAAAATTAATTAGCAATCAAAACTTGGTAGGAAGCATAAGAATTACCCCATTGCCGTTGGGTGAATCATGCCTAGCTACTGTTCCTACAAAGCTTATGGACATGGTGGCACTTTGGTAATTATTGGGAAATTCGATGACCAAGTTGCAAGCGTGTCACAAAGGTTGATGTACCTTAACGTTAGTCAGAAAGCTACACCCAACTTAAACTTATCATAAAACATAACTAAAACATAACTTACACTACAACAGAATAGGGTATTACCGACGGCAAAAACTGTCGGAAAATCGTCGGAAATGCCCTTTACCGACGGTTTTCTGACAGGAACAAACTGTCGCTAAAACCTTAGTCGGTAATGTGTAGCGACGGTTTTCCGACGGCTTTTGGCGACAGCTTTCCGATGATTTATATAACCGACAGCTTTCCGACGGTTTATATAACCGACAGCTTTCCGACGGTTTATCCTACCGACAGCTTTCCGACGGTTTATCCTACTGACAGTTTTCCGACGGCTTATTTTACCGACGGCTTTCCGACGGTTTATCTACCGACGACTTTCCGACGGCTTTTTCGGATTTATATTTTAAAAAAAGTAGAAAACCCTGTTTGTCTATATTTGCATTTTAACATGTAATTATATATACATATATATATATATATTTTATAAGCGCATACAAAATCCAAAAAATTCAACAATAGATTTTCCAACAAATCCGTATATATATCCATACAAATATCCATATAAAGGAAAACAAATACGTATATATATCCATACAAATATCCATATAAGTCCATTTAAATCTAATATTATACCAAACTCATACCGTGATCAACTAATGGAACCATCGGAAGTCGACGGTGGGAATTGCTGACATAGCATCTCTTCAATTGCCTTCATTCTATGTTGATTTTCCTTCTCACTGTTTAGTGATGGCTAACATAACCCTTAAAAAGTTTGCAAATTTATCGAACCACTTTACATTAACTCATTCATCTTCTTCAGAGTCTTCACTGCCATTCTCCTGTGGAAATATAAATTAAACGCATTTTAGCCGATACCAACAAAACCCTAAAAGCTACAAAATTTAAATATGAAAATTATTTATTACCTCTTCATCACCCTCGAAATCTTCTTCATCGCATTCCTTTTAACAAAAGAATTGGTGCAACAAGATATCAGTATAAGTTTAAGCATATAAATCCGCAAGAAAATGAATCATTTGTAAGAAAAAAAAAAGAAGTTACATTGTTGAAATAAGCAAGAGGATTAATCCATAAATCTTCCTTAATTAGTTCAGCAACCTGCAAAATGAAGTTCATCATCAATAAAAAGATTTTAAAAACTCACTTGATTCTAATGTATATATATGATCCAAAGTGAATTAAACATAACTCATCATTAATATCCTCTGTGTCATCTTTCTGTTGGGTTTCACTAAACCTCCCAAAAAAGCTGCACCAAAATGTCGATTTTAAATGTCGAAAAAGCCAAAGTAATGCTAATGAAATCCGAAAGTTTCTGCCTTTTTTATGAAAACAAAATTTGTATAAAAATTTTAAAGAAAAGAACCTGTTTTCCTCACGAGGCCGCTTATTTCCGTTCTTCTCATTTGTAACTCCATTGGGAACACCCTTTATGAAAATAGAATGACCAAAAAGATCAGGCTCAAGTAACAAAAAGACCGCTTAATAACTGTATTAGTTAAAAAAATTTACCATGCCCTCTTTCCACTTGATTGGGGTAGCGGTAATTTGGGTGGTTCCTTCATCAAGGAAGGTAAAGGTTTTCACGAGTTTTGTGTCATCAAAATACGGATTTGGAGTGAAGTCCTAAAGGAAGTATGATGAATGCATAAATATTCTTTGTACGAATAATCAATTAAAATAAAAAACAACCGTAAAACGTTACAGAAAAGAATTACTAACCAACGTGATTGAATAGCCAGATTTCATATCTTTAAAATCTTCGACTTCAAGAGAGGTTAAATGCTTAAAGATCTATAAATAAAAAGGTCATTTCGTTTAACATATTGGCATTCGGGTATTAGAAATAAGTAGCTACAAAATGGGTGTAGTTAAAGAACCAACCTTTTGGTCTTCGTCATTCAGAAGATCAGAAAGAACAGGGTGACTCAAGAACTGAATGAATGAGATTATATCAGACAAAAAATGGAACAAATAATGAGATTATAAACAAGATCTGAATGGATCACTCACAGAATCGACCGTAAATCGTGAATCGACTTAATGATATCACTCCGTTTATCGTATACAGGCTTACGAACTTCATTATATTTATGTTCCACTTCCAACACTTCATCACTGGCCTTCTCATTGATCTGAGTTGAGCCCATTAACAAATAATTGCAAGTTTATAATCAAAGAAAACACAATGTCAGATACAAAACCACTAAAACTCAGATTTCCATTAGATATAACTTTTATTTTGAACCCAATTCACAAAACAGGATAAAACACCAAATTGAAGTTACATAGGTATCAAGTTACTAACAATGGTTATGAAAAGAGTGCTATAAGGACCAAAATTATGAGTTTTATATGGAATTTGCGAACTTAATTTCAACCGAATTGGATATAATTATAGTAAATAAAATAATATAATTGTCATTTTTTATGGCGTACTTGTTTCTTTGAGACTCTTTTTCAATTAACGTCTTATAAAATAGTTAATACAATGCTTTATTTTAAAAACGTGTAAAAAACTTGTTAAGACGCCTAAAAGCATCTTATAAACTTATTACAACCCTTTTAGACAGGAAACTTTATTGTTTGGTTCTATATTAGAGGTTGTTTGTGTAGCTCTTAACAGTTCCATTAAGAGGCATCCTCTGAATCAATTAACAGGTGAATCATGTTTGACAAAAAATAAGTCTGCCTCTTAATGGTTCCAAAACCCTCTGAAAGATTGGTTGAATATACCATATAATAGTTATGAAAAGTGCCCCATTTCTCAAAAAATCGAGCAACTTAGGGGGAAGCTTTATGCAGAAAACCAAGTTTTTTCAAACCTACTGCTTCCAGTTAAAAAAATGCTCCTTCCGCCTATGAAAAAATCCTCCCAAACAAAAACCTTCCCAATCTATACAGACAGATTAATCCACACAGTCACACAAACAACTTAGGACTTAATGGAAAACCAACCAAACAACCCCTTAGTTTTTTCTTTGTGTACCAGTAGTTGCAAGTATTATTTTTTATGTTTCCCTAACCTATTTCTTCATGTCCCTATACTATAAAAGTAAACTACAAGATGTAATCTATATTAGCAAATAAAATCACACTCCTCGTTCTTGAAAAGAAGCTATAAAATATCAAATTTTCCATGGAAATGAAATCAAAAACATCTGAAAGTGTGCTATTACACTACTAATACAAATGTGCAATATAGGGTCTCCAAATTTCTCAACAAGATCAATCCTTTTGAACATGTAATGCATATCATTGATCCTTCAATAAAACACATCATACCTATAAGATGAAGTGATGACCAATCAACTTTAAAACCAAACTAAAAAATGTAATCTACATTAGGCAGTCAATTAAAATAGAGTTTCTCATGGCTGCATACATTACTCGTAAATGGCAAAGCGAAGAATTGTAAATATTCTTCTAGCCTTGAATTCCTTATATGATGATGTACTCTCAATGGCTTGTTTTTTCTCGAATTGATTGTAAAGTCGATGGCACCGGAGCGTACTCGACAATTGTATCATAATATGCCTCTAGGCATCTTATATTGAATAGTTATTGCAACTGTTCTTTACTGTTCTTTACTTTAAGGATATGTTCATATATTTATAACAGCTGCCAACCAATTACACTAAAGTTGCTCGTGATTCTCTTGTTTTTAAAATATATATTGTCTATGTGTCGTTAATCCCATTCCATCAACATTTAAATTGATATGTTGATACTTCTGATTGCAGTGTCTTTGTACCTGGAGTTCTCTGGCGTATGTTGTAAGAGGCAGATTATGATACAATAGTCGATCTGCTCCAGTGCCATCGACTTTATAATCAATTCGAGAAAAAACCAAGCCGGATAAAGGTGAGGGCCTGTTTGTTAGCAGCTTAATGGACTCATAGCTTATTCGGTCAGCTATACATGACTGTTTGGTACTGGCTTAATGATATAGAAAGTGGCTTATTCATTAATCTTCTAGGGGGAAACTTTATGTAGAAAGCCAATTTTTTATTTTTCTAATTTATTTATGGGGGGTACAGCTAGGTGAAGCATAATATATAAGTTAGAAAGAAGACAATGTGGGTAGCAAGATAGAAACCGGAAAAGACAATAGCCTTTTGAGGATAATGAGTACGTAATTATTATATATATTATATATATTTCTAGTATAATATTAGATTTGAAGGCAGAGTACCATGAAACCACTAATCCATGCATATGGTTTGAAGTTTGGCATGTGGTTCATCTGATTGACTGAATTTATATATCTTTTGATTTGATTCCTTAATTTTGACTCCAACACATGTTCCATAATACTCTCATCATCCCTTTTGCTCTTACCATGAAAACAAGGTATTATAATTTCATTAGTCTAATAGTATCCGAGTTATTGGTGGAACTCAACCTCTTTGGAGTTAAGGGTTCAAACATCACCGAAGGTAAATAGCGTGGGTAGCTTTTGTTGTGTATAAAGTATCATATGCTTCATGGAAAACAAAGCTACAAATTCAAAATCACATAACATTCTCCAAACGAATTCAATTTACTGAGAAAATGGTTTCAGAAAAACACCAACGCCAGGTATATTTATATCTATCTACTATCTTCATCTTAACAATACCTAACCTATTTTATATAAAAGGCAAACAAATGTTGATGGTTTTTTAGTTGGTGGAGCAACTAGGATTAATAAAAAAATTGGTGGATTGGTTCTCAAATTAAAGTAAATATCATGGATCCTTCGGTGTTCTTTTTTTCCATCCATCTACATGATAGTTACATTTATTTTAATGCATTAACCATAATTACAACAAAGAGTACAATGCCATAGAAATGAAACTATATCATCATTTAGCTTTTAAACATAAAAAAACTTGATATTAAAAGCTATAAAAACAAGTTAACATTCAATAATATTACATATATAATAAAGCATCAGCCAAGTTGTAATGCATTATTTAAGTAAGTAACCAATCCACAACAAAATAAGGCAAGTAAGTAATAAAATGGGGAAATCTAGCAAGCCTGAAGACAACCAGAAATTAATCAAAAATCTAGTTGAAATTTTATGAAAACTTGTGTAAAATATTAAATTGAGACTTGAAAAATTACAGAGTTAAAATGAAAATCAAACCTGACCAGCAGCGATGTTTCTGGAGGAGATGAGGAAAAATCTAACTATATTGTTCAAATCAGGTGAACTGTGAGCGATGATTGAATCGTTAGAAACTTGCAGAATTTCATCGTCTCCTCTTACATCACTTACGTTTCTTTGTAATATCGATCTCGATAGCCATTGATTGTTACCGCATTGTGCTTTGGTGATGCTGAGACGACGTCTTTGTAGGGGCAGAATCTGAATTCGTTTCTAGGTTAAGGAAGATTCGTTTCAGCTATAGATGAATCAATAGAAAGGGGAGAAAAGGGAGAACAATGCTTGAACCTGAAAAATCGATGTTTATGGAGCAAAATCGATGGAGAAACAAAGACAACGTCAAAAAAATTGGTATATTTTTAAGTAGGGTTTTGGGTGGGAAGATGGAATGAATCTGAAAAGTCAAAACTTAGGTTTTTCTTTTATTTTAATTATGTTAATTAAATTGTATTTTATTTTATTCTACATTTTAATTTATTTTATCTGAAAAGTCAAAATTTGGATTTTTCTTTTATTTTAATTATGTTAATTAAATTGTATCTCATTTTATTCTACATTTCAATTTATTTTAAAAAAATTTAAATTATGTTATATTTATAATGTTTACGACGTATTCTTGATAATTAAAAAAAATTAAATTAAAAATGAGTGCGACGGTTTACCGACGATTTTTCCGACCGTTTTCCGACGATTTTTCCGACGATCTTTCCGATGGTTTACCGACAATTTTTCCGACGGTTACTTATAATACTGCCAAGGTTTTTTCACGTTTTTTCAAAATTTGAAAAAAAAATTAAATTGTTTTTTCGTCGGTAACTTGTCGGTGTGCCGTCGGTAATTAGCGACTGTTTCAACCGTCGGTAAAAGCTGTCGGTAATGCTCAATTTTCTTGTAGTGTTAACATGTAAAAATAATCAACCTTAATTTGGAATAATTTAAGGCAGATTCAACGTAAAGACAATCGATTAATTACGAGAAGATAAGAGGCAATATAAATCACATAATCCATTAATTAAATAAAGACTATAAATAAAAAATGGAAATTTTTTTTAGAAATTAAGATAATTATTAATTTAAATTAACTAAATTCTAAAAAATCTCATTTACTTAATAGAGTATATGAAACGGCATTAGAGACTAGGACTAGATCAAAACGAAATATAAATCACGGAGATACTGAGTGTGTTTATTTTAGAATAGAAATGATATCCATCTTTTGAATAAAGAGGATCAATCATGTAATTACTCTAAAAAAATTATGGATCATTTTGGTTGAAAATGACAAATGGGGAAGAATGAGTCCAAAATTTACTCTTACTTTAATTTCTAATCACATCAAATCATAAACAATGGATAACCTTGTGATTGTCTCTAATACGGGTTTTCGTTTCTCTTTCCTTGTATTGAATTTTAAAAAACAATATATTATTTAAAGATAACATGTTTTGAACGTTGGATTTAAATAACCGAATGACGTGGAGTTTAGTCAAGTCAGCCCTTTTTGACCTTTTACCGATATGTGTTAACGAATACGATCAATTTTGAATCCGATTATTTCTTATATATAAATTACTTATTTGTGTATCTAATATATAAATATTATTCATAAATAAACGTTTATATAAATCAATCGATCAATATATATACAGACTTGTAATTTTATAAGATTTTTTTTAAAGAAAACACATTGAACATTGACGTACATGAAAAACAATAAAAATTTGCACATACCTTTTACAAACTTTTGATTACATTAACAAGAAAAATATTGAACCTACACTTATATACCTCCACACACCTTTTCAGATCTTCATCAGAACACAGTTGTAAAAAATTGTAAGAAACATATTAAGCTTCAAAAACCTTGATAATGATCGATCAAATCCTATCCAATGCAAAAAAACAAAAGATGAAAGTACTCATAGTTTACAAAAATAAGTGTGATCAACTCCTTGGATCAAAAGATATAAATGACTCCTAAGGTTTTTTCACGTTGTTCAAAAAGTACTTCTCACTAGAATCTAACACACTCTTCACACACATATGTTTGTGTGTAATTGGAATGTAATATCTAACTGGTCCATTTTACAAATTGAAATTTGGATCCCATCTAATCCAATTATAACGGAAGAATTGAAAAACCAATTTTGACGGAGTAATTATGACAAAATGACAAAAATATCCTTACCTAGGATTCATGTATTGTATGTGTTTATACTGGAAGTGTACCATTGCAATTAAATGTGATTCATCTTTGTTTTGAGGCGATAGCTCGAATCCTTAATCTTTATTCATGTCGTGCTGTCATACTCTATTTTATTTTATGAGTTTGTAGGATTTTCAGCATGCAAGAATATCTTCAACTAATTATTGAGTTTTATGAATTATTCTTACGTTTTATAGGAACACTACTAAAATAGAAGATTTTTACCTACGAATATTTCTCCATGAAATCTGTTGCAAAAGAGTGATTCGTTATAAAACCGTCACAAAAGGTGGTGCATAAATAATTGTTTATGGGTAAATCAAATCAATCACAGATTACCTAGGAAAATTCTTGGGTAATCCGTTAGTATTTCCTCAAAAAAAAAATTATATTTTTATCGAAATCATTAGTATTTTCTAGCTGATCCATCGGTAATCACCCACATTATTTTACTTGGGTGATTACTATGGTAAAATTCATTTGTTTTTGTAATGGACCGAACCATACAATATATTTATACGTGTTAATCAGTTGATTATAAGTAAATTTCATTACGTAATTAAACATAAAGTTTTAAAAAATTATATATACATAACAATATTTAAATTTGAATTTGAAGTTATTTTAAAAATATGAGATAATATTTACTTCGTTATATAGCAATGATATTTTAAACTTGCATATGAATAAACTCATAATCAAATTTTTAAAAACCAGGTCAAAAATATTAATATAATGTTATATTAAAGAGAATAAAATACCATATTTTTGGTATAATTAATTTGTTTTCTTAAAAATTGGTTATATTTAAAATAATCTCGGTTTTTAAAATATGATGTAAATCATGGAGTTTGTCATTTAGTTCTCAATTAGTTTATACAGTTTCAATAAATTATAGCTTGGCTATAGTAATAATTAATAAAAATTATTTTAAGATATGGAAATTAATAAATAGTAGTATATGATGACGGTTTAAAATCTTTTACCAAAGATTTATGGATAAGACAGATAAAAAAAGGCACGAATATATATCATTTACAAAATAGTTATGTTTTTGGGCATAACGTAGCAAATATTAACAGAATTTTTATTAGAAATTATCAATGATACCATCGATCGGATTTGTTCAGACAGTCCAATACAAATTACATTCATAGTTTAAACTCGTCGATTTTACGGTAAGAACAAATGAATACTACAATATATATTGTCGAGGTTTTGTAGACATGTGATCATAAGTACGACTCCTTGAGAACATCATCGAATCGTTATCTTTGATGACAAACTTGTTTTTAACGACAACATGTTCTTTCCTGAACGAAGAAACTCTATCTTCATCAATTCTCCCCATCCCAACACTAGAACTTCTGGGCACACCTTTCCTCGATGCAGATGATTGTAGTGATTGGCGTTGATGTTGTATCATATACACTTCCAAATTGGCAACCTTCATTTGTGTTGCTTTACCGCCAGAAGCGGCAGTCGATATGGACCTGACCAGGGCCCCTTCCGGTGGTATGTCGTTATCAGATAGGATACTTGTGCTAAAGCTCCTAGGAAGTTGATGGGAATCGGGAGTAGCTACTTCCATGGTCCTTAGAGGCCTGTTGTAAGTTGTGGCGAAGTTGGTGACACCTTTGACGTACATATCTAGGGCTTTTGAAATAGCTCGTATGGGTGTTTTGATGATCTTAACCATGCTCACCTGCTTCTTTTGGCTCCTCATAATCTTGGAGTCTGATTTATGTCTCTTTTTTTGGATTAAGAAGCAAATATAATTAAGGGGGTTTGTAGAAAGCTTGAGAATGAGAAAATAGAAATGGTGGGCAGTCATATATAGGGAGGAATTGAGGGGGTTGAGTCTTTCGATGAAAGATCGAAAAAAATAGTCAACATTGGATTACACTTATAATATCGACAAGTGTGTATATTATATATATGACCGATGTATATGTTCAATCGTAGACCTCAGAGTGGAGTATTAATTAATAGTCTCTATCAAGATTATTTATTTATTTAACTTTAGCACATGTTCGAAGAATAATCGTAAATATTTAGTTCCAAACAATGTCACTCTTTTTTCTACTGAGTTCATTATCTATGGTAGTACTATATCCATCTATTAATTACTTGCGTTAATTATTATATACATAGCTAAAACCTGAAATACCTGAATTCCATAAATATATCTAAAATGTTTTATTATTATTTGGTTTGATTCTGTTTTGCTGCTGTAACTTGTGTTCCAAATATGGTGGTGAGGTCTTGTATAGACCTCTTTTTGTGTAAATACTGTTTGGTTGGTAATAAATTAAGCATGCCTTTCAAAATAAAAGTTATATATAATTGACTAATAACTTCAAAAGGTAAAAAAATTATTAAACGCTATGTTTGATAAAGGTAGCTAATAAGATAGCTTATAACTGATAAGATAGCTTACGACTTATAAGGTAGCTGTTGGCTTATAAGAAACCTGTTAAATAAGATACCTTTGATAAAAACTAACTGATAAGCTAGTTGAAAAATGTAAAATGATCAAAAAGACACACTACTAGAATAATGGCCATCACCGACGGCTTTTACTGACAGCAGCACTTCTAGAATAATGGACATAAGCGACGGCTTTTACGACGGGAAAAACCGTCGCTATTTCCGACGGTATACCTACGACTTACCGAAGAAATAGGATATTGTTTATTTAATTTTTTATTTTTAAGATATCGTCAGAAAACTGTCGGAAAATACCGTCGGTAACATTTATTTATTTAGTTTTTATTTATTTTCAAACACCCGTCGCTAAACCGTCGGAAAATGCCGTCGCTAAACCGTCGGTGTTTAATATAATCTTAAATATATTAGGTTAATCATTTTTTTTTAAATTAGAACCCAATTAATTATAAAGAAAATAATATTAAAAGTTCCATTAAAGATGCCCTAAATATTTATAATAACTTAAATTTGATTGAACTAAATATTTATAATAACTTAAATTTGTATCAGGTTTGGTTGGATAGACCTTTTTAATAGCCTAACTGTGTCACTACAAAAAGCCCAAAACCCAAATCCTCTTTAATTGGATCAGTATAAAAGGGCAAAACCCAAATTCTATTTGATTGATAAGCCCAAAACCCTATTTTTACAAACCCATCGATCAGTCCAAACAAATTCACGCATCGTACGATTCGCCGTCCTCCGTTGTCGTCCTCTGTCTTTACCGTCGTCGCCGTCATCCTTCGTCGTCGCCGTCGTCATCGTCATCCTCCTATGTCGTCATCCTCATCGTCGTTCTGGACTCTCTCAAGTATTTGATTTGAAATCTGCTTGGAATGTTTAAATCTCAAATTTGATTTGAATGATTGATAATTGGAGATAATGCTATGATATTAGTTGTGCTACTATTGTTTTCTAGAGTAGTTTGTTTTTCTTTTTCACTTCATACAATTTGCATTGCCAATAAAGAATTCTGTGATTCACCGTTTTATTGAGGTGCTTGAACATGTGGTTTACTCCTATTGAGATTGATGACTGAAGAGTTTGGATATTGCCAATTATGATTTTGTTTGTGTTTTAAATTTGTATAAATCCACAGCTATCCTGCAAAGGCACTTTTGTCAAATTACATTAGTACAAAAATGTTACATGTTGGTTTTCATTATATGTCAATATAATGCATACTAATTTAATGATTTTATTTAATCATTGGAAGCTTCTCTCCAAATTTCATACGTTGGTATATATCATGCAATACAAAATGTATATAATTCCAATTTCTGTTTTCACTCAAGTGCTTCTGTTGTTCTGAATTGTGGATATGCACCTTCAAAATGAAATACTTTCTGATTTAAATAGGTTGTTGGTTGAGATGCAAACATAATTCTTGAAGTTATTTAATTTTCATCTCCTAACTTGGAGCGGTTTTATAAATGAATAATTGGAACCACATATTATGAGAGTGAATTTGAACTACTCGATAAGAAGTATATTGTTCAATATCGAGGCGTCCAAAAACATCACATATGTTGATGGCCTGAAACGAACTCTAAAAGTCAATTTTGGCTAGAAGATAACTCTTTCTAGCTCCTTCTTTTGGCATTATTTCCAATTGTGAGCCTTGACATCAACTTAAGTAATATTACATTTAGTATTACTTCCATTATGATGACACAAATCAAGTAAATGTTATAAATAAGTTTACTAAAACAAATAAAGACGATTTTGAATCAATTATTAATACAAAAGCAAAACCTTTAGGATATCCCTTTTTCTTTATTGAGGACATGACATGTAATTTTGAGTCGGGCTGCAATTTGTCTCTCATTTAGCTTCTTTAAATACATCTGGCCCTCAACAATCCTTGCAACTTGATGATTTTGAACACCAGACTACATCTCATTTAGCCTCTTCTTCAACTAAAAGACTATCATAAATTTGAATTTCTAAAAAACTATCATAAATTTGAATTTCTAAAAAACTACATCTCATTTAGACTACATCTCATTTATACTTATTATATTTATAAATTGAATTTCTCCAAATTTTGCAAATGGCTGCATTTGCTGCACTGTAAAACACAGCTTGGTTCAAGCATTGGAACAACTTGTTGAAAGGAAAGCATGCGTGTTTTTCTGGTGTTTAAAATCTCCAAATTCCCTTTTAAACAGGATTCTCCTATTTTGATTGGAGCTTGTATTTTTCTGTTCTTTTCTTATGAATGAATGTTGTAAGATTGCGTGTTTTTGATGTATCTTGTTTATGTAAAAATACGTGTGTTCATATATATATATATATATATATATATTAGCGTTCATGTATCTAATGATTATTGGCATATCAGTCATTTGAACACAGGTATGGATTAGAAATGAATTGTGTAAAATTTTTTTAAAAATTTTTGGTCCTTCCGATAGCATCATATGCGTGTTTGTGTCATTTGTTAAGTCGCATGTTGTAATTTGTAACTGGGTTCTATAATCTTTGAATGATTGCTCATGAAACTTTACATCTATATTCTAGAAGAAGTATTTATTTATTGTATTTTTGTGTATGTAGACTGGATCATATATTACTAGAGACCACAGGGTTGGCAAACCCTGCTCCTCTTGCATCTGTTCTTTGGCTGGATGATCAATTAGAATCAGCAGTCAAGCTTGATTCCATTATCACTGTAAGTTTCTTGTTCCAATGTAAAGCTAAATAAATGTTTGCTTTTAACTGCTTATCAGAAGTTTAATTACTGGGTTTTTGATGAATTGTTACTCCAGATGAGCTTAGGATCTGCTATGGCCTCCTTTCTATTATTAGCTAATAAGCTAAACACTCATATATACAAACCTTGAATTTCTTAAAGGCATCGGCTATATCACATGTGAATTAATAGTAGAAGAGATAATAAGTCTTTGTATCGCTGAAATTTATTATTTATCCTTGGGCAGGTTGTAGATGCCAAAAATCTTCGTTTTCAGCTCAAAAAGCATGAAGACTCGTCCACATTTCTTGAAGCCTTCTTACAGATAGCATTCGAAGTAAGTGATAGTTTAAATTCTAAACACATAATTTTTAGGGGTGTTCTTGCAGTGAGTCATGCTGATCATGGATGATAGCATCTTACTCAAGTAAAGTGCTTTTTCCCCCATGAGAAAATTTTAATATATTTTTCAACGAATTTTAGCAAATCCATGTGAGACCACCCTAAGGGCTTGTTTGTTAGCAGCTTAATGTGCTTAATAGGTCTCACGGCTTATTTTATCAGTTATATATAACTGTTTGGTTGGCTTAAGGATTTAGAAAGTGGCTTATTCAGTAACCTTCTAGGAGGAGCTTTATGTAAAAAGCCAAGTTTTTTTTCCAAACTTACCATTATACTTATTATATTTATAAATCATGTTTGTTCCATGTTGTTTGTGTCACTGGTTGATTGTGATTCTGAGTAAGCAACAATACCCCCACCACTGCAGATACAAACATAGAAGGATAATCACATGAAAAGAGTAACATACAAATTGAAGAACACATTGAACAGTCACAAAATGTCCATTCTACTTTCACAAAAAGACTGATTCCATGATTTTGGCTCATGTAACATCACTTTTTGCCCCAAAATAATCAATATGAACTATCAGAAGTAGCCTATACAAAGAGGTTAACTAATTTCTGGAATTAAACAATGAAGGTTGCTGGTAAAAAATATGTATAAGCTCCAACACAGTGAATCAAGTGCATATTAGATATTTTATGTGCTTCTTACAGGTTTCAACATAGTTCTGTTCTCCACCAAAACAAAATTTCAATTCAATACTTCCATATCGTTCAAGAATGCACCATCACATTTTAAATTGTAAACATACGAGTAGACTCTCAGATCATTTAAATATAATAAGTATAATTATACATACGTCGTTTTTAGGTATAAATATAATAAATTGAATTATTATATAATTATATTTAGATGCAATTTCTAAATATAATAAATATAAATATAATAAATTGAATTGCAAATTATACATACGTCATTTTTAGGTATAAATATAATAAGTATAATTATAATTTATAAATTATGTTGTTTGGTTTTTATTTAATAGATTTACATTTCTTTCTTTCAATTCCCACAACTCTATTTCTTTCTTTCACCAAACCTACTCTAACTCTATTTAATTATTTGTTGCACATTACCTAAATCACCATCCAAATTCCATTTAATTATTATAAATGACAGTATTTGTATGTTTATTTTGGTCTTTTTGAAGCATGATGGAATACAAGAGTTTGGAAAAAATCGTCGGTAATCTACAAACGAAACCGAATGACCTTGCATGATGGAATGGTGTCAAAGCATACTGAGGGTTCCATTTCCAATTCAATATGAAGATGGCGTTTTGTAAGTTCACACATTTTTAATCATGTTTTGGAACTCTTTTTTTGTTTTACTATGGATAAAATTAATAAATCTACTGAACTTTGTAGGTAAAATCGAAGGGTCGTGAACCGACGGCCATGGAGATGTTTGCGATCACCCATAAAACCAAAGGGTCGGGGCGGTTTGTTACCTCGAGGGCTGAAAAATTTGCGGTTAGTACTTACTCTCTCATTTCTTTTCACATTATGACTTAAAGACTGTTATATGTGGGGGTAGGGTTGACCTATAGCATACAACTAACAAATCATAACAAATGATAAGGGGTATTAAGGGGTTGTTTGGTTGATCTTCCATTAAGTCCTATATGAACAAAACTGTCTTTGTGGATTAATATGTCTGTATTGTCTGTATAAATTGAGAAAGTTTTTATTTGGGTTTTTTACTTGGCTTTCCCCCTAGAAGCTTACTGATAAGCCACTATTATATCATTAAGCCACTACCAAACAGACATGTATAGCTGACTAAATAAGCTGTAAGGGGCTGTTTGGTTGATCTTCCATTAAGTCCTGTATGAATAAAGCCGTCTTTGTGGATTAATCTGTGTATAAATTGAGAAAGTTTTTATTTGGGTTTTTTACTTGGCTTTCCCCCTGGAAGCTTACTGAATAAGCCACTTTTTATGTCATTAAGCCACTACCAAACCGAATAAGCTGTAAGGGGTTGTTTGGTTGATCTTCCATTAAGTCCTGTATGAATAAAGCTGTCTTTGTGGATTAATCTGTCTGTATAATTGAGATGGAACTTAATGAATATTATAAATAAGCTGTAAGGGGTTATTTGGTTGATCTTCCATTAAGTCCTGTATGAATAAAGTTGTCTTTGTGGATTGATCTGGCTGTATAATTGAGATGGAACTTAATGAATATTATATTCTAATTCTTAGATTTATGCACTCAAATGGTGTTAAAGTTCTTCTACTGCATTTTTCTTTCTTGTTGATTGACTATTAAACATTCTAATTTATCGTAGGATGACTATGTCCATGAAACGATTGAGAAGTACGGACCTGACACTAGCATTCATCCACTTGGAGATATTGAAGTATGAGAGCATTGTGCGGGAGGAAGGAAAAGGGGTCGGATGTATGGCGTTGGTACGTGTTCGGATCCGAGCGACGTGGTAACTGGTTCGCGAAGCGGGTGGAATGAATCATTTGTCGGTTCCACTTCAAGCTCGATATATTTTTTTATTCTTTTTTTTTCTTATTTAATTGGAACATATATGTCAATACACTCATTATGTGTTACATATATATAGGTGCACCAATTAAAGGAGAAAATTAAGAAAATGGAAGAGGAGCGAGCAATTGAGAGAGAGAACGCTCGACGTGCTCAACGTAAGAAGGAGAATCAAGATAGAATGAAGGCAATTGAAGAGATGATACGTCGGCAATTCCCACCGTCGACTTCTGATTGTTCCATTAGTTGATTATGGTATGAATCTAGTATGATATTAGATTTAAATGGACTTATATTGATATATGTATGGATATATATATATACGGATTTATTGGAAAATCTATTGTTGAATTTTTGGATTTTGTATGCGATTCTATATATATATATATATATATATATATATATATATATTACAGGTTAAAATGCATATATAGACAAACATGGTTTTCTAAACTTTTTTAAATTCTAAATCCAAAAAAGCCGTCGGAAAGTTGTCGGTAATATAAACCGTCGGAAAGTTGTCGGTAATATAAACCGTCGGAAAGTTGTCGGTAATATAAACCATCGGAAAGTTGTCGGTAATATAAACGTCGGAAAGCTGTCGGTAAAATAAACCGTCAGAAAGCCGTCGGTAAATTAAACCGTCGGAAAGCCGTCGCTAAAAGCTGTCGGAAAGCCGTTGCTACACATTACCGACCAAGGTTAGCGACAGTTTGTTCCTATCGGAAAACCGTCGGTAAAGGAAATATCCGACGGTTTTCCGACGGTTTTCGCCGTCGGTAATACCCTATTTTGTTGTAGTGCAGAAACCGTCGGTAAGTTCCGACGGTATACCTACAACTTACTGACGACATATTTGTAATTATATTTTATTGTTTAAAATACTGTCGGAAAACCGTCGGAGATACCGTCGATAAACCGTCAATAACATTTTTTTATTTTAGTTTATGTTTATTTTCAAACATCTATCGGAAAACCGTCGGAAAATCCCGTCATTAAACCGTCGGTACCATTTACAATATTTATTTTTATACTAATATATAATTAATCAACAGATTAATTATAAATTTTTAAACAAGGCGTTTTAAAAATCCTTTGCAAGTATATCTGAAAGATTATAACTGATTTTTTAATTAAAATAGAAGTATAAAAAGGAAATGGAGATTGAAAAAGGAAAAAGGAAAAAAGAAAGAAATCGGAGCCCTAATTTCAATCGTCGTCTCCCCCCCCCCCCTCTCTTCGTCCTTCCCGTCCTTCAGGCGGCCCCTCTCCTTGTGGTCTTGTTGTTGTATCTCCGTCGTCTTGCCACCGTATTGCCGTCGTCGTGTCGTTGTATTGTTGTGGTCTGTCCGCCGCTCTCGCCCTTTGCTTCCCAACGACCTCAATCCAGGTACGGTTTATTGTTTTCTCTTAGGGGGCGTTTGGTTCGCCGGAATGGAATGGAATCTGGTGGAATTGGAATATGATTCCATTGACCAGATTCCAATTCCTTTGTTTGATTCACTATTTTCAAGAATTGGAATTTGTTAAATTCCAAAGAATTCCAAAAAAGGGGCATTTGAGATTCCTTGGGTTATCCATGGGATTTCTATGAAATTGAATTTGATATATTCCTGATACCTAAAATACCCTCATCCTAAAAAAAATAACTAAACCCTAATCTCTTAAAATTGAAGCCGACACCCATTCACTTGGATTTTCGGTTCGGCTTTTTCGGGGTTTTTTTTTTCAGTTTTCCGTTTTTCAATTGCGGTTCGGTTCAGTTTTTTCGAGGTTTTTTTTTTCAATATTCGGGTTTTCGATTTCGATTCTGTATTTCGGGGGGTTTTTTAGTTTTCGGCTTTTCGGTTTCTCGGTTTTTTTTTTCAGTTTCGGTTTGGTTTTTCCTCACCCCTAGCAGTTAGGTTCTCCATCGTCTCCTGCAACAACTAAAATATGTCTTGCCCTAACAGATGTTCTCTTGCGGTAGTTTTTTGTCTTTTTTGCAGTTTTTAGCTATTTTTGCTGTTTTAGCAGTTTCTGTAGTTTTTGGCTGTTTTACGCAGTTTTTGGCTGTTTTATGCAGTTTTTAGCTGTAAAAAAGCTCAAATTATTTTTAGTGTTAAAAAAATTGAAGTAATTGATAATTATTTTATTAAACTAATTTTAGTTTAAAAAATTACACTTAATAAAAAGGGTATTTTAGTCATTTACTGGAATTTCATTCCAATTCCAAAGCTACACTCTGTGAACCAAACAGACAGATTCCAATTCTTTCAACAGATTTTATTCCAATTCTGCCAACCAAACAGCTGGTCAAACCTGACAACATTCCAATTCCAATTCCTTCAAAGGCAAATTCCTTTGACAGATTCCATTCCATCCAATTCCATTCTGCGAACCAAACGCCCCCTAATGTATTCAACAAACATGAGATCGAAATTAAGCATGTTTGTATTTATATAAGTATGCAACACTTGTCTAGATTCTAGATAATGTTCTCATTTCATTCTCAGTTGCCTGTTACAAGCATATTGATTGGATGATGATTTATGTTACTTACCTGTTACAAACATTCTAGATGTTTGATTAATTTCTGTTGGAGAATATTATGTGATCTAAACGATACTATTGTAGGATTCTAGTTTTTATATTTTAATTATGGTTTTCATATAAATAGTCATTTTCCTGTTAAGAGAGACAATGTTGGTCCCTAATGGGTCTACAAGTGTTCAATAAATAGTAAACAGTTTGTAGAAGGGGGGGGGGGGTGAATACAAACACACAGATTTTGATTTTTAAATGAGTTTATATATCATAAACAAATTTACAGTTACAAGCGGAATAAGAACAAGTTTAAAACCTATTCTATTGTAACTAAGAAACACTAAGTTTGATGCACAAGAAGAAGGAAGAAAGAATAAAGAGGATTTAGGTTTAGAAGGAAGCATGCATTAAGATGAAGAAGATATCTTCATCTTATTTATACCCGTTTGCATTTAATGCAAGACAAAAGGTACATGCCACGTGTCCAGCTTGGATAGGAAGCTTGTCCTTGCAAGTAAGACAACCATGTTTTTTGGCCGAATATGAACAGTACCGTATCAGATATGATGGGGACATAAGAGACAATTCGTACGTCCTTTTCTGACAAGGTATTAGGTTTGACTTTTGTGCATCGAGGATAAGATCAATCTTTAATCTTGTAAAGGAAGCTTCATTTGATCGCTGACTCTGAATCTTCAGGGATGAATCTTCAGTATCGCTGAGGCTTCACAAGACTTCACACTTTTGATTAGATAATCGCTGCTATCGTTGAACCGCTTCAGTTCACTTAGCTGATTATCTCTTTCTTCAGCTAGGGTCTTCGACTTTCGCTGAATGGTCTTCTGGTATGATATCTGATCTTCAGAGATAAGCTTGTTGTTCCTTGATCTTCAGCGATCGCTGATAGTAATCAGCGTATGCTATCGCTGAATATTGGCAGAAGCTTATGCAATGGAATTTCACTAAGTATACAAAAGGAATCATATTCAAATCATCGAGAGGAGTTATGATCAACAATCTCCCCCTATTTGATTATCATTAAGCAACATAGGAAAATTGGTTTAAGAGACTAGTAAGGACTTAGGAAACATTTAAAGTAAAATTTCTAAGTACTAATCTGTAAAGTCTTTTTCAGCTAGTCTACTATCTGAATTGAGGTTCATTTATAAGGATATGAAAGTACAATTTTTACAAGTAAATAAGCATAAAGTACATTCATTGATTGAATTTTCAGAGTGAAAAATTAGTGAGTAAAAGATAGTTTAAAGAAAATAGAACTCTTATGTTCATTGTCCCTTTTACTGTTTTCAGGGATCTTTTCAGTACTAGGATGGATAAAAATACTCTGATTGTATTTCATTAAGTATAATCTGAAGAAATTACAGGAAAATGAAATTACAATATCAAAAGTAAAGTACTTGTACACTGAAGGAATACTACAAAGGAAATAGAAATCTATAACTAATCAGAGATATTCTCGTTTCTTCTTTGTAGCTCATTCTCATAAAGCGTTTTCTGTCGATTCATCAGAGGGGTATCTGACCAGCAGCGCCATAGATCTTTATGAGAGAGGATGGGGCCTTGCGAATTTCTTGGTTTCTGAAGAGCCCTAAGAATCCTTCATTATCCAAGAATACCATACCAGGTTCAGGTAGTGAGATGATTTCATCTTCTTCGTATCTTCAGTCTTGAGGGAGAGAGGTACAAAGCATTGAAATATCAGGGAGTTCAAGATGACCAAGAATGCTTCGATAATCAAATTTGGTTTCATGCTCATTTTTGGAGCTTGAACCACCTTCAGTAGTTGATCTTTTCTTCTTAGATGATTCACAGAGAGGGGGAACTTGCACGTGTTGTGACATCCTTTGCAGCAACTGATCCAGTACTCTTTCCACCACATCCTTGAATTTGGATTTGGAACCCTGAATGGCGTCTCTGATTTCTAACCATTCAGTGTATCCATAAATCCTTAAGAACTTGGCTTCTTCTCTCTCAGTTCTGTTAGTCCTTATCATTCTTACATATACCTTTGGACCACCTCTGTTGGAGTGTCGCCCTTGGATAGTAGCATGAATGATTTTGGCTTCAGATCTTCGAAACTTCGCCTATCGGTGCACCGATCAAGCTCTTTGTCTTTCTGCATTGTGGCTTCAGCGGACAGTGCACTTAGAATCTTCTGTTGAGCAAGGATTGGATCTACATTCAGGTTTTTCTGTGCAAGTTCTCTCTGTACAAGAGCTTCAGTGACCCTTTCACTCTTTTTCAATTGTTCCTTGGCCGCCTTGTCTTTCGCAGAGTCCTCCCTGAGTAATTTCCTTGCTAAAGCAAGGTCATTCTCAGTTTGCTTTATTTCCTCATCCCTGATGCATTGTGCTTCCAATGCTTGTTCTCTCTCTTCACTTGACAGAAAATAGAATTCATCTACTATCCTTATTGGTACAGCGTCTATGGGTTCAGCTTGAGGCACCCTTATTCTTCTTGCTTCGAATTCCCTAAGGAATTTTATTCGCCTTTCTTCTTCTTCAGGCTCGCTTATGATTGGCTTTTGAACACGACGCCTGGGAATAAGGCCCTCTTCTTCTTCAGAGTCAATTTCTATTATGTACATAAACTGCTCTTCGGAAGAAGGTTCCTTCCATGAAGTAGAGTCCTTTGGGGGACGGGGATCACTGAGGGAAGGAGAGGAGGAAAAAGAATTGTCAGAGAGAGTTTTTGTAGGTGAAGGAGGTGTGGGGGTTTCAGAGAGAGGTGTAATATAAGGGATAAGAAGAAGAGATACCTCATTAGTGGTCTCCCCCTCAGATATTGGGATAGTGGCATCCAGATCTACCACTTCTTTTCCTTTGCCTGAGGAACCGGATTGTCCCTGAGAGGGATGTTGTCCGTCCCCCAAAGGCTCTTGATGAGCGACTCCAGGTCTAGACATTCTGAAGTGCTCTAAGGCACTTCCAATGTCATCTTCGTCTTCATCATCGTCCATTCCCCCATAATGAGGGATATGATCTTCTTCTTCTTCATCATCTTCCTCAGTATCGTCATCTTCAGCAGTCAACCCTTCAGGGAGGGATGATCCCGTCTACTGGATGTAAGGAGAAATCTTTTCTCCAGGGAACCTCTGGTTGTGCTCCGAGATGAGTTCATCTGCAAACTCTTTGGCACATCTCACCCCCTCGATGTTATCAGAAGGTAGACAATGCACCATTAGAGTGCGAACATTGGTCTGAACGTCCTAGAGCTTCGTTTCATTGTCCTGAAGCGTAGTACGATCAGCAGTAGTGAAGGAGGAACTAGCCTCAGAGAGCTTGGTGAGCATCTGCATCATGTCGGATTGAGTCTTTTGAATAGACTCAAGGACGTTCGCTTGAGCAGTAACCTTCTACTCCAAGCTGGACAGGGTCTGATGAAGGGCCATGTTGTCTTCCTTTAGAGAGAAAACGTCAGTGATAAGATTGCTGACGTTGGTCTTGATCGCTGGTGTCCCAATGATGCGCTTGAAGATCAGTTCAGCTGACGTCTGAAGGTTGTCAACCCTAGCCCTGATGAGAGCACATTCCCTGACCAAATAGTCAACAGCGGGGAATGTAGGGCTAGGAAGGACAATGGGAGGAAGTTCAGTGATGGGAGTGGGAAGCTTGGGAGCTGCCATCTATGTCTTGACCTCTCTGAGCTTTGCAGCACTGGGATGGCCCTGAGGAGACTTCCCCATATCCTTGCTGATGGGAGGAGCGCTGGTGGTGGTTGTCGCTGTCGCTGAAGAGAATAGAGGAGCGGCACCTGATGATGACATAGACAAAGATGCCAAAAACACATCTGGATTAGATGATGGATAAAAAATCTTATTTTCTCCTTGAGAGTATCATGAGGATTACTCTCAGGGACTACATTTGCAGAGGTAGTGTCTTGAGGATCACTAACCAGTGTCTTAGAGTATCTGAGAGAAACACTCTGAGGTTCTTTTAAATTGGCCTTCCAAAACCCAGATTGCCTAAACAATATTGAGGTTTGGACTGCGTGCATTTCAGCATTATCAGGGATAGGGACAACTATCGCTGAGTCATGTGCTGATGTGAGGACCAAAGAAGAGGAGATAGAAGGATGTAAGAAGGCTTTGAAAGTAGTACCTGATCTAGCTTCAGCAGAGCTGGCTAAAACACCCTCAGTGACCGGAGTCGCTGATGATGGAGGTAGTGCTGATGAAGCAACAACGGATGAAAAGACCGTTGAAGTGGTTGCGGCTGCAGTTGGTGTTGGTAGTACACCGAAATCAGAGAGGGTGGTCTTTTGAGAGACCATCTTCTTTGGCTTCTTGGATGCGATGGTCTTTTTATGACCATCGGATGGTTGTTTCCTCTTAGCAGCAGCAGAAGTGTCCGGGATGCTCGCTGTTGGGATGGGCAGCGAGGTAGACACCGAGAGAGGGGCTCCAATCACTTTCAGCATGTAGGACGTGAAAGGAGCATCACCTGGACGTTCTTCTATGTCCAGGGACATCTTCCCCACTACGGAGAAGGAGTGATCACCGACCTTCGGGTATTCCTCTCTGAAGGCAACTTCCAGAATAGTTGCGAAGAAACGAGGGTAGGGGATGACAGGGTGTCTGGTGGCAGCGTTGATGCGACTAACCATATTGCTGAAGATATAGTCAGCGTAGTTGAGGTTGTGGCCGCTGCAGAGGGAGTAGGCAAGATCCTGAAAGTGCTTGCTCACTTGGTCATGCGAGTCAATCTTTGACCCAAGGCATTGGATCACCTGGGTAAAGATATATTGCCAGCGAGCAGGCAATCTCTTCTTTTCTACCTTGGAGCCCACTGTTTTCAGTGATGGATTCTGCCAGGCGTAACCGATTGAGTCCAAGAAGGCGTCTATCTGCAACTTGGTTGGTTCAGCGCCCCATTGTTGATTCTTGGCGCGAACAGGGAGACGAAGGGCTTTCCTTACGAACCTAGCAGTGAAGGAGAAGTAGCCCAGGTCTGGAATCTTGAAGCCTATTGCAGAGAGCACATTTCCCTTATCAGTGGTGAGCGTGGTACAGTGAGCCGTGTACCAGAGAGCTTGGAGATGAGAGGAGACGCCCACTGGGTTGTAGACAAATGCGTACATCAGCGGGCACGCTTTGATGAAGGTAGCTCCTTCATTGAAGTGAGGGCGATCAGCTGGAATGTCAACCAATGCAATGTAATTGCATGACTTGAAGACAACTTTCTCCATTGGAAAGTGGCAAGTTGGTGCAGCGACCAGAGTGTTGTCAGCGGTTGTAGCAGCAGATGTGTCAACAGTCTTACTTGCAGAGGCCATTTCTGTAGGAAAAATGGGAACACCAAAGAGATAAATCATGGTTTTATACATGAATGTATAAACCAGAGTTTGGTATAAAGAATACCAAATGTAGGATTCAAAGAAACAAGTATTTTGATGAACAAGATCAAAATGCTTGTTATAAAAACAATAAAATAGGAGATTATTTTAGAAAAAGATAGAAGATAAATAAAAATGGATAAACTTCTAAGAAGAAGGTCTTCTGTTCTAAGGAGAGAACTTAGAACAGGGTTTTGAAAATAGAAAAGTTTCTGAGTTTAATCCAGATTAATTTTATTTTCTTCCTAAAATATGTTTTTATTTTATTTTAGATGATTTAAGGAGAAGAAGTTGTGAACCAAGATGTTTCCAGTGTTAAGTAAAGGTTTAGATCAAACCTTAGGTGATTTCGAGAAGGAAAAACGCACAAGTGCGTGTTCTTGGTGTTCTTGAGAAAACTTGAAGATACGAGAGTTCTTTTGCCTTTTAGAGAGATATGAAAGTGTAAAGAAGCAAATGAGGCAAAAGAATTGCTTAAATAGCAAGAGGAGAGAGAAAGAAATGAGTGCTAAATGACGGTTTTAGCTTTTTGAAAAAGAAATGATGACCTGGCGCACGTTCCAAGAAAGGAGTTGGAATGGAAACGTCGCGGTCCGTCGTGTGTCAGAAAAAGGTCTGACGTGTCCTTTTTTTTATTTTTAAAAGATTATAATGATAATTATCCATAAGGAAGGTTTATCATTACTACCTTTAAAAAATCTTCATCACTGATAATAAAGGATTGTCAGTGAGCAGTTTTAATCTTAAGAGATTCATTCTTTGATGAGAAAAGATATCAAAGAGTGATAAAGATTAGAAGATAATACCTGAGGAGATGGCACAGATATCGATGAATCAGAGTTCAGTGAATGGAAAGTTTGAAAGCTTTATTTGTATCCCTTGTTGTAAGTCACTGAATAATAAATTTATTCAGCGTTTAACATACCAAGTTCGATGATGAGTAGATTGAATCTAGTTTCATCAAGAGGCTTGGTGAAAAGATCAGCGAGCTGATATTCAGTGGGTACAAAATGAAGCTCAACTTCACCATTCATCACATGATCTCTGATAAAGTGATATCGGATCTCAATGTGCTTGGTTTTGGAGTGAAGTACAGGGTTGTTAGCAATGGCAATACCACTAGTACTATCACAATAGATAGGAATTTTAGAGAGCTTGAGATCATAGTCTCCGAGTTGATTTCTCATCCAAAGGATTTGAGCACAACAACTACCAGCAGCTATATATTCAGCTTCAGCGGGGGAGGTGGACACTGAGTTTTGCTTTTTGCTTGTCCAACTAATTAACTTTCCACCTAGTAGCTGACACCCACCAGTGGTGCTCTTTCTATCTATTTTACAACCTGAAAATCACTGTCAGAATAACCAATTAGATCAAATCCTGAGCCCTTGGGATACCAAAGACCTAGACTTGGAGTTCCTTTCAGATATCTGAAGATTCGCTTTACAGCGATTAGATGGGATTCCTTCGGTTCAGCTTGATACCGAGCGCAGAGACATGTAGAATACATGATGTCGGGTCTACTCGCTATAAGATACAGCAGAGATCCAATCATCCCTTGATAAGCAGTGACATTGACTGGTTTCCCATTGGGATTCTTGTTCAAAGTCAGAGGAGGCTCCATAGGGGTCTTCATCGCTGAGCATTGATTCATATCGAATTTATTCAGCATGTCTTTAACTTATTTGCTTTGACAAATAAAAATTTCTTTGTCAGATTGTTTAATCTACAAACCTAGGAAATAAGTTAGTCCACCCATCATCCTCATTTTATATTGTTTTTGCATTCTTGCAGCGAAACGAGTACACAGTTTGGGTCTTGTGGAACCAAAGATAATGTCATCGACATATATCTGAGCGAGTATGGTATGACCTTTATATTTTCTTAAAAACAGGGTTTGGTCAATTTTTCCACGAACAAATTTTTCTTTAAGAAGAAATTTAGAAAGGGTATCATACCAAGCTCTAGAAGCTTGTTTTAACCCGTAAAGAGCTTTTTCAAGTTTAAAAACATAACCAGGATGGTTAGGGTCTCAGAAACCAGGGGGTTCTTCAACATAAACTTCCTCGCTAAGTTTTCCGTTTAGAAAGGCACTTTTAACATCCATTTGAAAAACTTTGAAGTCTTTATGGGCAGCATAAGATAAAAAGAGTCTTATGGCTTCTAAGCGAGCTACAGGGGCAAAGGTCTCATCATAGTCAATCCCTTCTTCCTGTCTATAACCTTGAGCAACAAGTCTAGCCTTATTGCGAATTATAGTCCCGTTTTCATCTAGCTTATTTCTGAAAACCTATTTGGTTCCTATGACAGTTTTATCAGAGGGTCTAGGAACAAGATTCCAAACTTTATTTCTACGAAATTCAGTTAGTTCTTCTTGTATAGCTGAAACCCAGCTAGGATCAGAGATAGCTTGATCTATCTTCTTAGGTTCAGAGAGAGAAATGAAGTTAACATAAAGACAAATATTACCTGTTCCTCTATGTGTTTTGATACCTGCATTGGGATCACCAATAATTTGATTTATTGGGTGATTTGCAGTTCATCGCTGAGCTGGAGGTTGAGGAGAGAGATCAAGATCAACAGCAGATTCAGCGACTTGCTCTTCAGTTTCTGAAATAGGACTTGTTGTTTCAGCAACAGGTGCTTCATTTAGAATCAATTTAGGAGATTGATTTTCAGACGTAGTTTGGTTGTTCACAGAGGAATTTCCAAAAGAGGAATCAGCAATAGGAATCTGATTTAGAGGAGTAACATTCATCCCTGAAGATGGATGATTGTCACTTGAAGGATTTACAAGGATTTCGTCATCATATGCTTCAGCAAGAGGTTGATTGCTGAAATACGTTTCAGGTTCCCCATAATGAGATCTCATCCAACCATTCAATTCTTCATCATCATCACGAGTATGAGAAGTATGAATGGGACGAGATTCATCAAAGTTAACGTGCATGGATTCTTCTACATGTTGTCTTCTTTTGTTGAAGACTCTGAAGGACTTAGATACAGAGGAGTATCCAAGAAATATATCATCGTCAGCTTTTGGATCAAATTTACCCAAATGATCTCTGTCATTCAGAATGTAACATCTACATCCAAGAATATGGAAATATTTCAGAGTAGGTCTTCTCCTAGGAAACAATTCATAGAGGGTCTTTTTAAATCGCTTAACTATCAGGGATCGATTTTAAGTAAAGCATATTGTGTTGACTGCTTCAGCCCAGAACTGAGTAGGTAGATGCGATTCGCTGAGCATTGAGCGAGCCGCTTCAATGATAGTTCGATTTCTTCTTTCAGCAACACCGTTTTGCTGAGGAGTTCTTACTGAGGAAAAGTTGTGAGATATACCTTTTTATTCAAAGAAATTTACCAGAGTACTGTTTTTGAATTCAGTACCATGATCACTTCTTATGGAACGAACAATTAGATTGTTCAAAACTTCCATCCTTTTGATAAAAGAAATTATCATTTCAGGGGTATCACTTTTGGATCGAAGGAAGAACACCGATGTGTATCTGGAGTATTCATCAACAATCACCAAAGTATATTTCTTTCCAGAAATAGATTGGACATTGACAGGTCCAAATAGATCCATATGGAGTAACTGAAGAGAAGCGGTCACTGAAGAAATTTGCTTTGACCTGAAGGAGGCTTTTGTCAGCTTTCCCTTTTCACACGCTGAACAAAAACATTCCTTTGTAAAGGTATGATTTGGGAGGTCTCTGACTAGATCTTTTTGAGATAATTCATTTATTGTCTTAAAGTTGAGGTGAGAGTGTCTTTTATGCCATAACCAGTTTATGTCAGTGTATGCTTTAGAGATAAAGCACATGTTCTCAGAGTGAGAACTATTCATATTTATGACATACACATTTTCCACTCGTTTGCCTGTTAACGCTCAAAAGATTGTGCTTTAGTCCTTCAACGTAGGCAACACGAGAAAACGATGTGGCTCCGTTGGATAGAATTCCATAACCTTTAGTGTTTCCTTTGCCATTTCCACCAAAGGTCACTGATGGACCAGCTTCTTCTTTGTAATCAGAGAGCAGAGATTTTCTGCCAGTCATATGCCTTGAGCATCCGCTATCAAGATACCAGATACCTTTGGCACCCTACATACAACAAAAGGTTAATTGTTAAAGGTACCCATACTACTATGGGTCCTGCTTGGTTAGATAAAGGATTGGCGGAGGAGCTACTAGCTGAAGAACTCTCTTCAGTGGATATCTTCACCTTTGGTGGTTTTCCAACCTTGGTGGATTTCACTCTCGCTGATTTATCAGCTTGAGCTACTTTCTTTCCATGAGCTAGTTTATCAGCTCTAGTAGCGTTAGGACATTTACTTGCAATGTGGGTAGTTTCACCACAATGATAGCACTTCCTCTATTTAAAGGGTTTGGAATTCAGAGAGAAAGCAGGAACTTTTTCAGGGATAGGAGCAAGAATTCCTTTATCCATAGTCCTTTGAGGTATAACAACCTTTTCACGGGTAGGAGTGAGATCGATCTTAATTCTGGGGGTTGATCTCTGAGAAAAGTCAGAGTCCTTCCTCCCAGATTTAGATTTTCTCTTTGAGGATTTCTTGTTCCTATTTTGAGCGATCTTATTCTTTGGAACTTGGTCAAGAAACTTGTTCTTGATCACTTTCTTAGGATTTATCACGGGCAACTTTTCTTTAAAAGAAGAGGAAGAAGTTGAAGAAGAAGGATCAGGGATAGAAGAGACAAACATTCCAAATTTGAGCATGGAACGATCATTCTATGATTCTTCCTTTTCAGGATTATAGCCTAACCCACTTCTTATTTTCAAAGGTATTTGGGCATTGATGATCTCATTGACTTTATCAGAAGCCTTACACCATCCTTCGATGGTTGTCTTTTCAGACTTGAGATCAGCGATAGGCTTTTCCCTATCAGCGATAGCTTGCTGCTTCTCAATGCTTATGGTTTGATTAGCAAAGACTTGGTCCTTGAGAGTTTCCTCAATTTTAGAAAGTTCTTTGATTCTTATATGGCAATTTTTTAATTGCTCAGATAGATCAGTGTTAATTTTCTCGGCCTTAATCTTTCCATTTAAAGCGTTATAAAAATCAACAGTCATAGCATCAAGAGCTGACAAGTTATCACTTTCAGAGAGTAAAGAGATAGTAGGAATAGTTTCCTGAGTAGAAGGGGACTCAGAGGAGGAAGTTTCAGTTGCTTCTTCAACGTCCTCTATTCTTGCCATTAGACAGAGGAAGGCAAGATCTTCTTCATATGAACCAGACTCTTTAGAGGTCTTGGCCCATTACTCTTCAGCGTCCCAATCAACTTCTTCAGCGATAAGGCCTTTGCCTTTTTGCTGGTGTTTCTTCAGATCCTTGTATTTGTTTTTTCAATTTCAAATACTTCTCCTTTTTATCAGAGGTCTGGGAGGTGGTAGGAGCTGCAACTTTCTTTGATCTACATTCACTAGCAAAGTGACCCTTTCGCTGACAGTTGAAGCATATAGTTGAGGCTTTCTCAGCGGCCAATGTTTTTTGCTTTTCAGAGTCAGAGAGATTTGAAGGTTATCGAAAGTTGCTCTTTCTAGCGAATCTTTTAAAATTATTAGTTAAGAGAGCTAGAGAGTTATCATACTCAGAGATGTCAGCATCAGTGAGTTGATCTTCTGAATCAGTTTGACCTAAATCAGTGATGGAGGTAATAGTGGATGAAGAAACATTTTTAGGAGGAGTTGCCTCTGAAGTCACAAGTGCCAAAGAAGTACTTTTGGCACCTTTGAGTTCATTTATGAGGTTCTTCCTCAGAAGTTGAGATTGTTCCTCATGTAAGAGCATTCCATACAATGCACTTAAGGACAAAGTTTCAAGGTTCTTTGACAGCTTTAGACATGTAGTGTACACTGCCCATTGATCGGGTAGTGCCTCCATGAATTTGGTCAGTATTTCCGCGTTAGAGTACACTCTATTTACTGATTTAAGATCAATCAATAGACAATTGAAACGCTGATGAATTTGAGAAAGCGTTTCACCTTTATGATACATAAAACTCTCATATTGTCTTACAAGATTTATGCACCTGGTGACTTGTACTTCAGAGGTTCCTTCATATTGAATACATAGAGTATCCCACATGGCTTTAGAAGTTCTCACTTTCATAACAGAATGATAAACTTCATCTGGTAAAGACATTGCTATTATTGATCTAGCTTTTGAGTCAATAGCAATTTCTTTCTTATCTTCTTCAGTCCATCGGTTAGGAGTTTTAACGATACTCCTTTCAGGGATGGCTGGAGTAGTAGTGGTGGCAGGAACACCAGCTACAATATTTGTAGGAACGAATGGTCCGTTTTCTAGATAGTAGGGAATCTTTGGGTCAGATCCTTCTAGAAACAGAGACATTCTTTCCTTCCATAATGGAAAATTATCATGGCTAAATCTTGGAGGTTTAGCTAAAGATCCATTATCGTTGTAGTTCGTATTAGGGTTTGTCATTTTAAAATAGTTTGATAAGAAAAATATTTTAAAGATAAAAGAAGCAAACACTGCTCTGATACCACTTGTTGGTCCCTAATGGGTCTACAAGTGTTTAATAAATAGTAAACAGTTTGTAGAGGGGGGGGGGGGTTGAATACAAACACACAGATTTTGGTTTTTAAATGAGTTTATATATCATAAACAAATTTACAGTTACAAGCGGAATAAGAACAAGTTTAAAACCTATTCTATTGTAACTAAGAAACACTAAGTTTGATGCACAAGAAGAAGGAAGAAAGAATAAAGAGGGTTTAGGTTTAGAAGGAAGCATGCATTAAGATGAATAAGATATCTTCATCTTATTTATACCCGTTTGCATTTAATGCAAGACAAAATGTACATGCCACGTGTTAAGCTTGGATAGGAAGCTTGTCCTTGCAAATAAGACAGCCATGTTTTTGGCCGAATATGGACAGTACCGTATCAGATATGATGGGGACATAAGAGACAATTCGTACGTCCTTTTCTGACAAGGTATTAGGTTTGACTTTTATGCATCGAGGATAAGATCAATCTTTAATCTTGTAAAGGAAGCTTCATTTGATCGCTGACTCTGAATCTTTAGGGATGAATCTTCAGTATCGCTGAGGCTTCACAAGACTTCACACTTTTGATTAGATAATCGTTGCGATCGCTGAACCGCTTCAGTTCACTTAGCTGATTATCTCTTTCTTCAGCTAGGGTCTTCAAC
The DNA here is from genome assembly GCA_036898165.1 of Silybum marianum. NCBI lineage: Eukaryota > Viridiplantae > Streptophyta > Magnoliopsida > Asterales > Asteraceae > Silybum > Silybum marianum. The sequence goes on from CM072529.1 coordinate 33,950,530, forward strand.
TTTCGCTGAATGGTCTTCTGGTGTGATAGCTGATCTTCAGATTTTCAGAGATAAGCTTGTTGTTCCTTGATCTTCAGCAATCGCTGATAGTAATCAGCGTATGCTATCGCTGAATATTGAGAGAAGCTTATGCAATGGAATTTCACTAAGTATATAAAAGGACTCATATTCAAATCATCGAGAGGAGTTATGATCAACAGACAAGTTGATTGAGTTCTTGGTAACTTATTAATTGAGTTTCAAGTTTTGTGTTATTGTTGTTCCTCAACCTAACAAACGATAAACCATGATCAAATGACAAATGATTATGGTGTCATTCAACTATACCAAGGTTTGATTCTTTTTTATTAGGAATCGTGTTGAAATTCCGTTACTTAGGGGGTGTTTGTTTTAGCTTATCAAAGCAACTTATTGACTTATTCCGGTGTGGCACCGGTAATATGTCATTTTGAGTGTTTGGCAAAAACAACTTATGCGGTGCCAAACCGGTAATAAGTCATTTTTTAAGAAGTCAAAAATTGTAACTTATCAACTTTTGATAAGCACTTTTCCAAGAAGTCAATAAGTTATAAGTCAATAAGTTATAAGTCAATAAGCTAATCCAAACACCCCCTTATTTTTCATGTAATTCCAAGGTTCGAGCTTTGCAATGTTTAGGATCTTTACCAAGATTATTTTTGCTAAAACTTTTGGTTGAGAGAACCACCCTACCTGGATAGAATTACGATCTCAAATTCACATAAGTTATAAAATTTTTCCAGACAAATAATATTGTATTGATCTAATTTGACATTCCATGATCTAATATCAATATTTTTTCAAATACATGGTAACTTACGAATTTCTTCTTAAGTTTTTATAGGATGACACTCTTGATGCAAGTTTGGAAAGTGCAAAATTAAATCTTACTAAATATCAAGTGAATACTTTTTCCATATGCTAAAAGAATTAAGAACGTATAATACCTATCTAAAAAGAACCATTCTATTTGGTTGCCGTTATAATTTTAACTTGGTAATCTGTCCATAAAGAACCACGGGTTTTGGTAACCTTCTAAGAGATGTCAAAATGGTTTTCACTTGGTGCCATCACCATCACCCAAAAGGCTCAAGGAGACGTAGCTAAGCTCAAAACTATATATATAGAGTGACACCTCCCCGTGAATATTTCATGGTACTCTTCCAAATTCTAATCAAAGCTTCTGTAGATTGGAGGATGCGTTTATTAATAGCGGAATTTTAGGGGTAAGCTATAAGTAATTGTGTTCTGCTCCATTTACAAGATCACAATCTTTTCCATTTATCTCTGATTCAAACTAGTGTGGTTACCGCGTGTTGCGCGGTAGCGATACCGTTTTTAAGATAGCATTGAAGTTAGCTAAATAGGTCGATGATCACATTTTTATGTTAAGTTAATAAGAATCAATATTATATTTGATATATGAATCACATAATAATTAGTTGATAAGTCTTCTATATCATTTTTTATTATTATATCAAACTTTGTAATTGACTTAAACTTATAAAGCCATGTGTGACACCATTGATTATATCATGAGATGTACAATAATAATTGTTTTGTCATAATAGATTCCATATATATGTCCTTCATAAAATATTTATATTTACCAAACAAACACACTGTTGTTAAGTTATGTAAAACAAACATATATATATCTATACTATATATATAAGAGCTTAAATGGTTAAGTTGGAATCTTTAAGAGGTACATCTCTTTGTGCATAAGGTACAAGTTTTGAAGCTAAACCACTATCCTAAAATACCTCCACATTTTCAAATATATCATTAAAACCAAATTGTTTTTAATTTTTATATTACACTTTACACCCTTATAATAATTTATTTAATTTAATTTATATCCCTTCCTTTTTCATTTTTCATTTTACACCTTAATCATATTAACATAAATAATTGTATATTAACTAAAATATATTTGAAAAATACGTTTTTATTTCTACAAATTATACCATTATAACCGTTTCATCGATATCTTTAAAACGAGCCCAATATTGAATATATTTGGATCAAATCATATTATCAAATACAATAAATAACATAAATACGTAATAAATTAGTTTTAAAACTTACATTTTATACTTTAGAGTTATTTGTTTAATTTATTTATATCAATTATCTTTTCACTTTTCATTTTTCATTTTAAACTCTTGCTTATCTAAATCTATATATATATTCTATACTCCTTTATAAAAGATCACTTATAGTTACATTTTTAATGTAGATGGACAAATTTCACTATAATTTATCTATTTCAATATGAATTGTCGTTCATGGTAATCGATATATTAAAAACAATATCAGATAATTCACACTTGATAACCATGCAAAACCATAAAAATAAATAAGCTAACTAAGGATTGGAGTGTACCGATTAAAATCCCGCCGCAACGCGCGGGTAACCGGCTAGTATATATAATATCGATTCCAGTGTTACTTATATATAGTTTGACTTTAGCTTAAATAAAAAATTGATTTAATATATATCTATATCTATATATATATTATATATATAATTTTTTTCTATCTTTTATACATATTAATGTATTGATTTGTAAAAAAAATTTACATTTTAGTTATATATTGATTCTAATTTTAATATTATATATTGATTGTCATAATATTTTATTTTACGTGTTTATTATGATTATTATATGAATTCTAATAAGCATTTAAGTATGTATTATGTTTATTTATTTTTATTAGTTTTTAAGTGATATTAAATTGAATAATTATTTCATATATTAATGAAATAAATAATAATAAATATTTAATTATGTATATTGAGTATAATTTTATTTATATATTAATTTTAATTCTATTTATATCTATGTAATGATTTTAACTGATTAGTAAAAACATTTATTTAAAATTTGTATATTAATTCAAATATTATATATTTTATTTTCCTTGAAAATAATAAAATCAATATGTATGGTGTATAAAAAAAACAACTTGAATATATTGTTTTCTAAGTAGTATATATATATATATATATATATAGAGAGAGAGAGAGAGAGAGGGTTATGAAAATTAAAAATTAAAAATAATGGTCATTAATTATAATAAAATATATGATAATGGGTGTGTAAATAATAATTAATGCTGATTATTTAATAAAACAGGAGTTATGTAAATAATAACTAATGATAATTTATAATAGTCATTTAATCATATTAAATTATATAATTAGTGGTGTGTATCACTTATAGATAAAAATAACACTATCATGTAAATAATTATAAATTATAATTTATATTATATGAAAGTAATTTAAGTATTTTCTTTATGTATATCGATTGCAATGAGGATTTTTTTATGTGTAAAGTAATATTTAAGTGTCATGTAAATAAAATGATTAGTCAATTTAATATTTAAGAAAAATATAAAAGTTGAGAATAAAAAACTCTAAAATCTCAACAACAGAGCAAACAACACTACAACTCCAATTTCTCCAATCTCTGAAAATAAAACTTTTGAGATCCCAACCTCCACTGATAAAGATACTACTCTTCCAGAAGTTACTGTTTCAGAAAATTCAAGTATTTTCATAGCAAACCTAAAAAAAGATGTTGCTCAAAAACAATTTTTTTGAATAATAATGGTCAGATACATCAAATGATAATAAAGGAAGAAGAAAATGTTTATTGTTGACAATACATGGAGGAGCACATCCAAAAAAATGAAGATGAAAAGGTAGGTTAAATTTGTTAAAATTATTAAAAATAACATTCAAAATTCATGAATTTAATATATACATATTGAGGTTTGTTAAGTTATATCATAGATTTTAATATATATATTTAAAATTTTATTATTGAACCTTTGTTGCCATCAAAAGTGTATAACCATTGCCAAGAACAAAGACTCGATCCCATTGAAAAAATCTTAAAATAATATAGAAGAAAAAAAGTAAAAACAATAAATTATAAAATCCCAACAAAAGTCAAGAATAATACCTAAATTAGTATTCTCATAGTAAACCTGAAAAACAATCATGTTGAATAATAACATATCATAAAATAAAAAAACAAATCAAGTGATGAAAAACGGAAAAAAATTACCTGAAAAAACTATTGTAAAATGATGAATACAAATCATTTTTACAAATAAACGTTTGTAAAATGAAGAATACATCAAATGATAGATAGGGAGAATAATACCGATCATAGCAAACCTGAAAAATGATGTTGTTGAATAACAATAGTTAGAATACATAAAATGATAAACAGGAAGAAGAAGAGATTTATTGATAACAAAATATGGAGGAGCACATGGAAGAGTTTAGAGGTTTTACCTGAAAAAACTATTTTGTCGAAGATTAAGAGTTTGTAAACTGAATAATACATCAAGTGATAGAGGAAGAATAATAACGATATTAGTATTTTCATAGCGAACCTAAAAAACGATATTGTTGGATAATAACTGTTATAATACATCAAATGATAAAGAAAAAAGAAGAAGAAGAGATTTATAGATGAAAAAACATGGAAGAGCACATTGAATGGGTTTGGAAGTTTCACCTCCCAAAATGAAGATGAAAAGATTGGAGGTTAAACTCCTTAAAATTACCAAAACAACCTTATCTTAATGAAGTTCATGTTTTAAATATATGGACAAAAAGGTCTTTTACATATCAAACATTTAAAAAAAATCAAAAAACCAAGGAAAAAGAAAAATAGGCTTATAATGTTTAGAGGATGACACCTCAATGTGTTTGGTTTCTTCTTTAGAGGTTTATGCAATTCTTTACAAACTACAAATAATAATTGTCAACCAAACAAATTATCAAGTATTGAATGGAATTATCCGCATTTGTAAAATTGACAAAACCAATTCCAAGATGTCCCTTGGTATGAATCCCACATAATAAAGATATTGAGTTCTTATAACATTAAAATTCTCACAAATAAATGAATAGAACAAAGTGCAAAAGAGTAAGAGAAATCAAATACATGATGTAGCATAAATAATAACTTTATAACATTTAAATTCTCACAAATAAATTAATGGAACAAAGTGCAAAGGAGTAAGAGAAATCAAATACACGATGTAGCATAAATAATAACTGATAGACCAAACACATATTAGACTTTCCATCAGAAAATAATTGATTCAAAGCATATGCGCCTTAAAATGAAACTTGCTTATTGTTGATCATGATTAGCACAAAACTTCCATGGACAAATTCCTATAAAGACTTAAAAATACATTCCATGTCGACGTTGGCACTCGATTCTTTTATACTCACAACATACAAACAACAATATTAGATATGCAAATATTGGAGATTTTAAACTTGACTTGGTTCTTATATATACTATGTGTTGAGAATTTAAAAAGGTTGTATGTTAAATATTCCTTTAATGTGTATAAATGTAATTATAATGCTTATAAATGTAACTATAATGCTATCCGTTGAGAATGTGAAAAAGTTGTATGTTAACCTATAATATATAAATAGAAATTGCAAAAAAAAATCAAAAATTGAGAAAAAAGGATTTAGTGATTCTTGTGTTTAGAAGCCGCCACCCAATACCATCCGGTTATTCCTTTAATATATATATATAGATTTTAACATTTTCAATCTTCGTCTTAATATCTTTTCAATATCTCTCTCTCTCTCTCATCTTTACTTGTTGTTGTGATCAGATGTTCTCTTCAATCGACTGCTTTCTTGAAAAGACATATTTAATTAGGGTTTTCTTTATTACGAATGATTGATTTTCTGTATTGTTTGATAAAGTTTCATGATTGAAGTGGTTCCTTTCTTTGAAATTTCTCTGTTTTCTCTAAATTTTGATTATCAACTCGGTTTGTTTAATTAAAATTTCCAGGAAGTCGATTTGTTTTTCAACTTATGTGTCGATTATTTTTATTACTATATTTCGTTTTTATATTAACTTGATTACTTTTTTCTTGATTACTTGATTGGTTTATTGATTTTTCTGGTTTGTTTCTCAACTCCTTTAGTTGATATCTTATTTTTTTGATTTCTTGATAATTTCTTGACAACATCACATGACTCCCAATCACATTGAAGCACATGTAGAACAAGGATGACCATGAATACATGATACCAACTGACCAACTTTTACTACAAAGATTACCTACAAAAATGCATAACTACTTACCAAAAAATCGGTGGGTGCCAGTTGGAATAAAAAAGAGGTATACATTTGTAACAGAACTAGTTGGAACCCCTTAAAATTGAGAGATTTAGCTGTCATCTTTCTTTTCTAATTTTTCTTAATTTATTTGGTCATTTTATTTGTCCTGTCCAGTTTTGTCTTATCCTGACTTGTTCTGTCCTATTTGTCTGGATACCAAATACACCCGTAGTTTAATTGTTTTTAATCTTTCAATTGTTTTATGGTCATTTGATATCATTTACATCCTATGGAACTTTAGCCTCTCTTTGTTTACTTATCTATAATATATCAACTCTTTGTTTACTTATCTATAATATATAAACTCCTTATTTCTTTTGGTTCAATCAATTTAGTTGGGTTACGAAGACTTTTGCCAAATTTCTTCTTTATGTACTCAACAAATTGGCTCAAAGTGTCGTTGTTTCTTCAACCCTTCAAATTTTATGAAGTTTGAAAAAGATGAATCGGGGAGAATCTCCATTCTATCTTTTTATTTGTACGCTATGCGCACGGTGAGGTTTTGCATATTTTTCAGGGTTTATCTCTTTTATTCTTGTCAATACAATTTGAATGTTAAGATTATATAGATAGGTAAAACATAAAACGAGGTTCAAATACGAAGGCTAAATATCGTGAGAGTGTAAGAAGGGAAGATTCATATGTGAATCATTGAAAAATCCATTTGAATATGCATATATGAATCCCTATGAATAATATGTAACATCTAGAATTTTTTGGATTTTTTTAATGATTCACATGTGAACCTTCCATTCTTACCATCATGATATTTAGTCTTCTTTTTTTGAACTGGCCCCACACGCAACATACATAAATACATATATTTTATCGTTTTTTCTCCCCCGTTGCAATAATATGCGTCTTCCTATATGTATAGGTTTCTCTTACTCAGGCCAGAATTGATATGAGTGAGCTTGATGAGGATTCTGATGGTTTCCTTCAACCACAATTTATCTTTAATGTACGTACTCTGCCACAGTTTGTTCCTTCATTAATGAATTACTAGAAAATAATCTTGTTTCTTTCAAAACTCTCGTTTTATTTTCATTTTTGTAAACATCATAAGAAAATCTTAGGGGCTATTTGGTTGGTTTTCCATTAAGTGCTGTATGAATAGAGTTGTCTGTGTGGGTTATTTTGTTTGAAAGGGATTTTTCATAGACAGAAGTAATGTGCTTTTTAATTTGAAGGGGCAAGTTTGGAAAAAAAAAACTTGGCTTTCTGCATAAAGCTCCCTTTAAAAGCTTACCGAATAAGCCACTTTATATAATTAAGCCAATACCAAACAGACATGTATAGTGACGGAATAAGCTGTGAGTCCCATTAAGCTAATTCAGCTGCAAAGTGCTAACGAACATACCCTTATTTAAACTTGCTGCCAGGAGATGGAGGCTTATATCAGAGGTCTTATTCCTAACTTGGCTCAGTTTCGCGATATGCCTGCAGAATTTATTCAAATGTATTGCCACATAGCTCCTCACAAATTCTTCTTCTTTTGTGACTCCAGTAGAAGAGGTTCGTTTCTTTTCCTTTTTAAGGATCAACAAATATTCCGCATTTGTATTTTGGATTCTGGTATTTTGAGACGTATGGGATCGTTCACGATAGTCTTTGGAAAGTTTGAACCGTTAAAAAGGAAAAAGAAAATATGGCTTAGACCTTGTAGTCGTTACGTCCCCCTTATATCCATTTTTTCAATTTTGCGGCGTTCTTTGTCTCTAGGGATTTTCAGTGTTCATCTTTGAGGAATTATTTTATCCACAGGAAGGCTTGCATAAAGAAGATTTTGCTCAGTAATTGTCTTCAAGAACTAATGGAACTGCACCAGGTATTACTAACTGAACACTTTCTTTCTTTTGGGAATTTGAAATCTCTGAACTTTCGTACTAAATGATATTCATTATGAATGGTCTGGTTATTCATTATGAATAATTGTAAGTTCAGAGATGCATAGTAAACTATTCAAGCAGGAGAAGAGAAAAAGATCATTCTCTAGACAGAATAGTGTGTGAAATTGGTTATTCGTTGTTTACCATGAAAACTACACACACATACATACATATATATATATATATATATAGAGAGAGAGAGAGAGAGAGAGAGTAAAGGAAGGTTCATTTGGTAACCTTGAATATTTTAGGAACCTTGGAACCACCTATTTTATGTAGTATTCATGATGAATAGCCTTTAATAATAAGGAATATTATTCAATCATGAATATCTGTGTTCTCATCATGAATATTTATTACTTTATACACCATGAAGAGAGTAATAATATTTTGATCCATTCAAGCTACATTAAATATGTGTTCTTACTAACATTTGTGCTTCCATAATATATTATGGCAATTTTCCCATGCGTTCCTCAATCTTTGGTTACTGCATTTTTTCCATTGTTGATCATTATAGGCAACTGATGAAGAAGGTGATCCTGACCAGAATGATAACTGGTTTTCACTAGCATCTGCACAGCGTATATGCGGTAAGCTCACTTATTATCTGATTCCAACACACATATGGTGCTTTATTTACCTTTTTTTGGATATTAGGAACCCGGGAACCGTCCATAGTGCACCATGTGTCTCTCTTTAGGGTGAATATTCATCATGAATAACATATTCATGATGAATATGGACGTGTTATTCATAAAGTTCCCCCTTAGAAGCTTACTGAATAAGCCACTTTTTATATCATTAAGCCACTACCAAACAGTCATGTATAGCTGACCGACACTAGCATTCATCCACTTGGAGATATTGAAGTATGGGAGCGTTGTGCGGGCGGAAGGGAAAGGGGTCGGCTGTATGGCGTTGGTACGTGTTCGGATCCGAGTGACGTGGTAACTGGTTCCGTATAGATATCTTAGTTGATTATGGTATTAATTTGGTATAATATTAGATTTAAATTGACTTATATAGATATATGTATGGATATTTATGTACGGATTTGTAAGAAAATCTATTGTTGAATTTTTGGATTTTGTATGTGATATTATATATATATATATATATATATCTATACTACCTTAATATTGGTTTGAGCTAAATGTCTTAAATACAAATTTTCATGCATAAGTTACAAGCTTTTAAAGCACAAAATCATCAAATCTCATAATTATAACTTACAATGCACAATGTACAACTCTTAAATGCATAACTATATTAAGACATAAAGTCTGGGTTACTTTTTTTAATGCAAAGTTGTTTTTGCCTATTAAGGCTCCCGCTCAAACGTATCTTTTGGAAAGGTGTAGGTTTTGAATTTTGAATTTACATTTCAAATATTTCTCAAAACCCTCATCCTCAATGCATGTTAACATAAAGAAGGGATTTGACGAATTCTTTTGAATTATTCCAAAAGTTTATTTCTTTTTCTTTATCTCTCTCAATTTTTTTCTTAATGTTTTTGGGTTAATTTCTTGAGAGATTTATGATTTTGGTTGTGTTTTTAACAAATTGATGAGCATGTGGAAAGGGAGATTTTGAACGAGAAATCACTTAAGCACCATGATATCTTCATATTCAAAGAGGTACACTTAAATTTTCCATCATTAGATTTTCGTTTATTTCGAGTTTAATTCCTTAAGACTTTGGTTTTCATTGCTGGGTTTTCTTTTTTTCCCAAGAAAAAAACGTCAAGCATGAAGAAAATCTCGATTAGGCTTGTGGGTTTTGGTGCGATTTTTGCTATGAAATTGATGATTTAAGAAGTACATATATGGATCATCTCTGATCAAGAACCCTAATGGATTTTTTCTTTTACTCTTTTGATTGATTTTCAAATGTCAAAAACACTTGACTTTTTTAAACAGAGTGAGTTTGTTGATGATTGATTAATGTTGTGCAGGTGTTGTTAACGGAGACCCATCTTGTCATAGTCATGGAGTATGCTGCCGGTGGAGAGCTTTTCGAGAGAATTTGCACCGCCCCGTAGATATGGTGAAGATGAGGTATTCCAGTCAAATCACTTTGAAGAAATCGTTAGATAATTTCAGAGTTCGTAGGCCAAAACTTCTTAGAATCGAGTTAGTTTGTTTCTGATGTTTTCTTTCTCCGGTGAACTTTTCAGGCAAGATTTTACTTCCGACAACTCATATCAGGCTCCGTGGTACTACCCCTTATTTTTAATAAGACGCCTCTTTAATACACGATTCATTCCTGTCAAAAATCTTGCCATTTGTGTACATGTGAGATAAAGATGTTGCGTGGGCCTCCTTTCCGGCAACTGGCGACCCACAACCATTCTTTCCGGCAACCGGCGACCTCCTATAAATGTCGAGCCAGAAGCTGCAATGCCGATTTGTAGATCGATTTTCTATAAATGTATCCATTTTCTCCCTCTTCTATGTGGTATCTTTTTATGCATCGATTTTCTCTCTTTTATGCATAGATTTCTTCTCCTAGGGGTGTGTGATATTTTGATTGGAATTGGAATATAAAAGGAAAGGATCTTTCATGAAGTAGGGATTTTTTTTTGGGATAAGAAGGGGTTTTTAGGAAAAGAAGTAGGGTTTCATTTTTTTTTGGCAGAAATACTGGTTGTCATCATGACTTTGTTTTGTTTTTTGGATGATATTTTCATTATGATTACCATGTTTAATTTTTTTTATGTGTTTTAAAAATATCATTTGATTTACACTGTTGAAGGAAACTTACCCCAAAAGCAATTAATTTTGTTCAAAGACATGTAATTTTAATATTGTGAAACCTTTTGGACCGGTTGGTCAAAAAAACCCAGAAAGGACCGATTATCGAAGTTTCTTTCATATCCACAGTTAAAATGGACCGATTTATTTCATTACAATGATGTCTATCATCTTTATTGACTTCAAATAAAATTCTCAAGTATTTATGAAGATTGTTTTATATTTTAGATAAATAGTAACAAGAAAAAGCTACACTATTATTTGAAGGTATAATTATTGGAAAATTGGGATCTTAACGGAGATATTGGAATTGGCAAGTCAAATATTTAAACAAGTCTTAGGCCTTGTTTGTTTTTTCATTTTAAGCTCTTAATCACCACTTATGTCTGATTCGTTTAGACGTTTCATAACCATTTCAGAACTGAAATCACTTCAGACTTCAGCACCTCTTAAAAAACAAACGCCACCTTATTGTCTTATTGGGTTATCTATTGAGAAGATTCATTTTTTGAAAGTTAGTGGATGGATAAAAAAGATGACGATAATACCCTATTACAAAACTATAAGTTGCATTGAGAATAATGTTTTCGAATTGGATTTTAGGGATCTCTTATTTCTTCAAAATGAACTAAGTTGTAGAGATGAGACTAAACCCTATTTTCATAATGCCCTAAAAATCTTGGCTTCCGAATGTTGTGTAGCAAAAACTACGGACTTAGGGGCTGTTTACTAACCGTTGACCAGGCTAACTGGGTCAGCAAATCTGACTCGGTCAGCAATCAGTGCGTTTACCAAATCACGGATCTGACCGATATCTGACCGGGATGCTGACCGAGATCTGACCGAGCCAGTACCAAAATAATGCTTACCCGGGTCAGATTTTTTTTTTCCAATGTGTGCCCCTCCCTCTTTCTCTCTTGCGATTAGGTTTTCATCCCCCTAACCGAGTTGGCTTCATCCGATAAGCTCTCCGACGGCGCCATTGTCGGAATTATCATCGGAGCATTGGCGGGTTTGTTGTTAATTTTACCGATTTTATACTTTTTGTGTTGTAAAAAAATGAAGCAAAAGAGGAGATAAGCTCGAACGAAGTGAAGCAAGTAGATATGGAGATACCGGCTGCCGACAGTGGTTTTCCGGCGGCGATGGACGGCGGTGGAAAGGTTAGACTATTGGAAGTAAGCAAGAAGAAGAAGAAGTTGAAAGGAAAAAAAGATAAAGTAGGAATAGAAATTGAAATAAAAATAAATAAGATAACTTTTATATTTCAATTCCAAATTTAAAATATCAATTTTAGTTAAGAAAATCTTTTGAAGTCCGTCTGACATTCCAGAAAGCATGATTAAAGATTTTTATATTAATAAAATAATCATAGATTTTTGGTAGTAAATTGATTTTAAAAGAATTATTTATTTATTAAAAATAAATGTTTATACTAAGGTCATAATGGTCATTTTATTGATGGTCAGCACTTATTTAAATATTTGGTAAACGCTCTTATTTCAGAAAGCACTTGCCTGGATCAGCACTTACTCGAGTCAGCACTCTTACCCGAACAGTACTTACTCGGTAAGAGTTGGTAAACGGCCCTTTATAGTTCGCTAATGATGGAAGTAGTGACTAAAGAAGAATGATTTTGAATCAGTGCAATGAAAAATCCGCAATCAAGAGAATTAAAAGAGAAACGATAAACGTTTTGAAATTTTTTACACCCTTGCAACGCACGGGTACACAACTAGTATATATATATGGGGGAGGGATCAAATGAGAACCACCCCTCCTTAAAGGAACAAATTGTGGACCATATATGATGTGAGCCCCACATAATATTAAATCATAAATGATTTAGTATTACGTGGGACCCACATCATATGTGATACACAAATGTCCCTTTGTTCCTTTAAAAATGCAAAGTTCTCATTTGAAGCTTCCTCTCTCTCTCTCTCTCTCTCTCTATATATATATATATATATATATATATAATAATAATAATTACAGGTTAAAATGCATATAATATAAACCGTCGGAAAGTTGTCGGTAAAATAAACCGTCGGAAAGCGGTCGGTAAAATAAACCGTCGGAAAGCGGTCGGTAAAATAAACCGTCGAAAAGCTGTTCGGTAAAATCAACTGTCGGAAAGCGGTCGGTAAATAAACCGTCGGAAAGCTGTGGGTGTAAGAAACCGTCAGAAAGCTGTCGGTGATATAAACCGTCGGAAAGCCGTCGGTGATATAAACCGTCGGAAGGCCGTCGCTAAAGCCGTCGGAAGGCCGTCGTACACATTACCGACCAAGGTTTTAGCGACAGTTTGTTCCTATCGGAAAACCGTCGGTAAAAGGCATTTCTGACGGTTTTCCGATGGTTTTCGTAGTCGGTAATAGCCTATTTTGTTGTAGTGACATGTTTAAAAATTACTCAATTCGAACATTATATAGCTCAAACAAACAATTATTAAAATTACTTAATTCTAACATTATATACTTAAAATAAACCACTAACGTATTTTAACATTATATTGGAGCAAAATGTGTATTTCGGCCCGGACACGCAAACCAGCCCACACAGGCTGTCAATTCCCAACGTGAGAGCATACCTGACTCACTCCGGCAAGACGATTGTGAGGGGGCCTGGGATCGAACCCAAGACCAACGGCCTATTGGTGCAAACATCTTCTCGCCCCTTAACCAACTGAGCTACACGCCATTGACATTTTAACATTATATAATTAAATAAACAATTGACATGTTTTTAATATTATAATATTATAACCAAAACAAACCCATAATTAAGTAAACCCATTTCTGTTTATTTCTTTATTTTTTATTTTCAAGAAAATGGAGGCTTATGGATGAGGAGTGGTAAATAAACTTTTTAGGATTCTATTTATGGGTTAAATGCAAAAGGGTTTTGTTTGTTTTGATGAGTATATTAATAATTGAAAACAAAGATATCAAAACATAAAAGTAAGATAAAAGCATGCTTTCATAGCATCCATCGGCTTCAATTCTTGTGAATTATGCAGTTTGTGGGGAACCCAAGTGTTTGTAAGTAGAAAAACATTGATTAATTATATGATATGGTGAAATTACTTGATGATTTAGGTTTATATAGAAATTTGGGTTAATGGTATTATGGTATATTGCAGCCAGGAAGGGAATGGATAAATTTGTACGTGAGTTTTGGTATAAAAAGGGAGTGGATATATTTGTTATTTGTGTAAAATAGCAAGGGTATTTTTGGAAGAAAAAAACAAAAAGTTCCTTGACTTTTCAAAACCTTGCTTATAATACTTTATCAATAAGCTACTTATAAACTACCTTAATAGTCATACAAACAAGTACACTAAATAAATGTAACTTACTATCTTATTTTTACCAAATAACGCCAAAATAATATATCTACTTCTATTAGGGAGTATGGTTGTAAGTAATGATTAATCTTATAAACGAACACCCACTATTAGACAAATAATTTCGTGTATTAATTTAAATATAGGAGTTTGATAGGAGATTTTTTTTAAAAAAAATTGGTTAAAAATCATAAAATAAATTATTAAATATTACTTCAATCATTCTTTCTACAGTTGGATGTGTTCATTACTAGTGTCGATCCATTATAATGTGTAATCGATCGATTTTGATGTGTTCTTGATTAGTTACGGTTGATTCCTGTCTAGTATCGATTAAAGCTAAAAGTGGTAGTCTATGGTTTTATACACACAAACAAATAAATTAATCGATAGATTCTCGATGAAAAATGAAGGTGGTAGGTTATGATTTACCACACATAAGCACATGCCAAGTCTATGAATGAATTCTCGACCTTTTTCAATGGGTGTTGGGTTACGGCGATGAAAAACACACTGCAATACTACGTTGAAAAAAAATGTAGAAGAAGGTGATGTTGAGTTACAGACTTACAATGTTGAGCTATTGTACACACTTGAATTTATATGAATATTCATAATGAATATAACGTATATGTATCATTTTACGTTAAAAAAACAGGTAAACAGAAAAAAAAAACTATATCGAGATAGATGTCGTATCAAAAAGCATGCAATTCTTGTTTTTTTGACGTAATTTGTTTGATTAAAATATTACAAATAATAAGATAATTTATTTTAAACAATAAGTGGGTAAAGTTTTTAATTAAAAAAGAAACTAAAAAGTCAATTAAGGTAGAGATGGGATTGAATTAACTTCTTTTTTTTAACCCTAAAATAAAAAATTGAGTAACACCTTCGTAACTATTCCTTTTGACGGTATGAAGATGTGCATATGAGTAATTAAAGTTGTTTTTCTTTTTAATGCATGTGTTTATGTTATGCATATGTACAAACCGGAGATATTGCTTACAAACGTATATGCATATGTGCATACCATTCAAATATTCATTTTGAATAATGCTTATTCAGTCTGAATAATGGTTATTCAGTCTGAATAAATATTATATTCAGTTTGAATATTTGTTTGATTATTCAGTCTGAATAATCTACATTCAGACACACTCTCATTTGTCCTCATGTTCACAACTAAATTTGAGTTCACATTTGATCGAGGGATTTTGTGGTCGAAGGTTTAGTGGTGGCTCATTACTTACTAATAATTAGGGTACAAAAATGCCTTGAACGTTTTATGATGTAAAGATTTATTAAGTGCCATAAAAGTATTTTGCTCAATATTCATTTATGCAAAAGATGTTATAATATTTAAAACCTGTGAACTCACCAACTCTTTGTAGTTGACCTTGTTTTATCATGCTTTTCAGGAGTAAGGGAGGTAAACCGAAATGTTTAGTTATGTGGACGCGTCAACATCAATCAAGTTTTTATTTGAAACTGTTTCGTTTAAACACTATGTTTACTTTATTTTGTTAAAATTTTGGGATTGTAAGATGTAATTCCGAATTTAATATTTTATGTATTTGAATGGATGATTGATGTTGTTTATGTCCTATTGCTATGAAATCGTGAGCTATCACGCCTCGTGTTTCCTCTTTAGCAGGGTGTGACAATTTCAAGGGATTTTAGGCTGTTTTGATCGATTTTTTTGAGGAATTATTGACCTTTTTGTGTTTTCTCACGACTCTGTAGATTTTTGAAGATCAAATTTAAAATTATAGAATGAATTTGATAAAAATTGATGGATGATTCGTGCTCAGGACTGAAAATCGAGCAGAATAGTTACAAATTTGTAATAAAATTCAGCGAATTACTACTCCAATTTGAGAATTTTAGATTTTTGGAGTTTTTTAATTTCTTGAGCAAAAATGGAGACTTAATTTGTGTTTGAAAAGTGTTTTAATCTCAATTTCGCACTGAACTGTATAACTTGGATGCCAAAATTTGCCTTTTTGGTGCAAAATTGATCAAAATAGAAGGTCTTTGAAGTTTCTGTTTGAACCTGTGTCCAATCCGTGTTCATCATCCATTCACGGATTATGAAGATAGCCTATCCTTGTTCATTAAGCATTCACGGAGTTTGAAGATCTTTGAAGATATCGGATTGACCAATCCGGGAAGAGGTGATCCGTGTTTCTTAGAAATACGGGGAGTCAATCCGTGAATCTTCAAAGGGCAATCCGTGATACTTTTTCAAATGGCAACCCATGAATAGTGTATATCTGAATCGAAGGGATCACGTCAATCCGTAATTCTTTATTTACAGATCAACCTAATGTATGTTTGATTTGAATCCGTGATTCTTCAAAGAAAGTTCCATGTTTTGATCCGTGAAACACATTGATTCCGTGTTTCTTTGGGTTCCGTGAAGATCTTCAATCCGTGATTCTTTCATAAGGCAAATCCGATATTCTGGTATTTTTTCTATAATGGGGAGGTACATAGTTGTAAAAAAAATCTATAGCGGGACCCACATGCTAAGTCTCAAGAGGGGGACATTGTTCATCGTAATCATTTTGCGTAAAAGTCAACCAGATATCCTCAACGATTGTTGAAACAGTTAACGATCAAAATGATAACGATCAAAAGATCAAAAGATCAATCTTCTAGATTTTGAACATGGCACTGAGAATTTGTTTCGATATATTTTCTAGATTTTGAACTGATAACGATCAAAAGATCAATCTTTTTGACGAAAAGTTTATTTCGAGATGGATTCTGCATATCTTGAATATATGTAGAAAATGATGAATAAAATAACCGATTTTCAAAATCAACTTAAACCAGAAAAAAAAATTCGTCTAAATTTCAACAGCTTCTGAAAGATGAAAGAATTTATTTGTCCAAAACCAGTGAAGAGATTTACAAATCTTCAATGGGCTCAGGATTTGCAGAAAGAAAAGAATGATATTTCTGAGGAAAACAAAGTTTTGACAAACAAGTTTTAAGAAATGTCAGACAAAATTTGTACTCTTGAGTCTGAAATTGATGAACATGTTTTAAAAATTATGTCTCTTTATGCAGCGAATCAATCTTTAGTTAAGGAAATCACTTATTTAGAAAAAAGAAATATATTTCAATATATCATGTTTTCATGCCACAAATGGTAAGCTTTCAAAGAAAATATCTGAACTTGAAAAAGCTCTAAATAATGAATAGAAGTTTGTTGAAGAAGAAATACATGTTTTTGACAATGAGAGAGTCAGCTTTAATACTGAAAGGAAAAGTTTTGAAAGCAAAATCAAATCTTGTGAAATGACCATTGGAAATCTTTCAAAACAGATATTTGGTTTTGAAAAAAGTTATTCTTTTGGAAAAAGAAAAGTTTGAGACTGAATGGAAGGAGTTAACAAAGACTACTATTGAGCTACATAAGAAGATTTCTGACCTTCAGAAATCATTAGATGATGAATGAAAGACTGCTGCTTTTGAGCAAAAGACAGTTACTAAGCTAAACAAGAAGGTTTCTGATCTTCAGAAGTCATTAGCAGATGAGCGAAAGATTGTTGCTTCTGATAAAAAGACTCTTATGAAGAAGAGGGCTATTATTTAAAATATTATATAACAAAAAGAAGCAAGTAGAAGTAGCAATAGCGAATGAGAAGAGTTCTTTTGATGCTTAACGAAAAACTCTTGAAGCGAAGGTTCTTACTTTGTCTCGACAGATTTATGAACTTGAAAAGAAATCTGCAGCTGAAAAGACCAATTTTGACAATGAGCTGACAAGCTTAAAAGCATATATGAGATCTGAGTCTGATATAGAAACAAATTCCTTGTTTCAAAAAGAAGTGTTTTAACAGAAGATTGATGTGCTTTCAAGACAGTTATCTGAAATACAAACAAAATTGATGAACGTTAAATTTATGAAATATAAAATGCAGATGAGATTTGATTTGATGGTCGAAGAAAAAAATATTTTTTCTACAAAACTGAAGGAGCTTGAACAATCTGACAAACTTAGTATTCATTGAAAGACTGGTTCAAGTTCTACTCCTGCAAAGATTTCTTTAACAACATCTGTCAAATCAACATATCAGATTCATCCTTCTAATATCTTTTATAATACTTCTACTGCTAGTTCAAATACTAACAATTCTGAGCAGGTGATGAAGATCTGGAAAAGAAAATCATTTGTTTCAAATATTAATATACTGCGCCATGTTTATTCATCTAAACATTTAATCAGTCTTCGCTAACAAAAGATGAGTAGTTCAACAAGTGGAACAAATGATTTTTTCAAGCGAACGTATGCAAACAGGTGGTACGGTACGTACTCTAACCCCAATTCTCAAGTGATATGATCTACTGTGAGAACATCTAATAAATGGTTCGAAACTTACAGTATTCCTCAAACCAATACTAACTTGCACGGACCCATAAAGGCTTGGGTACCAAAAACTTTTTAATCTGTTTTGTAGATTATCATGTGTCATACTAAGGTCAAATTATTCACGCACACGATTGACTTTGTACATGGTTTGAGGGGGAGGGGAGTATAGTAGACTCACTCATGATTCAAGGGGGAGTGAACAAATTCTTTTAACTGATTTTTGAATTGATAGGCAGTATTTTGATTTGAGGGGGGGTACTGATATATGTTATCTGTTGTATTTTTTTTGCAGGTTCATGGAAGATTGAATTTTGGAAGAAAATATTCAAAAATTTTCTAAGTGTTGAGTGATTCACGGGTTTGCCTAATTTGTGAAACTTCATTCACGGATCAATGCATTCCGTGAATCTATGTTTTGTTTTCAAGTGTTTTTCATTCACGGATAGGCCACTCGGTAATACTTTCATTTTTTCAAAATCATTGGTCTTACACGAAGTGTTTAATCCGTAATTCTTTCAAAGGAAACCATTCATGAATATGTTCAATACGTGAAACTTAGTGGTATTTTTAAGGTTTTGATTCACGGACCTTTGAGATCTGTGCTTAATGTGCATCATGTTTTTCGGATTGGCTTGATCCGGTATTCTCCTAAATAGAATATTACAATAGCCACTCTGTAAACAAATGAATCTGTGAATTGGAATTTTAACAATCATGTTAAAATTGGTTGTCCAATTGGATGGTGACACATGGCGTTAAGTTTTTATCCTTTAAATAGGATTTTTTTATCCGTATTTACCATTTTCATCTTCATCTTCTTCGAAATTTCACTCTGAGTTTGTGTTTTACTGAGTTCGACGAGTTTTTCTTGGGTTCTTGCAATTTTGAAATTCATTTCCTCAAACAAAAGGTGGGTTTGTGTTTTATAATTTCATTACTTCTTCTATATATCTTTTGTTTGACAGATTCAAAGATTTGGGATGAACAGTTACCAAGAACACTATATGTTCTTGTTGTTCTTGAAGATGTTCTTGATTTTCTTTTCATTTCTGAGTTTACAATTTTGTAATAATTTGTTAGTTGTTGATTCGATATGGTTATAATAGTTGTTGAGTTAGGGTATGATGTTTTGATTCTAAAATTTTATAAAATCAAAGTGTTTCTTGGTTTTTCAAATGATTTTTCACGGGTAGTTCAATCCGTATTATATTTGTTGACGGATACCCTAATCCGTTAATTTTGAAGTTTGTTTTTTCAATCTGTATTTGGCAAAAACAAGTTTTGGAAACTTTCTAAGGGAACAAACATAGATAAGCATACTCCGTGATTCTTTCTCACTTTTTGATCTGTGTTTGATTTGCGAAGTTCAATTCATATTTCTTTTAACATGGATAAGTGGAATCCGTGAATATTGATTTTTAATCCATGAATGTTAGTTTTTCAAAGCCAATCCGTGAATTTTGAGATACAATCCAATTTTTTTGACTAAATCAATTCACTCCGTGTTTCTCATTTTTTAATTTATTTTGGAGGGAAATCTTCAAAGGGCATGAAAGTTATATATTAGATATTAATTTTTTACTAGTTGTCACTTTTGTGTGAAGTGAATCAATTTCGGTATATTGCATTTTTTAATTTGATTTTTGTAGTTTAATTTTCAAATTCTATTTGAAAATTTTGAGATTAAATGTCTATCATTGTACAGGTAGTATGGAGAATGAGAATGTCATTGATCCACATCAGTCTGACGTTGAACATCTAGTTCCATCGGTCAGGTCTAATCATCCATCACATTCTATGAGTGCTGCAAATCAAGATGATGTATTGATGCCCAACATACCATACAAGTTGACACCAAATAACCACTATCTGGACTTTGACATGAGAACAGAATTTCCCGTTATCTTGGAGATACTGAAAGGACATCCACTCAGACATGCCTTAACTGGATCAAATGTTGTACCAGTTATCTATCTTATCTTAAGCGATACTGGCATACATTAAGCTATCATGTGAATGGAGATGATCAATATTTTGAAGGCTTTTTGGATCACTTCGTGTCAAGATTAATTGTGAGCCGTCTTCGTTGTATTCTATTACTACCAGAGTCAATCCATTATCCGGAGGAAAATGCCTATGATGAGTTTGTTTACGAAGAAGAGATGTTTGCAGATATCCGACGACTAGGGTACTCAAAACCATTATTTTCATCATCTACATTCAAAAGAAAGCGTTTGCCTTCCATATGGCATTTGTTGTTTAAAATTCTTAATCGGTGCATATCTTCGAATAGTATGGGTATGGATACCCGTAGTGGATCGTTCTTAGGATTCTTTCATGGAGTTGTATTCAACAAACACTATGATTACGTGGTCATTATCTAGAATGAGCTGGCAGATCTTGTACGTGTAGAGACAACAAAGCAAGCTAGTAAACTAATTCCATTTTAGAGATTCTTACAGTTGATTATGCGATCTATCATCCGGTCCAATCAACAAATTCCAAGACAATTAGATGCAGATATGGGTCCGGAAGTAGTGATGCATCACTTAAAGAGTCATGGCGAGATTGAAAATGTTAACAATATCAGGCCGATACCAGAAGCTCTATTGAACTTTGCAGAGTGTACAATGTGTAATAGAATGTAGGCAACTTCATATTCCTGTGGTCCAACTAGAACCAGAGGGACCTCCCTAGGGAATTTTAGCTAACGCTGGCGAGGGTCTAGACCTAGATGAGCAGGTTCAAGAACAAGGGGTGTAGAGGGAAAATGTAATAGAGAGGGTCCAAGGAGTGGGTACACCTAATCATGCAAGCTCTAGGTCAAGTTCATTCTCTTCTGATTCTGAGCATACTATCGATGCAAATGCAGCTTCTGATGATCATAATGATGATGATGCAAATGATGATATGCAAATGATGATGATAATCGTAGTGATGATGATGCAAATGATGATGATGATCATAGTGATGATGATGCAAATGATGATGACCATCCCAATGATGTTGATGTACTTATACCAGTTCTTGAGGAATCACTTAATATTCCTTTCGAAGAACGCATTCCGAGGCACGTTGGACGAGATTCTGAAGTCGTCTCTGGTCCAGATGTGAATACTACACCTGACAGCACTGCAGATATCTTTGCTGGAATATCTAATTTAAATGTTATTCATGTAGACTCATCTATACAATTGGGGGAAATAAGGAGAACTGAGGGAGTTTGTGATCTAAATGTTTGCATTAAGAATGATTGCAAGGAACTTGGAAGAGGCAATGGGTTTGAGAATCAAGCAAGCTAAAAGGTTCTCATTTTTTAATCTTGAATCCAAAGAGGGAGATTGTTGGGTTCTAAAATAGATTGTATTCAAGCTTTATTTCCTTGTTTTGTTGACTTTGATGTAAGGGTATAAATACCCATTCTCTTGTATGGAGATATACACAGTTGAATTTTGCTCTATGTAGTTTGACTTTTTCTCTCAACTTTGTTCTTATGATTTCTTTAGATTGATCATATTTTGGGAATTATAGAGACAATTGATCTTGATGACATCCCAGCAACAACAGAGGAACAACATGTTGAGCAAATTGTAGAGGAAGATGCTTAGATAGAAGAAGAAGTACATGTTGAACAAATGTTTGAACAAGATTTGGATGTTGCTGCGGATACTGATGAAAGGCAAGTAGAAGTCAATGATAGACAAATCGTGTTGTTTGTACCAATGGTTGAAAAGCCGGAGGTAGTGGAGATAGTGGAGGATGTGGAGAATGTGGAGGATCTTATCATGGCTCAAAACAAAGTGGTGAGAGCTATTGATATAATGTATAATAAATTCATGGGTTACATAGTAGAATATGAGGCATATGACTTTCTTAGTGAGCTTAGAAAAGAAGATCCGACTGGTGAAAATCCTTCCACCATTCAAACTTTTGAAGCTGAATTAAATACAACTTCATCTCAAGCTCAAGTTCCAACTTCAAATGTTCCAAGCACGTTTGCACCCAGATTTTCACCAAGCCCTATTCAACCTAATCAACCTTCTCAACCTCAATCTCAACAAGAAACCGGTTAAGGTTATGGTACTCAAAAGCCAGTTCTGACCTTTAAACAAAGACATAAACTAGCCCAGTTCAAAAGACTTCAATTGAAACTACCTTACCTTGAAGACCAATATGCTGATAGATATGTTAGTAGACTAAAAAATCTTGGTCAAGAGAATATGTGGGGTATAAGAAGAACCAATTTTAGAACAAAGTTTCTTTATAGCCGTTGATCCAAACTTCTTTCAGTGATTTGAATATGATTTTTCTATAAACTTAGTGAAAATCCAAGTTTGAGTTACTGTTCAGATTCGGTGATAGCAAACACTGATTGCAATCAGTGATCACTGATGTAACATCCCATATATATATATATATACTAAACCGGGTTAAAAGTACATAGAGCAACGAAGGTAATTTGCATAACAAACTATTTATGTTTATAGACCACCAAAAGTTAAGTTACATAATATTTACAACCAAAAAGTAACTATACAAAAGTGTGGTCTTCTATCAAGTTAGCCTTCAAAATCCATTCCTGGTCTCTCAACCCGGATACACTCCTAGTCAGACTTTAGAACCTGCCACGAAATAACAAACGTGGTTGAGCAATAACTCAGTGAACAGATCAACAATATGAATAATAAGCAATGTTCAATACGAATAATAATCAATGATGGATAAATGATGAAATGATAGAAATCATTTGAAATCAGAAAGATATAACAAGTGGGTTCACATAATCACCCAATTCCGTATTTCGTGTTATCAAGTTCACATAATCACCCGAATACACTAACACCTTGTTCCCAAAAAGGATGTACGGTCCTATGGGCATAGGTGAGAACTAGCAGTGTGGGCACAACACCCACTAGCCCTCGACTACTATTGAAGTATTCCTAATTCTGTTCGGTTCCTAGGATATCTATCCACCCCCATGGCCGGATCAAGGCCAGCGCACTCACCACGCATATACGAGGACGCCACAGTGATTATAGCCACCATGGAAACATCACATGGTCGGTGCCCCTGACCAAGTGTCTGAGTAAATAATAACAACAAATACAATGTAACGGAATCACAAGAATTGATCAATAATCTTTTATAGCAACAATCCATTCGCCCGTCAGCATTCGGAGTAAAACTCAAGAACCGGGACAATGGTCCCTATAAGGAACAATCAACCTTGGAACATTCCTAAGTTGTGCTCAACTAATGGAACACCAAATAGAAATCAAACAAGGAATAAGAACAATGAAAATCCAAGAATATATGATTATTGAAGTCTTTCGTACATCAAGTTTACCATTAAGTAAATCAATTTCGAATGGAATGACCTTTAACAATAGGTCACTCCCGTGTCAAAGTAATAAGAGATCCGTACCTTATATAGCCGAGAATCAAAGCAATATGCTCTTATGCCAATCGTTCCAATCTTTGCTAGTCGAATATCCTATTACAAATAATGTATACTTAGAATTGTAACAATTACCTACGTTTGTATAACCATCCTAATCTTATGTGTACCCTTCCTTATGACTTAATTAAGCCTTATATAAACCCTAATAACATATAATTCATTGTTAATGTTGGTGATTGGATGATAGGTATCAATAATTAAACATGACATTATATAGGAAATTCATCCCCTGCAAACATTTCAGCTTCTGTCCATCACTTTTGTGGATATTAACCTCATGCTTAGGAGCCAAATTAAGTGATACTCTCTGAATAAAAGTTGTAGATATGTGTGTTATGAATTCAGCTCAACAAGATTCATGTCATTTGAAGCTATGACCAATTCAATACGAAATTTTGCCAACAGTGTGTAAATCCCGAGTACATTGTGACCAGCTACTATAATTCACTGTTTTGACCCACTTAAACTCCGAATTAGGTCTCGGACTCTTCATGACAGTTGTAGTCGACATTCTAAGTTTTCCAAAGACATATTATACACCTTAATTGAATCAATGGTTGATTTTATACAAATTTTTAAATCCAACAACTGCTAATGTTTGCTACCATCAACATCAATTTATCACTATTCGAAGATATCATCCCTACCACTTGATTTGGTAACCATTCTAAACCATTAATTTGACAAAATTAGAGAATTTGGTTATGGTTTAACAGCCCCTACATAAATTAAAACAAAACCCACATGAATATTAGATTACTAAGCACCTAATTCAAGGATTTCAAAGTTCTTACCTTAGGGATGATTATAATATCATCAAG
Organism: Silybum marianum; assembly: GCA_036898165.1. Taxonomy (NCBI): domain Eukaryota; kingdom Viridiplantae; phylum Streptophyta; class Magnoliopsida; order Asterales; family Asteraceae; genus Silybum; species Silybum marianum. The sequence goes on from CM072529.1 coordinate 33,975,396, forward strand.
ACATTGATTCCTTTAATCCCTTCAAATTTTCAGCACCTAATCAACACATATTCACACACTTAGCATATGTATTACAACTAAATAGCATAGATTCAAGTTACCCAATGGTTTACCTTCAAGATTTGGCTTCAAAACCTTCAAAATCTCATCTTTACATCAAGATTTGAGGGTTAATTTGAGTGATGAAGCTTTTGTCCTAGGGTTTAGTTGGCGACGTGAAGAAGAGATGATAAGAAGATACAAATCTGAAAATGGTTTTGTTAATTTCAATTTTGTTTTTATATTTTTTCATTTTTTCACTTTTAGTCCTTCAAGTTTCCAGAATTGCAACTTTACATTGATTACTAAATTCTTTTACATCTAAGTTTAATTCTAGTTTCATTTGTCCATGTTTAATCCCTCTAATGGCCATTTTTGACAAAGTTAGTTTGGATTCAAGTCTGTATGCTTTATGTACAAGCATACAAAGCAAGGACTAACTCCAAACGCTAACTTTTCACTTAAAGTTCGTTATAAAACTCCAGTTATTATATTCCCCCCCCTAAAACAAGATTTCGTCCTCGAAATCTAAGTAAGGTAAGAGGACTTACAATTTTTGTAGAAATCCGGATACTCATTTTTGAACGATTCCTCTTGTTCCCATGTCGCTTCTCGGTAGTCCTGATTCTTCCAAAGGACTTTGATGTATGGAATCGATCAGTTTCGTAGTTTCTTTGACATTCGCCCGATTATCTGTTCAAGTTCTTCTTTATAAGAAAGATCAGGCTCAATTTGCTCAAATGGGTAATTGATTACTTGTAGAGGATGATAATTATACCCACGTAACAAAGAAACATGAAAAACTGTGACAACTGTCAAATTTGAGCTACCAAGTTAGCTCTTATTAAGTTTATATTAGTGTTATTTTAGATAAGTTATAAGAATAGGAGTTAGTTGGTTTAGAATGGCCGAAAAATCCTTAGCATTTCCGGTAGTCGCTTAAAATGTCCGGTTCCGACCCGTAACTATCTGAAACGTCCAATACAGTGCCAAATGCTCTAATTTATACCTAATTTATATAAAATATATAGTTTAGAATGCTAAATATAAAACTTTTATTTTTATATAATTTAAACACTTTTGGTTTTATATTTTGAAGGAAAAAGGTAAAAATTGAGAAAATGGACTTTTAATTACATTTTTTTGGGCTTGAAATAAATTTGTAATTTTTTTTAATGGACTTGGGTGGGGCCCATATCCATGGCCAGCCACTTCCCCCCCTTGTCCACATATAAAAACCATTTTTTCTCCTCATTTGTTCATTTCCAAGTTCAAAATTTCCTCTCATCTCTCTCTCTCTCTAAAACCAAAGGTCATAAATCAAAAACCCTCTTCTTCCATCACTATTTCCAGCCAATTTCAAGGGAAAACACCATCAAAAATTCAAGATTTTTCAAGAAGTAGAGGCTCCATACATCAATCAAGTAAGCACAAACATCCTTTTACCTTTTTCTTGTCATTTTTGGGTGAAAAACCCACTTTTCTTGCATTTTTAACCTTATTCTTCTAACCTTTGAATTTTCTGAGTTTATGGAGAGATTACACACCAAAAACATGTAAAAATGTTCATATAATGGTGGTAATCTATGACCCAAACAATAAAACTCAAGAAAATGGGTAAAAATCATGATTTTATGTGTTTTTGAACTACAATGGTGATTTTTGGTGCTGACAGATTCTATGCATGTGCAAAAGTCGTCCACTTCTTGCAATAAACATGTTCAAATGTCATGAATCTTCATTCTACAAGTTTATTTAGTGAGTTGGGGTTCTAATCCAAGTGGTATCACTCAAAAACATTGAGTTTTGACCCCCCAAATGCTCATAACAAGATGCATGTGCATCTGGAAGTTCAACACTAGGTAAACCCTACTTTGAACGACCATAACTCTTTGAATATTCTTCCAAATCACTTGATTTTTCTTCTGGAAGTTAATTTAATGAGTTATCTTTCAAATGCCACTGATTTCATTAAAAAAATATGTGATTTGAGGTTCCAATTAATTGAAACAAAACGAGTGTGCAAACTTTCAACCAATGACAGATTTGTGCATGCATGTTCAAATGGTCATATCTCTTTCAAAACTTAATGAAAAAGGATGATTTTTCTTTTGACAGTTGGTTTTATGAGTTATATTCAGTTTGCTAGTGGAATCACCTAAAAATATGGAGTTTTGACCCTCCAAACACTTAAAATACTTTAGGTGTGCAATCTGTGAAACCACCAGCAGCTAAACTCTACTTTGTGTGTTAGTATCTCTTTTGTTATTTTTCTTTAATGCATGATTCTTCCTCTAAAACTTTCTTTTATGAGTTAGGATTCATATGAATCCAGTTTCATTCAAAAATATGAAGTTTTGAGGCATTAACCAATTTATTAAAGTTAAATGTGCAATCTGTCAGCTACTGACAAAATTGTGCATGCAACTTCGTAGTGTCATATCTCCTTCATAACTTCTTCAAAATCAGTGATTCTTATCTCAAAAGTTTCCTTTATGAGTTATGATTCCAATCCAGCTGGAAATTCTAGAAAACACTGAGTAGAACTCCTCAAATGAGTGATTTACTAACATGGTGTAATCTGCCATGCCAGTTGTGACCCTTTGCATTGCATAAATTATTTGAATCATTTTTACATGTCCAAAATGCATCAAATTTGGTCACAATCACAATAACCCAGTACGATATCACATATAAAAATATGGGAAGGTATGTCTATAATATTCGTGCTCCGGTAACCCGTACGAATCGTGCATAACATGTTTGTACCCTATGCTTACCAGACTTGTACCTCGTACTAAAATGTGAGATCATATCTTACAAGGGGTCATACATTTACAAAATGAAACTAAACTTAACCTATTTTGTTAAGTTTATACCTACTAGGGCATGAACTTGAGAAATAAGACTTTAGGGGCCAAAGTGAAAATTGGGAAAATATAAATACTCCCTAAATTGTTGAAAATTGTATAAATCATACACATATGTTCTTCTTCATTCGCTTCTCTCTTGTTCCACGGTAGAAATTTCAAATTAAGTGAACATAATCATCAAAATACTTGGAATTTAGAAGATTAAGCAAAGAAATTCAAAAGGTATGTGCAGAAAACTAACCCTTCTAAGTTTAATTTCATGTTTATGTTAGTTTCTTTCAAGATATAAGTTCAAAATCTGTTTTGGGTTGAGGTTTATGCATGATTGGAGTATTTGGGATTGAATTATAAATCATAATGGTTAATTGTGGATTGAATAGAGATTAGGTACGAGTTCTCTATGTTTATGCATGCTAAGTGTTTGGTTTTATGTCTCAAAGAGTAAAAATTGTGTCATTAAGCTTAGGGTCTTAATCATTAAGCTCAATTGTAGCATTTGGTATGTTATACTTTGGTTATAATGTTTAAATGATGCAAATTATGAAGTTTGGATCATTAAAATGAGTTGGTGAAAATTGTGGAATTTGGAAATTTGGACAGCCCCATGTCCACTACTTTGGCGTTGCGTAACTCTCAAACCGCACGTCCAAATAAGCTCATGTTTTCCAGATATAAAGGTCTTACCATAGACTACAACTGTTATGAAGAGTCGAGAACCTAGTTACGACTCTAAGTGGCTCAAAACAGTGCGTTTACAAGGCTGTTTGGGGCTGTTTGGGCTGTTTGTGTACATACGGCTTAATAGATGTTGTTTTAGTTAAGCCGTATCTCATAGATGGAGCATCCAAATGAGTTGATTCCAAAGCCATTAGACTTATAAGAATTCATCCTACAAGTTTCATTAAGATCATAAAACCTAGATTAACTTCTAAATATGGTGAAATTAGTCTAAAAGATGGGGTCCAGAAGCTGTTGGAATGGAATCATATAAGCTTAAAATTGCGTTTAAGTTATGGAATTATATATATAGCTGTACTTCTTGATGTATAAGTTGTTTAGGGTCATTAAGATCTAAGTAAATTTATTAGAATAGTAATATTATGGCTTATACACCTTGCAAATCATAATCCGGTTATGTGTTCGTTAGGCACGCGGGCGAGTCAAACTTGATCTTGAATTCCATTTGATCGTGCGGTAATTGTAAAAATTGATCAAGGTACGGATATCATACTTTACTTGACGCAGGGATAGCCATTTGTATAAGGCTTCCTAATCCGAATACGTTAATTTCAAATTCCCTTTATATTTGGTAATATTATGGAACTTTGTTTCTCTCCGAAATTTTATGTACACTCTTAATTGAATATTGATTACTTGACTTGTGAAATGGTATCGTTTGTGAACATTTTCCTATAGACTCAATACTGGGAGCGCCGGTATTGAGATGCTTCCATGGTGGCTACAACTATCATGGCGTCCTCATGGTATATTTATATTGACTTGACTTGGTACCGGTCAATTAGAGGGCGTATGGATCAATCCTAGGAACTTTATTGGATAATAAATTATGGCCGTGGTTAAATCCATGGAGAGGATTGCTTGTGTTGTGCTCATAGCCCTTTCCTCACTGACGCCCGAATGGACTGATCATCCTTTGGGAACAACGTATCCTCGTGATATGGTTTGGTCTTCGGACATTTGATATGCCTTCGGACTATTTGTTGCCTAACTTTCTTTCTTAATTAACGTTATGAATTCCCTTTAGAAATTGTTATCTCATTTTAATCATTGGATTATTATTATCCGTTCACCGAGCGTTAAGCTCAACCGAGTTTCTTTTTCCTCGGCAGGTACTTGACTTAGCAGTGGTGTTGGGATGAGGGCTACGGAGATAACATAACTGAAGATTAACCATTATCTACTTTTGTTAAACTTTTAAGGGTTAATATAAACGTTATATACTTGTATTTTGAAACCGTACTTTGTTACTCGTTATCTCCGATATGGTTATGTAAATATTATGTTAGTTGCTCTGCCTTAGTCATCTATTGTTTATAATTGTCCTAAAACCAACTGTGGCATCTTCCGTCCTTGAACCACGCGGGACGGGGGTGTTACAATATCATATTGGAAGTCTCTACATTTTGATCATTTTTAGTACTACAAGTTTCTGTCCAGAAGTAAAATTCTGGAATTTCTTGATTTTAACAATTATTGATCATTTGATGGTTTATAACACAACTTACGGTATAAATTACTATATTAACGAGCATATGTGCATTATGTATAATTGGACTATAGAAAATCAAGTTGGATGTATGTGGATATTTATAAGTTTAAGACTTATTCATCTCCATAAGTAGTTTTAGACCCATTAGTGATGGTTTTGAGCATTTCTCTTTGTTAGGGAATCGTTAGGCCTTTGGGTAGGGATCGGATCGTGCTTTTGAGTAGCGGAGCTTGCAAAGGTGAGTATTCACAGCCCCATTTTTAAAGTATTTTATACGTTTTGGGGTGGAAAGCATGATTACATGAAATATTTGAGCTATTTGCATTACCGAATGTGAAACAATATGAAATTGTTGATTTTGGGCACTAAGGCATGTACATTAATAGATTGTATTGAGTAAAATGTTTCATAAAAGTTTGTACACTACTATTAACTCAAGTGAGGAGCCGAGGGTATATGTGGATAGCGCTATTGGACGGACAATCCCACCTAAAAACCGAAAAGTAGGGTGTGGATAGCAATCCCACCGGGAAACTACAGGTAGGGGTGTACTATACTTAAAAGGGAAGGTTCTACACATGTGGACTTTAGGTCCACCGCTGAGGTAGAATTAAAAAGAAGATTCTACACATGTGGACTTTAGGTCTACCGCTGAGGTAGAATTAAAAAGATGGTTCTACACATGTGGACTTTAGGTCCACCGCTGAGGTAGAACTAAAAAGAAGGTTATACACATGTGGACTTTAGGTCCACCGCTGAGGTAGAACTAAAAATATTTTTGTGGTCGAAGGTTTAGTGGTGGCTCATTACTTATGATTAGGGTACAAAAATGCCTTGAACGTTTTATGATGTAAAGATTATTTAAGTGCCAGAAAAGTATTTTACTCAATATTCATTTATGCAAAAGATGTTTAAAATATTTAAAACCTGTGAACTCACCAACTCTTTGTAGTTGACCTTGTTTTATTCATGCTTTTCAGGGGTAAGAAAGGGTAACTAAAAATTCTTGTGTTTGGGGCGCATCAACATCAACCACGTTTAAATTTGAAATCGTTTTGTAGAACATCTTATTTTTTTTTTTGTTAAAACTTGAACTGGTATGATGTAATGTTCAGTTTTATGTGTTATGTATTTGATTGGACAGTTGGTGTTGTTATCGCTCTATTGCTATGAAATCTTGAACTATCACTCCCTGTGTTTCCGCTTGAGCGGGGTGTGACAGACTTGGTGTCAGAGCCATAGGTTATAGAGAACACCGGTTTTTCTATAAAAACCAAATACTATAACCAAAAGTTTTCGAAAATTATTTTCCTAAACTAACTTTAATTTTAAAAGCTTACTACTAGTATAATTGGAATAAGTGTCGACTTAGCATATTTTAATTAGGCAAAACCTGATCACCTATGTCTAATTTAATATGTATAAGGGAGACATGGAACATTTATATTGGGAACTTCTTCCCCAAATGAAAAGCATGGTCATAAGTGTGAGTTTCCATAAGCATTTTATAAATTGTTATTTACTAAAGTACATTTAGTAATTAAGTTTGTTACTATCGCAATTCACTATGTCTCACTCATCCACTCCTACTAAGTACTCTACTGACTCCTCAGGCTATGTGACTAGTCAACCTAGTAGAGAACTTTTTGACTACTTTGTTGGTTAAACTTGGAAACTTATTTTGGTGGCATGTAGCTCACTATTTAGAACTCTAAGATACTTGATGTCTTTTGAGAATTTTTTATGCTGGATATTGAAGTTATGTGATTTTAAACCTATGATATGATGAATCGAATGTTTTATATGCATAACTTAGTTAAGTAGACTTAGCGTAAAAATAGTAATAGCAATATGACCCAACCTCAATATGAACCTATGCCTAAAGACAATGCCTTTGATGAGAGAAAACTTCGGGATAACGCGACTTGTGCCTGAGCAACTCCTCGCGGCACCTCCGAACATCGTTAGTCAAGTGGCAGTGGGTCTGAATGCTAATTCGGGAAACAACTGAGGATCTGGAGCAAGTGGAGATAGGGAATGCACATACAAAGCTTTTAGGACCAGCAACCCGAAGGAATTCCATGGAATTGAAGGAGCTGTTGGATTACTGACATGGATTGAGAATATGAAGTCCGTTCTCCACATAAACAAGTGCATTGAAGGAAATAAAGTGGAGCTTGCCTCTTGTCTGCTACAAGGACGAGCAGTGGCCTGGTGGAACACCCAAGTGCAAACCCGAGGCCGAGAAGCAGCCAACAGTCTTACTTGGGAGGAATTCAAAATGCTCAAAGAGGAATACTGCCGAGTAGCGAAATCCAGAAGTGGGAAGCGGAGCTATGGAATCATGAAATGAAGAGAAATGATACTCTTATACTGCACGTTTCCATGAACTGGCAAAGATGGTACCACATTTGATGACGCCCGAGGAAAATCGAGTCGAAATGTATATCTGGGGTTTATCTCCTGAAATACAAGGGGACGTAACTTCGGCGAACCCAAAAACCCTTCAAGATGCGGTGAATTTGGCAACCAGGCTCACCAACAATAGTAATCGTTCGGGGATATTTGCAAGAGACAAAGCTCAAGATAAGAGAAAGATGGAGGAACTTTAGCATAGACATAATCCCAATCATGTTAGGAAGCTTTGATATAATTAGGGGTATGGATTGGTTGTCTAAAAACCGAGCTGAAATTTGCTGCTCCGAAAAGTTCATCTGAGTTCCACTACCCGAAGGAGAAGTTCTCGAAGTACATGGAAAGAAACCCAGAAGGAATGTTAAAATAGTGGCGTGCATGAAGATGCGAAAATATTGAGGAAGGACTGCATTGCTTTTCTAGCTCACGTCATGAATAAGGAGATCGAAGAGAAACGCATTCAGGACCTTCCTATAGTTCGGTATTTTCGTGAGGTATTTCCAGATGAGTTACCCGGACTACCCCCAACAAGAAAAGTCGAGTTCCACATTGATTTAATTCCGGTTGTTGCGCTTGTAACAAAATCACCCTATCGACTAGCACCGTCGGAAATGCATGAATTATCATAGCAACTTCAGGAGCTACTCGATAAAGGATTCATGAGGCCTAGCTCTTCACCTTGGGGAGCTCTAGTCCTTTTTGTTAAAAAGAAGGATGGATCTTTCTGTATGTGTATCGATTACAGGGAACTCAACAAGTTGACAATCAAGAACAGATACCCTCTCCCTCAAATCGATGACTTATTTGATCAACTCCAAAGGGCTACGTATTTCTCAAAAATCGATCTTCGATCGGGATATCATCAAATGAGAGTTCGTGAAGAAGACATTCCTAAGACAGCGTTTAGAACTCGTTATGGTCGTTACGAGTTCCTAGTTATGTCTTTCGGGCTAACAAACGCACTGGCAGTCTTCATGGATTTAATGAATAGAGTATGTCGACCGTACCTAGACGAGTTCGTGATCGTTTTTATAGATGATATACTCATTTATTCTCGTGATAAGAAAGAACATGAACAACATCTGAGGTTGATACTAGAATTTCTCAAGGATGAAAAGTTGTACGCCAAGTTCTCCAAATGCGAAATCTGGATCCGAGAAGTACACTTTCTAGGCCACGTAGTAAATGAAAAGGGAATTCATGTTGATCCAGCTAAAATCGAGGCCATTAAGAAATGGGAGGCTCCGAAGAAACCAACCGAGATCCGTCAATTTCTTGGATTGGCAGGCTATTACCGGCGATTTATCGAAAATTTCTCCAAGATCGAGCAACCACTGACGACTTAAGTCAAAAAGATAAGAAGTTTATTTGGGGAGAGAAACAAGAGGAAGCATTCCAGACTCTCAAGCATAAGTTATGCAACACGCCGATTCTGGCTCTACCTGAAGGAGTGGATAACTTCGTAGTCTACTGTGATGCTTCACATCAAGGAATGGCATGCGTGCTAATGCAAAAAGACAAAGTAATCACATATGCATCGAGGCATTTAAAGATTCATGAGAAGAATTACATCACCCATGACTTGGAGTTAGGGGCGGTGGTGTTCGCACTTAAAATATAGAGACACTATCTCTACGACACTAAGTGCACCATTTTCACTGATCATAAAAGCCTTCAGCACATTCTTGACCAAAAAAAAATGCTCAATATGAGGGAAAAAAGACGAGCTACTTAGTGACTACGATTGTAAGATAAAGTACCATCTAGGAAAGACTAACGTAGTAGCTGACGCTTTAAGCAGAAAGGAAAGAGTGAAGTCGACGAGAGCACGAGCTATGGGAATGATGGTTCAAAGGAGTTTAAAGACTCAAATTCTTGAAGCACAAAAAGAAGCTTTAAAAAAAATGAGAAATTGAAGAATGAGACCTTGCATCACGTAGAAAAAGGATTTGAATTACAATCAGATAGAGTGCAGTATCTTAAGAATAAAGTATTACCAAAGGTTGGTAATCTACGATCAACCATCTTGGATGAAGTCCATCGTTCCAGATATTCGATTCAATCCAGGAGCCGATAAGATGTACAAAGAACTGAAGGAATATTATTGGTAGCCAGGAATGAAGATGGACGTAGCCTTGTATGTAAGTATATGTCTAACCTGCGCGAGAGTCAAGGCTGAACATCAAAAGCCATCCGGTCTTCTGCAACAACCAGAGATCCCAGAATGGAAGTGCGAGCAGATCTCAATGGATTTTGTAACCAAGTTGCCCAGAACTAAGAAGGGTCGCTATTCGATTTGGGTTATTGTGGATCGACTCACGAAATCTGCATGCTTCCTGCCTATGCAAGAAGACTTTAAAATGGAAAGACGTATGCAACTATACATCAATGAGATCGTTATGCGTCATGGAGTACCCATTTCTATCATCTCAGATAGAGACAACCGCTTTTACCTTACGGTTTTGGCAGGCAGTACAAAAAGCGTTGGGCAGAAGGTTGGATTTGAGCACATCTTATCATCCTCAAACGAACGGGCAAACGGAGAGGACTATCCAAACCTAAGAAGATATATTGTCTGCCTGTGTGATAGAATTTTGAGGTAACTGAGATGACCATTTACCGTTAATCGAATTCTCCTACAACAACAGCTATCATACCAGTATTCGATGTGCGCCATACGAACCACTTTATGGACGCAAATGCAGATCTCCACTTAGTTGATTTGAAGTTGGTGATAGACAACTTACAAAGCCAGACATTGTACAAGAAACCACAGACAAGATCAAGACAATTCAAGAAAGACTAAAAGCAGCACAGGATCGCCAGAAAAGTTATGCGGATAATCGCAAGAAACCGTTAGAGTTCCAAGTAGGCAATAAAGTGCTACTAAAAGTGTCACCGTGGAAAGGAATGATACGTTTTGGAAAGAAGGGCAAGATGAGTCTTAGATTTATTGGACCATTTGAGATAGTGGAAAGAATCGGAGCAGTCACTTACAAACTCAGGCTGCCACAAGAGTTCAGTGCCATTCACGACACATTTCATTTATCGAATCTTAAGAAATGTCTATCTGACGAATCGATAGTATTACCATTGGAAGAGATTCAAGTCAATGAACAAAGGCGCGCTATGAGGGAACCAGTTGAAGTTCTTGACCGAGAGAACAAACGATTAAGGCATAATAAGATTCTGATTATAAAATTTCATTGGAACTCAATGTAAAGACCGGAATTTATCTGGGAGCAAGAGGATTTCATGAAAGGCAAATATCCCACTTGTTTGCAAAGGAATCCATTGGAAGTAGCAGTTATTAAATTTCGGGACGAAATTCCTCTAACAGGGGGAGACTGTGACAACTGTCAAATTTTAGCTACCAAGTTAGCTCTTATTAAGTTTATATTAGTGTTATTTTAGATAAGTTATAAGAATAGGAGTTAGTTGGTTTAGAATGGCTGAAAAATCCTTAGCATTTCCGGTAGTCACTTAAAATGTCCGGTTCCGACCCGTAACTGTCTGAAACGTCCAATACAGTGCCAAATGCTCTAATTTATACCTAATTTATATAAAATATATAGTTTACAATGCTAAATATAAAACTTTTATTTTTATATAATTTAAACACTTTCGGTCTTATGTTTTGAAGGAAAAAGGTAAAAATTGAGAAAATGGACTTTTAGTTATATTTTTTTGGGCTTGAAATAAATTTGTAATTTTTTTTAATGGACTTGAGTGGGGCCCATATCCATGGCCAGCCACTTCCCCCCCTTGTCCACATATAAAAACCATTTTTTCTCCTCATTTGTTCATTTCCAAGTTCAAAATTTCCTCTCATCTCTCTTTCTCTCTCTAAAACCAAAGGTCATAAATCAAAAACCCTCTTCTTCCATCACTATTTCCAGCCAATTTCAAGGGAAAACACCATCAAAAATTGAAGATTTTTCAAGAAGTAGAGGCTCCATACATCAATCAAGTAAGCACAAACATCCTTTTACCTTTTTCTTGTCATTTTTGGGTGAAAAACCCACTTTTCTTGCATTTTTAACCTTATTCTTCTAACCTTTGAATTTTCTGAGTTTATGGAGAGATTACACACCAAAAACATGTAAAAATAAAACTCAAGAAAATGGGTAAAAATCATGATTTTATGTGTTTTTGAACTACAATGGTGATTTTTGGTGCTGACAGATTCTATGCATGTGCAAAAATCGTCCACTTCTTGCAATAAACATGTTCAAATATGAATCTTCTTTCTACAAGTTTATTTAGTGAGTTGGGGTTCTAATCCAAGTGGTATCACTCAAAAACATTGAGTTTTGACCCCCCAAATGCTCATAACAAAATGCATGTGCATCTGGAAGTTCAACAGTAGGTAAACCCTACTTTGAACGACCATAACTCTTTGAATATTATTCCAAATCATTTGATTTTTCTTCTGGAAGTTAATTTAATGAGTTATCTTTCAAATGCCACTAATTTCATTAAAAACTATGGTTATTTGAGGTTCCATTTAATTGAAACAAAATGAGTGTGCAAACTGTCAACCAATGATAGATTTGTGCATGCATGTTCAAATGGCCATATCTCTTTCAAAACTCAATGAAAAAGGATGATTTTTCTTTTGAGAGTTGGTTTTATGAGTTATATTCAGTTTGCAAGTGGAATCACTTAAAAATATGGAGTTTTGACCCTCCAAACACTTAAAATACTTTAGGTGTGCAATCTGTGAAACCACCAGCAGCTAAACTCTACTTTGTGTGTTAGTATCTCCTTTGTTATTTGTCTTTAATGCATGATTCTTCCTCTAAAACTTTCTTTTATGAGTTAGAATTCATATGAATCCAGTTTCATTCAAAAATATGAAGTTTTGAGGCATTAACCAATTTATTAAAGTTAAATGTGCAATCTGTCAGCTAATGACAGAATTGTGCATGCAACTTCGTAGTGCCATATCGCCTTCATAACTTCTTCAAAATCAGTGATTCTTATCTCAAAAGTTTCCTTTATGAGTTATGATTCCAATACAACTGGAAATTCTAGAAAACACTGAGTAGAACTCCTCAAATGAGTGATTTACTAACATGGTGTAATCTGCCATGCCAGTTGTGACCCTTTGCATTGCATAAATTATTTGAATCATTTTACATGTTCAAAATGCATCAAATTTGGTCACAATCACCATAACCCAGTATGATATCACATATAAAAATATGGGAAGCTATGTCATATTGGAAGTCTATACATTTTGATCATTTTTAGTACTACAAGTTTCTGTCCAAAAGTAAAATTCTGGAATTTCTTGATTTTAACAATTATTGATCATTTGATGGTTTATAACACAACTTACGGTATAAATTACTATATTAACGAGCATATGTGCATTATGTATAATTGGACTATAGAAAATCAAGTTGGATGTATGTGGACATTTATAAGTTTAAGACTTCTTCACCTCCATAAGTAGTTTTAGAGCCATAAGTGATGGTTTTGAGCATTTCTCTTTGTTAGGGAATCGTTAGGCCTTTGGGTGGGGATCGGATCGTGCTTTTGAGTAGCGGAGCTTGCAAAGGTGAGTATTCACAGCCCCATTTTAAAAGTATTTTATACGTTTTGGGGTGGAAAGTATGATTAAATGAAATATTTGAGCTATTTGCATTACCGAATGTGAAACAATATGAAATTGTTGATTTTGGGCACTAAGGCATGTACACTAATAGATTGTATTGAGTAAAATGTTCCATAAAAGTTTGTACACTACTATTAACTCAAGTGAGGAGTCGAGGGTATATGTGGATAGCATATTGGACGGACAATCCCACCTAAAAACCGAAAAGTAGGGTGTGGATAGCAATCCCACCGGGAAACTACAGGTAGGGGTGCACTATATTTAAAAGGGAAGGTTCTACACATGTGGACTTTAGGTCCACCGCTGAGGTAGAATTAAAAAGAAGGTTCTACACATGTGGACTTTAGGTCCACCGCTGAGGTAGAACTAAAAATAAGGTTATACACATGTGGACTTTAGGTCCACCGCTGAGGTAGAACTAAAAATATTTTTGTGGTGGAAGGTTTAGTGGTGGCTCATTACTTACAATTAGGGTACAAAAATGCCTTCAACGTTTTATGATGTAAAGATTATTTAAGTGCCATAAAAGTATTTTACTCAATATTCATTTATGCAAAAGATGTTTAAAATATTTAAAACCTGTGAACTCACCAACTCTTTGTAGTTGACCTTGTTTTATTCATGCTTTTCAGGGCTAAGAAAGGGTAACTAAAAATGCTTGTGTTTGAGGCGCATCAACATCAACCACGTTTAAATTTGAAATCGTTTTGTAGAACATCTTTTTTTTTTATTTTTTTTGTTAAAACTTGAACTGGTATGATGTAATGTTCAGTTTTATGTGTTATGTATTTGATTGGACAATTGGTGTTGTTATCGCTCTATTGCTATGAAATCTTGAACTATCACTCCCTGTGTTTCCGCTTTAGCGGGGTGTGACAAAAACGTTGTGAATGTGAGACATCTGTGGAGGTAAGCCAAGACGATAAGCAACTTCGCCCACTCTTTCTAGAATTTCAAACGAACCAACATATCGAGGGCTCAACTTTCCTTTAATACCGAAGCTACGACTGCCACAGATTGGAGAGACTTTAACAAAGACATGATCACGTGGATGGAACTCTAAAAGTTATCGGTGTTTGTCGGCATAACTTTTTTGTCTAGACTAGGCTTCCCGCATTTTCTGTTTTGCCAACTCGACCTTTTCTGTTGTGATTTGGACTAGTTCAGGACCCTCAATCTTCTTTTCACCCACTTCATTCCAACATATTGGAGCTCTACACTTTCGACCATATAGAGCTTCAAATGGGGCCATTCCGATTGAAGATTGATAACTGTCGTTGTATGAAAGTTCAACTAGAAACAAATACTCGTCCCAATTTCCAGACCACTCTAGAGTACAAGCATGTAACATATCTTCCAAGGTTTGAATATTCCTTTCGTATTGACCGTCAGTTTGTGGGTGATATGCGGTGCTTATATTCAACCGAGTTCCCCAAGCATTTTGAAGTCCGGTCCAAAACCGTGAAGTGAATTTTGGATCCCTGTCAGAAACAATAGAAACAGGAGCACCATGCAATCTAACAATTTCACGATTGAAAAGATCGGCAAGTTTCCTGATAGAATCTGTCTTTTTAATCGGAAGAAAATATGTTGATTTTGTAAGCCGAACGACAACAACCCATATAGCATTATTCTTCCGAGAAGTCCTCGGCAAACCGGTTAAGAAATCCATAGTGATATTCTCCCATTTCCAGACGGGAATATCCAACGGATGTAATAATCCACCGGCTCTTTGATGTTCAATTTTGAACTTCTAACAAGTTAGGCATTTAGCAAAAAACTCGGCCACGTCTCTTTTCATCCCATTCCACCAAAATTGTTGTTTTAAATCATGATACATCTTTGTGGAACCTGGGTGAATATTATGAGCCTCAGCCAAGATTGCTTCCTTCAGTTCTTGTACTTTTGGAACACACAATCTGTCACTAAACCACAATACGCCTTTATCATCAACACGAAAATCGGTTTCAAAATCATCTTGGATCTGTTGTTGTATTGCCCAAAACTCACCATCAGATTGTTGAGCTGCTTTGATTTTTGAAATGAGAGTCGGTTCAACAATAAGATTAGCTAACACCCACTATCCGACTCGACAACATAGTTCAATTCCCATTCTTTCCAAATCTTCCGCTAATTGGGGTTGAACATAAAAGCATGATACAGATCCAACACCTTTCCGACTAAGAGCATCAACCACAAGATTCGCTCTTCGAGGGTGATATTGTATTCGAACATCATAATCCTTCAACAATTCAAGCCATCGACGTTGTCTCATGTTTAGTTCTTTTTGTGTGAAAATGTATTTCAGACTTTTGTGATTGGTGAACATGTCACAGGTTTCACCGTATAAGTAATGCCGCCAAATCTTTAAAGCGAAGATAACTGCAGCTAGTTCCAAATCATGTGTCGGGTAGTTAACTTCATACGGCTTGAGTTAACGCGAAGCATAAGCTATAACACGTCCATTCTGCATTAATACACAACCCAATCCGGATTTGGAAGCATCACTATAACTTGATACCCGCCTGACCCAGATGGTAAGGTAAGTACCGGTGCAGTTACGAGTCCTCGCTTTAATTCTGCAAAACTCATGTCTTGTTCGTCACCCCATACAAACTTTACTCCTTTTCAGAGGAGTTTAGTGAACAGAAGTGCGATCCTGGAAAAGTTTTCAACAAGACGTCGATAATAACCAGCTAAACCAAGAAATGCACGTACCTCAGAAACGTTCACTGGTTTCGGCCAATTTGTAACGACTTCAAACTTAGCTGGATCAACCTGAATGCCATTTGCTGAGATAACGTGGCCCAAGAACGCCACTTGATCTAGCCAGAAATCACACTTCAACAGTTTGGCATATAACTTTTTCTTTCGATGTATATCAAAAACTAATCGGAGGTGTGTTTCATGTTCAGACTTTAACTTTGAATAAACAAGAATATCATCAATAAAGACAATAACAAAATCGTCCAAATAATTCTTGAATACTCTATTCATCATATCCATGAAGATTATTGGAGCATTTGTCAACCCGAATGGCATAACTATAAACTCATAGTGGCCGTATCGAGTTCGAAATGCAGTCTTTGGTATATCTGAATCCTTGATTCTGAGCTGATAATAACCTGATCTTAAATCAATCTTTGAGAAACAACTGGCACCCTGTAACTGATCAAACAAATCATCGATCTTGGGTAAAGTGTATTTGTTCCGAATAGTGAGACGGTTCGATCCTCGGTAACCGATACATAGTCTCATGGAACCATCCTTCTTCTTAACAAAGAATACAGGTGCGCCCCACAGTGACACGCTGGGTCGGATGTAACCTTTGTTTGATAGATCTTGTAGTTGTTCCTTCAGTTTTTTCATCTCAGACAGGGCCATACGATATGGAGCTTTCAAAACTGGGCCAGCTCCTGGAATAAGATCGATTGAAAATTCAACTTCCCGTTCAGGTGGTAGTCCGGGAAGTTCATCTGGAAAGACATCAGGAAATTCTTTCACAATTGGAATATCTTCCAATTTAGGACTTGCTTTAGAAACATCCTGGACCGCAGCTAGAAACACTTCACACCCACGATCCATTAATTTATGAGCTTTTAAAGCAGATATGACACAGATAGATTTGCGAGGAGGAATGCCTTGAACAACATGTTCAGGCTTGGTGACATCACCAAATATAACCTTTTTGGCTTCACAATCAATTGTGACAGATGTTTGGCCAACCAGTTCATACCGAGTATAAGATCAAAATCTCTCATTCTCATAGGAAGTAGAGTGGCTATCCAAACTTTTCCCCCAATCATTAATGGACAGTTAATATATTCGTCGTTGACATATTCCTTGTAGCCCGTTGGGGTTGCAATAGTAAAGAATTCATCTAATGGCCATTCATATGGCTTGAGATATTTCACAAACTTTTCTGACACAATAGAGTGAGTAGCTCCAGTGTCAAATAATGCATACAAATATTTATCATTAATATGAACAGTAGCAGAAACCATACCATCGGTAGTTTGATCCGCTGATAGCGCGAAGACTCGCCCGCCTGCAGTGGTTTGCTTGCCTTTATCTTTCGATTCCGATCCACCACCTTGATTTTGTTTGCAGTCTTTAGAAATATGACCTTATTGGCCACAAGTATAACACGCACCCGTCATTTAAAAACACGGACATGGCCTATGAAATTTACCACAGTCTTTACATAGAGTAGGCGAAATGAAGTTTCTTGAATTTCTTGCCGATCCAGAAGATAAGGAAGGTCGTCAACTGCCTTGTTTGCGTTGACCTGCAAAAGAATTCTTTTGACGGGTAGCTACCTGTCCACTCTGACTTCCGGATGAAGAATGTCGGCTCTTTTTCTTAGAATCACCCTTAGTAGCTAAAAAGTCAATCTGATCAAGCTCGATGTCTCTGGCTGTGTTAATAATATGAAATAACTCTGTGAATCTTTGCCCCATCAACTTCGAACGGTATTTGTATTGTAAGGCCCGTTTAAACTTTTGAATTTGATTAGCCTCTGTACCGGCAAGTGGTCCGGCAAAGGCGACTAATCGATGAAAGCAGGCCACAAAATCTGTTATTGACTCGTTCTCGTGTTGTTTTATTGTAGCAAAGTCTCGAATAAATGATTCACGATCAGCTTCAGTAAAATACTATTGTAGAAATGCATCTCTAAATTCAATCCATGTAAGAATTTCCACAACTGTATTACCTCCTCGTGCCTGCTTCCAAGATTGCCACCACTGATTGGCATCACCCTCTAGTTTGTATGCAGCCAATCTGACTTGAATGTTATCAGGACATTCTAATACATCAAATATCTTCTCAAGGTGTTTAATCCAATGCTCGGCCTCAATAGGATTCGTAGTTGATGAGAAAGATTCTGGCTTCTGTTTACGAAACTTTTCTAACCACTGGTGTAGGGTTAGTTGAGTCCCAACTATAGCAGTACCAATACCTGTAAGACCAGTGCCTCCGACAGTATTAGGAGTTGCAGTCTCACTAGCTTGACGAACAGCTTCAACAACCTGAGTTATTAGACCGGGTATCATTGAGTTCAAGGCTTGTTGAACTTCCTCAGAAATATCCGGATTCGGCTGACTAGGAGTGGGAATATCATCAGTATAGACCTCCTCTATTCGCCTCCTACGAGCATTCCTTCTTGGTGGCATTTATGATTACACCACAAAAATCATCACGATTAGTAAATTTATCTAAAATAAAATTTGTTAAGTAGTACATAATCTAATATAACATAAAGACTATTTCTATTCTCATCCTAAGTATACCCATTTCTCACAAGTCAAACTTAGATATATTCTACAGGTCACATCCTAGGCTCTGATACCATAAGTGTAACATCCCATATATATATATATATATATATACACGAAACCGGGTTAAAAGTACATAGAGCAACTAAGGTAATTTGCATAACAAACTATTCATGTTTATAGACCACCAAAAGTTAAGTTACATAATATTTACAACCAAAAAGTAACTATACAAAAGTGTGGTCGTCTATCAAGTTAGCCTCCAAAATCCACTCCTGGTCTCTCAACCCGGATACACCCCTAGTCAGTCTTTAGAACCTGCTACGGAATAACAAACGTGGTTGAGCAATAACTCAGTGAACATATTAACAATATGAATAATAAGCAATGTTCAATACGAATAATAATCAACGATGGATAAATGATGAAATGATAGAAATCAATTGAAATCAGAAAGATATAACAAGTGGGTTCACATAATCACCCAATTCCGTATTTCGTGTTATCAAGTTCACATAATCACCCGAATACACTAACACGTTGTTCCCAAAAAGGATGTACGGTCCTATGGGCATAGGTGAGAACTAGCAGTGTGGGCACAACACTCACTAGCCCTCGACTACTATTAAAGTAGTCCTAATTCTGTTCGGTTCCTAGGATATCCATCCACCCCCATGGCCGGATCAAGGCCAGCGCACTCACCACGCATATACGTCCTATACGAGGACGCGACAGTGATTATAGCCACCATGGAAACATCACATGGTCGGTGCCCCCGACCAAGTGTCTCTGTAAATAATAACAACAAATGCAATGTAACGGAATCACAAGAATTGATCAATAATCTTTTATAGCAACAATCCATTCGCGCCTCAGCATTCGGAGTAAAACTCAAGAACCGGGACAATGGTCCCTATTAGGAGCAATCAATCTTGGAACATTCTTAAGTTGTACTTAATAATGGAACACCAAATGGAAATCAAACAAGGAATAATAACAATGAAAATCCAAGAATATATGATTATTGAAGTCTTTCGTACATCAAATTTACCATTAGGTAAATCAATTTTGAACGGAATGACCTTTAACAATAGGTCACTCCCGTGTCAAAGTAATAAGATATCCGTACCTTATATAGCCTAGAATCAAAGCAATATGCTCTTATGCCAATAGTTCCAATCTTTGCTAGTCGGATATCCTATCACAAATAATGTATACTGAGAATTCTAACAATTACCTACGTTTGTTTAACCATCCTAATCTTATGTGTACCCTTCCTTATGACTTAATTAAGCCTTACATAAACCCTAATAACATATAATTCATTGTTAATGTTGGTGATTAAACATGACATTATATAGGAAATTCATCCCCTGCACATTTCAGCTTCTGTCCATCACTTTTGTGGACATTAACCTCACGCTTAGGAGCCAAATTTAGTGATACCCTCTAAATAAAAGTTGTAGATATGTGTGTTATGAATTCAGCCCAACAAGATTCATGTCATTTGAAGCTACGACCAATTCAATACAAATTTTTTCCAACAGTGTGTAAATCCCGAGTACATTGTGACCAGCTACTGTAATTCGCTGTTTTGACCCACTTAAACTCCGAATTAGCTCTCGGACTCTTCATGACAGTTGTAGAAGACGTTCTAAGCTTTCCAAAGACATATTATACACCTTAATTGGATTATTGCAATGTCTTTACCAGATGATGTATATCACTCAGTCATCAAAATGAGAAATTCTAAATCCATGTGGGATACTCTCTGTATTCTACATGAAGGAATGAGTGAAGTTTAGATAACTCGAAGAATCCATCTAGTGAGACTGTACGAAAGTTTGATGTGCACTAGAAAAGAAACATTTTCTCAAATTCACCAAAGATTCAACTGTCTGATCATAGATCTAAAAATAGTTGGTCGAGAATATTGTAACTCAAAAATTCTGATAAAGTTCATGGAATTTCTTCCTGAATAGTGGGACGCATTTACTACATGTCTTAAATTGTCAAAGAACACTGAAACTCTTTTTGTAAGTGTTTTGTACGAGATAATGCTCAATCATGAGCTATCTCAAGTTTCAAAGAAAAATCTTTTAAAAGACACTAAAACAGCCAAAAGGTCTTCCTTGGCATTAGTGACTTTAGAGACTGATCCCTCGATAACAATTTCTTCTTCTATTACCTCAATCACTGAGATAGACAACTCAAACTCTGAGGACATCATTGATGCTATTATTTTAGACTTTGATGATTCTCTGGCTCTTCTAACTAATAATTTTAGACGGTTTTCCAGAAAGAGCAACTTTAGAAGAACTCCTGCTATCACTGACTCTGACAAGCCAAAGATATCTTCTGCTGATAAAGCTTCTACCATATGTTGTAATTGTTAGCGCAAAGGTCACTTTGTAATGAATGCAGATCTAAGAAAGTTGTTGTTCCAACTACCTCTCAGATACCCTTCAAACCCAAAGAAGAAAAATATCTTAAGTTAAAGGTCAAGTATCTGAAGTTGAAGAAAACCCAGGAAAAAGGCAAAGGTCTTGTTGCTGAAGAAGTTGATTGGGCCGACACCAGTGACGAATCAGGGTCAGATGAAGAAGACATAGCTCTTATCTGCCTTATGGCAAGGATTGAAGAAGCTGACGAGGTCGCTGAAATCTCATTTCCTAAATCTTCTTCATCTTCTCCTTCTCAGGCATTAAATCTGAAAAACTCCTCTATCCCTGAATTTGATAGCTTTTCGGCTCTCGACACCTTAATTGTTGATCTTTATTATGCATTAAATGGGAAAAACTAAAGCTGAAAACATTGACTCGGACTTAACTGAACAACTTAAAAATTGTCATCTAAAAATCAAAGAACTCTTTAAAATCGAAGAAGATTTTAAATACCAGATCTTTGTAAACCAAACTATAAGCATTGAGAAACAACAGGCTATCACTGACCGGGAACAGGCCATCACAGATCTCAAAGATGAAATAGCCAACATTGAAGGATGGTGCAAAGGCTCTATAAAGGCTAATGAGATCATTAATGCTCAGATCCCTAAAAAGGTTAAAAGTTGTCTGGGATACTCTTCTAACTAGGAAGGAACTCCTAAGAATGGTTCCATGCTTAAATTCAGAACTTTTGTATCCTCTATCCCTGACACTTCCACATATAAGTCAAAACCTTTTGAACCCCATTCTAAGGACCCAGGAATGGTGATTAAAGGCAAGTTCCTTAATCATGTTCCAAAGATTAAGAATTTTCCTAAACTGAAGAAGAGTCCTCCTTTACTGAGTCATTATTCGACTTTCGGGAAGAAGATTCCTGGATGTGTTCAGAGATCAACTCGTCGAATCAAGATAGGTATTACTCCCTCTAAACCTGAGAAACCAGTGGTTCCTCCTACGTCTATGGAGAAAGGAATTCTTGGTCATATTCCTGAAAATGTTAAGCCCTCTATGTCGCATGCTTCTAGTTCTAAACATGCTTTCAGATGTAGGAATTGCTATCAATGTGGGGAAAATACATTGCAAGCAAGTCCCCTAATGCCTCCAAGACTGAGAAGATATCTCACAGAAAGAAGGTAACTTAATCTGAGAAATCAGTGAATGCGAAATCCACCAAAAGTTGGTAAAACAACTAAAGTGAAAAAGTCCACTGAAGAAAAATCTTTAGAGAATGAAAAAATTGTCACCCGTAACATTTCCACTAACAACTCAGGACCCATAGTTCTATGGCTATCTATGAAATAATTAATTTCCTTATCTTATGCATGATGCTAAAGGTATCTGGTATCTCTATAGCGGATGCTCAAGGCATATGACTAGACCAAAAACCCTGCTTGCTGAATATAAGGAAGAGAAAGGTCCCTTAGCGACCTTTAGTGGAAATGGCAAAGGATACACCAAAGGATATGGTGTTCTGACCAACGAAGCAACTTCTTTCAACCGGGTTGCTTATGTTGAAGGACTAAAGCACAATCTTTGAGCACTAGTCAACTCTGTGATAAAGACTTCAAAGTTTTAATCACAAAGGAAAAATGTGCTGTCACTGATAAAAGTGACAAACTTTCTCTCATAGGCAAGAGATCTGAAAACGTCTATGTCATAAATATGGATATTACTCATTCAGAAAATGTTTGCTTTCTATCTAAAGCCTCTCTAGATGTAAAATGGCTTTGGCATAAGACTATCCCATCTGAACTTCAAAATGATAAATGACTTATCTAGAAAAGAACTTATCAATGAACTCCCTAAACATTCATTTGCAAAGGAATCTCTTGCTCAACATGTGAAAAAGGAAAATTGACAAGGGCAAGTTTCAGATCTAAGCAAGTGTCATCAGTGACCACACCCCTTCACTTACTGCATATAGATCTCTTTGGACTTGTCAACATCCAATCCATATCTGGAAGAAGTACACTCTTGTCATAGTTGATGAGTATTCTAGGTATACTTGGGTATTCTTTCTATGATCCAAGAGTGACACCCCTGAAAAAATCATTTCCTTCATCAAGAAGATGGAAGTACTGAACAATCTCATTGTTCGCCCCATGAGAAATTATCATGGCATTGAATTCAAAAACAGTACCCTGATTAGTTTCTTTGTAGACAAAGGAATTTCTCATAATTTCTCCTCTATAAGGATTCCTCAGCAAAATGGTGTTGCTGAAAGAAGAAATCGAACAATCATTGAAGTTGCTCCCTTAATGCTCAACGAATCTCATCTACCAACTCAATTCTGGGCTAAAACAGTTAACACTGCATGTTTCACTTAGAATCGATCCCTGATAGTTATAAGATTCAAGAAAACAGCCTATGAACTCTTTCATGGAAGAAAACTATCTCTGAGTTTTCTATGCATCTTCGGATGTAAGTGTTACATTTTGAATGACAAACACCATCTTGGAAAATTCGATCCAAAGGATGATGATGGTATATATCTTGGGTACTCCTCAGTATCCAAAGCATTTAGAGTCTTCAACAAAAGAAGAAAACATGTAGAAAAAACCATCAACGTAAACTTTGATGAATCACGTTCAACAAACTCTATTCTTGTCCTTGAAGATGACGAGGAATTGAACAGTTGGATGAAGTCAAACTATGGGGAACCTGAATCGTAATTCAGTGCACCTCCTGTCACTGAAATAAATGATGATGATGGAACTCATTTCATTCTCACTTCGATTAATATTAACAATCCTTCCTTTTCAAGAATAAGTATTACTCCTCTTAATCATATTCTTCCTTTTGAACCTTCCGACGATGATTCAACTGTGAATAATGAAGTATCAAACTCAACTCCAGAGACTGAAAATCCCTTTGGATCTAAACCAGGGATGATAAGAAATGCTGAAGAAAACGTTGTTGAAGCATCTTCCATAACCACTGAACAAGTAGTTGAATCTTCTGCTGATCAAACTCCTCAACTACTAGCTCAGGGATGGACTCGAGATCATCCCATTGATCTATTAATAGGTGATCCAGGTACAGGTATTAATACCCCGACGAGGTATGGGTAATATTTATCTTTTTGGTAATTTTATTTTTTTAGCTGAACCTAAAAAGAACGATGAAGCTATCACTGATCTCAGTTGGGTCAGTGCTATGCAAGAACTGACTGAGTTTTAGAGAAACAAACTCCGGAATGGTTCCTCGTCCATCTGATAAAACTGTTATTGGCACCAAATAGGTGTTCCGTAATAAGTTAGATGAAAATGGCACTGTAACCCGAAACAAGACATGATTTGTTGCTAAGAGATATAGACAGGAAGAATGTATAGATTATGATGAAACCTTTGATCCTGTTGCCAGGCTAGAAGCAATTAGACTATTCCTAGCCTATGTTGCCCATAAAGACTTTAGAGTCTTTTAGATGGATGTAAAGAGTGTCTTCCTGAATGGCAAGCTGAACGAGGAAGTTTATGTTGAACAACCTCCAGGCTTCTCTGATCCTAAGCATCCAGGTTATGTATATTGTTAGGTCTATTATTTTATTGTGACAAAATAAGGAATGGATATGCTCAATTGTAAAAGGAAGTTTATAATTCCTTAAACTATTTCTTTCCTTATTTAGAATAGCCCTTTCAATATAAATAGGAGTCTAGGGTTATTCTTAATGGGAGTCGATTACTAGAGAGCCAAGATACTGTCATATCAATATTGTAATCATTCAAGTGAGATATATGACTACAAAGCTTCTTTAATCTTTGTGTTCTTATTCGTTTTATTCAATATAATCATTGTGCTTGCATATACTGGGATCTACAAGTGGTATCAGAGCAGACGATCTGAGTTTTTCTGATTTTCTGAAGTTATTCACGAAACAGAAGGTAAATTATCGATTTCTGCTGTTTTGAGTTTTTCTCGATTCATACTAAATACGTTTCACCTGATAAAAACTTTTATCTGTTTTTTTTTCGATTCTTACTTCATTCGCTTGACTGTTTCTCGATTACGCTTTACTCGATAAAAAAAATCATATTTTCTTTAAAGATCTGTTTTTATCGATTCATTCTGTGACATTTGTCAAATTGAAGCTCCCAGGTTAGTTTCTAATAGGTTTATTAGTATTATTATAGATTAGTTATAAGAATTAAGAGTTAGATAAATTAGATTATATATTTCCGGTAGATGCTTATAAAGCCCGGTTCCGACCCGTGACTGTCTGAAACGTCCTATATAATGCCAAATGCTCTAATTTATACCCAATTTATATAAAATATATAGTTTTAATGTTTCAAATATAAAATTTCTATTTTTATAGAATTTAATCACTATTGACTTACATTTTGAGGAAAAAGATGCCAAAATTTGAGAAAAATGACATTTTATTCTTAATTGGGGTTGGGTTTGTTTTTTTTTACAAAAAAATATATATTTTTGGTGCCGACAGATTTATTGCATATGCAAAAATCGTCCATTTCTTGCAAATAATATGTTCAAAAATCATGAATCTTCTTTCTACAAGTTTATTTAGTGAGTTGGGGTTCTAATCCAAGTGGTCGCACTCAAAAACATTGAGTTTTGACCCCCCCCCCCCAAATGCTCATATCAAGATGCATGTGCATCTGGAAGTTCAACAGTAGGCAAACCCTACTTAGAACGACCATAACTCTTTGAATATTCTTCCAAACCACTTGATTTTTCTTCTGGAAGTTAATTTAATGTGTTACCTTTTATATGCCACTGATTTCATTAAAAAATATGGTGATTTGAGGTTCCAACTGATTAAAACAAAATGAGTGTGCAAACTGTCAAGCAATGACAGATTTGTGCAAAAATGTTCAAATGGTCATATCTCTTTCAAAACTCAATGAAAAAGGATGATTCTTCCTTTGAGAGTTAAATACATGAGTTCTCTTCGGCATGCAAGTGGAATCACACGAAAATATGGAGATTTGATCTCTAAACACCTAAAACACTTTAGGTGTGCAATATGTGAAACCACCAACAGCGAAACTTTACCTTGTGTGTTGATATCTCCTTTGTTATTTGTCTTTAATGCATGATTCTTCTTCTAAAACTTTCTTTATTGAGTTACGATTCTTATGAATCCAGTTTCACTAAAAAATATGAAGATATTAGGCATTAACCAATTTATTCAAATTAGGTGTGTATTCTGTCAAGAAATGACGGAATGGTACATACCACTTTGAGGTGTCATATATTCTTCATAGCTTCTTCAAAATCAGTGATTCTTATCTCAAAAGTTTCCTTTATGATTTATGATTCCAATACAACGGGAAATTCTAGAAAACACTGAGTAGAACTCCTCAAATGAGTGATTTCCTAACATGGGGTAATCTGCCATACCAGTTGTGACCCTTTGCATTGCATAAATTACTTGAATCATTTTTACATGTCCAAAATGCCTTAAATTTGGTCACAATGACCATAACCCAGTACCATATCACATATAAAAATATGGGAAACTATGTCATTTTGGAAGTCTCTACATTTTGAATATTTTGAGTACTATAAGTTTCTGTCCAGAAGTAAAATTCTTGAATTTCTTGATTTTAACAATTATTGATCATTTGATGGTTTAAAACACAACTTACGGTATAAATTACTATATTAACGAGCATAGGTGCATTATGTATAATTGGACTATAGACAATCAAGTTGGGTGCATGTGGACATTTATAAACTTAAGACTTATTCACCTCCATAAGTAGTTTTAGATCCATAAGTGATGGTTTTTGGGCATTTCTCTTTGTTAGGAAATCGGTAGGCCTTTGGGTGGGGATCGTATCGTGCTTCGGAGTAGCGGAGCTTTGCACAAATGTGAGTATTCACGGCCTCTCTTTTAAATGTTTATTGCGTTTTGGGGTGTAAAGCATGTTGATTTAAAAGAAAGTGAATTGATTTATATGATTGAATGAAAATTATATAAATTGTTATGATGAGCAAATTGATAATTTACAAATGATATGTTGAGTTATGTGAAGTCCCCGTGTTACACTACTATTTAACTCTGTTTATTTGAGCCGATGATATTTGTGGATAGCGCTATTTGGTTGACATACCCACCTAACTGGCAAGTAGGGGTGCACTTTATGAATTAAGAATGCTCTACACAAGTGGACTTTAGGTCCACCGCTGAGGTAGTTCGTGGGGCGTAGAATGTCGTTTAGGCTTAGTAGTGGCTCAATAATTAAATATCATGTGTAAAAGTAATTTGCATATTTGCTGATAAAAATTGAAATTTTTAATATTGATGCGAACATCCGTTTCGCTATGTTTATACCTTGCATATAAAATATTTTTGTGCATTCGAAAACCCGTGAACTCACCAACTCTATGTAGTTGACCCTTCCGTTTTATCATGCTTTACGGAAAAATAGAGGTAACCGATCAAGGGTAACTTAATTTGTGGAACACCAATCAAGATTTTATATGTATCTTTTTATTTCGATGTAATTTGTTTGTTAAGACAAAGTTGTCGAATTATAAACTTTTAAACTGTAAACGTTGATGTTTTATTTATGAATGTATGGTTGATGTTTATATTCCTACTGCTGTGAACTTGAACTGTCTTACCCCGTGTTTCCGCTTTAGCGGGGTTGACAGACTTGGTATCAGAGCCTTAGGTTATAGAGAACATCGGTTTTCTAACAAAAAAAAAACCATGCACTATAACCAAAATTTTCAAAAATAAATTATTTAGATAAATTTAATTTTTTTAAAAACTTACTACTAGTATAATTAGAATAGGCATCGTTCTAACATATCATAATTAGGCAAAGCCTGATCACCTATGTCTAAATATGGTATGAATAAGAAAGGATCTGCCTTAAGTTATACTAAAAGTAGGCATAGATTGGAAACCTCTTATTTCAAATTGAAAATATGATTTTTTTTATGTGAGTTCACATGTGTATTATAAAATGTTTCTGACATTTGTTAAAATTTCTTTTTTTTTATATATCACAGCATTATGTCGTCATCCGACCTTTCCCCAGATGAGTCCGGTTACGTTACCGGCCGAGTTAGGAGTGTCGACCCGAATCACGACGATTATGACCCATCCGAGCATAGCTACGAGGAGGATACCGCTGACTCCTCCGCTCGATCACTTACTCCTATACATGTACCTTCACCCGCCGGCGAGGGTACATCTCGAGGGCCGAGGACGATAAGAACCGCTCGAAAGCGTGTTCTCCCTCGTCGGAGTGTGAATTTTACAATTCCTGCCGTACCTTCGGGGGAACCGTCACAGTCACGATCCCGGTCACGAAGTATTACTCCTCCTCCCCCGGCTATAGGAGTCCCTGTACCGCAGCCATAGGGTATGACCGCGTGGGAGCGCGCGTGGACCTCAGGGATGGCTAATGAAGTAGAGCTCCACAGGCATATGTTGGACCATTATCGGCAATCCATAGACGACATCATAACGGTCTTGCACACACATGACGAGTTTACGAATAGAGTCATGGAGGTTGCCCTTGATGCTAGGTTGGCGGTTCGGAGGATGCACACTTACCTAGAGTGGGTGATAGGAGCTCTGGTGATCCTATTAGGAATATTGATTTGGTTGGTGATGCATTAGTAAACCTGTTTAGGCAAAGCTTTTGGATTAAAAACACTTTTATTTCGGTCTTGTTTATTTCAAGTTGTAAACAATTTGTTATCCTTTGGGATTGGTACTTTGAAACTTGTGATGAATGTTATGTGTGTTGCTTATGAAAGTTATCCATGTTTCATTGTATATTTCTTGATTTTATGTCTAGTTGATTGATATTAGACGTACAATATATTATAAGCTTGAGCATAGTAAGTAGAATTAGATCGGAATTAGTAATAGAAATCTGATTGAAACTCAATTTGAAAATTTGTGTTTTAGATCAATGCCTCCAAGAAGGCAAAATCCCGATGTTGCACGATTGGTATCCGAACAGCTCATGGCAGCGCTACCAGGTATTGTTAGCCAAGTAGCAGTTGGTTTAAACGCTAATCAAAATAACAACCAGGGATCTGGAGACATGGGATGTACGTATAAATCCTTTAGGAGTTGTAATCCTAAAGAATTCCACGGAACTGAAGGAGCTGTCGGTTTATTAGCCTGGATTGAGGGTATGGAGTCCGTCCTCCACATCAACAAATGCACGGAAGGAAACAAAGTAGAGTTTGCTACTTGTTTATTGGAAGGGCGAGCATTGACTTGGTGGAACACTCAAGTGCAAACTAGAGGTCGGGAAGCAGCAAACAATCTTACATGGGAAGATTTCAAAAGAATGCTGAAGGAAGAATATTGCCCAAGGAGTGAAATTCAGAAGCTCGAAGCAGAGTTGTGGAATCACGAGATGAAAGGGAATGATATAGACTCTTATACTGCCCGTTTTCATGAGCTGGCGAAAATGGTACCACATTTGGTAACACCTGAAGAAAACATAATCGATAGATATGTTTGGGGTTTTTCTCCTGTAATACGAGGAGATGTTACTTCGGCAGACCCGAAAACCCTACAGCAAGCGGTGAGTTCGGCAACCAGACTCACCAATAACGCTACTCGTTCTGGATTGTTTAGAACAGGCAAGGCATTAGGAAAAAGGAGGATGGATGAACCTGCAAGGAGACAGTTTGGAAAGAGGACGGGCAAGGAGCAAAGAACGTCAGGAAATTATGGAATTCAGGCATCGGCAACAGATAAAGGAAAAGGTACGTACCCGAGGTGTGATAAATGTAATAATCATCATCAAGGGAAATGCATTACTTGTCTCAAGTGCAACATGAGAGGCCATGTTGCGAAGGATTGCAGGGTTGGTGAGAAAAGAGCATGTTATGAATGTGGGAGCACAGATCATTTCAGGAACAGGTGCCCAAGACGGAATTGGAGGCCAGACACTAGGCAACCGCAACTAGCAAATCAAGGGAACCAAGGAAATCAAGCACGAGGTCGGGTATTTGAAATTGGAGCGGAAGAAGCAAGACAGAACCCAGATGTAGTTATAGGTACGTTTCTTCTAAAAGATCATCATGCATCCGTACTATTTGATTCTGGAGCAGATAGGAGTTTTGTTTCATTAGATTTTAGACCAAAGATAAATCTGAGGCCTCAAAAGTTGAAAGAATCATACGTAATTGAATATGCCAACGGTCAAGAATGTAGGGTCAACGATGTAATAATGAACTGCACTATAAACTTGGCTAGTAGGGATTTCCGTATAGATTTAATCCCGATTAAACTAGGAAGTTTTGACATAGTTGTAGGCATGGATTGGTTATCCAAAAACCGAGCCGAAATTTGTTGCTCCGAAAAGATCGTTCGAATTCCGTTACCCGAAGGGGGAAAACTGGAAGTACACGGAGAGAAACCCAACAGGAGTATTAAAATAGTGACGTGTATGAAGATGCGTAAATATATGAGAAAGGACGACATTGCATTTTTGGCTCATGTGGTAGATAAAAAGAACAAAGAGAAGTGCATTTAAAATCTTCCGATAGTATGAGATTTTCCGGATGTATTCCCAAATGAGTTGCCCGGGTTACCCCCGCAAAGACAAGTTGAGTTTCACATTGAGTTAGTTCCAGGAGCCGCACCTGTAGCAAAATCACCTTACCGGTTAGCGCCGTCAGAAATGCAGGAATTATCGGAACAACTTCAAGAATTACTCGATAGGGGATTCATCAGACCCAGTTCTTCACCTTGGGGAGCTCCAGTTTTATTTGTCAAAAAGAATGATGGATCTTTTCGAATGTGCATTGACTACAGGGAACTCAACAAGTTGACAATCAAGAACCAATACCCTCTTCCTCGAATCGATGACTTATTCGACCAACTTCAAGGTGCTACATACTTCTCGAAGATCGATCTTAGGTCTGGATATCACCAAATGAGAGTCCCAGAAGAGGATATTCCCAAAAAAGCGTTTAGGACTCGTTACGGTCATTACGAGTTCCTATTTATGCCCTTGGGGCTAACAAACGCACCGGCAGTCTTCATGGATTTGATGAATAGAGTATGTCGACCATACCTAGACAAATTCGTTATCGTGTTTATAGATGATATACTCATTTATGCTCGGGATAAGAAGGAGCATGAACAACATTTAAGATTGATACTAGAATTCCTCAAGAACGAAAAGTTGTACGCCAAGTTCTCCAAATGCGAATTTTGGATTCGAGAAGTACATTTTCTTGGCCATGTAGTAAATGAAAAGGGAATTCATGTTGACCCAGCAAAAATCAAGGCCATTAAGAAATGGGAAGCCCCGAAGACACCAACCGAGATCCGTCAATTTCTTGGATTAGCAGGCTATTACAGACGATTTATCGAGAATTTCTCCAGAATCGCACAACGACTAACAACGCTAACCCAAAAGGATAAGAAGTTTATTTGGGGAGAGCAACAAGAAGAATCATTTCAGACACTCAAACACAAGTTATGCAACGCACCGATTTTGGCGTTACCAGAGGGAGTGGATAACTTTGTAGTCTATTGTGATGCGTCACATCAAGGGATGGGATGCGTACTAGTGCAAAAAGACAAAGTTATTGCATACGCTTCGAGACAACTAAAGATTCACGAGAAGAATTACACCACTCATGATTTGGAGTTAGGGGCGGTGGTGTTCGCACTCAAAATCTGGAGACACTATCTATACGGCACTAAGTGCACCATTTTCACTGATCACAAAAGCCTCCAGCACATCCTTGACCAGAAAATGCTCAACATGAGGCAAAGAAGATGGGTGGAGCTACTTAGTAACTACGATTGTGAAATAAAGTACCATCCAGGCAAGGCTAACGTAGTAGCCGACGCATTAAGCCGAAAGGAAATAATAAAATCAACAAGAGCACGAGCTATGGGAATGATGGTTCTGAAAAGTTTAAGGACTCAAATTCTGGAAGCACAAGGAGAAGCTTTGAAAGAAGAAAACATGAGGAATGAAGCCTTGCAACTCTTTGAGAAAGAATTTGAAATGCAAGCATATGGGGTGTATTATTTTAAGAATAAGGTATGGGTACCGAAGGTTGGTAATCTACGATCCACCATTTTGGACGAAGCCCATCGATCCAGATATTCGATTCACCCAAGAACAGATAAAATGTATAAGGATTTGAAAGAATATTATTGGTGTCCTGGGATGAAGAAAGATATTGCTTTGTACGTAGGTAAATGCTTAAGATGTGCTCAAGTTAAGGCCGAACATCAGAAACCATCTGGTCTACTTCAACAACCCGAAATACCACAATGGAAATGGGAGCAAATAACAATGGATTTCGTGACTAAGCTACCCAGAACTGGAAAAGGGCACGATACTATATGGGTTATAGTAGATCGAGTTACCAAATCGGCTCATTTCATTCCCATTCGTGAAGATTTAAGCATGAAAGGCATGCACAAATCTACATCAACGAAATAGTTACACGTCATGGTGTGCCTATTTCCATTATTTCGGACGGAGATACACGATTTACATCGCGATTTTGGCAATCTGTTCAAAAGGCTTTGGGTACGCGTTTGGATTATAGCACTGCCTATCATCCTGAAACAGATGGTCAATCGGAAAGAACTATTCAAACGTTAGAGGATATGTTGCGTGCATGTGCAATAGATTTTGGTGGGAGTTGGGATACCCACCTGCCACTTGTCGAATTCTCTTATAACAACGGTTATCACACCAGCATACAATGTGCACCATACGAAGCTCTATACGGACGTAAGCTCTAATCGGAGATAGACAGTTGACAACGCCCGATATCATTTAGGAAACCACTGACAAGATCTCAACCATCAAAGAAAGGCTCAAGTCAGCAAGAAATCATCAGAAGAGTTATGCGGATAATCGAAGAAAGCCGTTGGAATTCCAAGTGAGGGATAAAGTACTTCTTAAGGTGTCTCCATGGAAGGGACTAGTACGCTTCCGGAAAAGAGGCAAGCTGGGTCCCAGATACATTGGCCCATTCGAAATACTCGAAAGAATCGGACTAGTGGCGTACAAGTTGAAGTTACCGCAAAATCTAAGCGCCATCCACGACACATTTCACGTGTCGAATCTGAAGAAATGCTTAACAGATGAAACATTGGTGTTACCCCTGGAGGACGTTCAGATTGACGGTCGGTTACACTTCATCGAAGAACCAATCGAGATTCTGGACCGAGAAGTTAAATGATTGAGGCACAGTAAAATCCCTATTATTAAAGTCCGCTGGAATGCGAAGCATGGTCCAGAATATATCTAGGAACGTGAAGATTTGATGAAGCAAAAATATCCCAGCTTATTCACGAACACCCCGGAGAAAGCCACTTCTGAAATTTCGGGACGAAATTTCTCTAACGGGGGAAGACTGTGACATTTGTCAAATTCAAGTTTCCAGGTTAGTTTCTAATAGGTTTATTAGTATTATTATAGATTAGTTATAAGAATTAAGAGTTAGATAAATTAGATTAACCGAAAAAATTTAGAATTTTCGGTAGATGCTTATAAAGCCCGGTTCCGACCCGTGACTGTCTGAAACGTCCTATATAGTGCCAAATGCTCTAATTTATACCCAATTTATATAAAATATATAGTTTTAATGTTTCAAATATAAAATTTCTATTTTTATAGAATTTAATCACTATTGACTTACATTTTGAGGAAAGAAAGGATAAAAATTGAGAAA
Organism: Silybum marianum; assembly: GCA_036898165.1. NCBI lineage: Eukaryota > Viridiplantae > Streptophyta > Magnoliopsida > Asterales > Asteraceae > Silybum > Silybum marianum. The sequence goes on from CM072529.1 coordinate 34,008,959, forward strand.
AATGACATTTTATTCTTAATTGGGCTTGGGTTTGCTTTTTTTTATAAAAAAAATATATATTTTGAGACGTGTGGGCCCCCATGGCCGGCCTCCCCTCTCTTCCCCATATATAAACTATTTTTTTTCCCCAAAATCCTCATTTTCAATCTTAAAATTCAAACACTCCTCTCTCTCTCTCTCTAAAAGTGAAGGGACACTTTCATTTTTTCCCTCTCTTCCTCTCTAAAACAAAAACTCCAGCAATTTCTCATTTCAAATCATCATCAAGATCAAGTTCATACAAGGATTTAGAAGCTCTAATCATCATCCAAACAATGTAACAACTTTACCCTCATTTTCTTACCATTTTTGAGTGAAAAACTCACTATTCTTGCATTTTAAGCATTCTTCTTCTAAACCTCTGAATTTTCTGAGTTTATGGAAAGATTACACACCAAAAACATATAAAAATGTTTACATAATGGTGGTAATCAATGACCCAAACAATAAAACTCAAGAAAATGGGAAAAAATCATGATTTTATGTATCTTTGAACAACAATGATGATTTTTGGTGCTGACAGATTTATTGCATATGCAAAAATCGTCCATTTCTTGCAAATAATATGTTCAAAAATCATGAATCATCTTTCTACAAGTTTATTTAGTGAGTTGGGGTTCTAATCCAAGTGGTCTCACTCAAAAACATTGAGTTTTGACCCCCCCCAAATGCTCATATCAAGATGCATGTGCATCTGGAAGTTCAACAGTAGGCAAACCCTACTTTGAACGACCATAACTCTTTGAATATTCTTCCAAACCACTTTATTTTTCTTCTGGAAGTTAATTTAATGTGTTATCTTTCATATGCCACTGATTTCATTAAAAAATATGGTGACTTGAGGTTCCAACTAATTAAAACAAAATGAGTGTGCAAACTGTCAAACAATGACAGATTTGTGCGTAAATGTTCAATTGGTCATATCTCTTTCAAAACTCAATGAAAAAGGATGATTCTTCCTTTGAGAGTTAACTACATGAGTTCTCTCCTGCATGCAAGTGGAATAACACGAAAATATGGAGATTTGATCTCCGAACACCTAAAACACTTTAGGTGTGAAATCTGTGAAACCACCAGCAGCTAAACTCTATCTTGTGTGTTGATATCTTCTTTGTTATTTGTCTTTAATGCATGATTCTTCTTCTAAAACTTTCTTTATTGAGTTAAGATTCATATGAATCCAGTTTCACTAAAAAATATGAAGATATGAGGCATTAACCAATTTATTCAAATTAGGCGTGTATTCTGGCAAAAAATGACAGAATGGTAGATACCCCTTTGAGGTGTCATATATTCTTCATAACTTCCTCAAAATCAGTGATTCTTATCTCAAAAGTTTCCTTTATGAGTTATGATTCCAATCCAACTGGAAATTCTAGAAAACACTGAATAGAACTCCTCAAATCAGTGATTTACTAACATGGTGTAATCTACCATACCAGTTGTGACCCTTTGCATTGCATAAAATACTTGAATCATTTTTACATGTCCAAAATGCCTTAAATTTGGTCACAATGACCATAACCCAGTACCATATAACATATAAAAATATGGGAAACTATTTCATTTTGGAAGTCTCTACATTTTGAACATTTTGAGTACTATAAGTTTCTGTCCAGAAGTGAAATTCTGGAATTTCTTAATTTTAACAATTTTTGATCATTTGATGGTTTATAACACAACTTACGGTATAAATTACTATATTAACGAGCATAGGTGCATTATGTATAATTGGACTATAGACAATCAAGTTGGGTGCATGTGGACATTTATAAACTTAAGACTTATTCACCTCCATAAGTAGTTTTAGATCCATAAGTGATGGTTTTTGGGCATTTCTCTTTGTTAGGGAATCGGTAGGCCTTTGGGTGGGGATCGTATCGTGCTTCGGAGTAGCGGAGCTTTGCACAAAGATGAGTATTCACGACCCCTCTTTTAAATGTTTATTGCGTTTTGGGGTGTAAAGCATGTTGATTTAAAAGAAAGTGAATTGATTTATATGATTGAATGAAAATTATATAAATTGTTATGATGAGCAAATTGATAATTTACAAATGATATGTTGAGTTATGTGAAGTCCCCGTGTTACACTACTATTTAACTCTGTTTATTTGAGTCAATGATATTTGTGGATGGCGCTATTTGGTTGATATACCCACCTAACTGGCAAGTAGGGGTGTACTTTATCAATTAAGAATGCTCTACACATGTGGACTTTAGGTCCACCGCTGAGATAGTTTATGGGGCGTAGAATGTCGTTTAGGCTTAGTAGTGGCTCAATAATTAAATATCATGTGTAAAAGTAATTTGCATATTTGCTCATAGAAATTGAAATGTTTTATATTGATGCGAACATCCGTTTCGCTATATATATACCTTGCATATAAAATATTTTTGTGCATTCGAAAACCCGTGAACTCACCAACTCTTTGTAGTTGACCCTTCCGCTTTATCATGCTTTACCGGAAAATTGAGGTAACCGATCAAGGGTAACTTATTTTGTGGAACACCAATCAAGATTTTATATGTATCTTTTTATTTCGATGTAATTTGTTTGTTAAGACAAAGTTGTCGAATTATAAACTTTTAAACTGTAAACGTTGATGTTTTATTTATGAATGTATAGTTGGTGTTTATATTCATACTGCTGTGAACTTGAACTGTCTTACTCAGGAACTAGTGACTCTTGCAGCTTTTTTTAGTAAAGAATTCTCTAGTAAAAATCATAAACTCTAGTAATTTTGATTCTTTTTTTTAACTGAACTAATAAGAAACTCGAGAACTTAGACATTCTTGTCCATAAAAAGACTTGTTCTTTTTAGTCAATAACCCTTTGTTCTTGGTTTCTGGTTTATCGGTTAAAGAAATTTCGGATTAAGGGGCCGTTTACAAACTCTTATCGGGTAAGTACTATCCGGATAAGATTGCTGACTCCAGTAAGTACTATCTCGGGTAAGTGTTTTTTGAGTAAGAGTGTTTACCAAATATTTTTGGTAAGTGCTGATCATCAATAAAATGACCATTATCACCTTATTATAAAATTTTACTTCTAATAAATAATCTTTTTTAATGAATAAAGCCTTTTTTTAAATCAATTTATTTACCAAAAATCTATATTAATTTTATTACTAATATATGATGATATCGTATTAAATTTTAATTAATAAAGATTTATTAAAGTGTCAGACGGACTTCAAATGAACCTCTTAACCAAATTTGATATTTTGATTTTGAATTTTGTAATTGAAATATAAAAGTTTCCTATTTATTTTATTTCTATTCCTACTTATCTTCTCCTTTTCAGCTTCTTGTTGGCTTGTTGCTTACTTCAACGATTTAACTTTTCCACCACCATCTCCCACCGCTGGAAAACCACCGTCGGCGACCGGTATTTCCATATCTACTTGCTTCACTTTGCTCGAGTGTTTATTTCCTTTTTTGCTTTTTTTTACGTCACAAAAAGAATAAAATCAGCAAAATTAGCAACAAACCCACCAATGCTCCGATGATAATTCCGACAATGGCGCCGCCGGAGAGCGTACCGGATGAAACCAACTCGGTTTTTGACCCCTTACAAGCCACAAGGGGGAATCCACAAAGTGAGTTGCCGGAAAAAGCAGATTCATGGAAACCAACAAATTCCGGTGGAATTCTGTCGGTTAACTGATTATTAGATCCGGATTGGAACCCGATAATGCATTGTTCCCTTGATACGAGTTAAGTAAATGGAGAAGAGGTTGTTTTCGAGGTAAAGGTTTCAAATGTTAACAAGAGAAAAGGTATCCACTGGAAGTTGACCGGAAAGTTCTCAACATAACCTAATCGCAAGAGTCATAGAGGGGGCACGCCTAGGAAAAACAAAATCTGACCCGGGTAAGCATCATTTTGATGCTGGCTCAGTAAGATCCCGGTCAGCTTCTAGGTCAGATCTCAGTCATATCCGTGTTTTGGTAAACATGTTGACTGCTGACCGAGTCAGATTTACTGACCGAGTCAGCCTGGTCAGCAGCTAGTTAACAGCCCCTAAGTATCTTTGAATTTTTATCGAGCCCTTCCTAATCGACAAAATTTATTTTATCGAGTCATCTGGAATCGATATAAATTTTTATCGATTCGGTTTTTTTTCGAGTGAAAGGTTGTTTTGTCGAATCTTAATCTATCAAGAAACTCTTAGTTATCGAGTCCTTTGTAATTGATAACCTCCTTTTATCGAATCAATTTTTCTTTAGAAGTTTTATCGAGTCTCATATACCCGACAATTTCTTTTAATCGAGTCTCAAACGCCCAACAAAAACTCTTGTCATCTTAGCCCAACCCGATAAAAAGTTTTGTCGACCCCTAGTCAATCGAGAAAACTTTCTGTTTCACAAAAACAACTCAGAAAATTACCAAAAACTCACTGATCGAGATCATCAAGCCAAGTACAATGACTACTCGCGAAGCAATGGCAATTGGTTCAGACACGAAACCTCCAATTTTGTTCCCCGGAGAATACTCACAGTGGAAAGACCATTTCCTTGACTTTATTGAACGCAATGATTACGCCGATGAAATCATGCGATCAATCAATGACGGCCCTCCTCCAGTTTTCTATCAAAATCTTCCAGTCAACCCAAATGCAGATCCTCCCCTCCTTGCTCGAAAAGGAGTCAAGCCTAAATCTGCCTATGATGACAACGAAAAGAGGATTATGAAAGGGAATCAACTTGCAAGATCATATCTCCTCATGAGCATCCCGAACGATATTTATATGAGTATCGACAACCATAAAAGAAATGCCAAAGCTATGTGGGAAGAAATAGAGAAATTCATGCTTGGCAAAAAAATCGGGACCCAGCTCAAAATTACGAATTGCATCTCGCAATATGAGGACTTCAAAGCCAAAGAAGGTGAAAAACTTACTGTCACCTACTCCCGGTTCGTATACTTAGTAAATGAAGTAAGTAAGAATGAGATTCGCAAAACAAAGATCGAGAACAACGTGAAATTTGTGAGTAACTTGCTGCCTGAATGGCGTCAATTTGCCAATCAAATTAAACACAACAAATATCTCGCTGATCTCGATCTACATGAAGTCTATGAAACCCTCCTTCAAGATGAAGAAGAAGTGCTCGAAGCTATGGAGGCCAACAACAAGATCAAGAAGCCCATTGATCCCATAGCTCTAGTTGCAAAAGCTAGCTCTATCACTTCCCATAGCTCTCCTCAAGAGGTTATTTCCGAATTAGAAGATGAAGACTTTGATTATAATCCGGACATTGCTCAATTCCAACAACAGTTGGTGCTCCTCACAAGAGATTTTCAACAAAAAATTTCTCGTCGCTCCAACCCAATCAACAACGTTATGCTTCGGGTAACAAGAACTATGAGCGCAAGACACTTTTCGAATCAAAACCAAAAGAGCAACGTCCGCCAGCCAAACCGGAAGATAAATTCAAAAGTGAAAAGAGTTTATGCTACAACTGCGGAAAGTCCGGTCATTACGCCCGAGAATGCAAAAAGTCGGTAGTCAAAGATTCAAATTACTTTACCTATGCTGGCTAAACAAAAGGAGGCTGGAAAAGTATTATTGGCCGAAGATGAGGAATGGTTGAATCAAGGAAATGATGACGACGATCCGGAGAATGAATTTAGTTTAATGGCATACTCGGATAATTCATCTTCCAATGCTTCCGACTACACCCCCGAGGTAAGTCATTCGGACTATGATCAGTTTATGATTCAAATGAATGACATGATGATACAATTGCAAGAACTACAATCTAAATTGAAAACCGAGAAACTCTTGGTTTCCAAATTAGAGGCTCGTTTAGAAAATAATCATAATCAACTCTTACTTGCTACCGCCGATATTGCCACTTTTCAAAATATAGCCAAAAATGCTCAAACTGAAAAAACCACCATTCAAAATGAGAACTTGGAACAAAAACAAAAAATCCCTGACCTCACAAAACTTCTTGAGAAAACACAACAGGAGGCCGACAAATTTTCTCAAAAATTTGAGTTTCCACTATCCAAAGAAACGATCTTTTAGAAAAACTCAAATCCTTGGAAGTTAAACTTAATAAAATTGGTCAAACGGAATAAAGTATTCATCTTAATTCTCCAAAAGATTTAGGTTCCAAAGACGGATTGGGATCAAATAATCCCGAGTTGTTAGAAAAAGCCATCTACAACACACCGATATTATATAAATTTGAATATCTTGGCCTTGGCCTTGGCCCGGAATATAATATTCAATTTATGAAGTCTAACCCCAAAGTTGAGAGAAGAGAAGATTGGAATAGGAAGAAGAAAAACTTTCATCAAATACCGTTTTGCTATCCAACGCATGTAGAACAAGAATCTTCAAAAGACACTCTTCCTAACGATTACTTTCCATCCTACACCGAAGAAGAACTTCAATCTGGACCTCCAAAACACAAACCTTATATTCCCACCTTATTCTTAGAAAAGAAAATAATTCAATTAGAAAAGGTGTTGAAAGTGAACGTTCTTCTTCGGAAAAGGAAAACGAAAATTTGAATTCAAAACTTCGAATACTTGTAAATAGAGCTATACAAACTGAACTGGATAGAATTTCCAAGGCTTCTACGTGCAAAGCTTTTGTTAGCTCATATTTAGATGATCAAGTGAAAACCATTCCGAACAACTCTCTAACATCTAAATATGAGCTTTTGTTAGCTCATATTTAGATGATCAAGTGAAATGCCTCGTTTTGACGAGTACATTGATTCCTCATCGAACCTTAAATCCACGGAACAGGTAGATGACATAAATTTCAACTTTGACTTCCATCCAACTCTTCCAAGTCATAAGGTATTTTTAGATAAAGGGAAGAAACCAATGGAATCTGATTTCACTCCTGAAGTTAAGAATGAGTGCTCTACAAGCATTTTATTTTCTAAACAAAAGGATCAAACTCTTTTTTCAAAACCCTTAAATTCTCATTATGTGAAAAACGCTAACCGTGGTTTCATTCATGTTTCAGCTTTTCGAGCTTTAGAGTCAAAGCAAGTTTGGGACGAAAAAGGCAAAAGTTCTCCGAAGTCATCATCCCGCAAAAACAACAACTGTTCTTATTCAAAATTTCCTAATGTTAAAAGCACAAATCAATTTCCCTTGCACCATTCGTTCTGTTAAACAATTAATCCATTTTTCTCGGAATAAAATTTGTTGCTCGAATTACGGTGTGAATGACTTATGCATTTAAATTCCTTCTATTATGATTATGGTTACTTTCCTAACATGCGTTTTTCTTAAAAAAATCATCATGTCAATCATTTCCTTGCACATCATATTTATAAAGGCGTTCCGAAAAAGCAAATGACTGCCACTCCTAACTTCAATCGAAGGAACATGGGTGATCTGTCAACTAACCCCAATGGACCCATTTACAAATGGTTACCTAAATCTACTTGATTTCATGCAGGTCAGTCATTTGTGGTACTTAGATTCTGGATGCTCCAAACACATGATTGGACAAAAGGAGCTGCTTGCCAACTACAAAGAGAAAAATGGCGGTTATGTCAACTTTGGCAACAATCACTTAGCACCAATTTAAGGACATGGAGACATTATTCAAAGCAACATCAACATTTCTGACATCTCATATGTTCATGGACTAAGCCATAATTTACTAAGCATTAGCAAATTCTGTGACAAACAACTGGAAGTCAATTTCCGACCCGACCGATACTGCGTACGTACTTTTGAAGGAAAGGAATTGCTAGTCGGCTCTCGCAACTCTAACCTTTACACCATCGATCTTTCTCAAATTCAAACACCCAAGGATGCATGTCTTCTTTCGAAAGTAGATAATGCAAAGAACTGGCTTTGGCACGTCTCTCCCATTTGAACTTCAAAAATATCAATCGACTCTCGATTGGGGGATTAGTCACAGGATTGCCAAAGATCAAATTTGACAAACCACACTTATGCGATGCTTGTGAAAAAGGAAAGATGAAAAAGTTGTCCCACAAACCAAAAGTTGAACACAGTACCTCCCGACCTCTCTAACTCACTCATATGGATTTGTGCGGACCTATGCGGACTCAAAGCATACATGGCAAAAAGTACGTCCTAGTCATGGTCGAGGACTTCTCTCGTTTCACTTGGGTAAAATTTCTACGCATAAAGGATGAAGCGCCTGAATCGATCATAACCTTCTTAAAGGCCATTCAAGTCAAGTTGGAACTCACTGCACAAACCATTCGAACTGATAATGGAACCGAATTCAAGAACCATATGCTTGACACTTTCCTCGAATCGGTCGGAATTACTCACACGTTTTCTGCGGCTCGTACACCTCAACAAAATGGTGTGGTTGAACGACGTAATCGAACATAGGTTGAAGCTACCCGGACTATGCTTGCATACTCCAACCTACCATTCTATTTTTGGGCTGAAGCAATTAATACGACTTGCTATACTCCAAATTGCTCCATCATCAACAAGCGTTTCAACAAAACTCCATACGAGTTAGTCTTCAATTGTATTCCAACCATCCATCATTTTCATACCTTTGGAGAACGCTGCTTCATTTTGAATGAGAAAGAAGATCAAGGGAAACTCAAACCAAAATCCGATGAAACATATTTTCTTGGTTACTCTCCAACTACTGCTGCTTATCGGGTCTACATGAAACTAGCCAGATGTGTCACAGAAAGTGTCAATGTAAAGTTTGATTCTAAGGATGAAATGGCTCCTGAACAAGACAGTTCTAGACCCGCACTCACCGGTATATTAGCTTTCGAACACATCCGTTCGAAACCTGCCCCAAACCCCGTTCAACCTTCTACATCCAAAACTACTTCTTCCAATTTGGATGATTTATTCGAGTACTTTTACTCGGATTATTTTGGTTCTCACACTGATATCCCTAATCAGATCACCCCGCCTATCTTGGAAGTTGCCGAGACTACCAACCTTTCTGGACCGCCAGTTACAACAGACATCGTCTCAACTGTTGCAACTCCAAGTTCATCTACATCCGCTCCTCCCCCTCAAATTGTTGCTCCTCCCGCTCAACTTGATGCTCAACCGAGTCCCAATCCGCTCCCTACTGAACCGACATCCTCTCCCCACCATCAACCTCATCCCCCAAGGGTGTCTCTAGTTCCACAAGATCCTTTGCTGTGGCTCCAGCCTTAGAATCACTTCAAGATCTTCCACTCAGTTCTTATGAAGATGATACCCCAGACCCTAATGCATTTCAACCACTTCCACATACAACCAAATGGGTCCGTTCTCATCCAGCCAATCAGATTATTGGAGATCCAACCAAACCAGTCACGACGCGTTCTGCCTCGGCCAACGATTGTTTGTTCTCTACCTTTCTAAGGAAGATCGAACCCACATCCATTCAAGAAGCAATTAATGATCCTGATTGGATTGTGGCCATGCAAGACGAACTCAATCAATTTGAAAGCTTGAAAGTTTGGCGCCTCGTTCCCCGTCCACAAAACAAAACCATCATCGGTACCAAAATGGATTTTCAAAAACAAACAAGATGAAGATGGGGTTGTCATACGCAACAAAGTCTGACTTGTAGCAAAAATATACCGCCAACAAGAAGGGATTGATTATGACGAGACGTTTGCGCCCGTGGCCCGTATTGAAGCAATTCAAATGTTCTTAGGATACGCAGCACACAAGAATTTTGTGGTTTTTCAAATGGACGTCAAAACTGCCTTCTTGAATGGTGTTCTACGTGAAGAAGTCTATGTATCCCAACCTGACGGGTTTGTCGATCCTTCAAAACCAAATCATGTATACATCCTCGACAAGGCTCTCTACGGCTTAAAACAAGACCCGCGCGCATGGTATGCCAGTCTTTCTGATTACTTGGTGAAAAATGGATACTCCAAAGGTAAGATCGATCCTACTCTTTTCCTTAAAAAGGAAAACGGTGATATCATGCTAATTCAAATTTATGTTGACGACATTATTTTCGGTTCGACTAATCCCCAACAGTGCAAGAATTTCTCCGAGCTCATGATTGCCAAGTTCAATATGAGCATGATGGGTATGATGAATTTTTTCCTCGGCCTTTAAGTCAAACATTTTTCAACGGAAATATTCGTCAACCAATCGAAATACATCTCGGATATGTTACGTAAACATAACATGACGACTTGTACACCGATTGGCACTCCCATGTCTCCAGGTTCGAAACTACACACTGATCCCTTGGGAAAAGCGGTGGATTCTAAAACCTATCGGGGAATGGTTGGTTCCTTAATGTATTTAACAGCTAGTTGACCGGATATAATGTTTGCCACATGCTTATGCGCTAGATATCAAGCATCTCCTAAAGAATCTCACCTTAGTGCTATAAAAACGCATTTTTCGATATTTAAAAGGTACTACTGATCTTGGCTTACGGTATCCCAAGGATACGGGTTTTGAGTTAACTGCCTTTTCAGATTCTGATCACGCCGGATGCATGCTTGATCGCAAAAGCACGACGGGACACATTCAATTCTTAGGCGATAAGTTGGTAAGTTGGTCCTCGAAGAAGCAAGCTTGCGTCTCCACTTCTACCGCAGAATCCGAATACATTGCTGCCGCAAGTTGTTGTTCTCAAGTACTGTGGATGCGCACACAACTCAAGGACTATGGATTCTGGTTTAATAAGATTCCTATCTACTGTGACTCCAAAAGCGCAATCGCCATCTCAAGCAACCTTATCCAACATATGAAGACTAAACATATCGACGTTCGGTATCATTTCATCAAAGATCATGTCGAAAGAGGTACGATTGAATTATACGTTGTCAATACAGAACTACAGCTTGCCGACATGTTCACCAAGACCCTGGATGAGAAACGCTTCCAGTTCTTAGTGTCCAAGTTGGGCATGCTAAACCTTAAAACCTGATTTTCAAATCAGTCTTTTTCAAAATACTCAAAATGTCTATCCATGTTTTTATGCACATTCACCTTCTCTTAAACGTGAATCTACATCACTCTTGGTTTCTCGTATTTTGGATTTTGAATTTTTTACAAGTTCTGTACTCTCAATTTATTTTCTTGTTTAGTTTCGTTATGTGTCTAACCGTTTTCAGCGTTCGAGGGGGAGCGGCAAGGTAAGTTTATCTGTATTCATGATTGTAGGGGGAGCACATTTTGTTTATCTTAAGCATATTTTAAGGGGGAGCGTTTCTTTAAAAAAAATTAATTAATTAAAATTAAGATTAACTTAGTTTTTTTTTTCAAGGTTCTCGGCCCCTAAGGGCCCGATAAAAAGGTTTTGTCGACCTTCCTTGGCCTGACAAACACCTCAACTGACATCTTGCTGATGTCATCAACATTCGCGGCCCGATGAGAATACGCCACGTGTCATCACCCGATGACCCACTATTTAAACCTCGGGCCCCACTCTCAATCAGTAGCTTTTCGAACAAGTTTGATTTTCCCTCTTTCTCTCTAAAACCCTTCGACTTCATCTGATATAGAAATTGTTTCCTCTAGTCTTCGAGTTTCACATATCTGAAAGCATCACCAAGTTCGCATTTCTCCCCTGATCAATTTTAATTCTTCTCTTTTTTCCTTTTAACCACTGCATGATTGTGATTTTAGCATTTAACTTTTCAACCTCCGAAAACCCTCTGGGGTTCCCTTTTTTGTTCTTTCAGTCAACTTTTAGGCTTATTTTTGAAATATTTTGGGTTATGTTTAGTTTTAGATGCAATAGATGTCACTAATCGCACTTAGACTTAGGTTTTTCTTTCACTTTTGGGCCTATTTAGCATCTGATCACTTAGGATTTTTATTGGTTTCCCTTGAATTTTTATCGACTCCTTAATACCAGGCTTAGGTTTTTGCCGAAGTCTTAAAGATAGATAAGAACATCTTCATAAACTCTAAGTGTTTTTATCGACCCTTTAGGACCCGACTTAAGTTTTTGTCGAGTCTCAAAGGATCGATGAAAATCATCATAGATTATACAAGTGTTTTTATCGACCCTTCAAGACCCGACATAATTTTTTATAGAGTCTTATGGGATCGATAACCTGATCTTCAAAATGTCTAAGTAGTTTTATCGACCCTTTAGGACTCGACATAAACTTTTTGTCGACTATCAAAGGATTGATAAAATTCACATCCAATTTATCTGTGAACTTTCTTTCAAGTATTTGGGATTCTCGATTCTCCATGGCCCGACATTTTGTTTGTCGACTCTCACAGGTTTGCTCTTTACAATTTCACCAAGTCTTTATGTCGACCCAGCTTGATTCGATATCCTTATTTTTCATCAATTGCACTCGATAAAAAAATTTATCGATCCAATTGCACTCGATAAAAGTTTTTATCGATCATACTAGTCTCGATTTCCTATCTTAATTGTACAATAGGATTCGATATGTTCTCAACTCTTATCGACCAAACCGGACTCGACATTCAGACTTGAATTGGTTATAACCTGACTTCATCCATAGAACTGACTTTTTCTATGGTTTGCTAACTGTTTTATTTCAGTTCAATTGCCGCCTATCAACGATCCACAACTTTCCGATGATGAGCCAAGTACTAACGCAGTCAACCGAGACGAACTCTTGATGCCTAGAGCCGAGCTTAGAAAACTCAAACCAAACAATCACCGTCTCGATTTTGGCATCACGATTGAACACCAAGTCATCCTTGATATCCTTCAACGCCACCCCCTTCGCTATGCATTTTCCTTGGATCATCGCGTTCCCCTGTTCTATCTTCAGCAGTTCTGGTACACCTTAACATACCATCCGGATGACGGTGACCACCACTGCACTGCCAAGATCGACGACTTTGTCACCCGTCTGACACCCTCACGGATCCGTCGAATCATCCGTCTACTTGTCGCCACCGACGAAAAGCCATTTGATGCTTTCGTGACTGAAGAAGAACTCTGTACTGATATCCAGGCCCTTGGATATAACTCCCTCGAACCTCTAACGAGCCCCGGCCAGTTCAAAAGAATGTAGTTGCCGCAGATATGGTTCTCACTTTTCACCATCGTTAATCGATGTCTGACTAGCAAACACACCGGCATGGACAAAGCCAGTACTGCGGTCTTACGGATATTTCACGGAATCGTGTTCAACCATCACTACGATTATGTGATGCTCATTTGGACGGACTTCGTTGAACTCGTTGAAGACAAATCCAATTATCGCGATCGTGCTTTCATACTCTTTCAACGGTTCCTTCTGCTATTTATACATGCCATGCTGTCATCCAAACCAGATATACCCCGACGAACAGGATCACCGTTGGGACCAACCAACTCGCTGAAGTTCCTCAAGCTTAACGACTGACAATTTGACTTCATCATGCCTATCCCTGAAGCCCGGCTTGCCTATGCTGATCAGAATGCACCGAGTGTTATAGCATATAGGGAGAGACACGGCTTAATGGCTCAACCACCTCCGGTTGTGCCTGCCCAAGAGCCAAACCGCGAGGAACATCATGAGCACGGAGAGGGTCCTAGGGTAGACGAACATGTTCAGGATCATGGGGATCCTGAACAGGGTGATGAGCGAAATGTAAGGGGACATGACGAGGGCAGTGCACTTGATCAGCCAATCCCAACAACTGTTGCCCCATCAATCCCACTACCACCACCACTATCCTAAGAGTTGCTTCTACTTCCCGACCTACTCCATGATTCAAGATGCTCGTCAGCCGTAACCGTGTTCTCCCACGACCTTCATCGTCTGATGAGGATGAATCCAATATTCAACCACTTTCCCGTCGTCCATGAACCACAGCCATCGAAGAACGAGCTCTTAGCCGAATTGGTCCACAACCACCTCTATCCGATTCTACATCGGGCACTGAAGAACAAAATGCTGCACCAACTGATGAACCAAATGATGAACCACATGATGACCCGACTGAACCATTCGATTTTGAAACGGACCAGTTCTCTTGTTCCATGTCTGACGTATTCACCGAGCCTCATATTAGAGAGATAAGGAGAGCGGGGAGAGATTTAGTTGAAAAAGAATGAGTGAGCGTGAGTGATGGGACGAGAAAAACTGTTGTGAGCGCGATACCAAACTCCCCCATCCAGGTAACCGCGTCTGCTAGCCCTACTCATTCGTTGGGTATGTCTAGTGGACAAGACGCTGTGGACCTAGCAGCGCACTTGCACGCCCCTCCTAGCCACTCTGAAGGCTCCCAACAGCCGACAATTTCACATATACTTGTGAGTTTAGCTCCTTATCTGGCTCCCCTCCATTCGGGAGGCACAGCTATTGAATCAAGAGGCAGTAGCTCACCCGCTTCGACTTCAGTTGTATGCACTTCGAGTCTAGAGCCAGTTAGGGAACACGCGTCTTCACACACTGAGAGCCTTCGTGGCCCAGTCGGAACTTCCATAGTGGTGTCCCTTCCGGACATTTCACGAGGATTGGAAGGAAATCCTAATAGTGCTACATCAATGCCATCACTGAATGTAGGTCATCCAGTTTATTCAACTGTGATGTCAACGGGTAATCTAAGTGATACCGGTGTTTCCCTCTGAGGTACCACTACTCCGTCTTTCATGATCTCTCCCGAAGCTCAAGCGCCTATGGATGCTCAATTCCAACGAGCTCAAGATTCGTTAAAAGCTCATGAGGCTCGCATGACTGCTGAAAGACATGCCTTTGTTCAGGAAGTCCTTCAAGCTTCCCGACCAAGCAGCAGTCACACTACACCACCGCAACCACAACATCCTGATCCAACCCCGGACCCCCGAAATCGGCCTCCCTCACCATATCGATATGAATACAACAATGATGAACTAATGTCCATGTTGAATGCTAATCTTCTTGTCGAAGCCACTGCTAGGGGTCAACCTGAAGATTCTTTGGCACTGAAGTTCAAGACTCTTGTAGACCGGCTGTTTCCGTTCCTGCCCTTCGACCTGATCAGGACGATCCGGGCACTGCTCCTAATCGCCCTGAGGGGGAGACACACCGAGTTTCAAGAACTCAGTCTCAACCATCTCCTCCAACTCCTAAAGGTCCATCTGCGCCACCAACCTGCCGAAGACAACGTCCTAGTCTGACTCAAGAAGTAAATACGCCTATGGTTGAAAAGCCTGCGGTAGATATTAACTTTGAGAGCACATCTGAAGCTGCTGAACCGGAGTCCAATGAAGAGACAGTCGATGTTCAAAATCTAAGGAATTCCGTGAAAAACTGGTTTAAAGATCCATATGAACCAGTTCTCCAAGAGCAAGATTATGTGAATTTGAAACATACGGAGAAGAATTACACTTTAGGAGATCCAAATGAACCAAGACTGTTACCTCATCAAATTCGGTGGCAAAGGATGCTAACTAAAAGCAAGTCAAAATGGGTAAATCAGCAGATCCGTGGACCCTATCTTGAAGAAACTATTGAACTGATATTCAGAAAGAATAAGAAACCTGAAGACTTGGCGCACATTCACTTAGTAATGGAGATGGATCCAGCTTAAGTCAAAGAGTATGTTCACATTCTGAAAATGAGAGCTTTAAAGCCATCTGATGTAATCTCACGACACCGGATTATCGGGATTATGCAGATTGGTTCTGACAAAGTCTTTCAAGTCGAGTATCCAACTTTCAAAGTTCGAAGAGAAGATGGTAAAGTATACACTTTTTCTGAAGTTGATCTTTCTAACCTTGATATCTTGGACTCTGAAACGTTGTATAACGACCTAAGAGACAAAAAGCAAAGAAACGAGGATGAACAAAGAGCTTTAAGAGCGGTGGTGCGTCACTTACAAAAGGAACTCAGATACAGCTATCTTCATGATTTGCAGCATGGGATTGAAAGTGAACAAAAGAAGATACATATTGCCAAGCCTAATCAAACAATTCCTTAGTTGGATAAATATGATGTTACAATTGTTCTTACATATCCAGCACACGGAGTTGTATGGATGCATATGAAGGGTGAAAAGAGATTTCTAAGATTTGATGAAGTTGCTACATATTCAGATGGAACATTGTGGGGTATTCGAAACAGATTAGCTTCGGAGATTGCTACTGACAAGAAAACTACGACAAGGATGAGCTCAACTAGAAGAAATTTTCATTTAGAAGCTATTAGGTTAATTGATGAAAGGATACTATTTCCTCAGACTCTGAGAAGATTCGAAGGTATGTTCGAGCTGAAGAAGTGAAGATATATTTTGCCACAAAGGGGGAGATTGTTAGGTCTATTATTTTATTGTGACAAAATAAGGAATGGATATGCTCAATTGTAAAAGGAAGTTTATAATTCCTTAAACTCTTTCCTTCCTTAATTAGAATAGGCCTTTCAATATAAATAGGAGTCTAGGGTTATTCTTAATGGGAGTCGATTACTAGAGAGCCAAGATACTGTCATATCAATATTGTAATCATTCAAGTGAGATATATGACTACGAAGCTTCTTTAATGTTTGTGTTCTTATTCGTTTTATTCAATATAATCATTGTGCTTGCATATACTGGGATCTACATTTATAAAATGGAAAATGCTCTCTATGGATTAAAACAAGCTCTTAGAGCTTGGTATGATACCCTGTCCAAATATCTCTTAAAAGAGAAGTTTGTGCGTGGAAAGATTGATCAAACCCTGTTTCTGAGGAAACACAAGGGTCATACCATTCTTTCTCAGATATATGTCGATAACATCATTTTTGGTTCCACTGAACCGAAGCTTTGTACTCGTTTTGCTAAATGAATGAAAAGGAATATAAAATGAGTATGATGGATGAACTAACATATTTTCTTAGTAATCATATAAAGCAATCTGATAAGGGCATCTTCATATGTCAGAGCAAGTATGTTAAAGATATGCTGATGAAATTTGATCTAACTCAAAGTTCTTCAATGAAAACTCCTATGGCACATCCTCTGACACTGAACAAGGACCTTGGGAAACTTGTAAATGTCACTGTTCATAGAGGAATGATTGGCTCACTGTTGTATCTTACAGCGAGTCGATCATATATCATGTACTTAACTTGCTTATGTGCTATATATCAATTTGAAACCGAGGAATCCCATCTGATCGATGTAATGCGAATTTTCAGATATCTGAAAGGAACTCCTAATCTTGGTCTTTGGTATCCCAAATACTCAGGGTTAGATCTACTTGGTTACGTAGATAGTGATTTTGCAGGATGCAAAATTGATGGGAAAAACACCACTAGAGGCTGTCAGGTTCTAGGTGGAAAGCTGGTGAGTTGGACAAGTAAAAAGCAAAACTCAATGTCCACATCAACTGTTGAAGCTGAGTACGTAGCTGTTGGGAGTTGTTGTGCCCAAATTCTTTGGTAGAGAAATCAAGTCAGTGACTATGATGTTCGGCTATCTAAAATTCCTATATATTTCGATAACACTAGTGCCGTTACAATAGTTATTAACCCTATACTTCACTCCAAAACCAAGCATATTGAGAATAGATATCATTTTATCAGAGATCATTGTATGAATGGTGAAACTTATTCACTTTGTACATACTAAATATCAACTCGCTGATCTTTTTACTAAACCTCTTGATGAGACAAGATTTAATCTATTAATCAGGGAACTTGGTATGTTGAATGCTACAGAGTAAATACTCTCAGTGATAAACATCCTTCACTAATAATAAAATGAAAATTCAAATTCATCAATCATTCCCTGAACTCAGTTAAGTCATATAGAAATCTTACTAAGGTATGTATTTCTTTCCCTTACACTCTCTTAATGTCTTACTATCCGGAGAATGCTTCTCGAAAAGATAAAACCCATCACTGATAATGCATTTATTCCCAATAATAATAGGATTTTAAGGATAATGATTAACATTTATTAATTTAAAGGATAATCTTATTATTTTTTGTGAAAAAGGACGTGCCAGCCTTTGTCTGACACATGTTGGCCACAACGCTTCCCTATCCAATCAAACCCTAAGGACGTACAAAGATCATAATTACTTTTCTCAAAAAGTAAAACCGTCGTTTTATATCCTTTCTCTCTCATCTACCTATATAAGGTAATTTTGATTTCCTTTCAGTCTTTACCCTTTCAAATCTTCCAAAGCAAGTTATCGATTTTGAATAAACTTTGCAAATAGCAAGAACAAGCACTACTGCGTTTTTCTCTTTGATTCAATCAAAAGGTTGATTTTAATCATGTTTTTCTTTATAAACAACTTAAATGTTGTTAAGAACTTCTACCCATCACAAAAAACTTCTTGTTATAAGTGATTTCTTTTATGATTCTTTGTTTTTATTTCTAAAAACTTCAAAACTATAAAACCTGTTTTAAGGTTACTTCTTAGAACCGAAGAACATTTTGGTCTTTTTGATAAAAAAAATATTCTAAAAACCTTTTCTAAAATATGTTTATGGTAAAGTTTTGTATCAAATAAACACATTGGTGCTTTTAACTAAAACCTTTGTTTAAACGTTTTCTGATAAAAATCTGCCAAATAACAAGTATTTTGACCTTGTTCATCAAAAAAATTGTTTTTCCTTTAAATCTTTGGTCATTGAATTTCAAGTTGCGAAGGTCGCCAGATTTAGCGTGGAACAAGCTCTTGTGAAACCTAGCAATCACGTGGCACTACTCGAGATCCCTTTAGATCGTGTCTATCTTAGAGACAGAGCTCTTTTTCTAAAAAAGTGCCCTCTCCGACATGCCTTCTGCCCACACTCCTGTTAGTATAACTTCTCATCTCCAACAATTCTAGTATACTTCTGACTATACTACAAGGTAACTGATAAGGTGTTTCCCTTCTAGCAATCGGCTTTATTATAAGCCGTGGCTCACTGGCCATCACTACTGGAGTGATTAGAACTGCTCTCCGATTCCCATGCAAGGAGAAGGGTCAACAGTGGGATCCTGAACCCAATAAGGAGGAAATCAGGGAATTCCTCGAATAAATAGGCTATGACTGGCCAACTAAGGAAGACCACTCTTAGGAACTCAATAAGGAACTCACCAAGATTAAGAAAAGTCGAATCCCCTCTTGATGGCACTACCTCCTCATTCATTTCATCCAATTCCTTGGCACTAAGACTGGAGCTCAGAAACAAGCCAGCAGAAAGTTCCTATACATGGCATATTCTCTTTGCCATGGTCGCCGAATAACCTACGCGAATATCATCTTCGAAGACCTTCACAAAAGAGTCAGCGTGAACAAGAGGGAGAAGACAATCCCTTGCCCGAGGTTCATTTCTATGATCTTAGAGTACGTCTTCAAGGACTACCCTAAGAAGGGGAATCAACGATTCTCCCAGGCTGGAAAGAAGGCCCTGGATCACGATGAGAAAGAAGGAGACGCTCTCAACCTTCCTCAAATGATGGAAATCATCAGGGTTCTGACACCCCCAAACCCTGAAGTTCGTGATCCTACCTAAGTGGTAGAAAATGTGTTTAGGTCACTGAAAAGCCCATTTGTGATCAACCTCGACACATCTTCATCCCCTTCCAAAAAACGGAAGAACCCATTTGCTAATGGACGTAAAAAGTCCACAACTAACAAACCTCCAAGCAAGAAGCCAAAGAAGAATGGCTCTCAAAAGTCGATTCTCTCTTCTTTCGGCGTACTACAAACGCCACTGTCAACCACAACCACGATAACGGCATCAGAGACCGTTGCCGCTTCTTCAGCTCTATCCCCACCTTCAGAGATCGAGGTCCCTGAAGTTGTAGTTACCAGCTCCGCTGAAGCTGGAACATGTAATACTATCACTGTCTTCTCTTCTATCTCTACCTGCTCTTCTTTGGTCCACACATCAATCCATGCTCATATATGTTTGTCCCTATATCTGAAGAGGTTAAGAAGCGTGCGGTTCTATTATCATCCTTTTTCAACAATCAGAAATTGGAAAGCAACGTGCACATAATCTAAAAAAGTTTCTCATAAAACATTCTCAGAGACGGGTATGTGATCCTCTGGACACATCCATTGCAAGTTCCAACCCTGAGAGTAATCCTTGAGATACTCTCAAGGAACCCTTGCATATAACTACTTCCACCCTATTTCTTTCTTCTAACCCTGAGCTCTTTATGGCTCATTTACCTGTGTTATCAACAGGTGTTATTGATGCACCTATTACTGGATCTCCATCGTGTCTGAAAATGGAGAAACTAAACCAAATGAAGATGGAGAAGGTTCAGGGAAGAAATATTCCCAAGATGAACCTAGAGATCCCCAAGATCTCTCTGGAAGCTCCCACCACCTCTCTTCAGATACCTGTCCTTGACCATCTTGTCGGTGAGGCTGCTCAAATCAAGATGAAGGCCGACAACCTGCGTATTTAAATAGGTATCAGGGATACCGAACATGAAGACCGCTGTCTCAGGCATCCAATCGGATGTCTCTACTTTAAAGACAGAGGTTTTATCGCTGAAGAATGCCATCTCCCTAAATACCTACTCAATCACTCAGTTGGGCACCAAGCTAGACAAGTAGAGGGAGACGTTGATGGGGTTCCTCCAACTTTTGAAGCCCCTATTGTCACTACTTCTGCTCTCACTGAAAGTGATCGAAAGAACCTGAATCAACTCTCGTTGATTTAGAACGCCCCATTTGATACTTTTTCCACCATCAAGAGCAAAGTCAATACTCTCCTAGTGCATATCCTCCCTGATGACAACAAAAACGGGGAAAAGATCGCTAAAGAGCTAGAAGAACTGATCGTCGCTGAAGCTGATGATCTGCTAAATAAAGCAAACCTCGAATCCGATCAGGGAAAGGATGCCGATGATTCCCTCATCTAGAACAATGATTGGGATGAGGAAGAAGAAGAGCAAGATGAGGAAGAAGAAGGTCCATCATACTCTCTGAGAAATGATGATGATGATGATGATGATTATGATGAAGATGGTGAAGATGATGATTCCTACACTCTTCTTCTCCTCAGTAAGGCCAGGGATACAACAAACTGGCGTTGTCTTTAATACACCTCTAGGGGATAGGCCCCCTCCTAGACAGGTGCAGCCTAATTCCTTTGAGAAGAATAAGAAAGTCTCCAAAGACTCAGAGGATGCCAACCTAAACATCCTCCTGAATAAAGAGGGGGAGCTCAATTTAGAGATAAGTCTTCCGATAGAACTTTACCTTCCCCTCTCTGAACCCTAACCTCTCACTTCTGTACCTCTTGCTATCCCTACCAATACTTCCTTTATTAGAAATATTGAGGATTTACTAACTCTGAACCATCTTCTCCCAATCTCAGCTCACCCTGTCCCCCAAAGGTGGTTCCCTTCCCGAGTGAACCTTCAGTCGCAAATCTTTTCACGTATATATCCGAATCAGATGCGGAAGAAGAAGAATGCCTTGTTTAGAGGGGTATAAATAAAGAGCCCATACTTGAACCTGAAGAAGAAGAACGACGGGCTCACTTAATAAAAGAGTTAGAAAGGACCAGAGGGAAAATTCCTTTTCGTACCTCTAGCCCTGAAGACTCCCTCCCTGTATATAATTCTCATGAAGACGAATTCTCCTTTTTCACAACTGAAGAAAGAGAGGAAGCATTACAAGCTCAGCGGCTCAGAGATGAGCAAATAAGAAAAGCACAAGAAAGCCTCAAGGTCGCTGAAGCCTTGGCACGAAAGGAGCTAGCCGAATCAAGTTAAAAATCAATAATCCTCTCAGAGCCCAATAACGAATTCTACAAGCCGCGAAGAAAGACCTTCAGAAAGCCAATGCCAAAAAGAATGAAGAACCTGAATGGTGCAAGAAGAAAGTTAACACTCATGTCTATTCAGCAATCAAAGATAACGGTTAACCTTTTTAGAGATCACAATCATCAATCTGAGGCACCTCAATTTCTTAAGTTCTATGGCTTCTCCGAATGGCTGGAAAGCAGAGATGGTATTCAGCAATCAAAGTCCTAGTTCAAAGGCGTAGTAGAAAACCATTTGAATCAGCTTCTGCAAAGGATCTCTCAGTATGTACCGGTACCTCCTCTCCCCTTAATATCCAAAAAGATGAAGTCCAAGTCCGACACCAAAGAAGGTCCATCGTTCAGAAATGAACATGAGACAAAATTTGACTTGGATAGTTCTTTTCGCACACTTGGTTCTCCCTGATCTTTCAATGCTCAATACCTCCCTGCCTTCTCGGAGTAAATACGAAGAAAATAAAATATTTAGCAAACCTCAGCTAGGGATGGTCTTTCTCGATAATGATGGAACTACAAAGTTCCACAAGAATTAGGTGATCTCTCTCTCTCCAATCAAACTCCTCAAAATTATCTACTACAATTGCTCTGATGTAAATGATCACTTCCAATTTCAGATAAGAATAATTGAGAGAGTTTACAAAGAAGAAAAGAAGTGACAAATGCTTCTCAAGGCTCTAGATCCTGACTTTTTAATTCCTTTGTAATTCTTCAGTGTATAGTACTTTACTTTAATATTGTAATCGTAATTCTTGAAATTATTAAGTAATAAAATTGAATGAAGTACTTTTCTTCACCATGTACTGAAAAAAAAAACCCTGAAAATAGTAAAAGGGACAAGGAACCTATTAGTCCTGATAAGCTAAGAAATCTTTTGATAGATATCAGAAATAGCTTCAAAAGAAGACTGGGTTCTAAAGTGAAAGACTCAGAAGTCTGAAGTCAAGTGAAGTAAAGCCTAAGGCATAACTTCTGAAGTGGCTACTTTAGAAGTTCTGAAGATTCTGAACAAGTTCTGAAGATGATTTTGAAGACACTTCTGAAGAAGTGTTGAAGGTGTTCAGACGCAGTTCTGAACTATCTGTCATTTTTGTGCTGTATCTTTAGTATTTCCTTTTGTATATAAATAAATAGTTTGTTAGATTGTTATAACTAACATTGATAGATAAAGCTTGTAAAGATACACATATTGTAATATTGTTCAGTAATCAATACAACATACAACTTTAGTGATCCAATTCTTGTTCTTGTTCTTGTTCTTTAATCTTTCAACATTCTTGATTGTTTGGGATCTAACAATTGGTATCAGAGTCAATTCATCTGTTATTGACAATTTAAAGAAGAACTTGTCAGCTCTGACAGTTCTTGGTGTTCTTGATTGATAAATTCAAGATTCAAATTCAGGTGAATTCTCGATCTATTTCTAATCAAAGATGTCGAAAGAAATCGTCTCCATCGGATCAGAAACTAAACTACCAACTCTGTTTTTGGGTGAATATCATCAGTGGCGAATCAGGATGATTCAATTCTTGGACAATATTGATGAAGCTCTAATGCAATCAATTGTAAATGGCCCTCTGGAGGTGTATGTGGAAATTCCATCAGTACCAAGAATTGAGTCTACTCCTGAGATACCTGCATCAAGGATCAAGAAAAGCCTAGGTATGTACAGTACTGCTGAAAAAGCTCAAGTTAAAGTTGACAAAAGGGCATTATCTCTTTTGACAATGGCCATTCATAATGAGATATTCAATAGGGTAGATAGTTTAACATCTGCCAAAGCTATGTGAGATGAAGTAAAAGCTCAAATGCAGGGTAGTACAAAGGCCCAAGCACAAAGATTGAATATCTGTGTGGGTACTTATGAAAACTTCAGGTATAAAGAAAATGAATCAATTACAGAGACTTATCATAGTTTCAACAATATCCTGAATGATCTGAGAAGAAATGGTGTTCAGAAATCAAACTCTGAGATAAACAACAAATTTCTGAACAACTTGGGTAATGAATGGTCAAGCTTCTCTAATAACGTGGTTACTAGAAATCTATCCAGAAAATCTATTCATGATGTCTATGGCATTCTGTTCCAATAAGAAGATAAAATCAAGACTAGACAGAATGAACAAAAGAAAGCAAATGAAACAGTAGCCTTGTTGAGCAAGAAGTATAATAATCCCATGACCATTTCTGCTAAAAGTAAAATTTGTGAGATCCTAGAGACAAATTTATGTGATGGGGATGAATCAGATGCAGAGCTTAAAAGCATTTATGATAATATTGCTTTTATGATAAGGCAATTTACTCAAACATATAATCAAAAATATCAGAATAAGCCAAAATCTGAAGTTGGACTTAAGAAAAGTCAACATGCTGGTCAAACTAAGACATCTGAATCAGCAAGATGCTTTAATTGTGGTAAGCCTGGTCATTATGCAAGACAGTGCAAAATGCCCAAATTAAAAAACTCAAGTTACTATGAGAAAAAGCATCTTCTTGCTAAGAAGAAGG
Source organism: Silybum marianum (assembly GCA_036898165.1). Taxonomy (NCBI): domain Eukaryota; kingdom Viridiplantae; phylum Streptophyta; class Magnoliopsida; order Asterales; family Asteraceae; genus Silybum; species Silybum marianum. Next base: position 34,033,129 of record CM072529.1, read on the forward strand.
AACTTAATCCAGCTGTGGTAACCAAGTTTGAAGCGGATTGGTTAAACTAGAGTGATGGTGAATATGATGAAGAAGTAGCTCACTATGCCTCAACTTGCTATATGTGCCAAATGGATCCAGAAGATAAACATGCTCATGATTCTGAGGTAATTTCTTCATCTTCTGAACTAAATTCTGAAACAGATTACTCTTCTGAACCAAATTCTGAACAAATTTCTGGAGATTCTGAAATGAAAAATCAAGTTCAGAATATGTTTTCTGAATTTGAAAATCTCATAAACCGAATCAAAGGTGAAAGAATGTTGGTAAATCAATTCAGAGCTGAAAGTCAAATCTATAAACAAAATTGCCAAGAAGCTGAACAAATTCTTGAAAAATTTTCTGAAGAAAAATTATTATTAAAAGAAAAGATGGATAGTTTACAAAAAGATATCATAAATGAAAAATCTGAAAAAGAAGTTCTGAATGTTAAAATGAACTTTCTAAATCAAGAAAGACTTGATCTTTACAAAAAGATTAAGGAATTGGAAGATCTGAACTTTAAAAGAGGACAAACTGAACAGACTCTGAATATTTTAACAAACTAGGCTCAGAATTCAAAATTTTATAATATAAAGGCAAGATTGGGATATAATGAAAGTCAAAATCTAAAAAAGGCACCTGCATTATATCTAAAGTTCTGAAATTCTATCTAAAGTTCTACTAGTGGATAATTTTGTAATAAATCAGAACATGAAGAAAAATATGATGAATTCTCAGATGTTGAATCTTTACAAGGTAATAATGAGAATTCAGAAATTATTTTTGATAATTCTGATGATGAGTTTGAAAACATTTTAAATCAAAAATCTTTTGCTTCTAGCATGACTCAGAATAAGTTCTCAAACTTAATGAATGCTTCAGATTCAGAAGATGATGATGATCATATGGTTCAAATCATTGATAAAGATGGATATTTGGTATATAAATTACAATCTTGGGTGACTGAAGGAGAAATTTTAAAATCTGAAGCACCAAAATTATCTTCAGAAAAGTTTAATACTGTTTTTCTGAAAACTGAAACTTCTTCTACTTCATCAAATGATACTCCTATATCTACAAAAACATCTTTATCTTCAGTTAAATCTTCAATATCATCATCTGATTTTGTAACCAGATTTAAAATGTTTGAAAAAGGACAATCTTCAAGTTCAACTTCTAAAGTTCATAATTCAAATTCTAAATCTGAAGTTAAAACTAAAGTAAGTAAAAGAGTTTCTTATACTAATCCTCATTTCTTTTCTTTTACAGAGCTATCTACTTTAGTCTTGAGAAAGAAAGGTGAAAGACTATCAAAGACTGACAAATTAGATAGTTTTTCAAATACAAAGAAAATTGATGTACGAAAGATCAATAAAGTGAATAAAAGAACTTCTGTTGACAAATCAAATAATGTTGATTCTTGTCTCTACTGCTTTATTAAATATTCTGAAGAATCATATTCACTACATTAATTGTGGTCATCATAACTTTCATCTGAACTCCAAAACAAATAAGAAAAATCTTGAGAAATCAATTCAGAACTTCTCAGCTACATTGGCAAACAAATATAAAAACAAAAAAAAAATTAAAAATGATACTAAGAATGATAAATCCAAAAGTTCTGAACAAACTTCTAACTTTCAAAAGAATAAGTCAAAGTTCAGAAATTCAATGTCTTTGACTAATCTCACAAGATCCATTCTTAAATGGGTACCTAAATCTCAATAATCATTTTTGCAGATATGTCATGTGTGGGTCTTAGGTTCTGGATGTTCAAGACACATGACACCTTTCAAAGAACTTCTAACTGATTATCATGAAGATATGGAGGAATAGTTAGCTTTGGAAACAATTCAAAAGGTTATGTGAGAGGATATGGAACTTTTTTCAAAGGAGATGTCAAAGTGATGAAGGTTTTCTATGTGGAAGGTCTAAAACATAATCTTTTCAGTATAAGTCAATTCTGTGACAAGTATTGGAAGGTCAATTTTGATATAGACTACTGTCGTGTTCTGAGCTCAGCAAATAAAAATGAGTTAACTACTTATAGAGATGGAGATATCTACACTGCAACTTTCACTACAAATGGTCAATTACAAGGAGTGTGTTATATTTCTACAACTATGAGAAATGATAGTTGGCTTTGGCATAGAAGAATGTCACATCTGAACTTCAAAGCCATTTCTGAACTGGAAAGACACAACTCTGTAAGAGGACTACCAAAGATCAGATTTGAAAGGAATCCCTTATGTTCTGCATGTGAACTAGAGAAGATCAAAAGAAGCTCCCATCCTCTGAAAATGCTATCTTCATGTAAAGCTCCACTTGAAATGCTACATATGGATTTGTGTGGACCAATGAAGACTCAAAGCATGGGTGGAAAGAAGTATATTCTTGTGATTGTAGATGAATATTCAAGATATACTTGGGTTGAATTCTTTAGACTCAAATCTGATACTTCTGAAAGACTCATTCTTTTTCTAATGAAAATACAAGTTCTTCTTCAACTACTAGTTCAAAAGATCAGAAGTGATAATGGCACAGAATTTACAAATTCTACACTTCAGAATTTTTTGGAATCTGTTGGTATATCACATAATTTTTCCGCTGCTAGAACTCCCCAACAGAATGGTGTTGTTGAAAGAAAAAATAGAACTTTGGTAGAATCTGCAAGGACCATGCTGGCATATTCAGAACTACCTTTATCTCTGTGGGCAGAAGCAATTGCAACAGCATGCTTTACTCAGACCAGGACAATTCTGAATAGAAAACTTCTTAAAACTCCTTATGAAATCATTAAACAAAGAAAACCCTCTATTGATTATTTTAAAATTTTTGGTTGCAGGTGTTTTCTTCTGAATGATACTCAGCATCTAGATAAATTTGCACCTAAGGGTACAGCTGGTATCTTTGTTGGCTATTCTCAAAGATCCAAAGCATACAGAGTACTTATCAAAGGAATACAAAGAATCATTGATACTTCAAATATTATATTTCATGAGCCAACAATGACTTCTGAACAAGACAGTTCAGAACTCAAGCTTAACCAAGTTTCTGAAATTTTGGATTCAGAAAACAGCAAGACAAATCACACTTCTGAATCTCAAACTTTACTTGAATCAAATTTAGATACCTTATGCCAAGACTTATTTGATATTTCTGTGAATGTTTCTGTAGATTATCAAAATCCTTCTTTACTCAGAAGTATTCTAGAACAAGAATCTACAGAACCTATGATATCAAATATTTCTGGACCACCTATCTCAACCTCAAATTCAGAATTGCCTACTTATGAACCTGTACAAGTTATTTCAGAAACACTGCAAATCATTTATGAACCTGTTGTTCCTGTTTCTGAACCTGTGCATATTATTTATGAACCAGTACAGAATATTCAATTTGAGGGGGAGACTTCAGATCTACATTCAGCTATCAATCATGATACTGAAACTCAATCAATCATTGATGATTATGATTCCTTTAACATTGTTTCATCCGTTCAACCATTACCAAATGTGAACAAATGGATATCAAGTCATCAAATTCACCAAATTATTGGTGATGCATCAAAAGGTGTACAAATAAGATCAGCCAAAAAGCCATATGAAGCCCTTCAAGATCCAGACTGGGTTTTAGCAATGCAAGATGAACTAAATCAATTTGAGAGAAATAAAGTCTGGAGATTGGTTCCAATAACAAAAGGTAAATCAATCATTGGCACCAAATGGGTTTTCAGAAATAAAAAAGATGAACATGGGATTGTTGTGAGAAACAAAGCAAGATTTGTAGCTAAGGGGTATTGTCAACAAGAGGGAATTGATTAGGATGAAACTTTTTCTCCTGTTGCAAGACTAGAAGCTATCAAAATTTTTCTTGCCTATGTTGCTCACAAAAACATGAAGGTGTTTCAAATGGATGTTAAGTGTGCATATCTGAATGGAATTCTTCATGAAGAAGTGTATGTTGAACAACCAGAAGGCTTTGTAAGCAAAGATTTTCCAGATCATGTTTACATTTTAGACAAACCCTTGTATGGACTTAAACAAGCACCAAGAGCATGGTATGACACTCTCACTACTTTTCTTCTGAATTCCAAGTTCAAAAGAGTGACTGTTGATACAACTTTATTTCTGAAAAAGGAAGGTGATGATATGATCTTAATACAAATATATGTAGATGATATTATATTTGCTTCTACAAATCCAAAATTTTGCAGAAATTTTGAGAAAATCATGCAAACTGAATTTGAAATGAGTATGATGGGTGAGTTAACATTTTTTCTTGATCTCCAAGTAAAACAACTTCCCACTGGCATATTCATTAATCAATCTAAGTATATTTCTGATTTACTTAAGAAGTTCGACATGACTGACTGTTCTAGTATTCAAACTCCAATGGTTTCATTGTAACAAAATTAGAACCTGATTTGAATGGAAAATCTGTTGATCAGAAGAAGTACAGAGGCATTATTGGATCTTTGCTCTACTTAACAGCTAGTAGACCTAATATAATGTTTGCTACATGTATTTGTGCTAGATATCAAGCTAATCCTAAGGAATCACATCTTCTTGCTGCTAAAAGAATCCTTAGATATCTCAAAGGCTCTCCTTCATTGGGACTTTGGTATCCAAAGGATTCTGGTTTAGAGCTAACAACTTTCACAGATGCAGATCATGGTGGTTGCAAACTAGACAGGAAAAGTACATCTGGATCATGTCAATTTTTAGGTGATAGACTTGTGAGTTGGTCTTCAAAGAAGCAGAATTGTGTTTCAACTTCTACTAAAGAGGCTGAATATGTTGCTGCTGCAATCTGTTGCTCACAAGTTGTTTGGATGCAAACACAACTAAAAGACTATGGCTACACTTTCAAAAAGATTCCTCTTTATTGTGATTCAAAGAGTGCCATATCAATTACTGCAAATCCTGTTCAACATTCAAAGACTAAGCACATTGATGTAAGATATCATTTTATCAAAGATCATGTTGAAAAAGGTAATATTGAAATGTTTTTTTGTTAGGACCCAAACAATCAAGATCTCAATATATGTAAAGATTAGAACAGTAATATGATAGCCAAATGTCGTATATATTGATAGGACGAACAGTATTACAAAATATGTCTTTACAAGGCTTATGGAAACGTTAGTTGTAACTATCTAACAAACTATCTATTTATACAAGTAATAGAAAGACTAAAGTGACAGTACATTTATGACAGACAAGTTCAGAACAGGTTCTGAACTCCTTCAGATCTTCTTCAGAAGTGTCTTCAGAACTTCTTCAGAACCTCTTCAGAATATCTTCAGAACTTCTGAAGTTGACACTTCAGAAGTTATGCCTTAGGCTTTTGTCTTTTCTTCTGAGTTCTGAATCTTCATTCTTCAGATCTTTATATCTTTAGAACCCAGTGCCTTTTGAAGCTATTATGATATCTCTATCAATCTCTGTTGGTTCCAGATTCCTTTAAACCGATTGTTAATTGAGAGTATTGAATCTAAGTGAATTGCGTAAGCAGATCAATTAACAATTTAAATCAATAGAACAGTAAACAGAATGAAGAACAAAGATTATGAAATGAATTACGCACAGTATTCTTCAAAATGTAAATGTATTCATCGACACTTTTTACTAACACAATACAATGCTATTTATACAGATACAAAGACAGAAAGTCAAAATGCTAGCCAATTACAAAGTGCCATGTGTCATAAAGGGAGTGTCTAACAACAATTAGTTATAACAAGAAGTGTGTGTTGACATTTGTAGACATCTCTTCTTTGACTCATACTTTAATATCTAACATTCTCCCCCTAAGTATGAAGTCAAAAAAAAAATTCTTCAGAGAGGATCAACAGCAGCGATGATACTTGAAATATTATTGATAAGCTCTCTGTTCTTCTGAAGTCCATCAAGTCTTTTCTCTATTTTCTTTGCAACTACTAGATTTGTCGTGTCTAAGCCAGCAAAGCACTTGATGATGTAGACTACCTCAGAAGAGTATTTGTGAGCTTCTTTGATGCGAAAGAAGCTCTTTCCATTTGGTCTTTTGAAGATGATTCCCTCTTCTGGTTCAGTAAGAAGTCTACCCACTCTGAATTTGCTTATCCCTTCAAGTTCCTCATTTGGTGCAGAGATAGCCAGATTATCCATTTTGAAATTTAATCCAATGGAAGTCGACCGCCTTTTGTATCTAATGTATGATTTCATACACAGAATAATTCTAGTGTAGGCAACCTGGTCTTGTGGATCTTTGCGTTCAGAAAGCTGAGTCTTCATAAATTCTTCCAGAAAAATGAGATCAGCTGGATGGATGGACAACAGATCATTATCACATATGTAATAACTTTTGTTGTTTGATCTGACTATCTCGTAGATTGTGTACCAAATGGGTGTATCTTGAAACTGCTTATGTTTCATGGCTGTTATCTTTGTAATTGGAACAGTAGTGAAAACTGTCTTTCTGTCTTGTTTATGAGCCATGAAGTTATCTTTAACTTCACTGCTGACATTGTATTGGTTGGCGAAGTTAGGCATCATGAGATAAATCTTCTGATCTGTTGGAGCATACATGTGCCTTTTCTCAACTTCAATTGTTGGAAGTTCAATGTTTCCAACAATGTTTCCAACTTTATTTAATTTTTCTTCAAATTCTTCTCTTCTGATCTCCTTCTGCTTCTGAGCGGCCTCTGCTCTGACTCTTGCTCTTTCTTCAGCTTCAAAATTTTGTCTCTGTAGTTCTTCTTTAAGTCTAGCCTTTTCTCTTTCCAGATTCTCTTTTTCAGCCCTCTCTATCTCTATTTGTTCTTCAACTATTAGCCTCTGGCGTATTATCTCTTCTTCTCTCTCTTTTTCAGCTCTGAACACTTCCTCATCCTCCTCTCTGGCCCTTTTAGCTCTTTCCTTTGCAGCTTTAGCTCGTTCTCGTTCTTCGTGAGCTCTGACTACTTCAGCCCTTTCAGCCGGAGAGCTCGGGATTCGCTTTTTCCCATAAGATCCGTAATAAACTTAGCTAGCTGCGGATCTCCGGGTAGAGGACCGTAATGCGTAGCCGCAGGTGTTGGAGTGAGTGGCACTTGTTTTGAAGAAGAGGGTTGCTGTGATGGTGTTGGCGTTGAAGAGTCAGCAGTGGTCGTGTTTGTTTCTGGTGGTGTTTGTTTGGCTTGCTTAGGCTCATAACCTTTCTCCCCCTTCTGAGAATCAGGATCCTGATCCTCAGAACGTTTTCTTTTCGGTTACGCCTTTTACGCAAGCCCTTTCTTCCTTGGCTTTCTTCTTGGAAGTAAACGCCTCGGCAAGAGAAGAAACCGAGAGGCACAAGTTGAGAGATAGTAGTTTCGAGAGCGACAAGTTTCGGTCGGTTGAAGATGTGGAGGGCTTGGAAGAGTACTTTGAAGCGATGGTCGACATTCGCTCAAGAATAATCTTCTCGGAAAGAGGCGAGGTCGCATTTCTTGACAAGCGTAGACACAGAGGGATCATCAGAAGTTATGATGGTCTTGACAATCTTCTGTATATCGGCCACCAGAGAGCTGTAGTCTACAGAGGCACGTAGAGATTCTGGAAGTTGAGATATTGCCTCTGTATTTGCTTGAAGACCTTTATTCAAGAGCAAAAGTTGTTCAGCAAGATAGGCCTTCTGATCTTCTTGAGAGGTACTCATTTGGCGCTGAAGATCTGCTAAAAGGGAGTTCTGCCTTTCAATTTGAAATTGAAGGCTCAGAAGAAGAGAATGATTAGTTGTGACGGATAATTTTAGATCTTCCACAGATCTCTGAATTTGATCAGCAAATGCCAAGAACGCTGCATTAGTGACAAAATCAGAAGATGTAACCGGTGCATCTCCAACACATGGAGCCCCTTTACCCTCGCGTTCGGAGGGGCCTTCTACACTGTTTTTGACGTTGAGTGTAGAAGGACTTCCAACCGATCCTTGAGGGCCGTTATGCACGTGCTCCTCTTCGGTTGTTCCGACCGTTTCAACAAGTATCCTCATCATCGAGAGGATGAGGTGTCGAAGACAAGATGCTTACCTTGATGAAGTGTAAACACTCCGGTAAGGGGTGCATTCCTAGGTGGAACCCCTCGATGGGAATTCATCGGCATCTATCCTAGGAGAGGATGTGGACGCATCCTCTGTGCTTATTGGTATGTCAGTCACGGAGACATGAACATGTGGTGAAGGAAGTGGCGAGTTCTGAGGCGAATGAACTCTTATATTATCATCATCATCCTTTTGGGAGGATGATGAAGTGGAGGTGCTTTCCCCAGATGAATTTGATTCAGAAGAAGAAGAAGTATCCTCTGAACGGCTGGTTTCTGGGTGGTTTGAACTGGGCTGTTCTCAGTCAATGAGTGGAGACGTGGTGACGTCAACCTCAAAAGTTGTGGTTGCCCTTTGGGGAATTGGAGAGGAACACTCATATGTGTCTCTGAGGACATCTTCTGTACCTTTATTTAATAGAAGGTCGGCATGGGTAGAAGCACTCGGATGTTCACTCCTAGTTTTTTCAAGCTCATGCTCACCAGACCCCTGACCACCTACACCTGGCTCTAAGTACTCTGGGGTAGGAATTCTCTGTTCTGAGAAAACCATAGAGCTTCTATAGATTTGGAGATTAGAAGAGCTAGATGGGATTAGGTTTAGCATGTACCTGGATAGTTCTCTCGGGTGCAGAGTAGCCGATGCTGTCAATGGTTGATCGATGGGAGCTCATTGATGCAATTTTGCAGAATGGCTGAATCAGGGGAGCTTCGATTGCCCCAATTGCAGGATGAGTGATGAGAGATAGAAATCGTGGGAACATGAGTGCTGGTAGTGGCTTCCCCTGACTTTGATGGAGCACCTTAGTATGCACAGCGGCTTTGATCTCTTGGAAGATGAGACTTGCATAGTCCAAGGGTCGATTGTAGAACATCCCATACATAATCGTCAGAATGTTTCGGCTAGCTTGATCCAGAGAACCTATTTTGCAGGTTAGGCTCTTGTTGAGTATGGAGACGAGTAGATTCCACATTGGGGGTAACTTCTTCCTTTTGAATTCGGACAGCCTGGTGAGAGGTTCATTGTAACCCAGAAGATTGATGAAGGCTAGGAGGGCTTCTGTGGAAGGGTTTTCTTCTAGGGCAGGATTGGGAATGGTTTGCCCGTCGACTTCGATCACTGATAGGGGAAGATGAAAATATTTGGCGAGTTTTCTTTTGGTGATTGGGGTTTGAACAGCAATTTCCACTTGTTCAGGATGGGTGACAGAACCGACGAGTGTTTCATCATTTTTGATGATCATTGTTTGCCACAGTTCCTGGACATAGATTTCAGGGATGTTTGGGTTGGTTAGGGTTAGGGCTCGATTCAACTGGTGCTGTTGTAGAAACTCGATCATGATGCGAAATTCCGGTTGATAAGTGTTAGGGTTGAGCAGTACCTGCACATTGTTCGCCTTCAATGGCAGTTTTACAATGGGAGTACTATCAGCAGTGGAATCGATGATTCTGTCTTCATCATTGTTGGTAGGATGGGCACAGTTGGAAGCCATTTTGAAATGTTGAATGCTTGACAGTAGAACACTTTGTCTTTGCAATGAGTATAAATACTGATTTAGGGAATATTTGCGAGGAAGAAGATGAAGGTTGAAATTGGGGGTTTTATGTGAGAGAGAAACTGTAGAATGGGAAGGGGTTATTCAGTTTGGGGAGAAACAAAAAACGGTTCATTTGAGCTGAGGTAAGCACGCGGGTATACACATGCAGGGTGTCGATTGGAGACACGTGTACGACGAGACACATGTATGATGATGATTTAGTAGCAGATGCGATTTTTCTTAAAAGCAGAAATAAACAAAAGTAATAAAAAAAAATCTGTTTAATTAATCAATTAATTTTGAATTAATTGAATAAACACAGAATTTAATCTTAATTTTATTTATTTAAGTTTAAAAATCAGTCAAGTGAGAACAAAAATCACATGAGAGTTTAGTTTCTATAAAAGAATAATAAAGAAGAATTTGCATTAAACATGTAGATTTAAACAACCTTGGAGGCAAGAGTTGATTGAATTTATATATTTAATGGAAATTATAAGAATTATCAATTTATAGAAAATTTAGTGGAAAAACATGTCGACTTGATTTATATTTAAAAAAATTTTGAAATGAATCAAAAGTCTAAGAGACCTTGGCGGCAAGAGAAACTCAGAGAAGATAGATTCAAATAAAATTTAAGTAAAATAGTAAATCAGAAGACAGCTAACCAGAGTTAGACTTAGACGAATATCTTCTTCATTGTGAAACTCCCCCGTGAATGGTAAACTCCCCCTTGAATGGTAAACTCCCCCTTGAATGATGAACTCCCCCTGTAGTAGCTTCTTTACCTCGTTTCTCAATCTGTACTTTATGATATATCTTGAAAGAAGAATATTATTATGAAACAGAAAATCGTAGTAATTCGCAGGCTTCGAAGTGTTACGAAGAGTTCGAACAAGATCGAGACTTCTGATGACTTCTGAAGTATCGTCAGAATAGTTCAGAGGCTTCTGGATGCTTCTGAAGAAATCATTGTTACATATTAAGCATTCCCAACTTGCTAATTAAGAAGTTAAAACGACTCTCATCAAGAGCTTTTGTGAAAATATCGGCAAGTTGATAATCGGTAGAAACAAAATACATTTCGATTGTACCCTTTTCGACATGATCCTTGATGAAATGATACGACATCGATATGCTTTGTTTTGGAATGTCGAATCGGATTTTCCGTAATGGCGATAGCACTTTTAGAATCACATAGGATGGGAATCTTATCGTATATCGACCATAATCTCGAGTTGGGTCTTCATCCAAATAACTTGTGAACAACAACTAGCGGCGGCAACATATTCAAATTTTCCGCCGTAGATGTGGATACGCAGCTTTGTTTCTTGGATGTCCAACTTATAAGTCGATTTCCCGAAGTTGACAATACTCGATGTACTTTTTCCGTCAAGCTTACAACCCGCATGATCGAATCGTATACGCCATTAAATCAAATCCAGAATTTTTAGGATACCAAAGGCCCAACGATGGTGAACCTTTTAAGTACCTAAAAATTCTTTTTACAAAGCCCAAATGAGACTCTTTAGGATTGGCTTGATAACGAGCACAAAGACAAGTGGCAAACATAATATCGGGTCTACTTGCCGTTAAATATAAAAGAGAACCAATCATTCCTCCGTAGCCGGTAATATCAACAGATTTACCGTAGGAGTCGTGTCCTAATTTCATACCGGGAGAGATGGGTGTTTTCATGGATGATGAGTTTTGAAGATGAAACTTTTTAAGCATGTCGAAACATATTTTGCTCGATTTATAAAGATACCGCAGGTACTTTGTTTAACTTGAAGTCCTAGGAAGAAAGTTAATTCTCCCATCATACTCATTTCAAATTCCGTTTCCATCAACTTAGAAAACAAATCAACTTCGTTTGATGAGTAGAACCAAATATTATGTCATCCACGTAAATTTGAACTATAGTTAACATACCTTTGCCTCTTTTGATGAACGTAGTTGTATCAATTTTACCTTTTTCATATCCTTTGTCGATCGAAACTTCGATAGTCGTTCATACCAGGCTCTTGGGGCTTGCTTTAGACCATACAAAGCTTTGTCAAGAAGATAAACATATTACGGATATTTTGCATCTTTGAAACCATCAAAGTTGTTCGACATACACTTCTTCTTTTAGACATCCATTAAGAAATGCACATTTAACATCCATTTGGTAGACTTTGAAGTTTTTGTATGCAGAGAAAGCCAAGAATAATCTTATTGCTTCTAGTCTTGCAACAGAGCAAAGGTTTCATCATAATCGATACCTTCCTCTTGACGGTAGCCTTTAGCCACCAAACGAGCTTTATTTCGACAACAATTCCATCTTCATCCTTTTTGTTCCTAAATACCCATTTTGTGCCAATAGCAACTTTGCCTTTTGGTAAAGGAACAAGACGCCAAACTTTATTTCTTTCGAATTGAAGTAGTTCTTCCGCATAGCATCCACCCGCCTTGGTTCAACTAAGGCTTCATGTACACGTTTAGGTTCGATCATACTAAGAAAATTAACAAAGAATGCTTCATTTGCGTATGAGATCGTGTTCGACCCCTCGGAAGGACTACCAATTATAAGATCTCGGTGTGTGAGATTTAGTCCATTTCGTCATTCGGGTTGAGAAATTGAATGGGTTGTTTCATTTGACGAAATGATTTCATCTGGAAACACAAAATCTTCTTTATTTTCTTCTCGTATGTCCTTCGGTATCCGTTTTGTCACCCGTCCTTGTGTCTCCCCCTCAGATGATGAAACAGAAGTAGCGTCTTGACTGGCAGATGTAGTAGTGGGAACTTCTGGAAAAATAGACGTGTCAGAGGAAACAGAAGAAGCAGGACCAGAGAGAGTAATGCCTGAGGCTTGGAGAATATCTGGTATCTGCAAATGTGGAGGTGATATAGCTTCGACACAACTTCGTCGCCCGTAAAATCATGAAAAATAGCATCAATCTCGGATTCTCCGGAACCCGAAAGATAGTCGAAGTAACGTATTAAGCTTGAGTTCGAAGTAGAGTGTTCGAAGTCGGTTGAGTGTTATCATCGAAGTCAATGTTGATGCTTTCCATAACAGTTTTTGTTTGTAAGTTAAAAACTCGGAAAGCTCTTGAATTTAACGAGTAGCCTAAAAATTTAGCTTCATCGGACTTTGGATCAAATTTGCCAAGATTATCTCTGTCGTTTAAGATAAAACATCTGCAACCAAAGATATGAAAAAATTTTACAGATGGTTTTCTTTTATTAATCAGCTCATAAGAGGTTTTGAGATGCCTCTTGACAATAATTGAACGGTTTTGAGTGAAACAAGCAGTGGCGACAGCTTCGGCCCAGAAGTGGATTGGGAGACCAGAAGCTGCGAGCATCGTTCTGGCTGCTTCAACCAAGGTTCTGTTGCGACGTTCAACTACACCGTTTTGTTGTGGAGTGCGAACAAAGAGAAGTTTTGAGTAATTCCTTGTTCAACAAGATACGATTCAAGCTTGGCGTTCTTGAATTCGTACCATTATCACTTCGAAGCCGCCGAATCTTCGATGTAGAAGAACTTGAATTCGGTCATCATATTCCGTAGTACCACCGGGACTTCGACTTTTGACGAACGAAAGCAAGCCAAGTATATCCGGAAAATTCATCAATTAGTACCGTAATATACTTTTTACCAGATAGACTCTGAATTGCAATTGGACCACAGAGATCCACATGTAATAATTGCAGAGGTCTACTACAAGAATGATCACTTTTTGTTTTATGAGATGCTCGTTTAATTTTGCCCATTTCACATGCAGGGCAAAGGTGATCTTTTTGAAAATGAATATCTGGAAGTCCAGATACCAGTTTGTTTTTAACAAGCATCTCAAGATTATTAAAATTTAAGTGAGACATTTTATGATGCCAGAGCCACGCAACCTCACTCTTTTTGGAGATGAGACATAAAGTTTCCTTACCATCCTTAGAGGTAAAATTCATCATATACAAGTTACCTTTCCTGTCTGCTCTCCAAAGTTCTTCACCTGCCTTAGAGAATAAATAACAATGTTTTTCATCAAATACTACTAGTATTTTAGAATCACAAAGTTGACTTACACTAAGGAGATTATGTTTCAAGCCAGAAACATGAGCTACCTTTGATAAGGTGATATTACCTTCTTGTAGAGTTCCGTAGCCTTTTATTTGACCCTTACCATTATCACCAAAAGTTACTACTCCACCTGATTTGTCCTTGAATTGAGATAGTAAATTTTGGGATCCAGTCATGTGCCTCGAGCATCCAGAGTCAAGATACCAGATATGCACACGCTGTTTCTGCAATAAAAAAAATTAGAATTTCTTAGGTACCCATCGCATAATGGGTCCTTTTATGTTAGCTTTTGGAGTATGCTCGTTTTTTGATTTAACAGAAGGTAAAGACTTTATTTTTGGTTTTTGATTTTTTTGAGTTTTATTCTTTTTGTGACAACCATAATTTGAATTGGAATGATCAGAGATTTGCGAGAAAAATTGTTTTAACTTTAAGAACAGTGAAAAACATTCAGAAGACTGAAACATAGAAGATTGAATTGAATTTTCATTGCGAGAATGGTAATTACAATTATTCTTTCTAAAGTCTTTTCTAGTATTAGTTGTTCTAGAGAACCTATCTAGACTAGACTTTTGTTTTAGTTCTGGCGTTTTCTTCTCTGTGTTCTTCCTCTGATCTACTTTTGCAGAAGCTCTGTTATTTACTGAAAAAGGAACATAAGAATTAGAGGATTTCCATTTGCCTTTTTGAATATTAGTAAACTTCGGAAGAGTAGAGTTTAAAATCTTTTGATTTTGCACTTTGTTTTTGAGTTCTGCCTCTTTCTCAAGTTCAAGACATGTTTTGGCTTTGAGACACATATCGAAGAAGTCCGGATGTATAGATACTAATTTTCTCGGTTGGAACGAAACGGGAAGAATGGGTATACCACTTAAAAGTTTAGCACAATCTCTATCGAAGCTCGATTTCTTGAGATTTATCGGTATACAAATAATCATCCTTTTTATCATTAATTTCGAATTATTGGTGATAACTTTTGATGATTTAAAAGAATTTATTTCTAAATTTGAAATGTAATTTTCGCAGTTATCAAAAAATTCTTCATCATTATTGTCATTCTCCCATGGATACGTAATCTCAGCCAAACTTTCTTGAGTTTCAGAAAGATGTAAATCTTCAAATGAACAGGGAGTGATCTCTGGATGATTCTCACAAAGAGTTTCATTTCTAAAATACTTGTCCAGTAGAGAGAATATCGCTTTCAAACATAAGTCGTAGATCTTCCTCTCGCTTGACTTGGAACAAAAATAGCTGCCTCTGGATTCAAAATTGTATGTTTATTTGAACCAAAATTGAAAATATCATCTTTCTTCTGAACTTTATTTAGATCAACATTTGTTTTACAACAATATTCAATATTTTCGAATTGAAGTTTGCTTGTTTTATGATGATTTTCATATCTAGATTTTTTAAAAATAGATTTTTCATACAAAATTGGAAACTTTGGCTTCGTATTTGTCCAACACAAAAACAAGATTTCGGATCGACCTTTTCTTACACGTGTAGGGATCTAGGTCCTCGAAACCAAGTCCGATCTTCCTACTTGTGTGTTAATTTTGTCATGAACCTTCGTGCATCCGTATATGTTATAATCGTAGCTTTTTCCGTTGAAGTTCAATGTGTAAAAATTCTCTCTCTTTCGAAAATAGTTTTTAAGTGCTACGAGTTGAGTCTATCACTCTCTTTGTCTCGATTTCTTTCCTTTTTTCTTCCGAAGTTTATTGAGATTCAAAATTTCCTTTTTAAGTTTTTCTTCGTAAAGTTTTAAACTCATGGAAATTGTTTCCTTTGCGTATTTAATTCGAGTTTTTCTTCGTAAGTAAATCCATTTCTCTTTTGAAAATATCTCTTTCCCTTTTGATTGTAGAAAGAGTTTTCTCGTATTTTTTCGTAATTTCTTTTCGATTGTGAGTTTCGCTTTAGTTCCTCAAAATTGTTTGATAACATCACAATCGTTTGTTCAAGCTCGGTATGATCCGTAGAAATTACTAACCGGTGACTCGCAGGGTTGATCCTCCGATTCGTTTGTGTTTGCCATTCCACGTAACATGGCTTCATCACCGCCGGATTCATCTTGCACCCGCTTTTCTTTTTCGCAAAGTGTGCTCTTTCGGTGGCATTGTACTTATATTTGTTTTTGTAATAAGTCTTATCCTTTTCCGCAGCTCCTCTGCAATCTCTCGAGTAATGTCCGGGTTTGCCACATCCGTAGCGTACATCTTTCTTCCTTTTTAATTCTTCTTCTTTCTTTTCTTCTTCTCGTTTTCTCTACTCTCTCGTACTTCTTGTTTAGGAACATAGGGACGATCAAATCGTTTATTTCCTTTCAAAGACCTATTTCCAAAACGATTAGTAAATTGCTTGGTTATTAAAGCCGTAGAGTCGCAAACGCTTTAATTTCATCATCCGATTCGCAGTCATCTTCCGGAGTCTCGATATGAAGGCCTTCGATTTCTTCCGTCATCACTTCGTCTTCCGATTCCTTTTGTTTCGAGATCAAAGCCGTAGGACCTCCGATGTTTGTTCTTTTTCTCGAACAACTTCTTTTTCATGAGCTTGCGGTGTACCGAATACATCATGCGGCGACCATTGTTCAAGATCCCGATTGGCTTGTAGTGACATGGATAGATTTGACCATTCGTGGTTTAACCTTTTGAGAAATAGAACATTGTTGTCTTCCTTTGATCTAACAATGTCACATCTCTTGCAGAGATTAATCGCATTGTTGAATCGATGAAATGTTTGTTCCGTAGATTCATCACCGTTGCTTGAAAACTATTATATTCATTTAGAGCTTGGGCTCTTCTCGTTCTTTTTCATTTTCGCACCACCTTCTAAGAGATTCTCCGCTGATCCCATAAATCTTTTGCCGTGTCACATGAGTCCGTAGATTGAAAAATCTCATTTGGAATGGCCATTATCAACAGAGACTTAGCTTTCTTAGCTAATTCCACCTTAGCTTTTTCTTCATCGGTCAAGTTATTCCTTGACTTCGAACCGATCTTCTTGGTACCTCATCCGAATTTGCAAAGTGGTCGGAATTCCGGGAATAGTAGTGGTGGGAACAAACGGACCGTTTTGAATAATTGGATATAACTCAAAGCATCCAATCCCTCATAGAAGTTAACCATTCGAATCTTCCATTGTGGGTATTCATCACGTACAAGAGTTGGAGGTTTAGTCGGGGACCCGTACGTATAAACGGCATTCAAGCTCGAATTTGTCATTTGAGTATGATAGAAGAGAAAATTTGAAGATTTGAAAGAAATTTAGAACAATTAAATCTCAAGAAGAACAAAGTCGATAATATCACCGTTTCTTCGCATTACAAAATGAATGACTCAATTTAAGAGAAGATTGTTAACGATTCAACAAAATTTCGTAAAAAACGAGTGGATTGATAAACAAATTTTGAATCCGAGAAAATACTGTTCGATTGAAAGGAATTCTTTCAATGGAAGAGATCTAATAATCAATAGATTGATTAGAAGGCTCTGATACCAATTGTTGGTTCCAGATTCCTTTAAACCGATTGTTAATTGAGAGTATTGAATCTAAGTGAATTGCGGAAGCAGATCAATTAACAATTTAAATCAATAGAACAGTAAACAGAATGAAGAACAAAGATTATGAAATGAATTACGCACAGTATTCTTCAAAATGTAAATGTATTCATCGACACTTTTTACTAACACAATACAATGCTATTTATACAGATACAAAGACAGAAAGTGAAAATGCTAGCCAATTACAAAGTGCCATGTGTCATAAAGGGAGCGTCTAACAACAATTAGTTATAACAAGAAGTGTGTGTTGACATTTGTAGACATCTCTTCTTTGACTCATACTTTAATATCTAACAATCTCCCCCTTAGTTTCAAAAGTTCAGATCATACTTCCAGAAGTTCAGAATTTCTCTAACATCTTTCAGAATTAAGCTTCTGTATTCAAGTAATGATTCAGCAATTCTCACCATCTCTTTCGCAAGCTTTTTGTGCTTCTCCCAATCTTCATTGCTCAGATTCTTTGGTCTTCTATTTTGTCTTTTTACGAAACGATCTCTGATTGCCATGAGAGTTCCATTGCAACATTTGTGGAGTTCTTCAAATCTCACAAATAATAATTCTTCAAAGCATTTGCAAACGAAGCCTGGAGGTTGAATTACTAAAGTACTCTTATTCAGATTCTGAATATCTGGTAAGCTCAGATTTGGTTTGCTCAAGTGTACTTGTTTCTTGTTCAGAACATAAGCAACCTGAAAATCAGTCTTTGCAGCCCATATAAATTCTCTGTACACACCATCTCTGAGGATTGGAAATTATTTTCTGAACTTGGTGATCGAATCATGAAAAGGATAAAGACTTCTATAAACTCTGAGAAGATCTCTGAGATTCACATTCTGGAAATCAGCTTCAGAAAAGGTAGAAATCTCACCATTTTTTCTTTCAACTGTAAAGAATGCATACTTGTCATTTTGTCTTGTCTTTAAGTCAACATTAATTACCTTGACCACTGGACTTTCCTTTCTTTCTTCATTAATTGGGATCCTTATCTTTCTAATGATATCTGAGTACCATTGTTTCCAACCAAAGGACTTTTCAATCCAGCAACCAATATAGTTGAACTTTTGTTCATATTCCATGAACATTTCTGGATGGAAATATTCAAGAAACATGGTGAAAGCACTTTCTTCTATTCTTTGAACTTGCAGTTGTTCCTCTTCAGATACTTGCTCTACAGGAACCAACTGTTCAGAAATTACTTCTTTCCCTTTCTCTTTATTCTTTTGACTTGGTTCAGAACTTTCAATGTTCAGAGAAAACATCAGAATTTCCTCCAAGTCTTGTTTCTTTGAGTGAATTTGGAAATCATAAGTATCACTAAGTGATACTTATGATCTTGTTTTCTCTTTTGTGACCAGCTGGATAACTTTTCTTACAATTTCTCTGAAATGAACTCTTTCTTTGATCAGATATATGATTTCTTCTTTGACATCTGAATCTTCAATATAATCCTTGGCATAAGTAAGAAACCAATTCAGAGTTGAGTTAGAGTATTTTGGAATATCTGAAATCAAAAAGGTTTTATTTCCATCTGCTGTATATCTGAACCCAAGATCTGGACTAGTGAACACTCTAGTTAATGTATTTTCAAGGTTTACAGGTTCCAACAGATTCACTTTAGATAACCCAAATTCCAGAGCAAATTGAAAGTCATGCTTGATTAAGTTCCTTATGTAGATTCCCAGAATTCTTCTAACTTCAAAAACAAGTTCAACTTCACTTCTGGCAACACAAAACTGAAGAACTGTCAACTTGTCTTGCAATCTTAATTTGTACAGATCATATTGAGTAAATTCACACAGATATCCATTTCTTCTCTCTGCTCCTAATATGTATATTAGCAAATCATCTTCAACAGTCTTTGTTAGACATCTAATTTTCTTGATAAGAGTGGAATCATTCAAATTCTGAACACCATGTTTCTGAACAAAATTTATAACTTGAGATACTTATTCTTCAGACCACTCATCATTTACAAAATCTTCCAGCTTTGCTAACTTCAAACTGGTTTTATACATATAAAAGTGAATAACTTTAGCAAACTCTAAACTTATTTCTCCACAAAGAAACATATCTTCCTTTTCATTGATTTGATCTAGAATAGGTTCTTCAAGAAGAAGAATATCAATTTTGGGAATTGTAATGCAGGATCTGACTCTTACTTCAAATTTTCCAGAGTAGACCATTAGAATTTCATCTGCATGTTCAGTTCCTCCCATGTGACTCAGATCAACTTCAAGTTCAACATATTCATCTGGTTGATTAAGAAAATCTCTGAAGACTGAAAATCTTATATCCAAAAGTCTACACTCTAGACTTCTTGGTTTACTCAGAAACAGATATACCCAACAAAATTGATTTACAATATTCCACAATCCTTCAGAAGCTCTTCTGAGCTTTTATCTCTTCTGAGTTGTTGAGGCTTCCAAATTACTAAGTCTTTTATCTCTTCTGAGCTTTCTCCCATATTTGCTCCAGACCTGTCTTCTTCAAAAATAATAACATCAGAAAGGTCACTTGGCTCTCCAATAACATCTTCAAATGCAAGGTATTCCCTTAGCATTTCTTCATTTGAGTCTGGAATTATGTCTGTATTATCTGAGCTTAAGTTACCTTCAGAATCAAAGGATAACTTCTCTGTTTCATACCCTTCTTCTATCATTTCTTCAGAAGTATGATCATTTAACTCTTGTCCCTCATGTTCTGCTGATAAGATATCTTCTATAGCTTCTGAAACTCTATTAGATGCTTCACCAACATTCTGAGCATCTTTAGAAGTTTTCTCAGAACTTTGAACTTGAACATTTTCAGCATTTTCTGGTTCAGATACTTTCTGTCTTTTCTCCCCCTCTTGATTATCAGGATCCTGATCATCAAGAACCCTTTTAGAAGTATCTGATTGAACCCTGCACTCTAGAGCAGACAATCTTGTGCTTAAATCTGTCTGAGAACTTTGAATAGAAGAAAGCTGATTTAGAATCTGAGAAATATCATCCTTTGTTGTAAAAGCTGGTTGAACAGATGAAGAAGAAGGCTGAGAAGATTTTAGAGAAGAAATAGATGAAGCCACTTCAGAAAAAGCAGTCAGAAGTGCTTGTTTAAAAGAGTTCAGATCATTAGATGATTGAAGTTGAAAATCATTCAACTTATTTACCATACTCTCCCCATGTTTATCCAACCTATCCTCCATCACCTTTTTGGTTGTATCTGTCAATTCCTTGATGTCCTTCTGAATCTTTGCAAATTCAGAAGTACATAAATCTTTGAATTCTGTGAATTCAGAAGATGATGTTGGTAAGGTTCCAAGACCAACAGATGGTCTTGTTTGCAGTCCTTCAGAAGAAGGCTGGCCTGTATGTGCCACAGAGACATCATGAACCACATTTGATTATGTGAATGGGGCTTTTGTGATGTTCACCCCACCAGGTCTTCCAACTAATCCTTGATATCCAAAAATTGGAATAACTATAGTTGTTGATGCAATGTGACAAATACTTTGCTTAGTGACATCTGGAAGATGTGTGCTAGTGTGAATGGATTCCACATTAAGTGGTTCAGTAGGCTCAAAGTTGAGGGGACCCTCAGACTCAATGTGCTCAAAATGGTGAAGGGGGAACATATATCCTTCATTTTCAACAAAAGGAACCTCCAATTGGGGTCCTAATGGATTATTTAAGCTGCTTGCCCCATATGTGTTGATGAAACACCCTTCTGTTGAGAGATGGGTGAGTGGCTGAGGGGGATAACCAAATTTGCCATGGGCTCACTGGCTTTTTCAATATCATCCAGCCACTCAGCCATCTATCAACAGAAGGGTGTTTCAATACACATATGGGGCAAGTAGCTAATCTACCAACAAGTTCCCATTTGGAAGAACCTGTTGTTGAAAAAGAAGGATATATGTCCCCCCTTCATAGTTTTGAGCACCTTGAGTCTGAGAGTCCACTAAACATTGGGCCTTTTGAACCACTAAATGTGGATTTTATTCACACTAGCACACATCTTTCAGATGTAAACAAGCAAAGTGTTAGTCACATTGCCACAACAACCATAGATATACCTATTGCAGGATATCAAGGATTGGTTGGAAGACCTGGTGGAGTGAACATCACCAAAGCTCCATTTACAGAATCACATGTGGTTCATGATGCTGTGACATCTACAGGCCAACCTTCTTCTGAAGGACTGCAAACAAGACCATTTGTTGGTCATGGACATTTTCCCTCATCTTCTGAGTTCTCTGAATTCAAAGATTTCTGTACTTCTGAATTTGCAAAGATGGCGGATAAAAATTGCAAAGTGATGGAGGATAGGTTGGATGGACAGGAGAAGAAAGTGGTGGATAAATTGCATGAATTTCAACTGGGCAACTGTTTCTGATCTCAACAATTTTCAAAAGACTATTCTGGACTCTTTTTCTGAAGTTATTTCTACAGTTCAATCCTTTTAGACTTCCATGCCATCTTCTTCTACTCAGACAGCATCTTCTGAATTTGCAACAAGGGATGACATATCTCAGATTCTGAATCAATTGACTGCAATTCAGAATTCTCAAGTCTCCTTGAATAATCGTATTTCTGCATTAGAGTGTGGCTCTCAGGCAAAGACCTTAAAGCGTAGTCTTGATGATCAGGATGATCCTGATAATCAAGAGGGGGAGAAAAGACAGAAAGTCTTTGAAGATGTTCCAATGCCACAAGTTCAAAGTTCTGAAAAGTCCTCTGAAGAAGCTCAAGTTCAAACTTCTGAAAGATCTTCTAAGAAAACTTCTGAAGAAGTTCAGAACATTGAAAATGATGAAACTAATAGAACTTCTGAAGCAATAGATGATATTTTACATGTAGAAGATGAAGGATTAGAAGCTGAAAAAGTCATTTCTGAAGAAAATGTGGAAGAAGGATATGAGACTGAAAGGTGTCTCTGGATTCTGAAAGCAAGATCAGTTCGGAAGACACAGATCTTATTCCTGACTCAAATGAAGAAATGTTAAACGAGTATCTTGCTTTTGAAGACATTATTGGAGAGCCAAGTGATCTATCTGATGTAATCCTATTTGATGAAGAAATGGAAGTGAATGAAGGAATGGTGTTAGAAGATGATGTTGTGATTAATGAGAACAGAGATCTGATTATCTGGAGACCTCAAGTTCTAAGAGAAATTGAAAGATATGAAGTTTCTGAAAACTTTTTCATACTAATTAGTCAACACTGTTGGAGATATATCATCTTGAATCATCCAAGGAATCTGTAGTGTAGATTCTTGGATGAAAGACTAATGATCTTCAAGGAATTCATTAATCAACCAACTGAATGGTTTGAAATTGAGGTTGATTTAAGTCATATGGAGGCTTATGATTTTACAGATGAAATCTTAATGATTGCTGCAGACAAACCACATGTCAGATTCATAAGCTACATAAACATTCCTCTGATTGATTTTCCTGTTCTTGAAGAACCCATAGTTGATCAGATCTATGAAAGTGATATGATATTTGAAAGTTCTGAAGAAAGTTAGCTCATCTTTCCTGAAGACAATTATTATGGCATGTATAGAAGAAATCTCAAATATGCAACCTTAGAAGACTATGTGAATGATGAGTGGTCTAAGGATCATATTTCAAAGGTAAGATCTTATGTACAAAGACATGGACTACAAGAATTGCATGATTCAACTTTGATTTAGAAGATCAGATGTATGTCCAAAGTTGTTGAAGATGATTTGTACATAGTAAAGTTTGGAGCTGAAAGGAGAGATGGTTCTTTAACAGAATTTTCTCTATTTGATTTGTACAAATTGAGGTTGCAAGATAAGCTCATTGTTCTGAATTATTGTGTCAAAAGAGAAGATTCTAAAGCTGTTTCTGAAATCAGAAGAACTCTAGGAATCTATGTCAGAAATTTAATTAAACATGATTTTCAGTTGGCGTTAGAATTCAGATTAAATAATGTCAATCTTTTGGAGCCAGAAAGTATTGAAAGACAGGGAATTACAAAGGTCTTCACAAATCCATATTTGGGATTCACTTACAGAACAGGAGCAGATCATTCAAAGACATTCATTGTTTCAGATATACCAAAGTACTCAACTTCTACTCTGAAATGGTTAATAGAGTATGCAGAACAATATCTTCCTTCATCTGATGTAGTTGAAGAAATAATCTACTTGATCAAGGAAAGAATATTCTTCAGAGATTTTGTAAGAAAGGGTTCTATGGCTAGGCACACAAGAGTAAATCAAATCAAAGGAGCTGATTTTCAGATACACACAAAGAAACAAGACATTGAAGAAATTCAGAAACTTTCTCAGAAGATAGAAAGTTCAGAAGTTAAGGAAATTGAAAAAGGAAAAGAAAAGGTCTCTGAAAATTCTCTAGAAGAGATTTCTCCTATTCCTTAGAAATCTGATTCTGAACACTTACAAGAGCAAAGGATTGAAGAACATGCTTTTACTATGTTTCTTGAGTTTTTCCATGTAGAAATGTTCATGGAATAAGAACAAAAGTTCAATTATATTGATTGTTGGATTCATAAGTCATTTGGGTAGAAACAATGGTATTCTGACATCATAAGGAAAATCGGACTCCCTGTAAGTCAAGTACGAAAAGAGAGTCCAATAGTGAAAGTAATCACTGTTGATCTGAAGCAGAAAAATAACTACAAGCATGCTTACTTCACTGTTGAAAGAAAAGATGGTGAATTTCCACTTTTACAGAAGCTGATTTCTAGAATGTCTACCTCAGAGATCTCCTAAGAGTATACAGAAGTTTATATCCCTTTCATGACTCCATTGCCAAATTTAGAAAAGCTTTCCCAGTTCTTAGAGATGGCCTGTACAGAGAGTTTATTTGGGCAGCTAAGACAGATTTTCAAGTGGCTTATGTTATGAACAAAGAAAAGATTCGTATGAGTGCTCCAAACTTAAGCTTACCAGATACTGAATACCTCAAAAGAAGTACTCTGGTTATTCAGCCTCCAGGCATTGTGTGTTAGTGCTTTGACAGATTATTGTTTGTAAGGTTTGAAAAACTACACAAGTGCTATAATGGAACTCTTATGATTATAAGAGATAAACTGGAGAAGAAGAAAAACAAAAGACAAAAGAAGCTTAGTGATGAGGGATGGGAGAAATACAGAAAGCTGGCAAAGGAAATGATAAGAATAATTGAATCTATATTGGAATACAAAAATCTCATTCTTAAAGATGTAAGAGAAATTTTGAACTTCTGGAAATATGACTTGAACTTTTGAAGCTAAGGGGGAGATTGACAGATATCAGAAATAGCTTCAAAAGAAGACTGGGTTCTGAAGTGAAAGACTCAGAAGTCTGAAGTCAAGTGAAGTAAAGCCTAAGGCATAACTTTTGAGGTGGCTACTTCAGAAGTTCTGAAGATTCTGAAGATGTTCTGAAGAAGTTCTAAAGATGATTCTGAAGACACTTCTGAAGAAGTTCTGAAGGAGTTCAGAAGCAGTTCTAAACTGTCTGTCATTTTGGTATTGTATCTTTAGTATTTCCTTTTGTATATAAATAGGTAGTTTGTTAGATTGTTATAACTAACGTTGATAGATAAAGCTTGTAAAGATACGCATATTGTAATACTGTTCAGTGTTCAATACAACATACAACTTAAGTGATCCAATGCTTGTTCTTTAATCTTTCTACATTCTTGATTGTTTGTTGTTTGGGATCTAACATCTTTTAGTTCACTGATACTTTTTCTTACATTTGTTTGTGAATATGCTTTCTAGTTTATAAACACTTGTAAAAATTGTGTTTTCATATCCTTTTAAATGAAACATAACTCAGATAGTGTATAAGCTGAAGAATATCCCACAGATTAGTCCTTAGGATTTTTACTTTAAATATCCCATGGCTTTACTAATCTACACAAGCCAATTTTCCTATATTGCTTAATTATAATCAAATAGGGGAGAATGTTGATCCAAAATCCTTTTAGTGATTTGAATATGATTCTTCCATATACTTAGTGAAAATCCAAGTTTAAGTTACTGTTTAGATTCGGTGATAGCAAACACTGATTGCACTCAGTGATCACTGAAAGTTAGGAATATTATCTGAACTTTGAAGATCTGAAGAACAACACTCACACCAAAAGATCCTTCAGTGATTGACGAAGACCTAACTGAAGATAGAGACGGATAGCTTGTGATCTGAAGCTGCTCAATGATAGCAACATTCGTCTAGAAGAAGTGTGAGATCTTGCGTATGCCTCAGTGATCCCTGAAGGATTCTTCTTTGAAGACTCAAGTACCAACGGTTAAATGAAGCCTACTCAGTAAGATCAAAGTTGATCTTATTCTTGATGCACAAATGTCAAACCCCCAGCCTTGTCAGAAAGTACGTACATAGTTACTTGAGTGTCTCCTACGTGCTTACCAACTCTGACTAGGTCACTGTTCATATTCGGCTAAAAGCTTAGCTGCTTAATGACCAAAGGACAAGTGTCCTATAAAAACTTGACACGTGGCACGTACCCTCTAACTTGCATTAAATGCGTTGGGCATAAATAGATGAAGACTCCCATCTTCATCTTCATGCATGCTTAATTCTCTCTTTTAACCTCTGATCTTATTTCTATCTTATCTTGTGTATCAAATCTACTTTGTGATTCTAAGGTTGTAATAGAATATGTTTAATACTTGTTCTTATTCTGCTTATAACCTGTAAATTTGTTTATCTTAATAAACTTATTTAAAAACCCTAAAAAGCTCATTTTGTATTCACCCCCCTTCTACAAACTGTTTCTATACTTATACATTCTTGTAGACTCCTTTGGGACCAACAACAGCAAAATGTGGTTTAAAGCTCAAGGAAAGGAGTATGTCTACTCGAACAGTGATATTATGGATATATTGGAGGTATCGTCTACCGGAATTTTGGAGCATAACTATGCTACGTTCAGAGCAGGAAGAAAGAATATGGCAGTATACAGATTTTCCGAAGCTGATTTTCTAGAGTTGTGTATACAAGACTTGCAGTATCTATATGAGTATTTCAAGAACTCAGCTCTACGACCAGGACAGTTAGTCTTTGCTTATGTGGTGGTTATGAAGTTTCTAAGGCCATACTTGAAGTATTTATACTTGACTGATTTTCAGCTGGGTTTGGAAAATGACATGAAGAAGATCAACTTATTGAAGCAAATTCCACAAATAATATGGCTGCAGGAACTCCACCATTCTTTCTGATCGAAACTGCAGAACTTGGTATTGTGCATAGAGATGAACAATGCCAAGAAATATTTTTGTTCTTCTTTGAAGTTTCCAAGTTTTTTGATGGAACTTTGAAGATGATCTGATTATAGCTAGAAAATAAGTTGTACAAAGATAACATAACTCAAGTTGAAAGAAGATTCAATCAGACTGCAAGGTCTATGCTTACAAGAGGGATGGAAATGGTGAACAAACGTCTGATGCTGAGGATGATTGAAAGGAATTTGGAAGAAGCACTTGGTTTGAGAATTAAACATAGTAAAAGATTTTCAATTTTTAAACCTTGAATCCAAAGGGGGAGAATGTTAGGGATAAAAAGTTGAATTGTATTCAAGCTTAATATTCTTTTATTTTGACTTGATGTAAGGGTATAAATACCCATGCACCTTGTAATGTTTTCATAACTTTGAATGAGATATATGACCAGTTCACTTTTGCTCTCCATAGTTTGACTTTTTCTTTCAAGATTGTTTTTCATTGATTCATTTGATTGATTATAATTTGGGATTAACAGGGATATATTCTTGGATTTTACATCTAGATGGAAACTGGCTGAGCACATCATGTCATCCTTAACTAAAGAACCATAGGTTTTTTTTATGACTTCTACTATAGTAGTTATTTCTCCTATCGGTGAAATGACGATAGCACCTAGACCTGTAGTGAAAGGTAAATCTAAGTATACTCTGAAAAAGAAAGATAGAGCTCAAGGGGATTTGTTGTCACGATCATACCAAGGCATACCGAAGGAAATCTATAGGAGTATAGACAATTACAAGCATTCAAGAAAAACTGGTTGCCAATGACGAATTGTATTACCAATTATGAAGATATCAAAGCTAAGGATGTTAGACGTTAGAGGAAACTTAACAGAGATTTGCTCGTCTACTTAATGAGACGGTCAAAAACAACATTATTAAGTCTACGATAGAGAACAACATAAAGTTACGTTCTTGAACAATCTCCAAACAGAATGGAAATGTTTTGCTAACCATATCAAAGACAACAAAGTATTTGGATGAGATTGATCTTGTTAGATATCAGATCTTGTTGATCATAACTCCTCTCGATGATTTGAATATGATTCCTTTTGTATACTTAGTGAAATTCCATTGTATAAGCTTCTGTTCATATTCAGTGATAGCATACGTTGATTACCATCAGCGATCGCTGAAGATCAAGGAACAAGAAGCTTATCTCTAAAGACCTGAAGATCAGCTATCACACCAGAAGACCATTCAGCGAAATTCGAAGACCCAAGTTGAAGAAAGAGATAATTAGCTAAGTGAACTGAAGTGGTTCAGCGATAGCAGCGATTATCTAATCAAAGTGTGACGTCTTGTGAAGCCTCAGCGATACTGAAGTTCATCCTTGAAGATTCAGAATCAGCGATCAAATGAAGCTTTCTTTACAAGATTAAAGATTGATCTTATACCTTGTCAGAAAAGGACGTACGAATTGTCACTTATGTCCACATCATATCTGATATGGTACTGTTCATATTCGGCCAAAAACATGGCTGTCTTATTAGCAAGGACAAGCTTCCTATCTAAGCTTGACACGTGGCATATAGCTTTTGTCTTGCATTAAATGCAAACGGGTATAAATAAGATGAAGATATCTTCTTCATCTTAGTGCATGCTTCCTTCTAACCTAAACCCTCTTTATTCTTTCTTCCTTCTTCTTGTGCATCAAACTTAGTGTTTCTTAGTTACAATAGAATATGTTTTAAACTTGTACTTATTCCGCTTGTAACTGTAAATTTGTTTATGACATATAAACTAATTTAAAAACCAAAATCTGTGTGTTTGTATTCAACCCCCCCTTCTACAAACTGGTTACTTATTATTGAACTCTTGTAGACCCTTTAGGGACCAACAAGTGGTATTAGAGCAGTGTTTGCTTCTTTTATCTTTAAAATATTTTTCTTATAAACTATTTTAAAATGTCAAACCCTAATACGAACTACAATGATAATGGATCTTTAGCTAAACCTCCAAGATTTAGCCATGATAATTTTCCATTATGGAAGGAAAGAATGTCTCTGTTTCTAGAAGGATCTGACCCAAAGATCCCCTACTATCCAGAAAACGGACCATTCGTTCCTACAACTATTGTAGCCGGTGTTCCTGCCACCACTACTACTCCAGCCATCCCTCAAAGGAGTATCATTAAAACTCCTAATCGATGGACTGAAGAAGATAAGAAAGAAATTGCTATTGATTCAAAAGCTAGATCTATAATAGCAATATCTTTACCAGATGAAGTATATCATTCTGTTATGAAAATGAGGACTTCAAAGGCCATGTGGGATACTCTATGTATCCAATATGAAGGAGCCTCTGAAGTTCAAGTCACTAGGTGCATAAACCTTGTAAGACAATATGAGAGTTTTATGTATCATAAAGGTGAATCTCTTTCTCAAATTCACTAGCGTTTCAACTGTTTGGTGATCGATCTTAAATCAGTAAACAAAGTGTACTCTAACGCTGAAATACTGACCAAATTCATGGAGACACTACCCGATTAATGGGCAGTGTACACTACATGTTTAAAGTTGTGAAAGAATCTTTCAACTCTGTCCTTAAGTGCATTATATTGAATGCTCTTAAATGAGGAACAATCTCAACTTCTGAGGAAGAACCTCATAAATGAACTCAAAGGTGCCAAAAGTACTTCTTTGGCACTTGTGACTTCAGAGGCAACTCCTCTTAAAAATACTTCTTCTTCCACTATTACCTCCATCACTGAGTTAGGTCAAACTGATTCAGAAGATCATCTCACTGATGCTGACATCTCTGAGTTTGATGACTCTCTAGCTCTCTTAACAAATAATTTTAAAAGATTTGCTAGAAAGAGCAACTTTCGAAAACCTTCAAATCTCTCTGACTCTGAAAAGCAAAAGACAATGCCCGCTGAGAAAGCGTCAGATATATGCTTCAACTGTCGGCGAAAGGGTCACTTCACAAGTGAATGTAGATCAAAGAAAGTTGCAGCTCCTACCACCTCCCAGACCTCAGATAAAAAGGAGAAGTATTTGAAATTGAAATACATATACAAGGATCTGAAGAAATACCAGCAAAAAGGCAAAGGCCTTATCGCTGAAGAAGTTGAAGACGACTGGACCAAGACTTCTGAAGAGTCTGGCTCTGATGAAGAAGATCTTGCCTTCTTTGTCTAATGGCAAGAATAGAGGACGCTGAAGAAGCTACTAAAAAACTTCTTCCTCTGAGTCCCATTCTACTCAGGTAACCATTCTGTAACACCCCGCCTTACCATGACACAATATTGTCCGCTTTGGCCTAAGCCGCACGGATTTGTTTCTGGCGACCTGGCGAGGACTTCCCAGGGGGTCACCCATCCAGGTACTACTCCCACCCAAGCACGCTTGACCACAAAGTTCCAAGAACCTGCCTTGCGTGTGGCCCCAAAACGCGTTGTGTTTAGGAAGCCCAAGGTTTACCTATGAACCCAGCATCACTCCTGTCCACGGCCGATATGGAATCTGCCTAATGTGTTACAAACACCCCCCTTAGGGACTCATCGTCCTTGATGAGGTTTGCCCTACATCCCGAACGACACAGGAGGGGCTCTGATACCATTTGTAACACCCCGCCTTACCATGACACAATATTGTCCTCTTTGGCCTAAGCCGCACGGATTTGTTTCTGGCGACCTGGCGAGGACTTCCCAGGGGGTAACCCATCCTGGTACTACTTCCACCCAAGCACGCTTAACCACAGAGTTCCAAGAACCTGCCTTGCGTGTGGCCCCAAAACGCGTTGTGTTTAGGAAGCCCAAGGTTTACTTATGAACCCAGCATCACTCCTGTCCACGGCCGATATGGGATCCGCCTATGGTGTTACACATTCCCTCTATCTCTTTACTCTCTGAAAGTGATAACTTGTCAGCCCTCGATGCTATGACTGTTGATTTTTATAATGCTTTAAATGGAAAGATTAAGGCCGAGAAAATTAACACTGATTTATCTGAGCAATTAAAAAATTTCCATATAAGAATCAAAGAACTTTCTAAAATTGAGGAAACTCCCAAGGACCAAGTCTTTGCAAATCAAACCATAAGCATCGAGAAGCAGCAAGCTATTGCTGATAGGGAAAAAGCTAACGCTGATCTTTAGTCTGAAAAGGCAACCATCGAAGGATGGTGTAAAGCTTCTGAAAAAGTAAATAAGATCATCAATGCTCAAATACCTATGAAAGTAAGAAGTGGGTTAGGCTTTAACCCTGAAAAGGAAGAATTAGAGAACGATCGTTCCATGCTCAAATTTGGAATGTTTGTTTCTTGTATCCCTAATCCTTCTTCTTCAACTTCTTCCTCTTCTATTAAAGAGATGTTTCATGTGATAAATTCTAAGAAGGTGATCAAGAACGAGTTTCTTGACCAAGTTCCTAAGAATAAAATCGCTCAGAATAGGAACAAGAAATCCTCGTAGAGAAATTATAAATCTGGGAAGAAGGGTTCTGACTTTTCTCAGAGACCAACCCCCAAAATTAAGATCGATCTCACTCCTACCCCTGAAAAGGTTGTCATACCTCCAAGTATTATGGATAAAGGAATTCTTGGTCCTATCCCTGAAAAAGTTCCTCCTTTCTCTCTGAATTCCAAACCCTTTAAATATAGGAAGTGCTATCACTATGGTGAAACTATCCACATTGCAAGTAAATGTCCTAACGCTACTAGAACTGATAAACTAGCTCATAGAAAGAAAGTAGCTCAAGTAGATAAATCAGCGAGAGTGAAATCCACCAAGGTTGCAAAACCCACAAAGGTGAAGATATCCACTGAAGAGAGTTCTTCAGCTAGTAGCTCCTCCGCCAATCCTTTATCTTACCAAGCAGGACCCATAGTAGCATGGGTACCTTTAAACAATTAATCTCTTGTTGTATGTAGAATGCCAAAGGTATCTGGTATCTTGATAGCGGATGCTCAAGGCATATGACTGGCAGAAAATCTCTGCTCTCTGATTACAAAGAAGAAGTTGGTCCATCAGTCACCTTTGGTGGAAATGGCAAAGGATACACTAAAGGTTATGGAATTCTATCCAACGGAGCCACATCGTTTTCTCGTGTTGCCTACGTTGAGGGACTAAAGCATAATCTTTTGAGCGTTAGTCAGTTATGTGACAAAGGCTTCAAAGTTCTATTCTTAAAGAATAGATGTGCTGTCACTGACGGTAATGATAAGCTTGCCCTAACAGGTAAAAGAGTGGAAAATGGGTATGTCATAAATATGAATAGTTCTCTCTCTGAGAACATGAGCTTTATCTCTAAAGCATCCACTGACATTAACTGGTTATGGCATAAAAGACTCTCTCACCTCAACTCTAAGACAAAAAATGAATTGTCTCAAAAAGATCTAGTCAGAGACCTCCCAAATCATACCTTTACAAAGGAATATCTTTGTTCATCGTGTGAAAAGGGAAAGCTGACAAAAGCCTCCTTCAAGTCAAAGCAAATTTCTTTTGTGACCGCTCCTCTTCAGCTACTCCATATGGATCTATTTGGACCTGTCAATGTACAATCTATCTCTGGGAAAAAATATACTTTGGTGATTGTTGATGAATACT
Organism: Silybum marianum; assembly: GCA_036898165.1. Taxonomy (NCBI): domain Eukaryota; kingdom Viridiplantae; phylum Streptophyta; class Magnoliopsida; order Asterales; family Asteraceae; genus Silybum; species Silybum marianum. Next base: position 34,065,176 of record CM072529.1, read on the forward strand.
CCAGATACACATGGGTGTTCTTTCTTCGATCCAAAAGTGATACCCCTGAAATGATAATTTCTTTTATCAAAAGGATGGAAGTTCTGAACAATCTGATTGTTCTTTCCATAAGAAGTGATCATGGTACTAAATTCAAAAACAGCACTCTGGTGAACTTCTTTGAAGAAAAAGGCATCTCTCACAAGTTTTCCTCAGTAAGAACTCCTCAGCAAAATGGAACTATCATTGAAGCGACTCGCTCAATGCTCAGCGAATCGCATCTACCAACTCAGTTCTGGGCTGAAGCAGTCAACACGGCGTGCTTTACTCAAAATCGATCCCTAATAGTTAAGCGATTAAAGAAGACCCCCTATGAATTGTTTCATGGGAGATGACCTACTCTGAAATATTTCCCTATCTTTGGATGTAGATGTTACATTCTGAATGACAGAGATCATTTGGGTAAGTTTGATCCAAAGGCTGACGATGGTATATTTCTTGGATATTCCTCTGTATCCAAGTCTTTCAGAGTCTTCAACAAAAGAAGACAACATGTTGAAGAATCCATGCATGTTAACTTTGATGAATCTCGTGCCATTCATAATTCTCATACATATGATGATGATGAAGAATTGAATGCTTGGATGAGATCCCATTATGGGGAACCTGAAAAGTATTTCAGCAATCAACCTCCTGCTGAATCATGTGATGCCGAAATCCCTGTAAATCCCTCAAATGACAATCATCCATCTTCAAGGATGAATGTTACTCCTCTTAATCAGATTCCTGTTGCTGACTCCTCTGTTGGAAATTCCTCAATGAACAACCAAACTAGGTCTGAAAATCAATCCCCTGAATTGATTTTAAATGAAGTACCTATTGCTGAAACAACAAGTCCTATTCCAGAAACTGAAGAACAAGTCGCTGAATCTGCTGTTGATATCTCTCCTCAACCACTAGCTTAGCGATGGACTGCAAATCATCCAATAAATCAGATTATTGGTGATCCCAATGCAGGTATCAAGACACGTAGAGGTACAGGTAATATCTGTCTTTAAATTAACTTCATTTCTCTCTTTGAACCTAAGAAGATAGATCAAGCTATCTCTGATCCTAGCTGGATTTCAGCTATGCAAGAAGAACTAACTGAATTTCGTAGAAATAAAGTTCGGAATCTTGTTCCTAGACCCTCTGATAAAACTGTCATAGGAACCAAATGGGTTTTCAGAAATAAGCTAGATGAAAACGGGACTATAATTTGCAATAAGGCTAGACTTGTTGCTCAAGGTTATAGACAAGAAGAAGGGATTGACTGTGATGAGACCTTTGCACCTGTAGCTCGTTTAGAAGCCATAAGACTCTTTTTAGCTTATGTTGCCCATAAAGACTTCATAGTTTTTCAAATGGATATTAAAAGTGCTTTTCTAAATGGAAAACTCAGCGAGGAAGTTTATGTTGAACAACCCCCTGGTTTCGCAGACCCTAACCATCCTGGTTATGTTTTCAAACTTGAAAAAGCTCTTTACGTGTTAAAACAAGCTCCTAGAGCTTGGTATGATACCCTTTCTAAATTTCTTCTTAAAGAAAAATCAGTTCGTGGAAAAATTGACCAAACCCTGTTTTTAAGAAAATATAAAGGTCATACCATACTCGCTCAGATATATGTCGATGACATTATCCTTGGTTCCACAAGACCCAAATTGTGTACTCGTTTCGCTGCAAGAATGCAGAAGAAAAATAAAATGAGTATAATGGGTGGACTAACATATTTTCTAGGTTTGCAGATAAAGCAATCTGACAAAGGAATCTTTATTTGTCAAAGCAAATATGTTAAAGGCATGCTGAATAAATTTGATATGAATCAATGCTCAGCGATGAAGACCCCTATGGCACCTATTCTGACTTTGAACAAGGATCCCAATAGGAAACCAGTCAATGTCACTACCTATCGAGGGATGATTGGATCTCTGCTGTATCTTACAGTGAGTAGACCTAACATCATGTATTCTAAATTTCTATGCGCTCGGTATCAAGCTGAACTGAAGGAATCCCATCTAATCGCTGTAAAGAGAATCTTCAGATACCTGAAAGGAACTCCAAATCTAGGTCTTTGGTGTCCCAAAGGCTCATGATTTGATCTTATTGGTTATTCTGACAGTGACTTTGCAGGTTGTAAGATAGATAGAAAGAGCACCACTGGTGGGTGTCAGCTGCTAGGTGGAAAGTTAATCAGTTGGACAAGCAAAAAGCAAAACTCAGTGTCCACCTCCACCGCTGAAGCTGAATATGTAGCCGCTGGTAGTTGTTGTGCTCAAATCCTTTGGATGAGAAATCAACTCAGAGACTACGATCTCAAGCTCTCTAAAATTCCTATTTACTGTGATTGTACTAGTGCTATTGCCATTGCTAACAATCCTGTACTTCACTCCAAAACCAAGCACATTGAGATCCGATATCACTTTATCAGAGATCATGTGATGAATGGTGAAGTTGAGCTTCATTTTGTACCCACTGAATATCAGCTCGCTGATCTTTTCACCAAGCCTCTTGATGAAACTATATTCAATCTACTTATCAGCGAACTTGGTATGTTGAACGCTGAATAATTTCTTATTCAGTGACTTACAACAAGTGATACAAATAAAGCGTTCAAACTTTCCATTCGCTGAGCTCTGATTCAGTGATATCTAGGCCATCTCCTCAGGTATTATCTTCTAATCCTTATCACTCTTTGATATCTTTTCTCATCAAAGAATGAATCTCTGAAAAAACTCCTCACTGACAATCTTTTATTGTCATTGATGAAGATTTTCAAATTTATAATGATAAACTTTCCTTATGAATAATTATCATTATAATTTTTTTTAAATAAGAAAAGGACACGTCAGACCTTTTTTTGACACACGACGGACCGCGACGTATCCATTCCAAGTCCTTTCTTGGAATGTGCGCCAGGTCATAATTTTTTTTTCAAAAAGTTAAAACCGTCGTTTAACACTCCTTTCTTTCTCTCTCTCCTCATGCTATTTAAGCGATTCTCTTGCCTCATTTGCCTCTTTACGCTTTCATAACTCTCCAAAAGCCAAAAGAACCTTCGAATCTTCAAGCTTTCTCAAGAACACCAAGAACACGCACTTGTTGTTTTTCTTCTCGGAATCACCAAAGGTTTGATCTAAACCTTTACTTAACACTGGAAACATCTTGTTTCACATCTTCTTATCTTTAATCTTCTTAAATGAAATAAAAACATATTTTAGGGAGAAAATAACTTTAATCTGGATTAAATCTCAAAAAATTCTTCTATTTTCAAAAACCTGTTCTAAGTTCTTTCCTTAAAACAGAAGACTTTCTTCTAAAAGTTTTGTCCATTTTTAATTATCTTCTACTTTTTCTAAAATAACCTTTTTATTATTGTTTTTATCACAAGCATTTTGATCTTGTTCATCAAAATACTTGTTTCTTTGGATCTTACATTTGGTACTCTTTATACCAAACTTTGGTTTATACATTTATCTATAAAACCGTGATTTATCTCTTTGGTGTTCCCATTTTTCCTACAGAAATGGCCTCTGCAAGTAAGACTGCTGAAACCTCTGCTGCTACAACTATTGACAATACCTTGGTTGCTGGAACAACCTGACACTTCCCAATGGATAAAGTTGTCTTCAAATCATGCAATTATATTGCATTGGTTGACATACCCGCTGATCGCCCTCACTTCAACGAAGGAGCTACCTTCATCAAGGCATGCCCGCTGATGTACGCGTTTGTCCACAACCCAGTGGCCATCTCCTCTCATCTTCAAGCTCTCTGGTACACAGCTCACTCTACCACGCTCACCACGAACAAGGGGACCGTGCTCTCTGCGATTGGCTTCAAGATTCCAGACCTTGGATACTTCTCCTTCACTGTTGGATTTGTGAGGAAGGCTCTTTGTCTCCCTACACACGCCAAGAATGTGCAATGAGGCGCTGAACCTACCAAGATGCAAATCGACGCCTTCTTGGACTCTATTGGCTATGCCTGGGAGAATCCGTCGCTGAAAACGGTGGGCTCAAAGGTATAAAAGAAGAGATTGCCTGCTCGCTTGCAATACATCTTTACCCAGGTAATCCAATGGCTTGGGGTAAAGATTGGCTCGCATTACCAAGCGAGCAAGCATCTTCAGGATCTGGCCTTCTCTCTCTGCACCGGCCACAACCTCAACTACGCTGACTATATCTTCAGCGATATGGTCAGTCGCATCAACGCTGCTATAAGACACCCGATCATCCCTTACCCGCGGTTTTTCGCAACAATCTTGGAAGTTGCCTTCGGGGAGGACTACCCGAAGGTCGGTGACCACTCCTTCTCCATGGTAGGGAAGAAGTCCCTGGACATAGAGGAACGTCCAGGTGATGCTCCTTTCACGCCTTACATGTTGAAAGTGATTGGAGCCCCTCTTTCAGTGTCTACCTCGCTGCCCATCCCAACAGCGAGCATCTCGGACACTGCTACTACTAAGAGGAAACAACCAACTGATGGTCATACAAAGACCATCGCAACCAAACTCAAGAAGCTAAAAAAGATGGTCTGTCAAAAGACCACTCTCTCTGATTTCGGTGTATTACCAACCCCAACAACAGCCACAACCACTTCAACAGTCTCTTTATCTGTTGTTGCTTCATCAGCACTACCTCCATCATCAGCGACTCCGGTCACTGAGGGTGTTATAGCCAGCTCTGCTGAAGCTGGATCAGGTACTACTCTCACAGCCTTCGAAACTTCTTCTATCTCCTCTCCTTTGGTCCTCACCTCAGCACATGACTCAGCGATAGTTGTCCCTATCCCTGGTAATGCTGAAATGCACATAGTCCAAACCTCAATATTGTTTAGGCAATTTGAGTTTTGGAAGGCCAATTTACAAGGACCTCAGAGTGTCTCTCTCAGACACTCTATGACACTGGTTAGTTATCGTCAAGACACTACCTCTGCAAACGTAGTTCTTGAGAGTAATCCTCATGATACTCTCAAGGAGAAAAATAAATTTTTTCATCCATCATCTAATCCAGACGCGTTTTTGGCATCTTTATCTATGTTATCATCAAGTGTCGCTCCTCTCTTCACTTCAGCTACAGCGACAACCACCATCACCAGCAAGGATACGGGGAAGTCTCCTCAGGGCCATCCCAGTGTTGCAAGGCTCTGAGAGGTCAAGACAGAGATGGAAGCTCCCAAGCTTCCCACTCCCATCACTAAACTCAGTCCCATTGTCCTACCTAGTCCTACATTCCCTGCTATTGACTATCTGGTCAGGGAATGTGCTATCACAAGGGCTAGGGTTGACAATCTTCAGACGTCAGCTGAACTCATCTTCCGACACATCGTTGGGACTACAGCGATCAAGACCAACGTCAGCAACCTTATCTCTGACGATTTCTCTCTGAAGGAAGACAACAGGGTCCTTGGCCAGAACATGTCCAACTTAGAGCAGAAGGTTGCTGCTCAGGCAAACGTCCATGAGTCTATTCAAAAGACTCAATCCGATATGATGCAGATGCTCACCAAGCTCTCTGAGGCTAGTTCCTCCTTCACTGCTGCTGATTGGACTACGCTTCAGGAAAATGATACGAACCTCAAGGATATTCAGTCAAATGTTTGCACTCTGATGGTGCACTATATATCGAGGGGGTGAGATGTGCCAAAGAGTTTGCAGATGAACTCATCTCGGAGCACAACCAGAGGTTCCCTGGAGAAAAGATTTCTCCTTACATCCAGTAGACGGGATCATCCCTCCCTGAAGGGTTGACTGCTGAAGATGACGATACTGAGGAAGATGATGAAGAAGAAGAAGATCATATCCCTCATTATGGGGGAATGGACGATGATGAAGACGAAGATGACATTGGAAGTGCCTTAGAGCACTTCAGAATGTCTAGACCTGGAGTCGCTCATCAAGAGCCTTTGGGGGACGGACAACATCCCTCTCAGGGACAAGCCGGCCCCTCAGGCAAAGGAAAAGAAGTGGTAAATCTGGATGCCACTATCCCATTATCTGAGGGGGAGACCACTAATGAGGTATCTCTCCCTCTTATCCCTTATATTACACCTTTCTCTGAAACCCCCACACCTCCTTCACCTACAAAAACTCTCTCTGATAAATCTTTTTCCTCCTCTCCTTCCCTCAGTGATCACCGTCCCCCAAAGGACTCCACTTCATGGAAGGAACCTTCTTCTGAAGAGCAGTTTATGAACATAATAGAAACTGAATCTGAAGAAGAAGAAGGCCTTATTCCCAGACGTCGCGTTCAAAAGCCGATCATAAGCGAGCCTGAAGAAGAAGAAAGGCGAATAAAATTCCTTAGGGAATTCGAAGCAAGAAGAATAAGGGTGCCTCAAGCTGAACCCATAGACGCTGTACCAATAAGGATTGTAGATGAATTCTACTTTCTGTCTAGCGAAGAGAGAGAACAAGCATTGGAAGCACAACGTATCAGGGATGAGAAGACAAAGCAAACTGAGAATGATCTTGCTTTAGCAAGGAAATTACTCAGGGAAGATTCTGCTAAGGACAAGGCAGCCAAGGACCAATTGAAAAAGAGTGCAAGGGTCGCTGAAGCTCTTGTACAAAAAGAACTTGCACAGGAAAACTTGAACGTAGATCCAATCCTTGCTCAACAAAAGATTCTAAGTGCACTATCCGCTGAAGCAACATTTCAGAAAGACAAAGAGCTTGACTAGTGCACTGATAGACTAAAATTTCGAAGATCTGCAGCCAAAATCATTCATGCAACTATTCAAGGGCGACACTCCAACAGAGGTGGTCCAAAGGTATATGTAAGAATGACAAGGACAAACAGAACTGAGAGAGAAGAAGCCAAGTTCTTAAGGATTTATGGATACACTGAATGGTTAGAAATCAGAGACGCCATTCAGGGTTCCAAATCCAAATTCAAGGATGTGGTGGAAAGAGTACTGGATCAGTTGCTGCAAAGGATGTCACAACACGTGCAAGTTCCCCCTCTCCCTGAGTCATCAAAGAAGAAAAGATCAACTGATGAAGGTGGTTCAAGCTCTAAAAATGAGCACGAAACCAAATTTGATTATCAAAGCATTCTTGGTCATCTTCAAGTCCCTGATATTTCAATGCTACGTACCTCTCTCCCTCAAGAACGAAGATACGAAGAAGATGAAATCATCTCACTACCTGAACCTGGTATGGTATTCTTAGATAATGAAGGGTTCTTAGGACTCTTCAGAAACGAAGAAATTAGCAAGGCCCCATCCTTTCTCATAAAGATCATGCTATGCCGCTGCTGGTCCGATACTCCTCTGATGAATCGACAGAAAATGCTTTATGAGAATGAGCTACAAAGAATGTTGGTTCCAGATTCCTTTAAACCGATTGTTAATTGAGAGTATTGAATCTGAGTGAATTGCGGAAGCAGATCAATTAACAATTTAAATCAATAGAACAGTAAACAGAATGAAGAACAAAGATTATGAAATGAATTACGCACAGTATTCTTCAAAATGTAAATGTATTCATCGACACTTTTTACTAACACAATACAATGCTATTTATACAGATACAAAGACAGAAAGTCAAAATGCTAGCCAATTACAAAGTGCCATGTGTCATAAAGGGAGCGTCTAACAACAATTAGTTATAACAAGAAGTGTGTGTTGACATTTGTAGACATCTCTTCTTTGACTCATACTTTAATATCTAACATTCTCCCCCTAAGTATGAAGTCAAAAAAAAAAAAATTTCAGAGAGGATCAACAGCAGCGATGATACTTGAAATATTATTGATAAGCTCTCTGTTCTTCTGAAGTCCATCAAGTCTTTTCTCTATTTTCTTTGCAACTTCTGGATTTGTCGTGTCTAAGCCAAAGAAAGCACTTGATGATGTAGACTACCTCGTAAGAGTATTTGTGAGCTTCTTTGATGCGAAAGAAGCTCTTTCCATTTGGTCTTTTGAAGATGATTCCCTCTTCTCGGTTCGCAAGAAGTCTACCCACTCGAATTTGCTTATCCCTTCAAGTTCCTCATTTGGTGCGTAGATAGCCGCATTATCCATTTTGAAATTTAATCCAATCTGAAGTCGACCGCCTTTTGTATCTAATGTATGATTTCATACACGGAATAATTCTAGTGTAGGCAACCCTGGTCTTGTGGATCTTTGCATTCGTAAAGCCGAGTCTTCATAAATTCTTCCGTAAAAATGAGATCGTTTGGATGGATGGACAACATCATTATCACATATGTAATAACTTTTGTTGTTTGATCTGACTGTCTCGTAGATTGTGTACCAAATGGGTGTATCCTGAAACTGCTTATGTTTCATGGCTGTTATCTTTGTAATTGGAATAGTAGTGAAAACTGTCTTTCTGTCTTGTTTATGAGCCATGAAGTTATCTTTAACTTCACTGCTGACATTGTATTGGTTGGCGAAGTTAGGCATCATGAGATAAATCTTCTGATCTGTTGGAGCATACATGTGCCTTTTCTCAACTTCAATTGTTGGAAGTTCAATGTTTCCAACAATGTTTCCAACTTTATTTAATTTTTCTTCAAATTCTTCTCTTCTGATCTCCTTCTGCTTCTGAGCGGCCTCTGCTCTGACTCTTGCTCTTTCTTCAGCTTCAAAATTTTGTCTCTGTAGTTCTTCTTTAAGTCTAGCCTTTTCTCTTTCCAGATTCTCTTTTTCAGCCCTTTCTATCTCTATTTGTTCTTCAACTATTAGCCTCTGGCGTATTATCTCTTCTTCTCTCTCTTTTTCAGCTCTGAACACTTCCTCATCCTCCTCTCTGGCCCTTTTAGCTCTTTCCTTTGCAGCTTTAGCTCGTTCTCGTTCTTCGTGAGCTCTGACTACTTCAGCCCTTTCAGCCGGAGAGCTCGGGATTCTGCTTTTTCCCATAAGATCCAGAATAAACTTAGCTAGCTCTGGATCTCTGGGTAGAGGACCAGAATGCGTAGCCAGAGGTGTTGGAGTGAGTGGCACTTGTTTTGAAGAAGAGGGTTGCTGTGATGGTGTTGGCGTTGAAGAGTCAGCAGTGGTCGTGTTTGTTTCTGGTGGTGTTTGTTTGGCTTGCTTAGGCTCAGAACCTTTCTCCCCCTTCTGAGAATCAGGATCCTGATCCTCAGAACGTTTTCTTTTCAGTTCTGCCTTTCTGCAAGCCCTTTCTTCCTTGGCTTTCTTCTTGGAAGTAAACGCCTCAGCAAGAGAAGAAACCAGAGGCACAAGTTGAGAGATAGTAGTTTCGAGAGCAGCGAGTTTCTGGTCGGTTGAAGATGTGGAGGGCTTGGAAGAGTACTTTGAAGCGATGGTCGACATTCGCTCAAGAATAATCTTCTGGAAAGAGGCGAGGTCAGATTTCTTGACAAGCGTAGACACAGAGGGATCATCAGAAGTTATGATGGTCTTGACAATCTTTTGTATATCGGCCACCAGAGAGCTGTAGTCTACAGAGGCACGTAGAGATTTTGGAAGTTGAGATATTGCCTCTGTATTTGCTTGAAGACCTTTATTCAAGAGCAAAAGTTATTCAGCAAGATAGGCCTTCTGATCTTCTTGAGAGGTACTCATTTGGCGCTGAAGATCTGCTAAAAGGGAGTTCTGCCTTTCAATTTGAAATTGAAGGCTCAGAAGAAGAGAATGATTAGTTGTGACGGATAATTTTAGATCTTCCACGGATCTCTCGAATTTGATCAAGAAATGCCAAGAACGCCGCATTAGTGACAAAATCGAAGATGTAACCGGTGCATCTCCAACACATGGAGCCCCTTTACCCTCGCGTTCGCAGGGGCCTTCTACACCGTTTTGACGTTGAGTGTAGAAGGACTTCCAACTCACCTTGAGGGCCGTTATGCACATGTGCTCCTCTTCGGTTGTTCCGACCGTTTCAACAAGATCCTCATCATCGTAGGATGAGGTGCCGAAGACAAGATGCTTACCTTGATGAAGTGTAAACACTCCGGTAAGGGGTGCATTCCTAGGTCGGAACCCTCTCCGATGGGAATTCATCGCATCTATCCTAGGAGAGGATGTGGACGCATCCTCTCGTGCTTATTGGTACGTCACCACGGAGACATGAACATGTGGTGAAGGAAGTGGCGAGTTCGGGGCGAATGAACTCTTATATTATCATCATCATCCTTTTGGGAGGATGATGAAGTGAAGGTGCTTTCCCCGGATGAATTTGATTCGAAGAAGAAGAAGTATCCTCCGAACGGCCGGTTTCCGGGTGGTTTGAATCGGGTCGTTCTAAGTCAATGAGTGGAGACGTGGTGACGTCAACCTCGAAGTTGTGGTTGCCCTTTGGGGAATTGGAGAGGAACACTCATATGTGTCTCCGAGGACATCTTCTCGTACCTTCATTTAATAGAAGGTCGGCATGGGTAGAAGCACTCGGATGTTCACTCCTAGTTTTTTCAAGCTCATGCTCACTGCACCCCCGACCACCTACACCGGCTCTAAGTACTGGGGTAGGAATTCTCTCGTTTCCGAGAAAACCATAGAGCTTCTATAGATTTGGAGATTAGAAGAGCTAGATGGGATTAGGTTTAGCATGTACCGGATAGTTCTCTCGGGGTGCAGCAGTAGCCGATGCCGTCAATGGTTGATCGATGGGAGCTCATTGATGCAATTTTGCGTAATGGCCGAATCGGGGAGCTTCGATTGCCCCAATTGCGGGATGAGTGATGAGAGATAGAAATCGTGGGAACATGAGTGCCGGTAGTGGCTTCCCCGACTTTGATGGAGCACCTTAGTATGCACAAATGCTTTGATCTCTTGGAAGATGAGACTTGCATAGTCCAAGGGTCGATTGTAGAACATCCCATACATAATCGTCGAATGTTTCGGCTAGCTTGATCCGTAGAACCTATTTTGCAGTGTTAGGCTCTTGTTGAGTATGGAGACGAGTAGATTCCACATTGGGGGTAACTTCTTCCTTTTGAATTCGGACAGCCTGGTGAGAGGTTCATTGTAACCCGTAAGATTGATGAAGGCTAGGAGGGCTTCGTGGAAGGGTTTTCTTCTAGGGCGGTGATTGGGAATGGTTTGCCCGTCGACTTCGATCACTGATAGGGGAAGATGAAAATATTTGGCGAGTTTTCTTTTGGTGATTGGGATTTGAACAAAGAATTTCCACTTGTTCGGGATGGGTGACACGAACCGACGAGTGTTTCATCATTTTTGATGATCATTGTTTGCCACAGTTCTTGGACATAGATTTCAGGGATGTTTGGGTTGGTTAGGGTTAGGGCTCGATTCAACTGGTGCTGTTGTAGAAACTCGATCATGATGCGAAATTCCGGTTGATAAGTGTTAGGGTTGAGCAGGACCTGCACATTGCTCGCCTTCAATGGCGCTTTACAATGGGAGTACTATCGCCGGTGGAATCGATGATTCTGTCTTCATCATTGTTGGTAGGATGGGCACAGTTGGAAGCCATTTTGAAATTTTGAATGCTTGACAGTAGAACACTTTGTCTTTGCAATGAGTATAAACACTGATTTAGGGAATATTTGCGAGGAAGAAGATGAAGGTTGAAATTGGGGGTTTTATGTGAGAGAGAAACTGTAGAATGGGAAGGGGTTATTCAGTTTGGGGAGAAACAAAAAACGGTTCATTTGAGCTGAGGTAAGCACGCGGGTATACACATGCAGGGTGTCGATTGGAGACACGTGTACGACGAGACACATGTATGATGATGATTTAGTAGCAGATGCGATTTTTCTTAAAAGCAGAAATAAACAAAAGTAATAAAAAAAAATCTGTTTAATTAATCAATTAATTTTGAATTAATTGAATAAACACAGAATTTAATCTTAATTTTATTTATTTAAGTTTAAAAATCAGTCAAGTGAGAACAAAAATCACATGAGAGTTTAGTTTCTATAAAAGAATAATAAAGAAGAATTTGCATTAAACATGTAGATTTAAACAACCTTGGAGGCAAGAGTTGATTGAATTTATATATTTAATGGAAATTATAAGAATTATCAATTTATAGAAAATTTAGTGGAAAAACATGTCGACTTGATTTATATTTAAAATTTTTTTGAAATGAATCAAAAGTCTAAGAGACCTTGGCGGCAAGAGAAACTCAGAGAAGATAGATTCAAATAAAATTTAAGTAAAATAGTAAATCAGAAGACAGCTAACCAGAGTTAGACTTAGACGAATATCTTCTTCATTGTGAAACTCCCCCGTGAATGGTAAACTCCCCCTTGAATGGTAAACTCCCCCTTGAATGATGAACTCCCCCTGTAGTAGCTTCTTTACCTCGTTTCTCAATCTGTACTTTATGATATATCTTGAAAGAAGAATATTATTATGAAACAGAAAATCAGAGTAATTCAGAGGCTTCTGAAGTGTTCTGAAGAGTTCAGACAGCATCAGAGACTTCTGATGACTTCTGAAGTATCGTCAGAATAGTTCAGAGGCTTCTGGATGCTTCTGAAGAAATCATTGTTACATATTAAGCATTCCCAACTTGCTTATTAAGAAGTTAAAACGACTCTCATCAAGAGCTTTTGTGAAAATATCAGCAAGTTGATAATCAGTAGAAACAAAATACATTTCGATTGTACCCTTTTCGACATGATCCTTGATGAAATGATACCTGACATCGATATGCTTTGTTTTGGAATGCTGAATCGGATTTTCTCGTAATGGCGATAGCACTTTTAGAATCACATAGGATGGGAATCTTATCGTATATCGCACCATAATCTCCGAGTTGGATCTTCATCCAAATAACTTGTGAACAACAACTAGCAAGAAGAACATATTCAAATTTTCCGCCGTAGATGTGGATACGCAGCTTTGTTTCTTGGATGTCCAACTTATAAGTCGATTTCCCGTGTTGACAAATACCGATGTACTTTTTCTGTCAAGCTTACAACCTGCATGATCAGAATCTGTATACGCCATTAAATCAAATCTAGAATTTTTAGGATACCAAAGGCCCAACGATGGTGAACCTTTTAAGTACCTAAAAATTCTTTTTACAGCAGCCAAATGAGACTCTTTAGGATTGGCTTGATAACGAGCACAAAGACAAGTGGCAAACATAATATCAGGTCTACTTGCTGTTAAATATAAAAGAGAACCAATCATTCCTCTGTAGCTGGTAATATCAACAGATTTACCATAGGAGTCAGTTCCTAATTTCATACCAGGAGAGATGGGTGTTTTCATGGATGATGAGTTTTGAAGATGAAACTTTTTAAGCATGTCGTAAACATATTTTGCTCGATTTATAAAGATACCGCAGGTACTTTGTTTAACTTGAAGTCCTAGGAAGAAAGTTAATTCTCCCATCATACTCATTTCAAATTCAGTTTCCGTCAACTTAGAAAACAAATCAACTTCTGGTTGATGAGTAGAACCAAATATTATGTCATCCACGTAAATTTGAACTATAGTTAACATACCTTTGCCTCTTTTGATGAACAGAGTTGTATCAATTTTACCTTTTTCATATCCTTTGCCGATCGTAAACTTCGATAGTCGTTCATACCAGGCTCTTGGGGCTTGCTTTAGACCATACAAAGCTTTGTCAAGAAGATAAACATATTCGGATATTTTGCATCTTTGAAACCATCAAAGTTGTTCGACATACACTTCTTCTTTTAGACATCCATTAAGAAATGCACATTTAACATCCATTTGGTAGACTTTGAAGTTTTTGTATGCAGAAAGCCAAGAATAATCTTATTGCTTCTAGTCTTGCAACAGAGCAAAGGTTTCATCATAATCGATACCTTCCTCTTGACAAGTAGCCTTTAGCCACCAAACGAGCTTTATTTCGACAACAATTCCATCTTCATCCTTTTTGTTCCTAAATACCCATTTTGTGCCAATAGCAACTTTGCCTTTTGGTAAAGGAACAAGACGCCAAACTTTATTTCTTTCGAATTGAAGTAGTTCTTCCCGCATAGCATCCACTTTTGGTTCAACTAAGGCTTCATGTACACGTTTAGGTTCGATCATACTAAGAAAATTAACAAAGAATGCTTCATTTGCAAGAGCGCATCGTGTTCGACCCCCTCGAAGGACTACCAATTATAAGATCCGGTGTGTGAGATTTAGTCCATTTCGTCATTCCGGGTTGAGAAATTGAATGGGTTGTTTCATTTGACGAAATGATTTCATCCGGAAACACAAAATCTTCTTTATTTTCTTCTCGTATGTCCTTCCGGTATCCGTTTTGTCACCCGTCCTTGTGTCTCCCCCTCGCATGATGAAACGTAAGTAGCGTCTTGACCGGCGTATGTAGTAGTGGGAACTTCTCGGAAAAATAGACGTGTCGAGGAAATGTAAGAAGCGAGGACCGCAGAGAGTAATGCCCGAGGCTTGGAGAATATCCGGTATCCGCAAATGTGGAGGTGATATAGCTTCGACACAACTTCGTCGCCCGTAAAAATCATGAAAAATAGCATCAATCTCGGATTCTCCGGAACCCGAAAGATAGTCGAAGTAACAAGATTAAGCTTGAGTTCCGAAGTAGAGTGTTCAAGTCGGTTGAGTGTTATCATCGAAGTCAATGTTGATGCTTTCCATAACAGCTTTTGTTCGTAAGTTAAAAACTCGGAAAGCTCTTGAATTTAACGAGTAGCCTAAAAATTTAGCTTCATCGGACTTTGGATCAAATTTGCCAAGATTATCTCTCGTCGTTTAAGATAAAACATCCGCAACCAAAGATATGAAAAAATTTTACGTATGGTTTTCTTTTATTAATCAGCTCATAAGAGGTTTTGAGATGCCTCTTGACAATAATTGAACGGTTTTGAGTGAAACAAGCGGGCGATGGCCTTCGGCCCGTAAGTGGATTGGGAGACCGTGTCGCGAGCATCGTTCGGCTGCTTCAACCAAGGTTCTCGTTGCGACGTTCAACTACACCGTTTTGTTGTGGAGTGCGAACAACAGAGAAGTTTTGAGTAATTCCTTGTTCAACAAGATACGATTCAAGCTTGGCGTTCTTGAATTCCGTACCATTATCACTTCGAAGCCGCCGAATCTTCTTCCGATGTAGAAGAACTTGAATTCGGTCATCATATTCTCGTAGTACCACCGGGACTTCGACTTTTGACGAACGAAAGCAAGCCAAGTATATCCGGAAAATTCATCAATTAGTACCGTAATATACTTTTTACCGTATAGACTCGAATTGCAATTGGACCACAGAGATCCACATGTAATAATTGCGTAGGTCTACTACAAGAATGATCACTTTTTGTTTTATGAGATGCTCGTTTAATTTTGCCCATTTCACATGCAGTGCGTAGGTGATCTTTTTGAAAATGAATATCCGGGAAGTCCGGATACCGCCTTGTTTTTAACAAGCATCTCAAGATTATTAAAATTTAAGTGAGACATTTTATGATGCCAGAGCCACGCAACCTCACTCTTTTTGGAGATGAGACATAAAGTTTCCTTACCATCCTTAGAGGTAAAATTCATCATATACAAGTTACCTTTCCTGTCTGCTCTCCAAAGTTCTTCACCTGCCTTAGAGAATAAATAACAATGTTTTTCATCAAATACTACTAGTATTTTAGAATCACAAAGTTGACTTACACTAAGGAGATTATGTTTCAAGCCAGAAACATGAGCTACCTTTGATAAGGTGATATTACCTTCTTGTAGAGTTCCGTAGCCTTTTATTTGACCCTTACCATTATCACCAAAAGTTACTACTCCACCTGATTTGTCCTTGAATTGAGATAGTAAATTTTGGGATCCAGTCATGTGCCTCGAGCATCCAAAGTCAAGATACCAGATATGCACACGCTGTTTCTGCAATAAAAAAAAATCAGAATTTCTTAGGTACCCATCGCATAATGGGTCCTTTTATGTTAGCTTTTGGAGTATGCTCGTTTTTTGATTTAATGTAAGGTAAAGACTTTATTTTTGGTTTTTGATTTTTTTGAGTTTTATTCTTTTTGTGACAACCATAATTTGAATTGGAATGATCGTAGATTTGCGAGAAAAATTGTTTTAACTTTAAGAACAAGTTGAAAAACATTCGTAAGACTGAAACATAGAAGATTGAATTGAATTTTCATTGCGAGAATGGTAATTACAATTATTCTTTCTAAAGTCTTTTCTAGTATTAGTTGTTCTAGAGAACCTATCTAGACTAGACTTTTGTTTTAGTTCTGGCGTTTTCTTCTCTCGTGTTCTTCCTCTCGATCTACTTTTGCGTAAGCTCGTTATTTACCGAAAAAGGAACATAAGAATTAGAGGATTTCCATTTGCCTTTTTGAATATTAGTAAACTTCGGAAGAGTAGAGTTTAAAATCTTTTGATTTTGCACTTTGTTTTGAGTTCGCCTCTTTCTCAAGTTCAAGACATGTTTTGGCTTTGAGACACATATCGAAGAAGTCCGGATGTATAGATACTAATTTTCTCGGTTCCGGGAACGAAAACAGAAGAATGGGTATACCACTTAAAAGTTTAGCACAATCTCTATCGAAGCTATGATTTCTTGAGATTTATCAAGATACAAATAATCATCCTTTTTATCATTAATTTCTCTGAATTATTGGTGATAACTTTTGATGATTTAAAAGAATTTATTTCTAAATTTGAAATGTAATTTTCGCAGTTATCAAAAAATTCTTCATCATTATTGTCATTCTCCCATGGATACGTAATCTCGGCCAAACTTTCTTGAGTTTCGTAAAGATGTAAATCTTCAAATGAACAGGAGTGATCTCTGGATGATTCTCACAAAGAGTTTCATTTCTAAAATACTTGTCCGTAGAGTAGAGAGAATATCGCTTTCAAACATAAGTCGTAGATCTTCCTCTCGCTTGACTTGGAACAAAAATAGCCGCCTCCGGATTCAAAATTGTATGTTTATTTGAACCAAAATTGAAAATATCATCTTTCTTCGAACTTTATTTAGATCAACATTTGTTTTAAAACAATATTCAATATTTTCGAATTGAAGTTTGCTTGTTTTATGATGATTTTCATATCTAGATTTTTTAAAAATAGATTTTTCATACAAAATTGGAAACTTTGGCTTCGTATTTGTCCAACACAAAAACATTTCGTATCCGACCTTTTCTTACACGTGTAGGGATCTAGGTCCTCGAAACCAAGTCCGCATCTTCCAACTTGTGTGTTAATTTTGTCATGAACCTTCCGTGCATCCGTATATGTTATAATCGTAGCTTTTTCTCGTTGAAGTTCAATGTGTAAAAATTCTCTCTCTTTACGAAAATAGTTTTTAAGTGCTACAGTAGTTGAGTCTATCACTCTCTTTGTCTCTCGATTTCTTTCCTTTTTTCTTCCGTAAGTTTATTGAGATTCAAAATTTCCTTTTTAAGTTTTTCTTCGTAAAGTTTTAAACTCATGGAAATTGTTTCCTTTGCGTATTTAATTCGAGTTTTTCTTCGTAAGTAAATCCATTTCTCTTTTGAAAATATCTCTTTCCCTTTTGATTGTAGAAAGAGTTTTCTCGCATTTTTTCGTAATTTCTTTTCGATTGTGAGTTTCAGCTTTAGTTCCTCAAAATTGTTTGATAACATCACAATCGTTTGTTCAAGCTCAGATGATCCAGAGAAATTACTAACCGGTGACTCAGAGGGTTGATCCTCTCGATTCGTTTGTGTTTGCCATTCCACGTAACATGGCTTCATCACCGCCGGATTCATCTTGCACCCGCTTTTCTTTTTCTCGCAAAGTGTGCTCTTTCAAAGTGGCATTGTACTTATATTTGTTTTTGTAATAAGTCTTATCCTTTTCCGCAGCTCCTCCGCAATCTCTCGAGTAATGTCCGGGTTTGCCACATCCGTAGCGTACATCTTTCTTCCTTTTTAATTCTTCTTCTTTCTTTTCTTCTTCTCGTTTTCTCTACTCTCTGTACTTCTTGTTTAGGAACATCGGGATGATCAAATCGTTTAGTTCCTTTCAAAGACCTATTTCCAAAACGATTAGTAAATGGCTTGGTTATTAAAGCCGCAGAGTCGCTAAACGCTTTAATTTCATCATCCGATTCGCAGTCATCTTCCGGAGCGCCTCTCGATATGAAGGCCTTCGATTTCTTCCTGTCATCACTTCGTCTTCTGATTCCTTTTGTTTCTGAGATCAAAGCCAGAGGACCTCCGATGTTTGTTCTTTTCTGAACAACTTCTTTTTCATGAGCTTGCAGTGTACCGAATACATCATGCAGCGACCATTGTTCAAGATCCTGATTGGCTTGTAGTGACATGGATAGATTTGACCATTCAGGGTTTAACCTTTTGAGAAATAGAACATTGTTGTCTTCCTTTGATCTAACAATGTCACATCTCTTGCAGAGATTAATCAGATTGTTGAATCGATGAAATGTTTGTTCCAGAGATTCATCACGTTGCTTGAAAACTATTATATTCATTTAGAGCTTGGGCTCTTCTGTTCTTTTTCATTTTCGCACCACCTTCTAAGAGATTCTCCAGTTGATCCCATAAATCTTTTGCTGTGTCACATGAGTCCAGAGATTGAAAAATCTCATTTGGAATGGCCATTATCAACAGAGACTTAGCTTTCTTAGCTAATTCCACCTTAGCTTTTTCTTCATCGATCAGCTTATTCCTTGACTTCGAACCGCCTTGCCGGGTACCTCATCTGAATTTGCAGTGGCTGGAATTCTGGGAATAGTAGTGGTGGGAACAAACGGACCGTTTTGAATAATTGGATATAACTCAGCATCCAATCCCTCATAGAAGTTAACCATTCGAATCTTCCATTGTGGGTATTCATCACGTACAAGAGTTGGAGGTTTAGTCAGGGACCCAGACGTATAAACAGCATTCAAGCTCGAATTTGTCATTTGAGTATGATAGAAGAGAAAATTTGAAGATTTGAAAGAAATTTAGAACAATTAAATCTCAAGAAGAACAGGTCGATAATATCACTGTTTCTTCAGATTACAAAATGAATGACTCAATTTAAGAGAAGATTGTTAACGATTCAACAAAATTTCGTAAAACAGAGTGGATTGATAAACAAATTTTGAATCTGAGAAAATACTGTTCGATTGAAAGGAATTCTTTCAATGGAAGAGATCTAATAATCAATAGATTGATTAGAAGGCTCTGATACGAATTGTTGGTTCCAGATTCCTTTAAACCGATTGTTAATTGAGAGTATTGTATCTGAGTGAATTGCGGAAGCAGATCAATTAACAATTTAAATCAATAGAACAGTAAACAGAATGAAGAACAAAGATTATGAAATGAATTACGCACAGTATTCTTCAAAATGTAAATGTATTCATCGACACTTTTTACTAACACAATACAATGCTATTTATACAGATACAAAGACAGAAAGTCAAAATGCTAGCCAATTACAAAGTGCCATGTGTCATAAAGGGAGCGTCTAACAACAATTAGTTATAACAAGAAGTGTGTGTTGACATTTGTAGACATCTCTTCTTTGACTCATACTTTAATATCTAACAAAGAAGAAACGAGAACATCTCTGATTAGTCATAGGTTTCTATTTCCTTTGTAATATTTCTTCAGTGTACAAGTACTTTACTTTTATTATTGTAATTTCATTTCCCTGTAATTTCTTCAGATTATATTTAATGAAATTCAATCAGAGTACTTTACTCCATCTATGTACTGAAAAGATCCCTGAAAAAAAAAGTAAAAGGGACAATGAACATAAGAGTTCTATTTTCTTTAAACTATATTTTACTCACTGATTTTTCACTTTGAAAAATTAATCAGTGAATGTACTTTATTCTTAATTGCTTCTAAAAAATTGTTCTTTCATCTCCTTATAAATGAAACTCAATTCAGATAGTAGACTAGCTAAAAAATATTATACAGATTAGTACTTAGAAAATTTACTTCAAATTTTTCTTAAGTCCTTACTAGTCTCTTAAAGCAATTTTTCTATGTTGCTTAATCATAATCAAATAGGGGGAAATTGTTGATCATAACTCCTCCCGATGATTTGAATATGTTTCCTTTTGTATACTTAGTGAAATTCCATTGTATAAGCTTCTATTCATATTCAGCTATAGCATACACTGATTACCATCAGCGATCGCTGAAGATCAAGGAACAACAAGCTTATCTCTGAAGACCTGAAGATCAGCTATCACACCAGAAGACCATTTAGCAAAAGTCGAAGACCCTAGCTGAAGAAAGAGATAATCAGCTAAGTGAACTGAAGCGGTTCAGGGATAGCAGCGAGTATCTAATCAAAGTGTGAAGTCTTGTGAAGCCTCAGCGATACTGAAGTTCATTCTTGAAGATTCAGTATCAGCGATAAAATGAAGCTTCCTTTACAAGATGAAGATATCTTGTCAGAAAAGGACATACGAATTGTCTCTTATGTCCCCATCATATCTGATATGGTACTGTTCATATTCGGCCAAAAACATGGTTGTCTTATTAGCAAGGACAAGCTTCCTATCCAAGCTTGACACGTGGCATATACCTTTTGTCTTGCATTAAATGCAAACGGGTATAAATAAGATGAAGATATCTTCTTCATCTTAGTGCATGCTTCCTTCTAACCTAAACTCTCTTTATTCTTTCTTCCTTCTTCTTGTGCATCAAACTTAGTGTTTCTTAGTTACAATAGAATAGGTTTTAAACTTGTTCTTATTCCGCTTGTAACTGTAAATTTGTTTATGACATATAAACTAATTTAAAAACAAAAATCTGTATGTTTGTATTCAACCCCCCCCCCCCCCCCCCTCTACAAACTGTTTACTTATTATTGAACTCTTGTAGACCCTTTAGGGACCAACAGATCTTCAATATGCTCAATATTTGGGGAATTGTAAAAGTAAAAGAACAGTAAGTGGAAGTAGTTAACAATTCACCAAATTACTAGAAATAATGAATATGAAAAGTAAATGGAAATAAGAAAGAAACTCAGTTAATATTCAGGCAGTCATCTTCTGTATTGATGAGAAAACCTTGAGGAATTACAATGAAGAACACCAAGAACACACAAAAGTATGTGAAAAATGCTCTCAAATATTACTCTCTCTCAAGTACAAAATTATAGGAAGATATTCTATTTATATACACCTATTACATTGAGCAACTTTCCTATTTATATCAACAAAAGCAAAGGCAACTCATTAGCCAATGAGAAGATGCCAAGCTGTAAAGGTAAATAACCGCTTCTGTACATGTGGCATCTTGTAATAGGTCCATCTGTACTTGAGAGTGCACTAGAGGAAACACTTGTAATAATCCGAGAAGACTTTAATGTAAGAGGCTCTGTATGTATAATATATAGCTCTGCATCAAATACTTGAGATCTGCACTATTCTTTTTTGAATTGGCGCACCTTGATCTTTTGCTTCTGAGCTCTGTATTTCCAGTGACAGTCTTCTGATTAAAAAACTTAGAAACCTTTTACTTACACTTTCAAATAAATTTAATTTCTAACAATCTTCCCCTAAGTGTAAATAAAAAGTCATGACAAAAGTAAGTTAACTAGAAAGCAAGATGCCAACGTGGTCCTCTGTAAAATTTTAGTTCAATCAAAATATAATTATTACAGAATTACAAGGAAGGATAACTACGATGTGAATTGTATGAATTTTCTGATCAAGTTTCTGTACTCCATCATCAATTCAATCTCAAATGCACAAGCTTTTCGTACTGTCCTCTGCTCCCTTGTATCAGGTACATACTTCTCTACTTGATGGTAGATCATCTCTAGAGTAACACTCAAGTATTTTCTGGTCTGAGATATTTTGAACACCTTCCTCAACATGTTCTCTGTCTTATACATAAACCCTTCATCTGGAGCCACCAGATAAGTTCCACTTCTTATGTTCTCTAAGCCTTCAAGATATCATTTGGTACAGATATGAAGAGCTTATCGACACCCAACTCTAAGCCAATCTTGAAATCGGTCTTGCACGCGAAGACCACCCATTGTTTCATTGCCTCTCTGATTGCACTGTTAGTCGTAGCATTCACTATCCTCTTATCCTCCTTGTTATCCGTGGCCGAACAAAGTTAGTAAATCGTATGGATTTAAGTTTATGAGGTCATAGTTAGTAAACTTTTGGATTTTGTGGTGTGCTCGTTCAACCACATATTCATGATAAAAATGATATTGTGCGTGAAGTTCCTCTTATTTATCTCATGGATCTTCTTAATCCCTTCATTTGAGTAGACAAGTTCTGGACTCAGAGTCTTTGTTTGAATAAATACGTGTCTCACTTCTTCTCTGATCTTTGGATTTAAATTGTAGACTCTTCTAGCAGGAATATCACGATCTGGGTATAGGCACTGAAAGATGTATTCATTAGTTGTGGGTTTTGCATGACTAGGTCTTGGTATTTGGCTTCTTTGAGCTTAGAGTGAACCTCTGATTGATTGTACTCTATCTTCAGTTGGAGGTATGGAGCTCTAGCTTGGAGCTGGGGTCTTGGCTTGATGCAGAGAAGGTTGTGTAGTTTGACTTGGACTTGACGTTGATGTAGGTCTTCTTGTTCTTCTAACCAGAGGAACCTCATCTTCATCAGAGTTGGAACTACTTTGATGAAGACGAGGGAGAGTGCTCTTTTATATGTTTTCTCTGCTTTGAGGATTTTCTGGCCCAAAAAGTGATATTTGGGCTTCTTCAGCAACCAAATTTGGTTCTGGTTCATTCCAGAGCAGCTCTGGATTTGATTCATCAGAGACTAAGACCGTGTGGTTCTGTCTGATGTTGAGCTTGGAAAGTTTGTTCCTGATGGCTTGGTTGAGAAGATGAAGATGATGGTTGAAATGGTGCTCTGTTCAGTGGTACGGCCAGGATTAGTGCTGATGCAGATCCGGGTGAAGTCTCTTAGAAGCATCTGGGTCCTCTTGGTCATCAAAGTGAACCCGTTTTGATAAGGCTCTTTGCAGCCAGAAGAGGACTTCTTCCTCTTTTTAGATTTGACATCAGTTGGGGGCTTTTTTTTATTTTATCTTCAAAATAACGAACCAGATCCTTCTTGGCCAGAGTTGCCTTGTTGACTACGTAATGACACTTGAATTTGATGACGGTGTGGAACTTTTGATATCTGCAGCTGCTTTGGTGGCTGATATTTCCCGTAGAACAGAATATCTAATATGAATTAAAGATAACAAGATATGTAGCAAAGAAGTCAGTTGTTGCATTGATATTCACAAGATTACAGTATGCACAAGTGTGGAAAGTGCAAGTATATATCTCTAAAATGGTAACTCTAAACAGAATAACTGACTCTGTATTTATACAAGTATATAAAGTCTAAACAAAACAGCTTGGTACATGACAGTCCAATGACTTCTATACACGTGTAAGTTGTTCTTCAGGGTCTTCTTCAGAACTTCTTCAGATCTATCTTCAGAACTTTTTCAGAACATTTGAGGTCTCCACTTCAGAAGTTTATGCCTTAGGCTTTGCTTCCTTACCTTCTCTTCTGAAGTCTTTACTTCAGACTTATGAGCTTTACTTCCTAGGATGCCTTAGCTTTATCTTGACTTTTCTAGTTCAGAAGATCTGAAATATGCATCTTTAGAAGGTTATCTCTTTTGAAGTAATATTCAATAACTTAATAATCTCCCCCTTGGCTTCAAAAGGACAAGACATACTTCCATTCAAACATAATAGGAAGAACCTCTTCTATAAGAATTTCTCTATGAGTCAAAACTTTTTCACAGGTTTTGAGCATATTCTGAGAAACATCTTTTACTTTTGGCCATTCTTTTGGAGTAACTTTTGAAGGCCTTTTCTTGACCTTTTTCTTAAGATAAACTCTTAAAACTCTGATAGTTCCAAATGAACATTTGTGCAACTCTTCATATCTGAAGAAATGTTTCTTCTTTCCAGATTTACAAACATATCCAAGAGGATCTACAACCATTGTACTTGTAAGAATGTCATCTATTCCATCTAGATGAGTATTATGAGCAATTAAGAATACTTTGTCTTTTCCAAGAACATAAGCAATCTGAAAATCTGTTCTTCTTGCCCAAATTAGCTCTCTATACAAACCATCTCTTACACAGACAAAAGCCTTTCTGAATATTGCAATCTTGTCATGCAAAGGATTTATTCTTTCGTAAATTGTGTCAAGATCTCTCAGACTTACATGTAGAAAATATTCTTCTGTGATAGTACAAATTTCACCATGTTCCCTTTCTATTTCATAAAATGCATAAGTATATTCTCTCCATTTTTTAGTATCTGCATTGATTAACCTCTTAATAGTACTTTAAGATTGAACAATAGCTCTTAACTTTCCAATACACTTAACAAAGTTAATGTAGTTCTGCTAGAAGTTTGAATCCTTTCCAATCCAACAATCAACAAAATATACCCTCTCATAATTCTCCTCTATCATAAACATTTCTTGAAGAAATAGCTCAAGAAAAAGTATATCAGCATGTATTTCCATAAGTACTCCTTATTCTGCTTCATTCTTTTCTTCTTGATCAATCTTTTATGAAGTTAGTACATTCTTTTAAGAATCCCCAATCTTTTCTTTACCTATATCATTTCTTTCTGAAGTATTCACTTCTTCAAAAATATCTCTTCTTTCTACTTCTTCTTCAACTTCTTTCGAGAATAATTTCCTTGAATGAACTTTAAAATCATAAGGATAGTTTAAAAGAAAAAAATGCTCCTCTTTGAGAATTCCTTTCAAATACACCAAGTGAAAAACTACTTCTGATTAATTCTCTAAGTTTGATTCTCTCATAATTCTGAAACACGATTTCTTCTTTTACTCTTTTATCTCCATTGATAACACAACTTTTGATCATTTCAGTGAACCAATTCAGAGTTGAGGTAGAGTACTTACGAATATCTGAGACACATAACATGTGTAGAATTGAACTATCTGGCCTGTAGTAATAAAAGCCCAATTCTGGTGCACTGAAAAATTAATCTTTGTAAGTAACTTGTTGTTTAGAAATTCTGCTAGGCCTTAAAAATTTACTTGCCTCACTCTTCTTTAAAGACCAATCTGAAATCATGCAATGCTAAGTTTCTGAGATAGATACCCAGAATTCTTCTGAGTTCCAATACAAGTTCTACGTCATCCATATATACACAATGATTTAGCATAAACAATTTATCTTGAAATCTCAAACTGTATAAATCAAAATTTGTGAAACCAATCAATGTGCCATCTTCTCTTTCCGTACCAATATTGAAAAAATTCATGTTACCAATAGTTTTTCTATTCAAATGACAAATTTTCTATAACACAGTTGAATCATGCATATTCCTGAGTCTGTATCTCTGATAAAATTCTCTAACTTGTACAGCATATCTTCTGGGCCAACTCCCATCAAAGAAATGTTCTAAGTAACAACCATTAAGATTTTCTCTATACAAGTACTCATAAGTATCTTCAGGAAAGATTGTCATTAAATGCACATCTTCATGAAAAAACTCCTCTTTTTCAAACACCTTATTAAGAATTGGAGCTTCAATTTCTAGAAATTCAACCTTTGGAATCACTATTGGATCTCTATACACCACATTTATTGTTCCAAATCTTTCTTCTAAAACTTCATCACTGAAAAAACTTCTACCAAGTGATCAAAGTTGATATCTATCTCTTGCTCATATACTGGTTGAATATAAAAATTTCTGAGAACAGTTAAATCTCCATACATGAATCTACACTCCAGATTCCATGTAGAGCTCAGAAAACCAGAATTAAGTATTACCAACCTTTTTATTGACTTCCTCTCCTCTCCTGTCTTCAACCACCACTTCTGGTCTCCAAGAACTATATCTCTTATTTCATTGACTTCCTCTTCATCATTAAACATAATCAGATCACCCAGATCAACTATTCCTTCATCATTCTACAAGTATTCATTAATCATCTATTCATTTGAATCAGGTAATGTAGATCCCAGATTAAATAGGTAACCGTGTAATATTAAGATCAATATGAAGAAAACCTTATGTCATATATCTAAATTTATGAATCGTGATTAAGCATAAACACGATAACTATTCTATTAAGCTTTCTCTATCAGTTCTAATCTCACACACCTTGATAATGAATAGCCTAAGACTCTTATTTATACATGCTATGAATCATAAGAGATAAGGAAACTATTTAGATAGGAATTATAAACTTGTCATATAAACAATATAATAGTTTCCAAATATTATTCCTTCCTAAATAATGACTTTATTGACTTTTGCATTTTGTTCCTTCATGTCTTCAATAGTTGTTATCTCGGATACAATAATTTCAAACCTAACAAGCTCCCCCTTTGTATTCGAAATTACATTTCAGCTAATCAGCACTTTTGAAGACGATGAAATTTTGTCAACAAATCTTCATTTTGAAATCTTTTGCTCCCCCTATGAATGTGATCACATTATAAGCTTCGTAGCTCCCCTTGACATTAGCATGTTGTTCAGAAAGTCGAAGGTGCCTTGATGTCATAGGGTAAAATCTTTCTTCAATTGGAACTTGTCGTATGATGCGATAACTTTGAGTTTGTTGGGTTTAGGCGATGCGATGAACTGAACTTGAGATCATATGATTAGAGAATGTCAACCTGTCATATGATGAAAGAATGTCGGATCCAAGGACTATATCACTTTCTTTTCTTGTTTCTTCCTTCTGATCTTTTGATACACTTTTTATCCCCCTCATAATTGGTATTTGTCTTTGATACACTTTTTCTCCCCCTCAGAATGATAAGGAGAATCTGAATAATTATGAACAATCAAAGACGTTAAAATGGAAGTACTGAAGCGTGAATGTGAAATAATGGGTAAGAGGCTAACATAGAAGCACAAATGCAACTATTATCACTTAAATCAAAAACAAATTTAATTAAGTGACCTATATTCAGTGTTGGCAGCGGGTTGGCACTGATAGGACTTCCATTTATCATAGAAGTAAGTTATAAAACTAATAGCTCAAACTGTTCTAGCATAAACACAAAGATATGCATGTGAATCACAAAGACTCGTGCAAATTGTAAAAAACATTTGTACCTATTTCGGCTCAAAATTATACTCAATGTGTACAGAACATGATGTTCGAAGACTGGAGGTGTGTCTTCTTGTTTCAATATCTAAATCTTCCAAGTGAAGAATAGATAGATGATATGTTAAATCTCCGTGATATATGAAACAAGAATATTTTGTGAGATACTTGAGTAGTTGGATGGGGTGAAACAAGTTATCGAAATTGGGTCCATGTCTATTTCAATATTCATTTCCAAAGAATCGAGAATGAATAGATTGTGTGGCTACCCAGATAACTGTTTAGGTTTGATAAGGACCAATTTTCTTTTAAGTCCTGTCACACCCTCAGTTTTTATTTTATCTCACAAGCACTCAATTTTATCACATGCATACCGTTTCAAAATAACTAACCTAGGGATGTGTTTTATAGGTAGGTCCTTCCGGCTCTGAATTGACCATTGAAACTTCTAATTCCTAACACACAAAGAGTTGAAACTTTAACGTTCGAGTTCTAAACTGATGTATTCAGAAGTCGTAATGCAATGTAAAACGAGTTAAGAGCAGATCCATAGCTGGGATACTATGAAGCTAAAAAATATGGTCCAAAGATCTGGTACTCCCCCTCAAATGTAGCATAACCTTTTGAATGATCAAGTCATGTGATGAGAATATCTTAATTTAGAACACACATGACGTACCTACAAAACAGATTTAAAAGATTTTGGTAACCAAGCTTTGTTGGGTCCTCGGAGGTTAGCTTTAGGTGTAACAAATGGGGAAGTGAGGATACTGTAAGTACCATACCATTTATGAATGAACCTTTGATTGACAAAATCATTTGTCCCACAAGTAGAACAACAAATCTTTGTGGCACCTAGACTAATTAGCTGATTGATAGATCTTACAAGATAAGACAAATTAGTCTTGGAAACAAATGATCTTGTATCAACAACAAGAGATGTATGTGGCATGTTTCAAACACTATCATCTGTAGTTGATTTCTTCTTCCAAATCATTTTAAATTTCTTAAAATTACCGGAATTAGCAACAAAATCATTGTGAAACCGATTAGAATTATGAGTTGGAGATTTTGAAGAACCATATGATTTGGAGCTGTGAGAATAACCATTTGATTTAACACTTGAAGAGTAGTTATTCTGACAGACACTAACAGGAGAAAGAGGAGTCATCTTTGAACTTGAAGCAGAATCAGAATTATTAGTAAAAATCATTTTTTCTAGATCATCTAACTCCGCATGTATTTGTTCGGGAGTGAGTTCTTTGAATAATTCTGAATTCTCTTTATGCAATCGTTTTTGCTTTGAAATATCGTTTCCATGTTCTTTGATTTTGATTGAGAGATGATCTCTTTCTTTCAACATCAAATCATATTTATTTTTAAATTTAGATCTCAAGTTCTTTTCAATCTCAAGATTTGATGTAATTCAGACAATTTCTTTGAAAGTTTACAAATTTCATTTTCAAAAACTTCCTTTTTATTCTCAACTTCCTTTTCTAAACCTTTACTTTTATTGAAAATTAAAACACTTTTATTTAAAACATTCTTCTTATCATTTTCAAATACTTTTCGTTCATCATCTTGAATTTTCTGAAGCTCAAAAATTTGCTTTGATAGCTCCAGACATTTTGTTTCAGATGTTTTCCTTTCTAAAATCACAACCTGTTCAAAATCTGACACTTGTTTAGAAAGTTTTTGAATGGTGAGTTCGCAAGTTTTAGTTTTGCTTTCAAAGGCTTTTCTCTCAATTTCAAACTTGCATTTTCCATCAGAAAATATCTTTCTTTTATTCTCAAAGTCTGTTCTTTCAGAATCTAAAAACTTTTTTAGTTCATCACTAGTCGTTGCAGAATCTTTTCTCCTCTCTAGCCCATAAATCTTTTTTTTCAGTTCAAAATTTATCTTTATTAGATCAATATTTCTCTTTTTGCAAGAGTCTTCGTACTTCATATGATGAGAATTCCTTGCTAGCTCTGTGAGTTTTTCAATTTTTTATTTGTGTGTTTGAAATCATTTAGATAAACATTTTCTCTTAAAAGTTAATCAATCACTTTCATGTTATTCGTGTGTTTTGCTTCAAGTCTTTCAATTTCAGCATTTAAATCAGAAAATTGATTTTGAGAATTCATCTTGTGTAAAAAGAATGTAAGTACTGGTTACCTATTGGACTGATTGTCGATCGGTGAGTTTTGAAAAAATATTCTGAGAGTTCTTTTAAAAATAGCAAGATAAAAAAATTGTTGAGTGAAACTGTATTGACAAGAAAGTAACTGAAGTTTATTAACCAAACTTGAAAGTTCCCGAACCAGAAAAGCTGCAGGAGTCAAACGTTCCTGAGTTTTCTTTTGTTAGGGAAGAGCAAAAGTTCCTCAAAATAAACAAAAGTAATTTAATTTAGTTTAAAACTGATATCGATAATAATGCTTGTAAGAAACTTGTCGATTAACAGTTTAAAGGAAGGGATCGATAAGAAGAAAAAAAAAACAGATTTCTTTGTTTTAGAAAACTCAGATTTGATCATTTTTTTTAAATTTTGGAAAGCAAAAAATTTGGGTTTAAAAAGAACAAGAAATCAGTTTAAGAAGACTTGTCGATCCAAGCTATTGATGCTTGGATCGATAAGAACAAACAAAAACAATTTTCAGAAAAAAAATTCGAGATTTATATCTTGCTTTTTGAACTCGATTAGAGAAATCTTCAAAACTCTGACCGTCGACTCTGATACCAATTGTAGATCCTAGATTAATCAGGTAACCGTGTAATATTAAAAACAATATGAAGAAAACCGTATGTCATATTTCTAAGTTTATTAATCGTGATTACAATGATATCTCTATAAAGCATAAACACGATAACTATTCTATTAAGCTTTCTCTATCAGTTCTAATCTCGCACACCTTGATAATGAATAGCCTAAGACCTTTATTTATACATGCTAGGAATCATAAGAGATAAGGAAACTATTTAGATAGGCATTATAAACTTGCCATATAAACAATATAATAGTTTCCTAATATTAAACCTTCCTAAATAATGACTTTGTTGACTTTTGCATTTTGCTCCTTCATGCCTTCAATGGTTGTTATCTCGGATACAATAATTTCAGACATAACAGGTAATACCTTTGTGTCATCTGACAGTTTCGATCCATCAAAGTCATTCAAGTCTAATCTTTTTGTTTCATACCCTTCTTCTTCTTCTTCAAAAATCTTCTTAGTTACTTCAGCATCAACATTCTCAGAACTTTTATCTGCACAAGAATCATTCTGAACATCTTCAGAAGATTTTTCAGAAGTCAGGGAAATTGTACCTTCAAGACACTGAGTATCCGCTGAAATCTTTCTTCTTTTCTCCGCCTAATGATCATCAGAATCCGGATCATCATGTTTTCTTTTCAAATTTCCAGCCTAGGCCTTGCATTCTAGAGAGGAAATTCTTTGATCAAGAGCAGTTTGTGTATTTTGCACATTTGTTAACTTGTCAAGATTTTCTTTATATATTCCTTTGTTGCTCGCTGAGACAAATCTTGAGGTTCAGAAAGAGAAGGCATAGCAGGCTTCAGAGTTGAGATTGACACAAACACCTCAGAAAGATTCTTCAAAATTGATTCTTTAAAGTAATTCAGATCATTTCCTGAGATAGTAGATTTTTCCAGAGTATTCAACCTTTCCAACATTAATTATTTTTTCCTGACAATCCATCCTATCCTATACACCCTTGATTGATTTAGCCGTCAATTCCTTGATGTCCTTCTGAATCTTTGCAAATTCAGAAGTACAAAAATCCTTGAATTATGGGAATTCAGACGATATGGGTAATCCTGCAATAACAGATACTCCAGTTTTCATTCCTGATAAATCAGGAAGGCCTGTTGATGTCACCACATCATGAACCGCAGAGGTATAATGGAATGAGGCTTTATTAAGGTTCACCTCATTAGGGCTTACAACAAATCCTTGAACATTCAGCATAGGAATGTATATTGATGTTGTAGCAGCATGACAAACAAGCTGCTTAGTGAAGTCCATAGGACTTGTGCTAGTGTTAAAGAAAGGAACATCTAGTGCTCTGTTAGGCTCAAAGTTGGATGGACCTCCAGACTCAAAGTGTTCAAAAATATTAAGGCGGGACATATATCCTTCTCTTTCAACATTAAGATCCTCCAAATGGGGACTTAATGGTTTATGAGCTGCTTGCCCCAAATGTGGAATAACATATGATGTGGGTGGCCGGCCAGTAAGTTAGGTCATAGATTTCTTGTTCTTCTATCCGTGTTCTCCCCTCATCAATTCTTTTTCTCAACCTTCTACCCTTTCTCTCATTTTCATTTTTCCTTTTAGCTCTCTAAGGATGTTCACCCCCCTTGAATATCCTCCCCGCTCTCCCTAATATTTTGTCTAGACCCCTCACCTTGCACACCAGTAGGTTTTATGTCTTGGGTAGGGTCCACAGGTTCTTATAGGCCCATAGTCCTACAGTACTCAATCAAAATTGCATTATCATACCTGACATAAGCTCTAAGTTCTGAAGGAAGAGGAACGGCCTTTGGAAACTGTGAGAGTGAAGATGTTGGAGGTCTCAGATTATCCATTGTATATTTCATCACATTTGGTGCATCATCCAGTCTTGGAATCCTTTCTTCAGTGAATAAAGCTCCTTTGACACACAGTTGAAAATATCTTTGATAGCGAATGTATATTGGCCTTGTAGATATACAACCTTTCATTTCATCATAGGTCAGCGATGCATAATCATAGTGTTTGTTAAAATCAATCCCATGAAATATGATACGAATATTGGCGAATGCCTGATCTAAGTTGGATGTTTTCTCTGGCAAACATGTATTAATGATGGAGAACAAAGTGTACCTGATTGGAGGAAGGAACTTTCTTCTGAATGAACTAAGGGTTGTTAATTCTTCTGAATGAACTAAGGGTTGTTAATCTTCAATTAGTTTGGAAGACTTTAGGATTGAATCATAGGAATTTTTACTCACCACTGAATTATGTGCAGGTAGCTCCAATATTTGTCTAAGTTGAGCTACAAAAAGAGAAAACTGGAATCCCCCAACATGAGAAGTAATAGAGTCATCTTCATCATCAATGTGGCTGAAATACCACCATTGTTGTAAATATACCTCAGGTACGCGAATAACCTTTGTAAACATCTTCCTCAGAGGATGTTTCTTCAGAATTTCAATAAGAATAAGTTGATCACCTTTGAACTCATCCTATCTCAGGTTCAGAGCACAATTATTTTCTCAATTTCTGTCAATCCTTTTGGCAAGAACCACCATTTTGCTTTGTACAAGGCCAGTTTCTCTAGAAACGTCTGCTTTTTTATTAGGACTGCGTGTCCTAGCATCACCAATATGACCACAAGATTCTTAAGGATCAACATTTGACTAAGAAGCCACAGGAATAGGTTGATCTTGATTATTCCCAATTTTTGATTGGCGATTAGGGTTAGGGTTAGAATTTTCAGCAATAGGTTGATTTTGCGTGTTGGTTGTGTCTTCTAGGTTAGGATCATTGACTAGTGGTACTTCGATGTCTCCAACCATCACTGATTTTGCCACCAGCTTGTATGATCCTTTAGAACTTGATCCACGAGAACTACTTCCAAAACATGATTGTGCAGTTTCCATTGGTTTGTTTACTTTAGATGCCATGATCGATTACAAACAAGAAAGTTGGAAGAGTACAGAGATTTCTAAAATTAGTAAGCTCAGATGTTCTTGCTCGGAGGGAAAGATTGCAGAAGATTTGAAAGAATAAATCGGAATGAAATATATATATATATATATATATATATCGATTTGGAGATGAACAGTTTAGTGATGTGGGGTACACGTGTCGCAAAAAGCACAAAAAATTAATGACGATTAAGTGGTAATTAATGATGTTCAAACAGGCAAATTACTATCGAAACGTTTTTAAGACGTGGTAATCACAAGCCAATAGAAATATAACATGTGGCATGGACACTAAGTGTTGACTTAACCACACGAGAAAAACTCTCAGAAGTTAATTCTCAGAAGTGCTTACGTGTATTCTGAAGTCAGTCTTCAGAAGTTTTCTCACATTCTGAGAAATGCAGTTCAAATTCTGAACTCGAACTTTTGAGTTAAAAACTCATTTAAAATCTAACTTCTGAATTTTAAAAAACTTTTAAAATCATTCAGAAGTAGTTTGAACAATTGAAAATATTTACTCTTAGAAGTTTGTCCATTCTTCTAAGTGAATTAGCTCAAAGTTAATATATTATCTTGTCAGATCTGTATTAAAAGATGCACTTGAACACAAGAATAAGTAATATTATCAAAATATAATTAAAGAATATGAATAAGCTCCCCCTTAAATCATATATAGGAATAAAAGCTCCCCCTTGAAAAATGAGGTATAGAAATGGATAAAAGATTCTGAAAAAATACTTCAGAATTAGAATTAAGCTGAAAAATATACTTTCAAAATTAAAGGGATAATTCTGAACAATATTTATTCAAATACATTTATTAAATTCTAAAGTGAAAGATTTAGAGAATTGAGAAAGAAAACTCAGAAGTTCTGAATTTGGTTTATCAGACTTCTAAACTTTAACCTTCAGAAGTTTAACACTTAACTCTTTTTCTTAGTAACAGATTTATTCTAAAAAATTCATCATATCTAACTTATTCACTAGAAAATTAAATCTTTTCTCATCCAGAGCTTTAGTGAGTAAGTCAGCTAATTGATGATCTGTATGAACAAAAAACATTTCGATGCCTCCTTTTTTCAATATGATCTTTTATGAAATGATATATTATGTCTATATGCTTTGTCTTGGAGAGTTGTACAAGATTTGCTGTTATGGATATAACACTTCTGGAATCACTATACAGAGAAATTTTCTTGAATGTGTTGCCATAATCTTTTAGTTGAGTCTGCATTCAGATCACTTGTGAACATCATAGTACTGCAGCTATATACTCTGCTTCTGCAGTGGATGGTGAAACACAATTTTGCTTTTTAGAAGACCAGCTCACCATCCTATCTCCCAGAAATTGACATGATCCATATGTGTTTTTCCTGTCTAATTTGCATCCACCATGATCTGCATCTGTGAAAGCAGTTAGCTCAAATCCAGAATTTTTTGGATACCAAAGGCCCAATGATGAACCTTTAAGATATCTAAGAATTCTTTTAGCATCAAGAACGTGAGATTCTTTAGGATTTGTTTGATACCTTGCACAGATACATGTAGCAATTATAATATCTGGTCTACTAGCTGTAAGATATAATAAGGAACCAAATATGCCTTTGTAATTCTTCTGATCAACAGATTTACCACTTAAATTTGGATCAAGTTTAGTTCCCGTGGCCATTTGTGTCTTTATACTTGCACAGTCAGACATATTATACTTTTTAAGTAAGTCATTGACATACTTGGCTTGATTGATGAATATTCCCGTGGAGAGTTGTTTCACTTGGAGACTAAGAAAGAAAGTCAAGTCACCCATCATACTCATTTCAACCTCTTTTTGCATAATAATTTCAAAGTTTTTACAAAGTTGAGCATTAGTAGAAGCACAAAACTATGTCATTTACATAAATCTGTATAAAGATTAAATCATCACCTTGCTTCTTGAGAAATAAGTTTGTATCAATAGTACCTCTCTTGAATTTGGATTTGAGTAGGAATTTTGTAAGAGTTTCATACCAGGCTCTAGGAGTTTGTTTTAACCCATACAAAGCTTTATTCAGAATATATACATGATCAAGGAAAAAATCCTTCTGGTTGATCAACATACACATCTTCATGTAAAATTCCACTAAAAATGCACATTTTACATCCATTTGAAAAACTGTCATATTCTTGTGTGCTGCATATGCAAGAAATATCCTGATAGCTTTTTATCTGGGAACTGGTGCAATGGTTTCATCATAATCAATACCTTCTTGTTGACAATAACCTTTGGCAACTAGTCTAGCTTTGTTTCATACAACAATTCCATTATCATCCTTCTTATTTCTAAATACCCACTTCATTCCAACAATGGATTTTCCTTTAGGTCTTGGAATGAGCCTCTAGAGTTTGTTTCTTTCAATTTTTTTAGCTCATCTTACATAGCTAGAACCCAGTCTGGATCTTCTAATGCTTCACTAGGTTTCCTAGGCTCTATACTGGTTAAGAAGTTGACAAATAAGCACTCATTTGCAGTAGCAGTTCTAGTTTGTACTCAACTAGATGTATCACCTATGTAGGGGATGATCTCTTGTCCATTTGTTCAAACTTGGCAAAGGTTGAGCATTAGTAATCTTATTCTGATCATCATTATCATAAATAATTGCTTGAACTTCATGTTCTGGATGAACTTCTGAGTTCGGATCTGAATTCTCCCCCTCAACTGTAGAATCAACTTCTAAAGGAATATCTTTAGAAGTAACAATAGGTGGTTCGGAAATAGGAATTTCTGTAGTTGAGGTTGAGACAGTAGGTCCAGAAATATTTGATGCTACTGGTTCTTCAGGTATTAGCACTGGATTGTCTCTGAGTAAAGAAGGATTTTGAAAACCTACAGAGACATTAATAGAAACATCAAATAAATCTTGACATAACAAATCTAATTTGTCTTTTATTGATTTGTTTGTAGAGTTAGAGATAAATGTCTTATGAGGTTCCTGAATCAGGTAGTTCAGAGTTCTAAAATAGCCTGAGTTCTGAACTGTCTTGTCCAGAACTCGTATGAGGTTCATTGAATTTTACATGGACACTGTCTATTATTGTTCTAGTCTTTTTATTGTAAACTCTGAAAGCTTTGGATCTTGAAGAATATCCAATAAAGATTCCTGATGTAGTTTTTTTTGTCAATTTTGCCCATAATTTCTCTATAATTTAGTAGAGAACACATGCATCCAAAAATATGAAAGAATTTAATTGTTGGCTTTCTTTTATGTATTAATTCATACGAAGTTTTACGAAATCTTTTATTTAGTAAAATTTTGTTTTGTGTAAAACATGTAGTTGCAATAGCTTCAGCCAGTTTAGAATATGGGTAACTCTTAGTAAGCTAGCATTGTTCTTGCTGCTTAAACCAGAGTTCTATTCTTTCTTTCAACTAACCCATTTTGTTGTAGAGTTCTTGTAGCGGAAAAATTATATGAAATGCAACCAGAGTTTAAGAAAGTTTGAATTTCAGCATTTCTGAACTCTATTGCATTGTCACTTCTGAGTTTCTGTACTGGTAGTAGCAGAAGAACTTGAATGCTCTTCAGAAAAGAAATTATAACTTCTGGAGCATCAGATTTTTGTCTGAGAAATTCTACCCATGTATATCTTGAATATTCATCCACAATGACCAAGATATATCTTTTACCCCCTAAACTCTGAGTTCTCATTGGACCACAAAGATCCATATGAGCCATTTCCAATGTTGAATTACATGAAGTGTGCATTTTCAGCTTATGAGAACTTCTTTTCATTTTGGCCATTTCACATGCTGAGCACAAGGTGTTCTTCTGAAATCTTATAACAACAACATTTTATGACATCCTTCTATGCCATAGTCAACCTTCTTCAAGAACCGGTTTAGAGATATAGCACACTCCTTTAAGTTGACCATCTTCTATGAAAGTTGCAGTTTAAATATCTCCATCTCTATAAGTTGTTAATGCTTCTTTCTTCTCAGAATTTAGAACATGACATAGTTCAATATCAAAATGAATAGTGCATAGTTTGTCACAGAACTGACTAATACTAAACAGATTGTGTCTTAAGCTTTTAACATAGAATTTTTTCATAACAGAAACATCTCCTTTGACGAACGTTCCATATCCTCTTATATAACCCCTAGCATTGTTTCCAAAGCTAATCGTTCCATCATTTCTTTTAGTATAGTCAGTCAGAAGATCCTTAAAAGGTGTCATGTGTCTTAAACATCTAGAATCTAAGACCCACACATGACGGATCTACAGAAACAATTACTTAGTTTTAGGTTCCAATTTGAAAATGGGTCCTTTCAAATTAGTAATAAAAGAAGGAAGTTTGAACTTAGGTTTCTAGACGTTCTTTGTTTTATGAGAATTAACCTCAAAATTTATTTTATAACCCATTTCATCATAAATGTATCATTAGTGTGTGATTTAGAGTTTTTGTACTTAAAAGATGATTGAACAGTCTTGATAGGTTTCTTTGAAAATTTCTGTTTCTTTTCTGAGATTAATTTGAATGAATGATGACCACAATTATCACAATGAATACGATTATCAAGTAGCTTTATCAGCTTATTGCAAAGACAAGAATGAACAACATGAGAATTTGTAACAACTGATTGCTTATTATTCATTGCTTTAACATTTGGTACATCATTACAAAAATCAATCCTATCTATTTTGTCTTTGTTCGATAAGCTTGATTCTTTCTTCCTCCAAACTAAAGAGGACTGGTCTGAAAAAGATAACAAATGAGGATTAGTGATAGTTGATTTTAAAGATTTTGAAGTATCTTTGTTAGTCTTCTAAAACTTTTTCTGTTTGAATTGTAAATTTGGTGTGGATTTAGAAGATTGTCCTTTTTAAAATTTTTAACTCTGAAGTTGAATGAGGATGATGACAATTCAGAAGTCCCTGTAGTAGGTTGAGTTTCAAACTCTGAATTAGTGTGAACTGTCCAAACATTTAAATCTGATTGCATTCAGAAGTTGATTTATTCTCATATTCTTCTTTTAAGAATACATAATTAAACATTTCTTCTTTTATTCTCATATTCTTCTTTTAAGGTAACTTGGTTCGTCAGATTTTAGTTTGTCACCTTTAACTAATGAAGATGTAGATTTAAAAACTGTATATCCATCTGTTGGAACCCAGATACCAATTATCACTCAGTAGATGTTGATCATAGTTTATATGTAATACCCCGTCCTGCGTGGTTAAAGATAGAAGGTGCCACAATAGGTTCACAAGTTTATCACCAGGTTTATTATGATGGATTATCTTTAGTTCTGCCATCTTTGTAGCTCTCATCCCAAAATCCCTGCTAAGTCATGTACCTGCCGAGGACAAACAAAATTTCGGTTGCGCTTAATGCTCAGTGAACAGATAGTAGCAACTAAATAATTAAAATGAGATAACAAGTTCAAAAAGAAATTCATAACTTTAAGTGATAAAGAAAGTTAAGCAACAAATGGCCCGAAGGCATATCAAGGGTCCGAAGACCAAACCATATCACGAGGATAGGTTGTTCCCAAAGGATATTCAGTCCATTCGAGCATTAGTGAGGAAAGGAGTGTCAGCACAACACAAGCAGTCCTCTCCGTGGATTTAACCACGTCCATAATTATTATCCAATAACAGTTCCTAGGATCGATCCATACGCCCTCTAATTGAGCGGTACCAATTCAAGTCAATATACCATTGAGGACGCCATGATTGTTTTAGCCACCATGGAAGCATCTCAATATCGGTGCTCCCAATATTGAGTCTATAGAAAAAATTCACGAACGATACAATTTCATATGTCAAGTAATCAAAGTGATCAATATTCAGATAAGAATGTACATCATATTTTGGAAGGAAAACAAAGTTCCATAATATTAACAAACATAAAGAAATTTAGAATCAACGTATTCGGATTAGGAAGCCTTATACAAATGGCTATCCCTATGTCAAGTAAGTATGATATCCGTACCTGAATAGAGATCAATGAAATACCACGAGTTTGGAACGCCTTTAGAGTCGATACCAATCACCCAAAACCACCTTATGTAAAACAATACTCATTATTACATAGATAATAACCGACATATATATATATATATATAAGTAAAATGGAACTTAGACCATTGTTCCTACCCACTTCTTATATCTAGATTAGTTCTAGATAAATTTATGTTTGATTGGTATGAGATTCTCATAAGGTACAAGCTGAAAATACACAAGGTACAAACAAAAACTGCAGCTTATGTTACTGCACATTTCAGCTTCCATACCTCTAATCTTTTCATGTTTTAGACATACTTAAAGACAAAATTTGGCTTTAACTTATAAATGAAAGTTCTACAACCATCTCTTAGGAAAACAACCGCATAAGAATCACCTTATTTGGGTCAAGGATCAATTTACTATACATTTTATAAAAATAGTATGCAATTCCCGAGTTCCATATGACCAGTTCTGGAAATTCAAGTCTTTGAGCTATTTAAGCTCATAATCAGCTCTTTATGTAAACTACAAAGATATAGTATACACTTCAAGCTTTCCAACTATATATAACACATCTAATTTGGACCAACGAATGATTTTATACGAATTTGTTTATAACAGAATAGAAACTTTAAAACTACAAAGTCTCTGAAACATTTCATCAAATACTTGTTGAGCAACCTAACTTTAAAGCTCAACTCCGTTTTTAATTGACTCATTTCTTAAACCAAGATCTTATTAAAATATTCTAACCATAATTTAATCACTAAATATCCATAATCA
Organism: Silybum marianum; assembly: GCA_036898165.1. NCBI lineage: Eukaryota > Viridiplantae > Streptophyta > Magnoliopsida > Asterales > Asteraceae > Silybum > Silybum marianum. The sequence continues at coordinate 34,104,574 of CM072529.1, forward strand.
ACCATAAATAGGTTTTTCATTAAAGAATTTCAATCAATCATATCCAAAACATAATATTTTCAAGAACCCTAAATTTTACCAATAATTAGAAAAACTTTAGACTAAAATGGTTAAGAAGATTATACCTTGAGAAACATAACTGAAATCAAAATAGTTCATGATCTCTCTAGAACACATACTTAGAAGAAGAAAAATGCAATGAAAGTGGAGAAGAGAGAACAACGGTTCCCATAAACCAAAGAGGATAAATCCTCTTTTATACTCCAACTTTTCTATTTGGCCCTTAAAGATTGACCACTTACCAAAACCAACTTTGAACTTTTACTTTTGTCAAAAGCTTAAATTTTTTGGGTTATTATAGTCTCCCTTCTTAACAGAATTCCGTCCCGGAATTCGCTCAAGCGACAAATAAAAGAACTTTACAAGACTAACCTCTTCACCCATTAAAATAGTTATTCTGCTCCTACTAGAGCAACCTTTCAAACTAAAACACAAATACTACCATATTGTCTTCACCCATTAAAATAGTTATTCTGCTGCACGACTCTGATTAAACTAAAAAAAAATGATTTCTTAATAAACATAACCTTAATTTAATTAGAGATTTTTTCTACCGAAATTCCCAACAAAGCACTTCCTTTTTCCAACTTAACTACATACCCTAAATCAGAGATTAAAACGAGAGACAAACATTACTCACTTTAACCATATCAAGACTTGCGGTTTTAAAACATGCATAACTGTGGATTCCATAAATACCACAATTCTTTAAAAGAATCAGAATTTTAATAAGGTACACCACATCAAACATAAACTCCCGGCTAACTATAATAATTACTTAATTGATATCTCAAGACAATATTATCTTGCATTCTCACTTAGTTTCACATCACAAAATCCCTTAATGGATAAACATACTATTCTCAATAGTACCAAACATCATGAATTTAAATCCCACCAAATAGAACTGCACCATTAATAAATAAGAAATAATAACTCATCAAAGCTAACCACTTAATTTTATCTTTACACATATCTCACCCATACTTTTACATGCATAAAATAATACCTTTCATAATTCCATTACTTACATAATCTACCAATCAAAGTTGTTACAAAAATTAAAATAACATTAACGGAATTTTTTCCACCAAATCATCCAATAATCAAAACCCATGATTTTTTTTATAAAATAACTCCAAAGCTCACATACTTCACAAAAGGAAACAACATGTGCCTACACGGCACTATTCTAAATAGCACAATACTGAACACTATAAACACCCGAAACATTTATTGCACTAATACTAATTTAGACACAACGATTCTCCACACCAAATGCCCTAAATCTATACTTTTACCAAGTCTTTTCAAAAACATAAACATACACTTTCAATATATACAAAACTTGCTAAGAAACACAATCTTTAGATTAATCACCCAAAATCAAACTCCTTAACTAGAAAAACCACTCAAAACTTTTTCTCATACTCTCCAAGGACTTAGTACATGGGCAAACAACACTTTTTATATCTCCCAACAAATATCTCAGATTCGCCATTAATTGATCAAACTTGAAATAAGATCAAACACCAAAACCATAAACACTTGAAAGATTAGACCTAACCAAACACTCCACCAAAATCTACATTGTATTTCTTTATACACAAGGAATTCTTCAACATTCCAATTCAAATTCTTATGCAAATACTAAACACTTTTACCAACCATTTCAAATTCTTATCATTGACCGATTGGAACAAAATAACCTATCCAAAATAAGCATATAATTACCTATAAAACGTGATACCTAAATAATTTTCACTTTTCAGCGTTGACTTCTCATCTAGAACTGTCCAATTAAAACTCATATCATAGCACACCTTATTAATAAAAACCAATGATATGACTTTACATAACCGCAAATCTCGATAACCAACCGAAGACTTACACACTTACCTTGACATATGACACCATAATCTCAACCATACCACAATAATCATACCGCAAAATCCTTGTGACACTCTTTATATATTTAATAGACGATACTTTCTTGACACCAACCAACACATCACTATCAAGTTCAAGTAAATTTTTATCATAACTTAATTTTCTAGAGTCTAGATGAAACACAATATTTAATGTCTCATTCATCCCAAGGGCATCACAACCATAATTTATACCGGTAAAATTATAACTAATCATAACGACAAACTCGCTATCACATCAATTTCATACGCCTCTGGCTTGGCATAAAAATGCTAAACATAAATTCTTAATTATTTAATTCACTTAAACCAATTCATAGAGAAAGTTCAACAACATCAGTTTTTCCTCACGTGACCGACAAGATCTCCAACTAATCACAACGCTATAATATAAAGTCATTTCATGGCAAGAAAAGGAAAATAAAATAGAATATAAACACTAAAACTATTAACATAATACATAAGATCATCAAATACTTCCCCTCACCTTAAATCTAGGCTATTAGCAACCTAGTTCACTTAAACCATAGCCATAATGTCATCTAAATATGGGAAACCGACTAAAGCTACAATCCGAAAAGGAAAGGATAATAAAATCTTTCCAGAAAAACTTCAAAAACGACGGCCAAAAGAATAATTCTAATCGCAATAATATATAAAATATCTTCTAACCGATCCATCAAGAATACTTTAAAACAACCCCCAAAATCATTTTTTAAAACTCAACCATACTAACGAACCAGTCTTTGAATTAACCTTCACCATAATCTTTACCATTTACCATTTACCCTATTGCCTTAGGCTAGCAACCCCAACAAGGTAAATACATGGGGTTCAAATATTCCACCCTGAATCTTAACGATTTAAATATTCTGAACCCGAACACTTGAATTAACCGACTTAGAAAAGGTGTTAACCTACCTTTTATTATCTCAAAAATTCAAATTTTAAAAGTCTTAAACCAATCCTCTAAAACATGACTTAAATTCTACACGAAAACGAGGAACGAAGCATACGCGATTTCAAATACTTAGCATGTATAGGGCCTAGGATAGTCCTATATTAGTTATGCCCATTTCTCACTGATTAAACTTAGTCGTACTACAAGATCATAACTTATAGCTCTGAGACCATTTTTGTAACACCCCGTCCCGCGTGGTTAAAGACGGAAGATGCCACAATAGGTACACAAGTTTAACACCGGGTTTATTATGATGGATTATATTTAGTTCTGCCATCTTTGTAGCTCTCATCCCAAAATTCCTGCTAAGTCATGTACCTGCCAAGGACAAACAAAATCTAGGCTTAGTTTAATGCTCAGTGAACAAATAGTAGTAACTAAATAATTTAAATGAGATAACAAGTTCAAAAAGAAATTCATAACTTTAAGTGATAAAGAAAGTTAAGCAACTATCAAGGGTCCGAAGACCAAACCGTATCACGAAGATACGTTGTTCCTAAAGGATGATCAGTCCATTCGGACGTCAGTGAGGAAAGGGGTGTGAGCACAACACAAACAATCCTCTCCCTGCCTTTAACCACGACCATAATTATTATCCGATTACAGTGCCTAGGATCGATCTATACGCCCTCTAGCTGACCGGTACCAAGTCAAGTCAATATACCAATGAGGATGCCATGTTTGTTTTAGCCACCATGGAAGCATCTTAATACTGGTTGAAAGAACCTAAAAGATAGCTTCAAAATACTCTGTATTCTAAAGTTAGAAGAGCAAAGTTCAGAAGTCTGAAGACAGAAGACTTCCAAATCAAGAGAAGTGAAAATAATGCTAAGGCATAACTTCTGAAGTGCATAATTAAGAAGTTCTGAAGATTACTTTGTGTTTCTGAAGAACTTCTGAAGATAGTTCTGAAGACTGTTTAGAAGTGGTTCAATAATATTCTGAGACATCACAGGTTCAATAATATTTTGAGACATATCACAGATTCAATAATATTCTGAATAATCTGAGAAGAAATGGTGTTCAGAAATCAAATTCTGAAATAAATAACAAATTTCTGAATAACCTTGGCAGTGAGGGGTCAAGTTTTTCTGATAACATGGTCACTAGAAATCTGTCAAAGAAATCAATCCATGATGTTTATGGAATTTTGTTCCAACAAGAGGACAAAATAAGAATCATACAGAATGAATTGAAGAAATCAAATGATAATACTGTGGCATTGATAATTAAAAAGATAAATAGTTCATTATCAACACAATGAACAAAATATGTCATTTTCCAGAAGCCAATCTTTGTCATGGAAATGAGTCAGATGAAGAACTAAAGAGAATTTCTGAAGGTATAGCCTTCATGACAAGGCAGTTTCAGCAAAGGTACAATCAGAAGTACAAGAATAAACCAAAGACTGAAGAGGTTCAAAGAAAGTTTTTGGTCAAGATGTTGTTTAAAAAGATACTTCTGAACCAACAAGATGCTTTAATTGTGGAAAACCAGGCCATTTTGCTAGACAATGCAAAATGACTAAAGTCAAAAATGTTGGGTATTATGATAAGAAACTAGCAGTTGCAAAGAAAATGGAAACAAATCCTGCCCTTGTCACAAAGTATGAAGAAGACTGGCTTAACTGGAGTGATGATGAAGCTGATGAACAAGTTGCACATTATGCTGCAAATTGCTATATGTGTCAGATGACTCTAGAGGATACTCATACTCATGATTCTGAGGTACAAACTTCTTCTTATGAACTCAATTCCGAAACAAATTCATCAAATACTGAAACTTCTGAAAATGACATGCAAGAACAAATTCTGAACATGACTTCAGAATTTGAAAATCTCATAAATAGAATAAAAGGAGAAAGATTATTAGTCTATCAATTTAGAAGTGAAAGTCAAATTTACAAATTAAATTGTCAAAATGCTGAAGAAACACTTGAAAATGTTTCTAAAAAAAAGTTTGAATTAAAGGAAAAGATGGATAACATGCAAAAGGATATTGTAAATGAAAGATCTGAGAAAGAAGTTCTGAATGTTAAAATGAACTTTCTGAATCAAGAAAGACTTGAGTTATACAGAAAGATCAAAGAATTAGAAGATATGAACTTTAAAAGAGGTCAAACTGAACAAACTTTGAATATTTTAACAAGTCAGGCTCAAAACTAAACGTTTTACAACTTAAAAGCAGGTTTAGGATACACTGAAAGTCCAATTCTGAAAAAGGCACCACCAAAATTATATGACATTTCAAAAAGAATATTTTTAATGAAAAAAGTAAAGGGATTAATAGTAAACCTGTTGATTATTCATTGCCTGAAAGAATACCTTTTGTAAAAGAAGAAGTTTTATTCACTAATGAAAAATCTCTTAACTCAAAAGACTTTATCAAATCTGATGAATCTAAAAACATTTCTGAGCATTTTTCTGAAAATAATATTGGTATCTCAAAAATTTCTGAATCAGTTTCTGAAGAAAATATTGAAATTACAAAAAGTTCTTCTGAACAAAATTCTTCTGAAATCAATACTAATCACATCTCAGAAGATATTTCAGAAATCAAGTTGGAAAATAATTCTGAAGAAATTTATGAAAAATTTTCAGATATTGAATCTTTACATGGTAAGGATGAATCTTCAAGAATTGTATTTGATGATTCTGAAGAAAATTTTATAGCATCATCCAATTCAGAAAGCGACAATAAAATTTCAAAACTAAATAGTTTTGCTTCAGAAATGACTCAGAACAACTTTTCAAATCTAATGAATGCTTCAGATTCTGAAAATGATGATTTTTCAAATAATATCAATTTTACTTCTGAAGATTTCAAATCTTTAAATTCTGAGATTAATTCAAATTCTGAAATTAAAACTAAATTCAAAGATCTGACTTCTTCTTCAAAAGGAAAATCATCAATATCCTATTCAGATTTCTGTACTAGAGTTAAATCTTTTGAAAAAGAACAATCTTCACTTTCTAAATCTGAATGTATTAACTCAAAAGCTGAAAAGAAAATTAACAAAAGTTCTTCTTATACTAATCCACATTTTTTATCTTTTTCACAGTTATCCTCTCTAGTTTGGAAGAAAAAGGGAGACAACCTATCAAAGAAAGACAAACAGATAGTTTTCCTGTTTTTCAAAAATTTGTTGTAACCAAATCCAAGAAAATGAATAAAAGAAAGCATTTTGTTTCAAACTCAGATTTTGCTCATTCCTTCTTTCATTATGCACAATGTGGTTATAATTCTGAATCCCATGTAAAATATAACAAAAAGAATCTTAAGAAACCTGCTCAGAATTCTTCAGCATATGATTCAACATATAGGTTTAACTTTCAGAAAAGGTCTAATCAGCAAAAGAACAAGCATGAAGTTATGCCTTAGCATTATTCTCACTTCTATTGATTCGAAAGTCTTCGGTCTTCAGACTTCTGAACTTTGCTCTTCTGACTTCAGAACACAGAGTATTTTGAAGCTATCTTTTAGGTTCTTTCAATCTCCCCCTTAGCTTCAAAAATTCAAATCATAACTCCAAAAGTTCAAGATTTTTCTGATATCATTTAGAATAAGATTTATGTATTCTAATAATATCTCAATCCTTTTATGCATTTCTTTTGCAAGCTTTTTGTATTCTTCCCATTCAGAATCATTCAAGTTCTTTGGTCTTCTCTTTTGCTTCTTGACCAATCTATCTCTTATGGCCATCAAAGTTCCATTGCTGCAATTATGTATTTCATCAAATCTGACAAATAGCAATTGAGTTTCATACTTGCATACAAAACCTGGAGGATGAACTACAAGAGTACTTTTCTCTAGATTCTTAATATTTGATAAGCTGAAATTTGGCTTACTTAGATGCACCTTTCCTTTATCAAGAACATAAGCAACTTGAAAATCTGTTTTTGCAGCCCAAATAAAATCTCTGTAAATCCCGTCTCTGATAACTGGAAATGTCTTTCTGTATTTGGCAATTGAATCATGAAATGGATAGAGACTCTTGTAAACTCTGAGTAAATCTCTCAAATAAACATTCTGAAAATCAGCTTTTGAGAATGTAGAAATTTCACCATTCTTCCTCTCCACAGTGAAATAAGCATAGTTGTAATTGTTACTTGACTTCACATCTACGATTATCACTTTCACAATAGGGCTTTCTTTCCTTGCCTTATTCACAGGTATTCTTATCTTTCTGATAATATCAGTATACCACTATTTCCATCCAGGAGATTTCTTAACCAAACAATCATTGAAATTGAACCTTTGTTCATATTCCATGAATATCTTAGGATGAAAATATTCAAGAAATGAAGTATAAGCATTTTATTCAATTCTTTGAACTTTTAACAGTTCAGCTTCAGAGATTTGACAAGTTGGTAAAACTTCTTCTTCAGCAACTTCAGAAACATTTTCTTTGCCTTTCTTCTTTTCAGAACTTTCTTTTAACTGTTCAAAAGAACCAGCATCTGAACTTTTTATCTCCTGATCCAGCTTTAAAACTTCATACTCAATGTTTTGTTATTTAGCATGAATATGGAAGTGGAAGTCATATGAATTACTCATAATATAATCTGCTTCTCTGATAGTATTTACTCTTGTATGCCTAGCTAGATAGCTTTTTCTGATAAACTCTTTGAAGTTTATTCTTTCTTTAAACAGATACTTTATCTCATTTCTTATTTCAGAAGGATTGATATATGATTCACTATACTCATACAACCAATTCAAAGTAGCTGTTGAGTACTTTTGAATGTTAGAAAAAACAAAAGTTCTTTTACTCATTCCTTCAGCTTTATACACAAGTCCAATTTCTGGAACGGTAAAAACCGTTGTAATATCTTCTCTCTTTATACAAATGGGATCCAAAAGATTTACTTTTTCTAGCTTATTCTCCAAAGCAAGTTGGAAATCATGCTTAGTAAGATTTCTGATGTAAATACCCAACACCCTTCTGATTTCTGACACAAGTTCTGATTCACTTCTCTTCACACAGTAATTCAGAAGTGAAAGTTTATCTTGCAATCTTAACTTGTAAATGTCTTACTGAGTAAACTCAGTCAGTGTACCATCTCTTCTTTCAGCACCAAACCTTACTACTTGTAAGTCATATTCAACTGTTTTCGAAATACTTCTGAATTGCTTGATTAAAATGGAATCATATATCTCTTGAATTCCATGTACTTATAGAAAATTCCTCACTTTAGAAACATGATCTTCATCCTACTCATCACTTATGAAACTCTCCAAAGTTGCATTCATTAGACTTCTTTTGTACAAAAACAAGTAAGTATCTTATGGAAACATAGTCTCTTCATCACTGATCTTATCAATGATTGTTTCCTTTACATACACTTGATCTACAATTGGTTCTTCAAGAGTAGGAAGATCAATCAAAGGAATATATATGCATTCTCTGTATTCAACTTCTCTGAAACCTGTGTATTCTATCAAAGTCTCATCCGAGAAATCAATATCATACATATGACTTAAATCAGTCACAATATAGAAGCTTTCAACTGTTTGATTCACAAAATCTCTGAAAATGATTAGTCTCTCATCCAAAAATCTACACTCCAGATTCCTTGAATTTCTCAGAAATACACATTGCTATAAGAACTGACTAATCAATCTCCATAAAATCACCATAGACTCTGTATCAACTCTTCTGTTCAATACTAGAGGTCTCTATATGACTATATCTCTTACGTCATTCAACTCTTCTTCTTCATCAAACATTATGACATCAGACAGATCACCAGGCTCTCCAATCACATCTTCAAATGCTAGATATTCATTTAACATCTCTTCATTAGAATCTGAAAAGACATCTGTGCTATCTGTTCCAGCATTCTCATCTGAATTTAATGATAATTTATCTGTTTCATAGCCCTCGTCATCTTTTTCAGAAATCCCCATATCTTTAGAACCAATATTTTGTTCAGAACCCCACAGGAAACTCTTCAGAATGAACACCAACTTGTTCAGAATCTAGAATTTCTTCTATAGCTGCAGACGTTTCTTTACCTTGCAGACTTTCTTTATAAATTTGATCTTTGGACATATTAGGTTCAGAAGTTGAAGCCTTTATTAATAACATCTCTTCTGTGGTAGATTCAGACACTTTTCTCCTCTTCTCTCCCTCATGATCATCAGGATCCTGATGAGCTTCATTTGGCTTTTTGGGTTTGAATGTGCTTAAAAAGTTTACATACAAACATTCATTTGCAGTGGCTGATCTTGTTTGTACACCTTTTGAGGCATCACCTATGAATTGATGTATGGGATGACTTGATGTCCAATCAGTCACACTTGGTAATGGTTGAATAGATGTAACATTATTGAGTGAATCATAATCATCAACAATTGCAGCTTTAAAATTTGGATGAATTTTTTAATGTAATTCTGCAGTCTCATTTTCAACTGTAACATTTTGAATCTGTTTAGAAGAACCAATAACTGGTTCAGAAGAAGTATTTACTATTTCAGAAATGACTTGGTCATGTTCAAAAGTAGCTTGGACAGGTTCAGAAGTAATTTGTTTTGTAGTTGAGGTTGAGATTGGGGGTTCAGAGACATTTGATAATGAAATTTCAGGTTGTACCGACTCTGGAGTTGTTCTCAGAAGTGATGGATTTTGATAATTTGCAGAAACATTAACAGATATATCAAATAAATCTTGACAGAGTGAATCCAAATTTGCTTTAAGTAAAGAAGTAGATTCAGAAGACCCATCAGTAATGTGATTTGCATAATCTAGCTGTTCAACTATGGAATGAAGCTTGAGTTCTAAACTGTCTTGTTCAAAAGTCATTGTTGGTTCATGGAACCTAATATTTGTAGTTTCAATGAATCTCCTTGTACTTTTGATAAGTACTCTGTAAGCCTTAGATCTTTATGAATAACCAACAAATACACCAGTTAATCCTTTGGGAGCAAATTTGTCAAGATATTGAACATCATTCAGAAGAAAACACCTGCATCCAAATTTTTTGAAGTAGTTAATTGATGTTTTTCTCTTTTTGATAATCTCATAAGGAGTTTTCAGAAGTTTTAGGTTCCAAATTGTTTTGTTCTGAGTAAAACAAGCAGTAACAATTGCTTCTGCCCAAAGAGATAAAGGTAGTTCAGAATAAGCAAGCATAGTTCTGCCAGCTTCAACTAATGTCCCGTTCTTTCTTTCAGCAACACCATTTTGCTGGGGAGTTCTGGCAGCGGAAAAAAAATATGAGAAATGCCAACAGATTCCAAGAAGGTCTGAAGTGTAGAATTTGTAAATTCTGTACCATTGTCACTTCCGAGTTTTTGGACAGGTAGTTGAAGAAGAACCTGAATTCTTTTCAGAAATGAAATTAAAATGTCAGAAGTATCAGATTTTTGTCTAAGAAATTCAACCCAAGTATATCGAGAGTATTCATCAAAAAAACAAGGATATACTTCTTTCCTCCCAAGCTTTGAGTTTTCATTGGACCACATAAATCCATATGAAGCATTTCAAGTGGAGCTTGACATGAGGTGAGCATCTTCAGAGGATGAGAACTTCTTTTAATTTTCCCAACTTCACATGCTGAACATTGAGAATTTCTGTCAAATTTGATCTTTGGTAGATCTCTGACTGACTTATGTCTATCTATCTCAGAAAGTGATCTGAAATTAAGATGAGACATTCTCATGTTCCATAACCAACTTACTTCTTTCATTTGAGTAGAAATATAACATACACCTGTGTTAGATCCCAAAATATCAAGAATATAGAAAGAATCAAGAATTAGAACAAGAATTATGTCACCGAAGTTGTATATTGTATTGATCAATGAACAGTATTTCCAAAGTATGTATCTTTACAAGTTTTACGAACGTTAGATCTAACTGTCTAACAAACTATCTATTTATATACATACAAGAATGCTAAAGTTACAGTACAAAAATGACAAGCATGTTCAGAACTACTTCTGAACTTCTTTAGAATCATTTTCAGAACCTCTTCAGAACTTCCTCAGAACTTCTGAAGTAGCCACTTCAGAAGTTATGTCTAAGGCTTTGCTCTGCTTGTCTTCTGCGTTTTGAACCTTTCTCTCTTCAGAACTAGTTCAAAATATTTGAACTATGTTGTCTTTAAAACCGAGTCTTCTTTTGAAGCTATCTTCTGATATCTATCAACCTGTGAGTTGACCATCTTCAGTGAAAGATGCTTGGTATATGTCATCATCTCTAAAGCCTGTTAATTTCTTTTGATTTGTAGAACTCAGAACTTGACAAAAGTCAATGTCAAAATGTACAGTTCAATATTTGTCACAGAACTGACATATACTGAAAATATTGTGTCTTAAACCTTCCACATAGAAAACTTTCAAAACTTGGACATCTCCTTTGACAAATGTTCCATAACCTCGTACATAACCCATTGCATTATTACCAAAACTAACTGTTCCTCCATAACTCTCATGATAATCAGTTAGAAGATTCTTATATGATGTAATGTGTCTTGAACATCCAGAGTCTAAAACCCACACATGACATAGCTGCAAAGGGAACTATTTAGATTTAGGTACCCATTTGAAAATGGGACCTTTCAGATTAGCCAATAATGAAAAGGGTGTATCTTTGGGCATATCAACAAGAAATTTTGAAATTTGTTCAGAACATAGATTTTCATGCTTGTTCTTTTCCTGATTAGACCTTGTCAAAAAGTTAAACCTATGTGTTGAATCATATGCTGAAGAATTCTAAGCAAGTTTCTTAAGATTTTTTTTGTGATAGTTTACATAATATTCAGAATTATAACCACATTGTGAATAATGAAAGCAGGAATGAGCAAAATCTGAGTTTGAAACAAAATGCTTTCTTTTATTCATTTTCTTGGATTTGGTTACGACAAATTTTTGAAAAACAGGAAAACTATCTGATTGTCTTTCTTTGATAGGTCGTCTCCCTTTTTCTTCCAAACTAGTGAGGATAACTCTGAAAAAGATAAAAAATGTGGATTAGTATAAGAAGAAGTTTTGTTAATTTTCTTTTCAGCTTTTGAGTTAATACATTCAGATTTAGAAAGTGAAGATTGTCCTTTTTCAAAAGATTTAACTCTAGTGAAGAAATCTGAATAGGATATTAATGATTTTCCTTTTGAAGAAGTAGTCAGATCTTTGAATTCAGTTTTTATTTCAGAATTTGAATTAATCTCAGAATTTAAAGATTTGAAATCTTCAGAAGTAAAACTGATATTATTTGAAAAATCATCATTTTCAGAATATGTGTTGATCATAACTCCTCTCAGTGATTTGAATATGATTCCTCTATATACTTAGTGAAAATCCATTCATAAACTTAAGTTCAAATTCAGCGATTGCATACGCTGATTGTCATTAGCGATCGCTGAAAATCAGGAACCTCAAGTTTACCTCTGAAGATCTGAAGATCAACCATCACACCAAAAGAACATTCAGCGAAAATCGAAGACCAAGCTGAAGAAAGAGATAATTAGCTAGTGATCTGAAGCGGTTCAGTGATAGCAAAGATTATCTAAACCAAAGTGTGAACTCTTGTCAGGCCTCAGCGATACTATGAAAGTTCATCCTTGAAGTTTCAAGTTCAGCGATCAAGTGAAGCTTCTCAAACAAGATTAATGTCGATCTTATCCTTGATGCATAAAAGTCAAACCTTATACTATCTCAGAAAAGGACGTATGGATTGTCTCTTATATCCCCATCATATCTGATATGGTACTGTTCACACGCGGCCAAAAGCATGGTTGCTTTTAAACAAAGGACAAGTTTCCTATGAAAGCTTGACACGTGGCATATACCTTTCGTCTTGCATTAAATGCAAACGGGTATAAATAAAATGAAGATATCTTCTTCATCTTCATGCATACTACTCTCTATTTCTCAAAAACCTCTGTCTCTTTTCTTTCTTACTTCCTTGTGCATCAAACTGTGTGATTTCTTAGTTACAATAGAATCGGTTGAAATACTTGTTTTAATTCCGCTTGTAACTGTAAAATGTTTATTCAATATAAACTAACTTAAAAACCAAAATATCTGTGTGTTTGTATTCAACCCCCCCCCCCCCCCTTCTACAAACTGTTTCTATATCCTTGAAAATCTTGTAGACTCCTTTGGGACCGACAAGTGGTATTAGAGGAGTGTTTCTTGCTTATCTTTAAAATATTTGTTCACAAAACTATTTTAAAATGACTAATACTAATACAAACTACATTGATAATGGATCTTTAGCTAAACCTCTAAGGTTTTGCCATTATAACTTTCCATTATGGAAGGAAAGAATGACTCTATTCCTAGAGGGGTCAGATCCTAAGATCCCCTACTATATAGAAAATGGACCATTTGTTCTTACAACACTGGTAGCTAGCGTGCCTGCCACCACTACCACTCCAGCCATCGCTGAAAGGAGGATTGTCAAAACTCCAGATCGATGGACTGAAGAAGAGAAAAAGGAAGGAGCTACAGATTCTAAAGCTAGACCCATAATTGCAATGTCTTTACCAGATGAAGTCTATCATTTTGTAATGAAGATGAGAACATCTAAAGCCATGTGGGATACCTTATGTATTCAATATGAACGAACTGATGAAGTTCAAATCACAAGATGTATTAATCTGGTAAGACAATATGAAAGTTTTATGCACTTAAAAGGTGAAACTCTCTCTCAAATTCACGAAAGGTTTAACTATCTCTTCATTGATATGAAAACTGTCAACAGAGAATATTCTAATGCTGAAATACTGACAAAATTCAACGGTGCTTTATATGGAATGCTCTTAAATGAAGAGCACTCTCAAGTTTTAAGGGAAAAACCTCATAAATGATATCAACAGTGCCAAAAGTACTTCTTTGGCACTAGTGACTTCAGAGGTAGATCCTTCAAAACAAGTTTCTTCTTCTATCAACTCTATTACTGAATTAAATCAAACTGATTCAGAAGAACCCACTGACGCTGACGTCTCTGAGTTTGATAACTCTTTAGCTCTTCTAACTAACAGTTTTAGAAGATTTTCTAGAAAGAGCAATTTTCGAAAAACCCCTACTACAACTGACTCTGATAAGTCAAAAACTCTTCTCGCTGAAAAAGCATCTGCTATTTGCTATAACTGTCAGCGAAAGGGTCACTTTTCTAGTGATTGCAGATCAAAGAAAGTGGCTGCTCCCACCACCTCTCAGAACTCTGATAAAAAGGAGAAATACTCTAAGCTAAAGAAAAAATACAGAGATCTGAAAAGAAATCAGCAAAAAGGCAAAGGTCTAGTTGGTGAAGAACTGAATTGGGATCGAGAAGATAATCAAGAAGATGAATGGGCCAAAACCTCTGACGAATCTGACTCTGATGAAGAAGATCTTGTCTTCCTCTGTCTAATGGCCAGAATTGAGGAAGCTGAAGAAGTCTCTAAAACATCATCCTCTGAATCTCCTTCAACTCAGGTAAACATTCCTATAAACTCCTCTATACCTGAAAGTGATAACCTGTCAGCTCTCGATGTTATGACTGTTGATTTTTATAATACTCTAAATGGAAGGATTAAAGCTGAAAAAATCAATATTGATCTTTCTGAACAACTGAAAAATTGTCATTTAAAAATCAAAGAACTAACAATGATTGAAGAAACTCTAAAAGATCAAGTCTTTTTAAATCAAACCATAAACATTGAGAGACAACAAGCTATCACTGATCTTAAGGCTGAAAAAGCTACCATCGAAGGATAGTGCAAGGCTTCTGATAAAGTCAGCGAGATCATCACTGCTCAAATCCCTCTGAAAGTCAAAAAAGGGTTAGGATATAACCCTGACAAAGAAGAATCAGAGAATGATCGTTCCATGTTAAAATTCGAAATGTTTGTCTCCTCAATCCCTGATCCTTCCTCTCAGAAACCTCATTGGAATGAGGAGTTTTCTGTCTTTAAATCAAATGATTTTTAGAAAATGATCAAGAACAAGGTTCTTGACCACGTTCCTAAAATCAAAAACTTTCAGAAACATAAAAGAACTCATTTGTTCCTTTAGTGAGTCATCCTAAAACTGGGAAGAAAACCCCTGGATCTATTCAGAGATCAACACCCAGAATTAAGATCGACCTTACACCTGTCCCTGAAAACATTGTTATACCCTTAAGGACATTGGACAAAGAAATTCTTGGTTCTGATCCTGAAAATATTTCTTCCTGCTCTCTAAACTCTTTCAACTCCAAACCCGTTTACAAATATAGAAAATGCTATCATTGTGGTGAGACTACTCACATTGAAAGAAAATGTCCTAATGCTATTAAAGCTGAAAAATTAGCTCATGGTAAGAAAGTAGCTCAAGCTGATAAATCCAAAAGAACGAAATCCACCGAGGTTGGTAAAACTTCCAAGGTAAAAAGGACCATTGAAGAAAATTCTTCAGCTACTAGTTCTTCCGCCACACCTTCCACTAACACAACATGACCCATAGTAATATGGGTACCTATGAAAAATTAATCCTTTTTTTGTACACAGAGTGCCAAAAGTATCTGGTATTTTGATAGTGAATACTTAAGGCATATGACTGGCAGAAAATCTCTGCTCTCTAAATACAAGGAAGAAGTTGGTCCCTCCGTCACCTTCGGTGGAAATGGCGATGGATACACTAAAGGTTATGGAATTCTATCCAATGGAGAAACTTCATTCAGTCGAGTCGCTTATGTTGAAGGACTAAAGCACAATTTATTGAGCCTTAGTAAGTTGTGTGACAAAGATTTAAAAATTCTATTTCTAAAGAATAGAGAACAATGGAGAAACTTCATTCAGTCGTGTCGCTTATGTTGAAGGACTAAAGCATAATTTATTGAGCCTTAGTCAGCTGTGTGACAAAGATTTCAAAATTCTATTTCTAAAGAATAGAGCGTTGTCACTGACTCTAATGACAAACTTGCCTTAACAGGCAAAAGACTTGAAAATGTGTATGTCATTAACATGAATAGTTCTCACTCTGAGAACATGTGCCTCATCTCCAGAGCCACCTCAAATATAAACTGGTTATGGCACAAACGACTCTCTCATCTAAACTTTAAGATGATCAATGAGTTATTTCAACAAGAACTTGTTAGGGATCTCCCTAACCATACCTTCACATAGGAATCTCTTTGTTCAGCGTTAAAAGGGAAAACTGACAAAAGCCTCTTTCAGATCTAAACAAGTTTCCTTAGTGACCTCACCTCTTCAGCTTCTCCATATGGATCTATTTGGACCTGTTAATGTCGAATCTCTATCTAGAAAGAAGTACACTCTTGTGATAGTTGATGAATATTCCAAATACACGTGTATTCTTTCTTCGATCCAAAAGTGATACACCTGATGTAATTATTGCATTTATTAAAAGAATGGAAGTCCTGAACAATCTCACTGTTCGTTCCATGAGAAGTGATCATGGTACTGAATTCAAAAACAGTACCTTGATTAATTTCTTTGAAAAAAAAGGCATCACTCACAACTTCTCATCACTGAGAACTCCCCAGCAATATGGTGTTGCTGAAAGAAGAAATCGAACAATCATTGAAGCAGCTCACTCAATGCTCAGCGAATCACATCTACCTACTCAATTCTGGGTTGAAGCAGTCAATACAGCGTGCTTTACTCAGAATCAATCCTTGATAGTGAAGCGATTCAAGAAGACCTCCTATGAACTATTTCATGGAAGAAGACCATCTCTGAAATATCTACACATTTTTGGATGTAGATGCTACATTTTGAATGATAGAGATCATTTGGGTAAATTTGATCCAAAAGCTGATGATGGGATATTTCTTGGATACTCTTCTGTATCCAAGTCTTTCAGAATCTTCAACAAAAGAAGATAACATGTTGAAGAATCCATGCACATCAATTTTGATGAATCTCGCCCAACAAATTCTACTCCTGTCCCTAAAGAAGATGAGGAGTTGAATGAATGGATGAAATCTCATTACGGGGAACCTGAAACTTATTTCAGCAATCAACCTAATTCTGAAACTAATGATGATGAAATCCCTGATCTTCCTACCTCAAGCAACGATCCATCATCATCAGGGGTCAACATCACTCCTCTCAATCAGATTCCTCCCTCTAATACCTCATTCGGAAACTCTTTAGTGAATAACCAAGCTTCATCTTCTACTGATCAATCCTCTGAATCTCCTCCAGAATTGATGTTAAATAATGAAGTACCTGTTGCTGAAACAACCAACCTTATCCTGGAAAGAGAACAAGTCGCTGAATCTATTGTTGATCAATCTCCTCAACCACCAGCTTAGTGATGTACTGCAAATCATCCAATAAATCAAATTATTGGTGATCCAAATGCAGGTATCAAGACTCGTAGAGGTACAGGTAATATCTGTCTCTATGTTAATTTTATTTCTCTCTCTGAACCTAAGAAGGTAGATCAAGATATCTCTGATCCTAGTTGGGTCTCTGCCATGCAAGATGAACTAACTGAGTTTTGTAGAAACAAAGTTTGGAATCTTGTTCCTCGTCCATCTAATAAAACTGTGATAGGAACCAAATGGGTCTTTCGAAATAAGCTAGATGAGAATGGCATTGTTATTCGCAATAAGGCTAGACTTGTTGCTCAGGGATATAGACAGGAAGAAGGTATTGACTATGATGAAACCTTCGCCCCTGTTGCCAGATTAGAAGCCATAAGACTTTTCTTAGCTTATGCTACCCATAAAGACTTCAAATTTTTCCAAATTGGTGTTAAAAGTGCTTTTCCAAATGGTAACTCAACGAGAAAGTTTATATTGAACAACCTCCTGGGTTCTCTGACCCAAACTATCATGGTTATGTTTTTAAACTCCAAAAAGCTCTTTACGGGTTAAAACAAGCTCCTAGAGCTTGGTATGATACTCTTTCAAAATACCTTCTTATAGAAAAATTTGTTCGTGGAAAAATTGACCAAACTCTACTTTTAAGAAAATACAAAGGTCATACTATTCTTGCTCAAATATATGTTGATGACATTGTTTTTGGCTCCACAAGACTCAAACTATGCACTTGTTTTGCAAAAAGAATGAAGAAAGAATACAAAATGAGTATGATGGGTGAACTAACATATTTTCTAGGTTTGCAGATTAAGCAATCTGAAAAGGGAATTTTTATTTGTCAAAGTAAATATGTTAAGGACATGCTGAACAAGTTGATATGACTCAATGTTCATCGATGAAGACCCCTATGGCACCTCCTTTGACTTTGAACAAGGACCCAAATGGGAAACCTGTCAACATCAGTGCCTATCGTGGGTTGATCGGATCTCTGCTGTATCTTACAGCGAGTAGAACCGATATCATTTATTCTACCTGTCTCTATGCTCGGTATCAAGGTGAACCAAAGGAATCTCACATCATCGTTGTAAAGCGAATCTTCAGATATCTGAATGGAACTCCTAATCTGGGTCTTTGGTATCCCAAAGGTTCAGGGTTCGATCTAATCGGTTACTCTTATAGTGATTTTGCAGGATGCAAGACTGATAGGAAGAGCACCACTGGTGGATGTCAGCTATTAGGTGGTAAGTTGATAAGCTGGACAAGTAAAAAATAGAACTTTGTGTCCACATCTACCGCTGAAGCTGAGTATGTAGCCGCTGGTAGCTGTTGTGCTCAAATCCTTTGGATGAGAAATCAACTGAGACACTATGATCTCAAACTTTCCAAAATCCCTATCTATTTTGATAGCACTAGTGCTATTGCAATTACAAACAACCTTGTACTTCATTCCAAAACCAAGCACATTGAGATTCGATGTCACTTTATCAGAGATCATGTGATGAATGGTGAAGTTGAACTTCATTTCGTACCAACTGAATATCAGCTCGCTGATCTTCTCACCAAGCCTCTTGATGAAACTAGATTTAATCTACTCATCAGCGAACTTGGTACGTTAGACGCTGAATAATTCTCCATTCTCTGAACTCTGATTCAGCGATACTTGATTTATCTCACCCAGGTATGAATTCCTAAATCCCTACACTCTATGAATGTCTCTCTTTTCAGAGAATAGTTCTTAAAACAAAAAACCCATCACTGACAATCCTTTATTGTCTATTGATGAAGAATTTAAAGATAATGATTAACATTTATTTAAATAATAATCATTTTCAAATTTTCAAATAAGAAAAGGACACGTCAGACGTTTATCTGACACACGGCGGACCACGACGTTTCCTTTCCCACTCAATTTATAGAAACGTGCGCTAGGTCATCATTACTTTTGAAAAAGCTAAAACCATCGTTTAGCAATCCACTATTATCTTTCTCTCTCCTCTTGCTATTTAAGAAAATCTCCTCTTCGTTTGATTCTTTACGCGCTCATAACTCTCTAAAAGCAAGAATCTCCTTCGAATCTTCAAGTTTTCTTCAAGAACACCAAGAACACGCACTTGTGTGGTTTTCTTTGTTTTTCACTTTTATGGTTTGATCTAACCCTTTATTGTTTATTTAAAACAACAATGTTGTTTATCACATCTCTACATCCTTTATAACTTCTTGTTTTAAAGCATATTCTGTTTTAAATCTAAAATAATTGTGATAAAACCCTAAATCTTACTCAAAACCTGTTCTAGGTTCCGTCTTAGAACAGAAGGCCATTTTTGGTATCTTTAACCAAGTTTTTTTAAAATCTTCTAAAAATCTTTTCTAAATTTGTGTTAATAACAAGTATTTTGATCTTTGTTCATCAAAACACTTGTTTTTCTTCTACACTTTTGGTATTCTTTGTACCAAAAACATATTCTGGTTTCTTCTTTCTGTATTAAACCATGATCTTCCTCTTTAGTGTTCCCATCTTTGAAACAGAAATGGTTTCTTCAAGCAAAAACACTCAACCTGACGAGAATGCACCGATTGTCTTACTAAAGCTCCTGCCTGCACCTTCTTCTTGGAACAAGCAACTTTCAAGCCATGCAACTACTTGGCTTTGGTGGACATTCCTGCTGACAAACCTCATTTCAATGATGGTGCCACATTCATCAAGGCTTGTCCGCTGATGTATGCTTTTGTGCACAATCCCATTGGCATCACTGCTAATCTATAGGCTCTCTGGTACACCGCTCATTGCACGACTCTTACTACGGACAAGGGAAATAAGCTACCTGTAATCGCCTTCACAATCCCAACTCTATGCCGCTTCGCCTTCACTTCTGGTTTTCTCAGAAATGCTCTTCGCCTCCCCTCTAGAGGTAAGAATCATACATGGGCCTCTGAGCCCACCAAAGAGCAAATAGAAGAGTTCTTGGACTCCATTGGCTATGTATGGGAGAACCCTGAGGTAAAGTCTGTGGGTTCAAAGATGGAGAAGAAACGTCTTCCAGCACGCTGGCAGTACATCTTCACCCAAGTAATTCAGTGCTTCGGTTCCAAGACCGGCTCTCACGATCAGGCCAGCAAGCACTTCCAAGATCTTGGCTTTTCACTCTGCACCAACTACAAGCGGAACTACGCTGACTACATTTTCAGTGGCATGTACAACAGGGTGATAGCAACAAAGAGGAACAACTTCATTCCCTATCCAAGATTCATTGCTACCATCATGGAGTTTGCCTTCAAGGATGAGTATCCAAAGGTCGCCAACCAAAATTTCTCCATGGCCGGAAAAAAGTCCCTGGATATCGATGAACATCCAGATGATGCTCCCTACACTCCTTATATGTAGCAACTCATTAGTGCCACAACACCTGTGTCCGTCTCACTGAACATCCCATCAGTGAGTATCCCAGACACCTCCTCCCCCTGAAAAGAAAGGAACCGACCGATGGTCACAAAAAGACCATCACTCACAAGCCTGCAACAAAGAAACCAAAGAAGGGAGTCTCTCAAAAGACTTTCCTCTCTGATACAGGGGTACAAACAACGCCCTCTTCAGCCACAACCACGACAACGGTCTCTGCATCTGTTGCCGTTTCTTTATCACTACCACCACCTTCAGCGATTCCGGTCACTGAAAGTGTTGTAGACAGCTCCGCTGAAGCTGGATCCGGTACTACTTTCACAACCTTCTCTTCTTATTCCACCATCTCTTCTTTGGTCCTTACACAAACATGTGATTCAGAGACATTTGTCCGTATCTCTGATGATGTTGAAACACACGCTGTCCAAACTTCAGTTTTGTTTCGACAATCTGAACTTTGGAAAGCCAGTATAACAGGACCTCAGCATGTCTCTTACAGACATACTAAGAGACAGGCTAGTGATCCACATGACACTACCGTCGTACACGATGTCCCTGAGAGTAATCCTCACGATACTCTCAAGGTAAATAACATGACTTGTCACCCTTCATCTAACCAAGAGCTCTTTTTGGCTGCTCTGTCTATGTTGTCATCAGGTATCACACCTCCTCTCTCCACCTCCGCGACCACCACTACCACCAACAAGGCTGCTGCTGCTCCCTCCAGTGGTAGCAACGGCAAATCTCCACAGCCGCCGAAAACCTCTAAAGAGCTGCGAAGGATAAAACAGGAGAAGTTTGCCTCCAAACTTCCTCCCTTCCCTGTTGAGATTCCAAAAATTGTTCTTCCCAGCCCTACGTTTCCTGCTATTGACTTTTTGGTCAATGAATGTTCTCTCACAAGGGCCAGGGTAGACAATCTTCAGACATCTACGGAATACATCTTTCAGATGGTCGCTGGTGCTCCAGGCATGAAGGCCACCATGAATAATGTCTACACTGACATCCAGTCAGTGAAGGTTGACAATCTGGCTCATGGGCAAGTAACTGCCAAGCTGGAGAAACAGGTGCAAGCACAAGGCCTAGTGCTTGAGTCTATTCAGAAGACTCAATCCGATATGATGCAGATGCTGACAAAGATCTCTGAGGCAGACCCCTCTTTCACTGCTGCTAATCAGACCTCGCTGAATCAGGTCCTCCAGAACCAGACTGCGCACACCGAGTCTCTTTAAGACATTCGGTCCAATGTGCGTACTGTTGTCGTGCATATACTCCCTGCTGACAACATCGAGGGGGAGAGATGCGCCAAAGAAATCGCTGATGAGATAATCAGACAAGTCAATGAACCAATCCCGGGCTCTCCGATATCTCCTTACATTCAGCAAGAGCATGTGCAAGAGCCTTCCATCGTTGCTGAAAAATAAAATGACGAGGAAGATGATGAAGAGGAAGAAGACGAAGATGAAGATGATGATGAAATCCCTCACTATGGGGGAGATGATGAAGATGATGATGATGACGTCCCTCCAGGTGCTTTTGAGCACTTTAAAAGTAGTAGACCAGGCAATTTCATGCCTAAAGTCATCTACAAGGAGCCTTTGGGGACGGGTCACCTCCTTCTCAGGAACCGTCTAAAACATCAGGCAAAGGAAGGAAGTGGTGGATCTCGATGCCACCATCCCACTATCTGAGAGGGAGACCGTTGTAGAGTGAGTCTAGTCCCCCAAAGGACTCCACATTTTTTAGGGAACCTTCATCAGAAGAGTAGTTTGTGTACATATCTGAATCTGACTCTGAAGATGAAGAAGGCCTTATTTCCAGACGGCGCGCACAAAGACCACCAATAAGCGATCATGAAGAAGAAGAAAGGCGAATAAATTTCATAAAGGAACTTGAAGCCAAAAGAATAAGGATGCCCACTGCTGAACCAGAAAATCCCATGGCTATCAGCGTGGTGGATGAATTATATTTTCTATCTAAAGAGGAGAGAGCACAAGCACTTGAAGCTCAGAGAATCAGGGATGAAAAGATGAAACAGACAGAGAATGGTCTTGAGCTCGCAAGAAAGATACTCAGGGAGGATGCTGCAAGAGATGAAGCGACTAGATAGCTGAATGAGAAAAGTAAAAGAGTCGCTGAAGCTCTGGACAAAGAGAGCTGACTTAAGAAAAACTAAATGTGAATCCCATCCTTTCTCAAGAAAGGATCCTAAGTGCGCTGACAAATGAAGATACAAGCCACAGAGAAAAGAAACTACGCTGGTGTACTGAACGATTCAACTTTCAACTGTCTGATTCAAAAATCATTCGTGTAACTATTGAAGGACATCCTTCCAAAAGAAGTTGTCTGAAGATATATGTACTAATGTACAGACATTCGAAATGTGAAAAAGAAGAAGCCAAGTTCTTAAAATTCTATGGATACGCTGAGTGGCTAGAAATCAGAAATGCCATTTAGGGTTCCAAGTCAAAGTTCAAAGATGTCGTGGAAAGAGTATTGGATCAGCTACTTCAAAGGATGTCACAGTATGTGCAAGTTCCTCCTATCCCTGAGCCTACAAGAAAAAGAAGATCAAACGTTGAAGGAGGTTCATCTTCTAAAAACGAACATGAAACCAAATTCGATTATGAAAGCATTCTTGGTCATCTTGAAATCCCTGACGTCTCAATGCTGAACTCCTCTCTCCCTCAAGATCGAAGATATGAAGAAAATGAAATCATCTCATTCCCTGAACCTGGTATGGTTTACTTGGATAATGAAGGATTCTTAGGACTCTTCAGACCCCGAGAAGTCAACAAGGCTCCATCGGCTTTAATAAAGATCATGCATCATGATGAATCGACAAAAGATGATCTATGAAAATGAACTACGAAGAAGACATGAAAGACTCTCTGATTAATCTGTAATCCTCATTTCCTTTGTAGTACACTTCAGCATATTGAACTTTACCCTGCAAAATTGTAATTTCATTTCCTATGTAATTCTTCAGATTATCCTTAGTGAAATTTCAAATGAAGTACTCTACTCCATTTGTGTACTAAAAAGATCCCTGAAAACAGTAAATGGGACAATGAACATAAGAGTTCTAATTTCTTTACAAACCTCTTTACTCACTGATATTTCTCTCTGAAATTTAAATCAGTGACTGTACTTAAAGCTTCTATACTTGTAAATATTGTGTTTTCATGTCCTTATAAATCAAACTCAATGGTAATAGTAGATTAGCTGAAAAAGATCTCACAGATTAGTACTTAGAAATTTTACTTTAAGATTTTTAAGTCCTTACTAACCTTCTCAAAGCAATCTTCCTATATTGCTCAATCATAATTAAGTAGGGGGAGATTGTTGATCATAACTCCTCTCAGTGATTTGAATATAATTCCTCTATATACATAGTGAAAATCTATTCATAAACTTAAGTTCAAATTCAGCGATAGCATACGCTGATTGTCATCAGCTATCGCTGAAAATTAGGAACCTCAAGTTTACCTCTGAAGATCTGAAGATCAACCATCACACCGAAAGAACATTCAGCGAAAGTCGAAGACCAAGCTGAAGAAAGAGATAATCAGCTAGTGATCTAAAGCGGTCCAGTGATAGCAAAGATTATCTAAACCAAAGTGTGAAGTCTTGTCAAGCCTCAGCGATACTATGAAAGTTCATCCTTGAAGTTTCAAGTTCAGCGATCAAGTGAAGCTTCTCAAACAAGATTAATGTTGATCTTATCCTCGATGCACAAAAGTCAAACCTTATACTATGTTTGAAAAGGACGTACGAATTGTCTCTTATGTCCCCATCATATACGATATGGTACTGTTTACACGCGGCCAAAAGCATGGTTGCTTTTAAACAAAGGACAAGCTTCCTATGAAAGCTTGACACGTGGCATATACCTTTTGTCTTGCATTAAATGCAAACGGGTATAAATAAGATGAAGATATCTTCTTCATCTTCATGCATACTACTCTCTATTTCTCAAATCTCTATCTCTTCTCTTTCTTACTTCCTTGTACATCAAACTGTGTGATTTCTTAGTTACAACAGAATAGGTTGAAATACTTGTTCTGATTCCGCTTGTAACTGTAAAAAATTTTATTCAATATAAACTAATTTAAAAACCAAAATATCTGTGTGTTTGTATTTAACCCCCCCCCCCCTTCTACAAACTGTTTCTATATCCTTGAACTTTTGTAGACTCCTTTGGGACCAACAAGTGGTATTAGAGCAGTGTTTCCTGCTTATCTTTAAAATATTTGTTCACAAAACTATTTAAAATGACTAATACTAATACAAACTACACTGATCATGGATCTTTAGCTAAACCTCCAAGGTTTAGCCGTGATAACTTTCCATTATGGAAGGAAAGAATGACTATTGTAACACCTTAGGCAGATCCCATATCAGCCGTGGACAGGAGTGATGCTGGGTTCATAAGTAAACCTTGGCCTTCCTAAACACAACGCGTTTTGGGGCCACACGCAAGGCAGGTTCTTGGAACTCTGTGGTTAAGCGTGCTTGGGTGGGAGTAGTACCAGGATGGGTGACCCCCTGGGAAGTCCTCGCCAGGTCGCCAGAAACAAATCCGTGCAGCTTAGGCCAAAGCGAACAATATTGTGTCGTGGTAAGGCGGGGTGTTACAAGTGGTATCAGAGCCACTCCTGTGCCATTCGGGATATGGGGCAAACCTCATCGAGGACGATGAGTCCCTAAGGGGGGGTGTTTGTAACACCTTAGGCAGATCACATATCAGCCGTGGACAGGAGTGATGCTGGGTTCATAAGTAAACCTTGGCCTTCCTAAACACAACGCGTTTTGGGGCCACACGCAAGGCAGGTTCTTGGAACTCTGTGGTTAAGCGTGCTTGGGTGGGAGTAGTACCAGGATGGGTGACCCCCTGGGAAGTCCTCGCCAGGTCGCCAGAAACAAATCCGTGCGGCTTAGGCCAAAGCGGACAATATTGTGTCGTGGTAAGGCGGGGTGTTACAAGTTAAGTCCTGTGAATAACCCAACTTCAAGAAATCACCACAAAGTTCATTGTTAGAAGGATTAGCATCATATGTGTCTTGTATTTCCTTTTGGAAGATGAAAAATGCTTTGAAGATCTTCAGCCACAACAGAGAATCTATAACCATGAACAAAAGATGAAATATCATTTGCCTCTTCATCAATTTCAGTATAATACCACCATTGTTGTTGATAATCAGTTAAACTTGAAAATGTCTGGTAAGCAATGCTCTGAAAGGATTTTTCTTGAAAATTTCAATGAGAATTTGTTGCTCATTGGTAAACTCATCAGACTGTAAATTCATAGCATAGTTGTTCTTCTTGATAACCTTGTATTTGCCTCTAGGAAGGGTTTGTTTAGAAAGATCAGGGCCATATCTAGTATTATGAGAACTTTCTGCCCTGGATTGATATTCAGAAAGAAGTTCAATAGGTTGAATTTGGTTTCCCCAATTGCGATGTTAGGGTTAGGGTTAGAGTTAGGGTTTGAAGATCCGGCAATATCCATAGCATTTGTGGTTGTGTCTTCAAGCATAGGATCACTGTCTAAAGGTACTTCAAGTGATCTGATCTTGACATTTTTGGTAACAATCTTGAATGAACTAGTACTTGTGGAATCATCATTCTGACTAAAATTTGATTTAGCAGATACAATCGGTTGATCAACATTGGATTGCGACATAGTTATGAAATTTGGAAATTCTGAGAAATTTGGAAGTTCAAACAAAGCTGAGAAAATATTTCGGAGGGAAATTTCACTGTAAAATGAAGAAGATGACGAGTCCATGTTTTTATGTCGTGGATGATAGGAGTAGGACACCTGGCAGAAAAGTAGGCAAAAAGTAATGACGCTTAGAGGATTAATTTTGATTAATGAACCGTTTTAGGACGTGCTTACTTAATCACCAATGAAAATAGAAGACATAGACCACGCGTGAAAATCATCTATCTTCTTAGAAAGCGTTCAGAAGTTACTTGAAATGGTTCAGAAGTTCTAATAAACAATTCAAAACTTCTGAAATAGCCTCAGAATATGATCAAAAATCATTTAAAACTACATATTTCTGAATTCTTAAAACTGATGAAGATTCAGAAATAGTTTGAACAAAAGAAAGTGAGTATCAAGAAAAGTTTGTCCATACTTTTAATGATCATTCTTTCATAAATAATTCAAAACTGAAATATTACTTTCAGAAATGAAAAGATTTGAGAAAGATTTTTTTTTTCAGAAATGAGTATGAAAACACTGAAAATTCATACTTCTGAATTAATGAAAATCTGTACATCTAAGATTGCCTCTCCAAAGTAATGATAGACCTGCTAACACTTAAAGAAAATGCTAAATGTATTTATCAAAAACCCCTCCTTGAAACAAGAATGAAGAAAATATAAATACATAATCAAGTTTTGGAATAATATCAAAGTCTGAAACAAAACCACCTACTCTGTTCTTGGGCGAATATCATCAATCGCGGATTCGCATGATCAAGTTTTGGAATAATATTGACGAGGCGTTGATGCAATCAATAAGAAATGGTCCTCTTGAGGTTTATGTGGAAATCGCTGTTGTTCCTCGAACTGAAACAACTCCAGAAATTCCTGCCACTCGAATTAGGAAAAATCCAGGAATGTATATTAACGCAGATAGGAACAAGCTAAGATTGACAATTCAACATGGTTGACAGTTTAACCTCTACGAAAGCAATGTGGGATGAGGTTGAAGCTAAGATGCAGGGGAGCACCAAAACTTCAGATATAAGGAAGGAAAGGCTATTACTAAGACATATCACAGGTTCAATAATATTTTGAACGATCTGAGAAGAAATGGTGTTCAGAAATCAAATTCAGAAATAAATAACAAATTTCTAAATAACCTTGGCAGTGAGTGGTCAAGTTTTTCTGATAACATGGTCACTAGAAATCTGTCAAAGAAATCAATCCATGATGTTTATGGAATTTTGTTCCAACAAGAGGACGAAATAAGAATCAAATGATAATATTGTGGCATTGATAAGTAAAAAAGATAAATAGTCATTTTTGATGAACATAATGAACAAAATATGTGATATTCCAGAAGCCAATCTTTGTGATGGAAATGAGTCACATGAAGAACTAAAGAGAATTTTAGAAGGTATAGCCTTCATCACAAGGCAGTTTCAGCAAAAGTACAATCAGAAGCACAAGAATAAACCAAAGACTAAAGAGGGTTCAAATAAAGTTTTTGGTCAAGATGATGTTTAAAAAGATACTTCTGAAACAACAAGATGCTTTAATTGTGGAAAACCAGGCCATTTTGGTAGACAATGCAAAATGCCTAAAGTAAAAAATGTTGGGTATTATGATAAGAAACTGGCAATTGCAAAGAAAATGGAAACAAATCCTGCCCTTGTCGCAAAGTATGAAGAAGACTGGCTTAACTGGAGTGATGATGAAGCTGATGAACAAGTTGCACATTATGCTGCAAATTGCTATGTGTGTCAGATGACTCCTGAGGATACTCAAACTCATGATTCTGAGGTTCAAACTTCTTCTTCTGAACTTAATTCTGAAACAAATCCATCAAATACTGAAACTTCTGAAAATGACATGCAAGAACAAATTCTGAACATGACTTTAGAATTTGAAAATCTCAGAAATAGTATAAAAGGAGAAAGATTATTAGTCAATCAATTTAGAACTAAAAGTCAAATTTAAATGCTGAGGAAACACTTGAAAAGGTTTCTAAAGAAAACTTTGAATTAAAAGAAAAGGTGGATAACATGCAAAAGGATATTGAAAATGAAAGATCTGAGAAAGAAGTTCTGAGTGTTAAAATGAACTTTCTGAATCAAGAAACACTTGAGTTATACAAAAAAATCAAAGAATTAGAAGATCTAAACTTTAAAAGAGGTCAAACTGAACAAACTTTGAATATTTTAACAAGTCAGACTCAAAACTCAAAGTTTTACAACATAAAAGCAGGTTTAGGATACACCATTAAAATTATATGACATTTCAAATATGAATATTTTTAATGAAAAAAGTAAAGGAATTAATAATAAATTTGTTGATTATTCATTGCCTCAAAGAATATCTTTTGAAAAAGCCGAAGTTTTATTCACTAATGAAAAATCTCTTTAACTCAAAAGTCTTTATGAAATCTGATGAATCTGAAAAACATTTCTGAGCATTTTTCTGAAAATAATATTGGTATTTCAAAAAAAAATTGAATCAGTTTCTGAAGAAAATATTGAAATTACAAAAAGTTCTTCTGAACAAAATTCTTCTAAAATCAACACTGATCACATCTCAGAATATATTTCAGAAATCAAGTTGGAAAATAATTCTGAAGAAATTTATGAAGAATTATCAGATATTGAATCTTTACATGATAAGGATGAATCTTCAAGAATTGTATTTGATAATTCTGAAGATGATTCAGAAGAAAATTTTATACCATCATCCAATTCAAAAAGCAACAATAAAATTTCAAATCTAAACAGTTTTGCTTCAGAAATGAATTAAAACAAATTTTCAGATCTAATGAATGCTTCAGATTGTTGGTCCCAAAGGAGTCTACAAGAGTTCAAAGATATAGAAACAGTTTCTAGAAGGGGGTTGAATACAAACACGCAGATATGTGGTGGCAGACACGCTAGCTACCAGTGATGTAGGAACAAATGGTCCATTCTCTATATAGTAGGGGATCTTAGGATCTGACCTTTCTAGGAATATAGTTGTCACACCCTGCTAAAGCGGAAACACGAGGCGTGATAGCTCAAGATTTCATAACAATAGGATAAAAACAACACCAACCATCCATTCAAGTACATAATAGTTTAAGTTCAAAATTTACATCGTATCAACTCAAAAGTTCTAACAAAATAAAGTAAACCAAGTGTTTCAACTAAACAGTTTCAAATATAATCATGATTGATGTTGACGCGCCCACATAACAAACGTTTCGGTTAATCTTTTCTTACTCCTGAAAAGCATGATAAAAACAAGGTCAACTACAAAGAGTTGGTGAGTTCACAGGTTTTCATATGCACAAAACAGTTTTTATGCAGTTTACAATTATTGTGGAACGAACGTTCACATCAAGTATAAATAGTGAAATTTATGAGCATTTAATTAATCCTTGTATTGAGCAACGTGTCAAGGCATAATGTACTCTAGTTCATAGCAAGTATCGAGCCACCACTAAACCATTCGACCACACAAAAATATCTTTTTATAATTCTACCTTAACGGTGGGACTAAAACCCCACATATGTAGAACCTTCGTTTTTATAGGTATAGTGCACCCCTACCTGTAGTTTCTAGGTGGGATTGCTATCCACACCCCTACTTTTTCGGTTTTTAGGTGGGATTGTCCGTCCAAATAGCCCTATCCACAAATACCCTCGGCTCCTCACTTGAGTTAATAGTAGTGTACAAACTTTTATGTTACATTTTACTCAAATACAAACTACTAGTGTACATGCCTTAGTGCTCATATCAACAATTTCACATTCTTTTACGTAAATAAATCAAGATTCAACATTAAACATGCTTTTCACCCCAAAACATATAAAACATTAAAAGAGGGGCTGTGAATACTCACCTTTGTGCAAAGCTCTGCTAATAAAAAAAACAACACGATCCGGTCCCCACTCGACGTCCTAATGTTTCCCTAACCAAGAGAATATACTCAAAACCGTCACTTGTAGGTCTAATACTACTTATATAGGTGAATAAATCTTAAGTCCATAAGTGTCTATATATGTCCAATTATACATAATGCCCATATGTTTGATAATATCGCAATTTATACTGAAAGAAACCTTATAATTCATCATATGATCAACATTTATAAAAATCAATTAAGTCCAGAATTTCACTTCTGGACAGAAACCAATTGTCTTAAAAATGGTTAGTTTTCAAGGGCTTCCAAAATGACTTAGTTTCCCATATTTTTATATGTGATAAATCACTGAGTTAAGGTCATTTGGACCAAATTTCATGCTCTAAAAAGATGTAAAAAGGATTCAAATACTTTACACAAAACTATGTGACACAGCAGATATGGCAGATTACGCACTGTTAGTAAAACAACCATTTGAGGAGTTCTACAAAATGTTTTTGAGAAATTCCAGTTGGATTTGAAAGATAACTCATAGAGGAAACTTTTGAGATAAAAATCACTCAATTTGGATGAGTTATGAAGGAGATAGGACACATCTATCATTGATTGACAGATTGCACATCCAACTTAAATAAGTTGGTTAATACCTCAAAACTTCATATTTTTGAATGAAACCAGATTCATATGAATCCTAACTCATAAAAGAAAACTATAGAAGAAGAATCATGCATTTTGGTTAAATAATAAAAGAGATATCAACACACAAAGTTGAGTTTAGCTGCTGATGGTTTCACAGATTGCACACCTAAAGTGTTTTAGGTGTTTGGAGGTCAAAACTCCATATTTTCATGTGATTCCACTTGCATGCAGAAGATAAATCATGTATTTAACTCTCAAAGGAAGAATCATCCTTTTTCATTGAGTTTTGAAAGAGATATGACCATTAGAACATGCATGTACAAATCTGTCATTTGTTGACAGTTTGCACACTCATTTTGTTTCAATTAGTTGGAGCCTCAAATCACCATATTTTTGAATGAAATTAGTGGCATATGAAAGGTAACACATTATATTAACTTCCAGAAGAAGAATCAAGTGATTTGGAAGAATATTCAAAGAGTTATGGTCGTTCAAAGTAGGGTTTACCTACTGTTGAACTTCCAGATGCACATGCATCTTGTTATGAGCATTTGGGGGGTCAAAACTCAATGTTTTTGAGTGAGACCATTTGGATTAGAACCCCAACTCACTAAATAAACTTGTAGAAAGAAGATTCATGATATTTGAACATAAAAATTGTAAGAAATTGACGATTTACACACATTCATGAATCTGCCAGAACCAAAATCACCATTTTGTTCAAGAACACCTAAAATCATGATTTTTCCTCTATTTTCTTGAGTTTTATTTGTGTAGATCATAGATTATCACCATTTTATAAACATTTTACATGTTTTGGTGTAAAATCTCTCCACAAACTCAGAATTTTTGGATATTAGAAGAAAGTAACTTAGAAATGCAAGAAAAGTGGGGTTTTCACCCAAAATTTGCAAGAAAATGAAGAACATGAAGTTTTGTACTTACTTGGATGATTGTGTGTTGAATATCTTCAATGTTCTTGCACTAAGATGAGTTTTTGATGAAAGAAATGGCTGGAGTTTTTGGAGAGAAAGAGAGGAAGAAGAGAGAAGTGTTTATGGCTCTTTAGTTCTAGAGAGAGAGAGATTTGAATTTTGAATGATGCAAATGAGGGGAAATACAAAAAAAA
The DNA here is from genome assembly GCA_036898165.1 of Silybum marianum. NCBI lineage: Eukaryota > Viridiplantae > Streptophyta > Magnoliopsida > Asterales > Asteraceae > Silybum > Silybum marianum. The sequence continues at coordinate 34,136,560 of CM072529.1, forward strand.
TAAGTTTTATATGTGGATTAGAGGGGGGGGGGCGGCCATGGTGATGGGCCCCACCCAAAACCCAAAAATTTTCCTTTAAAACTCTATTTTAAGCCCAAAAATGTGAGATTTGAAGTCCAATTTCTCAATTTTGGCCTTTTTCTCAACTTTGTTAGCCCATTTTGGTTAGTTTCTAATAAAAATACTAAAACTATATATTTTATATAAATTGGGTATAAATTAGAGCATTTGGCACTGTATTGGACATTTCAGACAGTTACGGGTCGGAACCGGACATTTTAAGCGACTACCGGAAATGCTAGGGATTTTTCGGCCATTCTAAACCAACTAACTCCTATTCTTATAATTAAACTATATAAACACTAAGAAACTTAATAGAAGCTAACCTGAAAGCTCGAATTTTGACAGTTGTCACAGCCTTCTCCTGTTAAAGAAATTTCATCCCGAAGCACTTTATCGCTTACTTGGAACTCTAACGATTTCCTGCGATTATCAGCATAACTTTTTTTTTGGCGATCCCGTGCTGCTTTCTGTCCTTCTTGAATTGTCTTGATCTTGTCTGTGGTTTCTTGTACAATGTCTGCTCTTGTAAGTTGTCTATCACCAACTTCCAACCAACTAAGTGGAGGTCTGCATTTGCGTCCATAAAGTACTTCATATGGAGCGCATTGGATACTGGTATGATAGCTATTGTTGTAGGTGAATTCAATTGACGGTAAATGATCATCCTAGTTACCTCCAAATTCTATCACACAGGCATGCAATATATCTTCTAAGGTTTGAATAGTCCTCTCCGTTTGCCCGTCCGTTTGAGGATGATAAGATGTGCTCAAATCCAACCTTGTGTTCAACGCTTTTTGTACTGCCTGCTAAAACTGTGAGGTAAAGTGGCTATCTTTATCTGAGATAATAGAAATGGGTACTCCATGACGCATAACGATCTTATTGATGTATAGTTGCATACGTCTTTCCATTTTAAAGTCTTCTCGCATAGTCAGGAAGTTTACTGATTTCGTGAGTCGATCCACAATAACCCAAATCGAATCGTGACCCTTCTTAGTTCTTGGCAACTTGGTCACAAAATCCATTGAGATACGCTCCCACTTCCATTATGGGATCTCCGGTTGTTGCGAGAACACCGTATGGCTTTTGATGTTCGGCCTTGACTCTCGCGCAGTCGGACATTTACTTACATACAAGGCCACGTCCTTCTTCATTCCTGGCCACCAATAATATTCCTTCAGCTCTTTGTACATCTTATCGACTCCTGGATGAATCGAATACCTAGACTGATGAGCATCGTTCAAAATCGCCGTTCGTAGATGGTCGACTTTTGGTACCCAAACTTTATTCTTGAAGTAATGTACTCCATCTGACCGTATCTCGAATTCTTTCTCCAAGTGGTGCAAGGTCTCATGCTTCAAATTTTCTTCTTTTAAAGCTTCTTTTTATGCTTCAAGAATTTGGGTCTTTAGACACCTCGTCTCCGGATCATCATTCCCATAGCACGTGCTCTTGTCGGTTTTACCCTTTCCTTTTGACTTAAAACGTCGGCTACTACATTAGCCTTGCCTGGATGGTACTTTATTTCACAATCGTAGTCACCAAGTAGCTCAACCCATCTTCTTTGCCTCATATTGAGCATTTTCTGGTCAAGAATATGTTGAAGGCTCTTGTGCTCAGTGAAAATAGTGCACTTAGTACCGTAGAGATAATGTCTCCAGATCTTGAGTGCGAACACCACTGCTCCTAACTCCAAATCATGAGTAGTATAATTCTTCTCGTGAATCTTCAGTTGTCTTGATGCGTATGTGATAACTTTTTCCTTTTGCATCAGTACGCATCCCATCCCTTGATGTGAAGCATCACAATAGACTACAAAATTATCTACTCCCTCTGGCAAAGGCAAGATCGGTGCGTTGCATAGCTTGTGTTTGAGTGTTTGAAAGGCTTCTTCTTGTTTCTCTCCCCAAATAAACATTTTATCTTTTTGTGTTAGAGTTGTTAGTGGTTGCGCGATCTTAGAGAAATTCTCGATAAATCACCGGTAATAACCTGCCAATCCCAGAAATTGGCGGATTTCTGTTGGTGTCTTTGGGGCTTCCCATTTCTTAATGGCTTCAATCTTAGCTGGATCAACTTGAATTCCTTTTTCATTCATCACGTGGCCAAGAAAGTGTACCTCACGAATCCATAATTCACATTTAGAGAATTTCGCGTACAACCTTTCGTTTCTAAGCAATTCCAATATCAACTTCAAATGTTGCTCATGCTCCTTTTTGTCTCGAGAATAAATGAGTATATCATCTATAAACACAATCACAAACTTGTCGAGATACGGTCGACATACTCTATTCATCAAATCCATGAAAACTGCTGGTGCGTTTGTTAGACCAAATGGCATGACTAGGAACTCGTAGTGACCGTATCGAGTCCTAAAGGCCGTCTTGGGGATATCTTCTTCTCGCACTCTCATTTGATGATATCCAGATCTAAGATCGATCTTCGAGAAGTACGTTACACCTTGAAGTTGGTCAAACAGATCATCAATCCGGGGAAGGGGGTATCGGTTCTTAATTGTCAACTTGTTGAGTTCCCTATAATCGATACACATTCGAAAAGATCCATATTTCTTCTTACCAAATAAAATTGGGGCTCCCCAAGGTGAAGAGCTAGGTCTGATAAATCCTTTGTCGAGTAATTCTTGAAGTTGTTCCGACAGCTCTTGCATCTCTGATGGTGCTAATCGATATGGTGCTTTCGCGACTGGCGCGGCTCCAGGAATTAATTCTATGTGAAACTCCACTTGTCTTGGTGGGGGTACTCCAGGCAATTCGTCTGGGAATACTTCGGGAAAATACTGAACTACAGGAATATCTTGAACGCGTTTTTCTTCAACTTTCTTATCCTTAACGTGAGCTAGAAAGGAAATATTGTCCTTTCTCAAATGCTTTCGCATTTTCATACACGTCACTATTTTAATACCCTTTCTTGGATTCTCTCCGTATACTTCGAGCATTCCTCCTTCGGGTAGTGGAATTCGAACGATCTTCTTGGAACAACATATTTTAGCTCCAATCTCGAACACTCGACCTCTTGCCTGACCTCCTTGATTTCCTTGATTGGCTGGTCGTACTTGATTAGTGTTCGGTCTTTGACTCCACCTTGGACATGCGTTCCGGAAGTGATCAGGACTTCCACACTCAAAACATGTCCGTTTTCCTATATTCTTACAATCCTTGGCGAAATGACCTCCTCTATTGCATTTCTGACAAATAATACATCTTCCAACATGCGGTTTGTTGTACTTATCGAACTTAGGGTATGTTCTCTTTCTCTACGGGTTGAGTCTGAATCCGATAGTTCCCTATCATCTTTAGATTTTTACCCATTCTTCCTCCAGATTGCCTTCTTGTGGGTTCCTTCATCTTTCTCTTACCTTGAGCTTTGTGTTTTGAAAACATTCCCGAACGATTAACATTGTTGGTGAGTCTGGTTGCTGAATTCACTGCTTCTTGAAGGGTTTTCGGATTTTCTGAAGTAACATCTCCGCGTATTTCAGGAGAAAAACCCCAGAAATACCGGTCGGCTGGGTTTTCCTCAAGCGTAACCAGATGTGGTACTTTCTTTGCTAGTTCATGAAACGTGCAGTGTAAGAGTCTTTGTAATTTCCTATCATTTCATGATTCCATAGCTACGCTTCCAATTTCTGGATTTCGCTCCTCGGACAATATTCTTCTTTCAGCATTCTCTTCAAATCTTCCTATGTAAGACTGTTGGCTTCTTCCGGACCACGTGTTTGTGCTTGGGTGTTCCACTAAGTCAATGTTCGTCCTTGTAGCAGAGAAGCGGCAAACTCCACTTTGTTCCCTTCAGTATTCTTGCTGATATGGAGTACAGACTACATGCCCTCCATCCAAGATAGTAGTCCGACAGCTCCTTCTGTTCCATGGAATTCTTTAGCATTGCAGGTCCTAAAAGCCTTATTTGTGCATTCCCTATCTCGAGTTGATCCAGACCCTCGGTTGTTTCCTAGAGTAGCGTTCAGACTCGCTGCCATTTGACTAACGATATTTGGAAGTGCTGCCATGAGTTGTTCAGATACAAGTCGTGCGATTTCGGGATCTTCTCTCCTAGGAGGCATAGTTCTAAAGCACAATCTCAAATTGTGATTTGGTCATATTACTATTACTATTTTCGCGCCGAATCTACCTAACTGAGTTATGCATAACAAATAACATGCGTCTAATTCTAAGATCTAATCATTTATTCTTAACAACATACAGAGTACTCGATAGGGAAGGATGAGTGAGACATATCGAACTATGATAGTAGAAAATTTAATTACTAAAGGTACTTTAGTAAATAAAAATTCATAAATATGTTTATGCAAACTCACACTTATGACCATGCTTTACATATTTGAGTAAGAAGTTTTCGGATCTATGCTGACTTTTAGTTTAACTAATCCAAGTCTCTTCTTATTCATACCATATTTAGACATAGGTGATCAGGTTTTGCCTAATTATGATATGTTAGAACGATGCCTATTCTAGTTATACTAGTAGTGGGCTTTTAAAATTTTAAATTTATCTAAGAAAAAAAAAAAATTTGAAAATTTTGGTTATAGTATTTGGTTTTATGGAAAAACCGGTGTTCTCTATAACCTATGGCTCTGATACCAAGTCTGTCACACCCCGCTAAAGCGGAAACACGAGGCGTGATAGCTCAAGATTTCATAACAATAGGATAAAAACAACACCAACCATCCATTCAAGTACATAATAGTTTAAGTTCAAAATTTACATCGTATCAACTCAAAAGTTCTAACAAAATAAAGTAAACCAAGTGTTTCAACTAAACAGTTTCAAATATAATCATGATTGATGTTAACGCGCCCACATAACAAACGTTTCGGTTAATCTTTTCTTACTCCTGAAAAGCATGATAAAAACAAGGTCACCTACAAAGAGTTGGTGAGTTCACAGGTTTTCATATGCACAAAACAGTTTTTATGCAGTTTTCAATTCTTGTGGAACGAACGTTCACATCAAGTATAAATAGTGAAATTTATGAGCATTTAATTAATCCTTGTATTGAGAAACGTGTCAAGGCATAATGTACTCTAGTTCATAGCAAGTATCGAGCCACCACTAAACCTTTCGACCACACAAAAATATCTTTTTATAATTCTACCTTAGCGGTGGGACTAAAACCCCACATATGTAGAACCTTCGTTTTTATAGGTATAGTGCACCCCTACCTGTAGTTTCTAGGTGGGATTGCTATCCACACCCCTACTTTGTCGGTTTTTAGGTGGGATTTTCCGTCCAAATAGCGCTATCCACAAATACCCTCGGCTCCTCACTTGAGTTAAGAGTAGTGTACAAACTTTTATGTTACATTTTACTCAAATACAAACTACTAGTGTACATGCCTTAGTGCTCATATCAACAATTTCACATTCTTTTACGTAAATAAATCAAGATTCAACATTAAACATGCTTTTCACCCCAAAACATATAAAACATTAAAAGAGGGACTGTGAATACTCACTTTTGTGCAAAGCTCCGCTAATAAAAAAAACAACACGATCCGGTCCCCGCTCGACGTCCTAATGTTTCCCTAACCAGGAGAATATACTCAAAACCGTCACTTGTAGGTCTAATACTACTTATATACGTGAATAAATCTTAAGTCCATATGTGTCTATATATGTCCAATTATACATAATGCCCATATGTTTGATAATATCGCAATTTATACCGAAAGAAACCTTATAATTCATCATATGATCAACATTTATAAAAATCAATTAAGTCCAGAATTTCACTTCTGGACAGAAACCAATTGTCTTAAAAATGGTTAGTTTTCAAGGGCTTCCAAAATGACTTAGTTTCCCATCTTTTTATATGTGATAAATCACTGAGTTAAGGTCATTTGAACCAAATTTCATGCTCTAAAAAGATGTAAAAGGGTTCAAATACTTTACACAAAACTATGTTACACAGCAGATATGGCAGATTACGCACTGTTAGTAAAACAACCATTTGAGGAGTTCTACAAAATGTTTTTGAGAAATTCCAGTTGGATTTGAAATATAACTCATAGAGGAAACCTTTGAGATAAAAATCACTCAATTTGGATGAGTTATGAAGGAGATAGGTCACCTCAACGTTGCATGCACACATCTGTCATTGATTGACAGATTGCACATCCAACTTAAATAAGTTGGTTAATGCCTCAAAACTTCATATTTTTGAATGAAACCAGATTCATATGAATCCAAACTCATAAAAGAAAACTATAGTAGAAGAATCATGCATTTTGGTTAAATAATAAAAGAGATATCAACACACAAAGTTGAGTTTAGCTGCTGATGGTTTCACAGATTGCACACCTAAAGTGTTTTAGGTGTTTGGAGGTCAAAACTCCATATTTTCATGTGATTCCACTTGCATGCAGAAGATAAATCATGTATTTAACTCCCAAAGGAAGAATCATCCTTTTTCATTGAGTTTTGAAAGAGATATGACCATTAGAACATGCATGTACAAATCTGTCATTTGTTGACAGTTTGCACACTCATTTTGTTTCAATTAGTTGGAGCCTCAAATCACCATATTTTTGAATGAAATCAGTGGCATATGAAAGGTAACACATTAAATTAACTTCCAGAAGAAGAATCAAGTGATTTGGAAGAATATTGAAAGAGTTATGGTCGTTCAAAGTAGGGTTTATCTACTGTTGAACTTCCAGATGCACATGCATCTTGTTATGAGCATTTGGGGGGTCAAAACTCAATGTTTTTGAGTGAGACCACTTGAATTAGAACCCCAGCTCACTAAATAAACTTTTAGAAAGAAGATTCATGATATTTGAACATAAAAATTGTAAGAAATTGACGATTTACACACATGCATGAATCTGCCAGAACCAAAATCACCATTTTTGTTCAAGAACACCTAAAATCATGATTTTTCCTCTATTTTCTTGAGTTTTATTTGTGTAGATCATAGATTATCACCATTTTATAAACATTTTACATGTTTTGGTGTAAAATCTCTCCACAAACTCAGAATTTTTGGATATTAGAAGAAAGTAACTTAGAAATGCAAGAAAAGTGGGTTTTTCACCCAAAATTTGCAAGAAAATGAAGAACATGAAGTTTTGTACTTACTTGGATGATTGTGTGTTGAATATCTTCAATGTTCTTGAACTAAGATGAGTTTTTGATGAAAGAAATGGCTGGAGTTTTTGGAGAGAAAGAGAGGAAGAAGAGAGAAGTGTTTATGGCTCTTTAGTTCTAGAGAGAGAGAGAGATTTGAATTTTGAATGATGCAAATGAGGGGAAATACAAAAAAAAATAAGTTTTATATGTGGATTAGAGGGGGGGGGGCGGCCATGGTGATGGGCCCCACCCAAAACCCAAAAAATTTCCTTTAAAACTCTATTTTAAGCCCAAAAATGTGAGATTTGAAGTCCAATTTCTCAATTTTGGCCTTTTTCTTAACTTTGTTAGCCCATTTTGGTTAGTTTCTAATAAAAATACTAAAACTATATATTTTATATAAATTGGGTATAAATTAGAGCATTTGGCACTGTACTGGACATTTCAGACAGTTACGGGTCGGAACCGGATATTTTAAGCGACTACCGGAAATGCTAGGGATTTTTCGGCCATTCTAAACCAACTAACTCCTATTCTTATAATTAAACTATATAAACACTAATAAACTTAATAGAAGCTAACCTGAAAGCTCGAATTTTGACAGTTGTCACATAACTGCTCTTAGTTCATTCAGAGGAAAGTATCTACCCCCTATTTGGTACTCACTGTTCACTATTCTCAATACCTGCTTATCTGGGAAACATTCTAGTCTGGATCAGGCCTCTGCTAATCTAGGGATTATATTTCATGGTGTTGCCTACAACAACATGACTATGCTACCTTGATCTTTGAAGATTTGCAGAATGCCATTTCCAAGAAGCATACCTATCCTTATATTCCATATCAAAGATCTTCTGAAATCATCATCAAAGGAGCCATGAGGTCAGTTGAATCAATTCCCAGACTTGATAATGCCTTGTTTGTTTCTCTGTTTACAAATGGATAACTTAACGTCACCATCTGCCAAAGAATCCTTTCCAAAGGCATATTTTGGTAACCCCCGCAGCCACTCACCTATCTCTCAACAGAAGGGTGTTTCACTAACACACATGGGGCAAACAACTTATCTACCATTTGATTCTCCTATGGAGTGTGCAAATGTTGAAAAAGAAGGATATATGTCCCCCCTTCATAGAAATGTGCACATTGAGTTTGAGAGTCCCACTCTTTGTTGAGCCTAATGAACCACTGAATGTGGAATTCTTTCACACAACACACATATTTTAGATGTCACTAAGCAAAGTGTTAGTCGCATTGCCATAACAACCATAGATACTCCTAATTTAGGATATCAAGAATGGTTAGAAGTCCTGGTGGGGTAAACATTCCAAAAGCCCCATTCAATGAGTCTTTTGTGATTCTTGATGTTGTGACATCAACAGGCCAACCTACTTCTGTAGGAATGCAAACATGACCATCTGTCGATCCTGGTAATGTTACCTGGTCTTCTGAGTTTTCAAACTTTAAGCACTTGTGTACTTCTAAATTTAAAAAGATTCAAAAGCATCTCAAAGACTAGTCTGAATCTACATCTAAGAAATTGGAGGATAGGATGGCAAGTCAGGAGAAGAAGTTGAAGGAGAAGATTGAAACACTTAAACAAACTTCATCAAATGATTTCAGAGTCTTTCAAGAAATCATCCAGAAATCCTTTTCAGAAGTTGTTTCTTCTGTTTCCAAACTTACAACTTCTATGGTGTCTTCCTCAACACAACCAGATTTCTCTAAATTGGCAGCAAAAGATGATATTCAACAGGTTCTGAACAATTTAACTTTTGTTCAGAATACTAAAACTCTTCTGGATCAAAGATTTTCTGCTCTTGAATGTAGGCCTCAAGCAGCCACTTTAAAGAGAAAGCATGATGATCAGGATCCTGATGCATGAGGGGGAGAAGAGGAGAAAAGTGTTTGAATCTACCACAGAAGAGATGTTATTAATAAAGGCTTCAACTTCTGAACCCAATGTGTCCAAAGATCAAATTTCTGAAGAAAGTCAGCAAGGTAAAGAAACGTCTGAAGCTATAGAAGAAATTCTAGCTTCTGAACAAGTTGGTGTTCATTCTGAAGAAATTCATGTTGATTCGGAACAAGTTGGTGTGCATTCTGAAGAGTTTCCTGTTGGTTCTGAACAAAATATTGGTTCTAAAGATTTGGAGATTTCTGAAAAGGATGATGAGGGCTATGAAACGGAGAAATTATCATTAAATTCGGATGAGAATGCTGGAACAAATAGCACAAATGTCTTACCAGATTCTAATGAAGAGATGTTAAATGAATATCTAGCATTTGTAGATGTGATTGGAGAGCATGGTGATCTGTCTGATGTCATAGTGTTTGATGAAGAAGAAGAGGTGAATGAAGTAAGAAATATAGTCATATGGAGACCTCTAGTATTGAACAGAAGAGTTGACACAGAGTCTATGGTGATTTTATGGAGATTGATTAGTCAGTTCTTATGGCAATGTGTATTTCTGAGAAATTCAAGGAATCTGGAGTGTAGATTCTTGGATGAGAGACTAATAATTTTCAGAGATTTTGTGAATCAAACCGTTGAAAGCTTCTATATTATGACTGATTTAAGTCATATTTATGATATTGATTTCTCAGGTGAGACCTTGATAGAATACACTGGTTTCAGAGAAGTTGAATACAGAGAATGCATATATATTCCTTTGATTGATCTTCCTACTCTTGAAGAACCAATTGTAGATCAAGTGTATGTAAAGGAAACAATCTTTGATAAGATCAATGATGAAGAGACTATCTTTCCAGAAGATACTTACTTGTTTTTGTACAAAAGAAGTCTAATGAATGCAACTTTGGAGAGTTTCATAAGTGATGAGTGGGATGAAGATCATGTTTCTAAAGTGGGGAATTTTCTACAAGTACATGGAATTTAAGAGATGTATGATTCCACTTTAATCAAGCAATTCAGAAGTATTTCTAAAATAGTTGAAGATGACTTACACGTAGTAAGGTTTGGTGCTGAAAGAAGAGATGGTACACTGACTGAGTTTACTCTGTATGACATTTACATGTTAAGATTGCAAGATAAACTTTCACTTCTAAATTACTGTGTGAAGAGAAGTGAATCAGAACTTATGTCAGAAATCAGAAGGTTGTTGGGTATTTACATCAGAAATATTACTAAGCATGATTTCCAGCTTGCTTTGGAGAATAAGCTAGAAAAAGTAAAACTTTTGGAGCCCATTTGTATAGAGAGAGAAGATATTACAACAGTTTTTACCATTCCATAAATTGGATTTGTGTATAAAGCTGAAGGAATGAGTAAAAGAACTTTTGTTGTTTCTGACATTCCAAAGTACTCAACAGCACTCTGAATTGGTTGTAGGAGTACAGTGAATCATATATCAATCCTTCTGAAATAAGAAATGAGATAAAGTATCTGATTAAAGAAAGAATAAACTTCAGAGAGTTTATTAGAAAAAGCTATCTAGCTAGGCATACAAGAGTAAATATTATCAGAGAAGGAGATTATATTCTGAGTAATTCATATGACTTCCATATTCATACTAAAGAACAAAACATTGAGTATGAAGTTTTCAAGATGGTTCAGGAGATAAAAAGTTCAGAAGCTGGTTCTGCTGAACAGTTAATAGAAAGTTCTGAAAAGAAGAAAGGCAAAGAAAATGTTTCTGAAGTTGCTGAAGAAGTTTTACCAGCTTGTCAAATCTCTGAAGCTGAACAGTTACAAGTTCAAAGATTTGAAGAAAATGCTTATACTTTATTTCTTGAATATTTTCATCCTGAGATATTTATGGAATATGAAGAAAGGTTCAATTTTATTGATTGTTGGGTTTAGAAATCTCCTGGATGGAAACAGTGGTATACTGATATTATCATAAAGATAAGAATACCTGTGAATGAGACAAGGAAAGAAAGCCCTATTGTGAAAGTGATAACAGCAGCTGTGAAGTCAAGAAACAATTACAAATATGCTTATTTCACTGTGGAGAGGAAGAATGGTGAAATTTCTACATTCTCAGAAGCTGATTTGTAGAATGTTTATTTAAGATATTTACTCAGAGTTTACAAGAATCTCTATCCATTTCATGATTCAATTGCCAAATTCAGAAAGACATTTCCAGATATTAGAGAGGGGATTTACAGAGAATTTATTTGGGCTGCAAAAACAGATTTTCAAGTAGCTTATGTTCTTGATAAAGGAAAGGTGCATCTAAGTAAGCCAAATTTCAGCTTACCAAAAATTGAGAATCTAGAGAAAAGTACTCTTGTAGTTCATCCTCCAGGTTTTGTATCCAAGTATGAAACTCAATTGCTGTTTGTCAGATTTGAAGAAATAAATAAGTGCAGTAATGGAACTTTGCTATCCATAGATTGGTCAAGAAGCAAAAGAGACGACCAAAGAACTTGAATGATTCTGAATGGGAAGAATACAAAAAGCTTGCAAAAGAAATGCATAAAAGGATTAAGACATTATTAGAATACATAAATCTTATTCTAAATGATATCAGAAAAATCTTGAACTTTTGGAGTTATGATTTGAATTTTTTAAGCTAAGGGGGAGATTGAAAGAACCTAAAAGATAGCTTCAAAATACTTTGTGTTTTGAAGTCAGAAGAGCGAAGTTAAGAAGTCTGAAGACAAAAGACTTCCAAACCAATAGAAGTGAAAATAATGCTAAGGCATAACTTCTGAAGTGCATACGTCAGAATTTCTGAAGATTATTTTGTGTTTCTGAAGAAGTTCTGAAGAACTTCTGAAGATAGTTCTAAAGACTGTTTAGAAGTGGTTCTGAACTTGTCTATTATATTGTTGCTGTTACTTTAGCATTTCACTTTGTATATAAATAGAAGTTAGTTAGTCTTTTATAACTAATGTTCATAGATCTTTTGTACTGTAAAGATACATATGTGTAATCCTTTGCTAAGATCAATACTACATCCGGCTTCCTTGCTATAATTCTTGTTTCATATTATACTTTCTTTCTACATTGTTGATATTTGGGATCTAACACCGGTGCTCCCAATATTGAGTCTATAGAAAAAATTCACAAACGATACAATTTCACAAGTCAAATGATCAAAGTGATCAATATTCAGATAAGAATGTACAACATATTTCGGAAGGAAAACAAAGTTCCATAATATTAACAAACATAAAGGAAATTTGGAATCAACGTATTCGGATTAGGAAGCCTTATACAAATGGCTATCCCCGTGTCAAGTAAGTATGATATCCGTACCTGAATAGAGATCAATGAAATACCACGAGTTTGGAACGCCCTTAGAATCGATACCAATCACCCAAAGCCACTTTATGTAAAATAATACTCATAGATAATAACTGACATACATATATATATATATAGGTGAGGTTCAAACGAGAACACCTCCATTTTACGAGAACGCGAGAACACCCTTATCACATGTGATAATACACGAGAGGGTACTTGGTGGTGTGCGGATGATGTGCCTTGCTATTTAGGTCGCACCAAAGATCGTTTGTGTCTATGATTTAATATCACGTATGATGGTTTTGATTGATTATGGTGTAGCAACTTCTTGGCCAAAAGTCATCCGCATCTCTGATTTAGTATCACATGTGATTTTCTATAGTAAAAAGGGTGTTCACGCGTTCTCGTAAAATGAAGGTGTTCTCATTTGAACCCTTCCCTATATATATATATGTAAAATAGAACTTAGACCATTGTTCCTACCCCCTTCTTATATCTAGATTAGTCCTAGATAGATTTATGTTTGATTGGTATGAGATTCTCACAAGGTACAAGCTGAAAATACTCAGGGTACAAACAAAAACTGCAACTTATGTTACTGCACATTTCAGCTTCTATACGACTAATATTTTCATGTTTTAGACATACTTAAAGACAAAATTAGGCTTTAACTTATAAATGAAAGTAGTAGAATAATCTCTTAGGAAAACAACCGCACAAGAATCACCTTATTTGGATCAAGGATCAATTTACTATAGATTTTATAAAAATAGTATGCAATTCCCGAGTTGCATATCACCAGTTCTGGAAACTCAAGTTTTTGAGCTATTTAATCTCAGAATCAGCTCTTTATGTAAACTACAAAAATGTAGTATACACTTCAAGATTTCCAACGATATATTACACATCTAAATTGGACCAACGAATGATATTATACGAATTTGTTTATAACAGAACAGAAACTTTAAAACTACAAAGTCTCTCAAACATTTCATCAAAGCTCAAATCCGTTTTTAATGGACTCATTTCTTAATCCAAGATCTTATTAAAATATTCTAACCACAATTTAATCACTAAATATCCATAATCAACCATAAATAGGTTTTTTGTTAAAGAATTTCAATCAATCATATCCAAAACATAATATTTTCAAGAACCCTAAATTTAACCAATAATTAGAAAAACTTTAGACTAAAAGGGTTAAGAAGATTATACCTTGAGAAAGATAACTGAAATCAAAATAGTTCATGATTCCTCCTAATCTTTTCTTTTTCTTCATCATCGCGTCCCTCTAAGATCTCTCTAGAACACATACTTAGAAGAAGAAAAATGAAATGAAAGTGGAGAAGAGAGAATGACGGTTCCCATAAACCAAAGAGGATAAATCCTCTTTTATACTCCAACTTTTCTATTTGGCCCTTAAAGATTGATCACTTATCAAAATCAACTTTGAACTTTTACTTTTGTCAAAAGCATAAAAAAATTGGGTTATTATATTATATATTGAACAGTAAGCCGAAACAATAATTAACCAACAATCAAACTTGATTTGGTTAATTGAAATAGAAGAACAAATTCATATCACTTGAAATATATTTGTATTTCGCTCAGTAAGTTGAATAATTACAGTACGCATAAAATAAACTCACAGGTTCTCTCTAATACAATCGACCCTTACTCTCAAGCTCCCTTGAAGAATTGGACAAAAGATCATCCTTCAAACCAAATCATCGGAGATCCTTCTGATGGTGTAAAGACCCGATCTGCCACTGCTAATGAAGCATTCTTCGTAAATTTTCTTAGCATGGAAGAACCAAAAAGAGTTCATGAATCCCTCCAAGATCCTAGTTGGATAGATGCCATGTAGGAAGAACTTCTTCAATTTGAACGAAATAAGGTTTGGAAACTAAGTGGGTTTTCAGGAACAAGAAGGATGAAGATGGCATAGTGGTCAGAAACAAAGCCACATTGGTTGCAAAAGGATATTGTCAAGAAGAAGGGATTGATTACGTTAAAACCTTTGCTCCAGTTGCAAGACTAGAAGCAATTTGTTTGTTTCTGGCATTCTCTGCATACAAAGACTTCATAGTATATCAAATGGACGTCTAATCCACCTTTATGAATAGCAAGCTAAATGAAGAAGTGAATGCCTGGCAACCTCGTAGGTTTGAGAGTTCAGCTCATCCAGACTATTTTTTAGATAAAGCTCTATATGGGTTGAAACAAGCTCCACGTGCAAGGTATGACAGACTTTCAAAGTTTCTTACTAAACATCACAATGAAAAAGGTAAAATTGATACAACTCTGTTCATCAAAAGAAGCAAAGGTGAGTTAACTCTGGTTGAGATATATGTGGACGATATTATACTTGGTTCAACCAATCTAGAAGAGGTTGAAATCTTATCCAAGTTGATGACAAGTGAGTTTGAAATGAGCATGATGGGAGAATTAAATTTCTTTCTCGGGCTTCATTAAACAAACTACCTCTGACATTTTTATAAATCAAGCCAAGTATGTTTATGTTATTCTCAAAAACACAAACTTCACAACTCTACAACTATGAAAACACCAATCTCTACCAGCACAAAACTTGATTCTAATCCTTCTAGAAAATCAGTTGATGTCTAGAATTACAAAGGTATGATTGGATCTCTTCTGTATTTAACTGCTAGTAGACCAGATGTAATGTTCGCTCCATGTCTATGTGCTAGATATTAAGCTAATCCTAAGGAATCTCATTCGGCTGCTGTTAAGAGAATCGTTAGATGCCTAAAAGGAACTCAATTTTTGGGTCTCTGGTATCAAAAGGATTCTAGTTTTGATTTAATTGCATATACTGACTTTGATCATGCAGGATGTAAATTAGACAGAAAAAGTACTTCTGGAAGTTGTTAACTGCTTGGCAACAAGCTAGTTAGTTGGACATCCAAGAAGCAGAACTGTGTGTCCACCTCTAAAGAAGAAGCAGAATATGTTGCTGCTGCTAGTTGCTGTTCACAAGTCATCTGGATGAGAACTCAACTCAGATACTATGGTCTTCTATACGACAAAATTCCCATCCTATGTGATTCAGAAAGTGAAATTGCAATCACTGCCAATTCAGTCCATTTTTCAAAAACCAAGCACATTGATGTCAGGTATCATTTCATAAAGGAACACGTTGAGAAAGGTACAATCTAAATGTATTTTGTTTCGACTGATTACCAACTTGCTGACTTATTAACAAAAGCGCTAGATGAGAAAAGATTCTCCTTCTTAATCAGCAAGTTGGGCATGCTCAATATGCAATGAGAATGCAGATTTTCTCTATAAATAGAGCTTTTTTACTCTATTCATAAGCATGGCTTTACCGATCTTAAATCAAGTCACTTCTTTTGTACTCTCACATAACTCTTAATGGATGCAGAAGCTTCTGTATATACTATCGAAGCATCTGAACCTCAAAGACTATACAGAAGCTATACAGAAGCTTCTGGAATGTCTGTACAATACTTCTGGTTATATCTCTTTCTCAAAGACTATACAGAAGCTTCTGGAATGTCTATCTGATCCTCTGATTTGAAAAACTCTTAAACTTTCTTCTGGTCCCAAAATGTTTTCAAATGAACAGTTTGAATGATTTTTTTATTTTTTATGTAACCTTCTGAACTTTAAGGTTCAGAACCTTGATAAGCACATCCAGCGATGGAGTTTGCACACCATCCCTTCTGAAAAGGTCTTACACTTGTGTGTTTTTCCTTCATGCTTATCCGCGGGTGAGTCAACAAAGTGACTATCATGTCTCTTATTCCTATCCCTTCGGTGACGATTTTTTTTCCTGACACGTACACACGCGTCATCATTTAATGACCTGAAACACTAAATAGTTTGCCACCCGTGAACTCTCTGTGGCTCAAATACTGAACGGTTTCTATTCCACATCACTAGGCGATGCTACAGTACCCCAAACACTCGAGTACCACTCCACGTCTGATTATTTAAACTCGATTTACCCCATCCATTTTACTTTTTCACCATCCCTGCTAGTGAGATTTACTTGTGCTCCAAGCTTTACCAAATTTCAAACCTGCAACTATAATAACCCAAACACCCCAAATCTCACCATGGCTTCTCCAAATGTAAATGTTGAAAATGTGAACACTGATGCTCAACTCCAACCATCTACTACTGCTGAAAGTGCTACTATTGTTCATCTTCCCATTAAGCAAAATAATTTTCAAGTATCCCTTATAACTAGCAACTATGGCGCTGAGTTTGGAATTATTATCGAGTTTCTTAAAACCCACGCTCTACGCCCTGCTCTAGAAATAGTTGACACAACTGTACCTGTGCAATTTGTATAGGAATATTGGCAATCCTGTGAAGTGAGTACCGATGGCACAGAGATAACCGAAGATTTTGATGTACGAAACACGGACAATGCCTGCGAAGTTAAGATAACCAGAGACAAGATAGCCTCACTTTTTTTCCCTCCCTACTGTCCAAACACTTAAAATTGATGATTATGAACCAAATCCAACCACACTAATGTTCTTGTTGACTTCCTAAATTTCCTAGGGTACAACCAACCAATTTCTAGGGTTTCAAAATTCAAGTGACAATTTCTCCCAGCAATGTGGAATCTAATGGTCTCCATTCTGAACAAGGGACTCACATGCAAAAATGGATCAGTGAACCAAGCCAACACAAATATACTAACCATCATGTATGGAATGTCTTCAACCGAAATTTGGATTACGCTGAGTATCTATACAGGGAAATCAAAGCTTCTATCTACAACAAGGTGTCCCTCCAAGAGAAAGGAAAGCAACTTCACTCGCTAATGTTTCCCAGATTCCTTCCAATATACATTCGAGGAGCCATAACAAGATATAGTGTTCCATGTGAACCTCCGTTATGTAAGTTCAATGTAGTGAAGACTCATCGTCCAACCGTACACACTACTGGGTATCCAAAAGAAAGGCCACTCTCAAGGTACATGCTCTCTTCCATTCCTCGTACCTATCTCATCCTCAATATCTATAGAAACTCTACGCTGGTCTTAGCACAGAGACCAACTACCCAGAGTTTTTAGAATCCAAAATAGTAAGTGAGGGGGTCGAGTGAGCCAGAGTCTGAAAAGACATTGAGTGACAACATGAGTGCTTATGCCCATCTAGAGGGAATAAAAAATGTGAGTACAGAAGATGTCCAAAGAGACACAAATGAGTGCGTCCACCGAGTCCCCCAGAGCACCCACATCATCTAGGACTGGTGTTCAAGCACCTGGACCTATTGAAGAACGACGTAAGCTCAGTCCGATCCCTGAACCCAACCAAACCAATCCAGAAGCGCCTCTTCATGCTTCTGGATCTAGCACATCCGAAGAAACCGAATCTTCATCTTCTTCCTCTCAACAAGAAGAAGACTCAGACATAAGAGTTCAATCCCCTCAGAACTCGCGTCGTACCCAACACTCCGTGGAAGCATTTGTTGCCCACATTCATGATGGGAATGAGGTTGCTACGTCCATAGCAACTTTTGCCCAATTCGCCTATTTAATCTCGTCAGAGGGGTTAAGGCGTGTTTCTGCACAACGTATCTCTGTACTAGATATGCATCAAGGTACTCAGATCTACATTAACTCTTCGTCCTCTGATGACAGAGAACAAGTTAATGAGATTAGAACATACGAAGGGGATGCTCGTGAGAGCCCCCAAGGACAGGATGGAAGTCCTCCAGCACTCAACATCTAAATAGGTGCTAAAGGAGGCCCCTTAGAACGCGAGGGTGAAGCGGCTCCATGTGTTGGAGATATAGCGGTTACACCCCATCTTGAGTTTGTCACAAATGCTGTGTTCCAAGCTTTTGTTGCACAAACAAAGGGATCCTTGGATGATCTAAAAACCAAAATGGAAAACCACCAGCAACACATTTCAACAACTATCTGTAATGTTGATTTCGCGCTGATAGGAATTTCAATCACTCAGACCAACATTACAGATCAGCTCAAGGCCATCTAGAACACCATTCAAACCTCTGCTGATAGCAATACAACTTTGGCCAAGGATAACTTTCAGAAGCTTGAATCTGTTGTAAAGAGCAGTACAGAAGCAATTGCTAATCTCCCCTCTATCCCATCAACTTCTGGATTTTCAACAACAATTTCTGCAAATGACTTCAAAAAGTTTACAAAAGCAGAAGATGATTGCCCTTGTAGTACCCCCAACCGGCTCCAATCCTTCTGCACACTGGTTTCTAAGGCTGATCTTGCTAGGTTTCAAACTTCTTTTATCGACAAGTTCATAGAGATAAATGCCAAATTTGTGTCAAAGTCGAATGCAACAATCATAGGACTGTAATGCTAATCTGGATAAACCTATACCCTTTCATCTATGAATTAACGAGTCCCCTTTCAGTCAGAAGTTATTTTCCATTGAAACTATTCTGAAGGATACAAAGGATCTAGTTTAGTCAATCCAAAGCAGTCAGAAAAAGACGAATAATGCCAAAAAGGAGGTTTGTAGGCAAGCTGATTTGAAGAGAAGGGGGAAGGTACAAATAAACAAAAACTTGGTGATACTTTTGTACCAACTTCCTCTGCTACTCAATCTCAACCACAACAACCTCGGAAACAACAGCAACAACAACAACCTCCACAACAAAAGCAACATCACCAACAACAGAAAGTGGCTACCTCTACTCCTCCTCTAGTACCAAAATTTGTAAGGCCCGTCGCGACTGTAATCAAGGCAGGAACATACTTTGTTCCAGGAGATATATCCACAACAATCCCTATTTCATCTATTTCAAAACTAGAAGACTCCCAAATAGCCAAAGTTATTCAAGATCTGGAAAGTAGAAGAAGACCACCTATCCCAACCAGACCCACGACATCAAAGCCAATTCCTACTTTAATTAAGAAGCTTTCTCTTCAACTGGCTCAGGCTCCTTCTGTTAAGATAACATAATCTTTACTCGTTGAAGCATCAAAAGTTCCATCTGTTCAAGAATCAACAGCACCATCTGTCTCTGGAATCATTAAGACATTATCTGAAACAATCAAGAAAAAACCCATAGACCTAGAAAGAGCCAAAATGCTCGAGAGAGCAAGAAAGGCAAAACAAGAGAAACCTCCTGCCAGAGAGGTGATCTACAGACAGATATACGCTGAAAAGGATGAAGAGGTGCTCTTGCAGACACCAGATTTTGAGGCAGAGGCTAGCCCACAAATCAAGGCCGATTTTGCAAAAATCAAGGAATAGAGGAAATATGTTTACTCAACTTTGCTCTAAAGAAGGTAGTTAAGATGAAGGGAAAATTCTACGCTAACAAATAGATTATGTATATGGAGTACACTATTATAAGAGACGATGGCAAAAACTACACATTCAATGAAAACGATCTTTTGTCACTGAACCCAGTTGACCATTTACCTCTTGGGAGATATTTTAAGGAGCAACAAGGCAAAGGAACTTAGTACTTTGTAGACATCCGGAGGTTAAAGGGAACTATGGAAGCGTTTATGGAGTATCGGGCAAAGGTGGATTTTCAAACAGCCATGGAGCGAAACATAATTCACCTTATTGTCACAACTCCAAATGAGGAATTAGAACGTGTGAAAAATATGAGAGTTGGTACTATTGTGTATGAACCAGAGGTGGGCGTCGTTTTCAGAAGTCCATACAACAGAAGATTTTTCAGAATACGAGAAGGCTTCAAGTACTCATCGAAAATTCTTGAAGACATACATGGGCATATTGTATAGAGGATGGAAGATCCGAACTCAAAAGTCAGGAAGGCTGCTTGTGATATGGACTTACACATCAAAGGCATATTAAGCATTAGAGAACATACAATCACCTTCTTTAAAATCATCAGCGGTCATCCAGAAGCTCCTTTTTAAGCATTACTTGTAATTTCAACCTTTGTAATTTTACTTTCTGTAATGTAATGAACTTTTACCTTTGTCTTTTAAAATTACTTGAATTAGTTCTATTTTCATACTTAGGGGGAGATTGTTAGAATATAATTTTCTGTAAAAGTATGAACAGAACATCTCCAAAGACAAAGTGTTTCTTTCTCTAGAACATATTTCCAGAAGGTTGTCTACAATCAGAAGACTATTCTAGAAGACATACTTTCAATCCAGAAGACAAAGTTTTTTCTGGTTACTTATACAAGCATCTACACGTGACATATGACGTGGCATAACGGTGTAACAAACTCTAACAAAGTTTGTTATAGATTCCTCTTACGTGTTAGTGATAGGATAGCCCTTTGACTTTAATCTATGTAATAGTATAAATAGATAGAGCGGCCCTTGTATTAAGTGTCTATTGTATTAGAGAGAACTTGTGATATTATTTTGTGCATACTATAATTCTTCAACTTATTGAGTGAAATACAACTATCTTTCAAGTGATATGAATCTGTGCTTCTATTTCAATTAACCAATTCTAGTTTGATTGTTGGTTACTTATTGCTTCCACTTATTGTTCATTATATAAACTGTGATGAACATTTATTGAGTGATAATTGGGATCTGGGTTCCAACACCATCTTTATTAATTACAACAACCATAGGTGTAGGAATGTCATCATCATCATAAGTATAGGTAGCATTCATTAACTCTAAAAATTTGTCTTAAGACATATTTTGAACAAAATCATTTAATTTTGAGATCTTTTCAGAGTTAACTTCATTCTTTAAATATGTTGAATCTTGAGTATTCACAATTTCTTCAAATTCATCATCAGATTTGTCAAAACAAATGCCTAAGTATCCACATACTTCAGACTCATCTTCTGAAAATTCTTTAGAATTGTCTTTAGAATTAGCTTTCAAAGAATTTTCAATATCTTTTTCTTCTGAAAGTTCTCCGGGTATCTGTTCAGAACTTTCCTCAGAAACTGCTTCAGAAATTTCTTTAGAAGTATGTTCAGAAATTTCTTTAGAAGTATGTTCATAAATTTCTGAAGACATAGTTACTGATTGATTTGAAGGTTCTGAAACTTGTGAAATTGTTATAACATTTGATACTTCAGAAAAACCAGATTTTTCATTTATAAACAAAGTCTTAGAGTTGACTAACCTCTTTTCTAAAGGGATTCTTTCAAGCAATATATTATCAACAGGTTTTGGTATAACTCCTTTTATTCCATCATCAAAAACTGGCATTTTTGAAAGATTATATAAATTTGAAGGTACACTTTTCAAAATTTGATTTTCATTATAGCCAAGACCTGCTTTTACATTATAAAATTTTGAACTTTGTGCTTGACTTGCTAAAAGATTTAAGGTTTGCTCAGTCAGACCCCTTCTGAAATTTAGATCTTCTAACTCCTTAACCTCTTTATACAATTTAATTCTTTCTTAGTTTAAAAAATCCATTTTAATTGTTAATACCTCTTTTTCAGATTTTTCATTGTCTATACACTTAGTCAGAATATTTACTTTTGCATGTAAAACAGATTTTTCCTCAGAAAGTTTGTCAAGTGGTTCTTCTGCATTCATGCAATTTATTTTGTAAATTTGACTTTCCTCTCTAAATTTGTTGACCAAAATTCTTTCACCTTTTATCCTTTTACTTAGATCCTCAAAATTAGAGTTCATTTGTAGAATTTGATCTTGTAAATTAAGTTCAGAGGAAGATTCACAAGAAGATTGTACCTCAGAATCGTGATCATGATAAAACTCAGGGTGCTCTTGGCACATATAGCACTTTGCTGCATAGTGAGCCACCTCTTCATCATATTCATCATCAGACCATGTTAACCAATCCTCTTCATATCTAGTGAACAGAGCAGGATTATTTTCTTTCTTCTTTGAAAGAGCTGCTTTCTTCTCACGGTAAACAGTTTTCTTGACCTTTGGCATTTTGCAGTGTCTTGCAAAATGACAAGATTTACCATAGTTAAAACATCTTGTTGGTTCAGTTTCATCTTTCTTTACTTCCTTTTGAACAATAATCTCTGACACATTAGCAGCAGGTTTTACATTTTCTCCCTTTTTATACTTATTATTTTATTTCTGATTGAATTGTTTTGTCAGAAATGCAATTCCCTCTGCCATCTTCTTCATTTCTTCATCAAATTCATTTCCAGACAGATTTTTGGTTACTGGTAAGTCATCAACTTTGGAAGGAGAAGTAGTAGCTCTTTGATTGTTGATTGTGTTAGTAAGAAGAGCTAAGGAGTCACTTGCCTTTTTCTTTTCATTCTTTCTAGTCTTGATCTTATCTTCTTGTTGATGTAAGACACCATATATCTCATGAATTGTCTTTCTAGACAAGTTCCTAGTTACCATTGTGTCAGTGAAGCACTCCCATTTAGACCCTAAGTTCTTCAAGAATTTGTTATTAATTTCATAATCCAGTCTCCGAACCCCAGTCCTCCTCAGATCATTGAGTATGTTGTTGAATCTGTTGTAAGTTTCAGTTAGAGATTCACTTTCCTTTGCTTTACATCCTTCATATGTGCCAGTGCATATGTTTAGCTTTTGTTCCCGTAATTTAGCACTTCCCTGCATTTGGGCTTCAACTTCATCCCACATTACCTTAGATGATCCAAGACTATCAACCCTATTGAATATTTTCATTAGGTAGGGTCATAGTTAGTAGAGTTAGTGCATGACGATTAATCTTTAATTGAGCTTTCTCAGCATTGTTATATATATTTGATCATTTCTTGATTCTTGTTGCAGGAATCTTTGGAGTTGTATCAGTAGCAGGAACAACTTGAATTTCCACATAAACCTCTAGTGCTCCATTTGTAATGGATTTCATCGACTCTTCATCTATATTGTCCAAAAACTGAATCATTATGATCTGCAATTGATGATACTGACCTATGAACAGTGTTGGTGGTTTAGTTTCGGATCCAATTGACACATATACCTTCAACATTCTGTTGATTTGATCGTAAAATTCAACTGTAACCGTTGAAAGAGGAAGATCTGATCAATCAAGAAATGATTGATCGAAAAAATTTCAAGAATTATATCCGATATGACAGAATCTGATTAAAAATCAAGAAATTAGGTCAAGAACTGTTGAACGGCTCTGATACCAATTGATATTTTCCGTAGAACAGAATATCTAATATGAATTAAAGATAACAAGATACGTAGCAAAGAAGCCAACTATTGTATTGATATTCACAAGATTACAGTATGCACAAGTGTGGAAAGTACAAGTATATGTCTCTAAAAATGTAACTCTAAATACAATAACTGACTCTGTATTTATACATGTATAGAAATTTTAAACTGACAGCTTGGTACATGACAGTCCAATGACCTCTATACACGTGTAAGTTGTATTTATCTTGACTGCTCTAGTTCAGTAGATCTAAACTATGCATCTTCAGAAGGTTATCTCTTTTGAAGCAATCTTCAGGAACTTAACAATGGCTTTATTATTGAAGTTTGAAGTGAAGTCCACAAGTTTTTGTAGAAGTTTTTCACCTAGGGCAACCATCTCTGATTGTCTAATGTAATCATCTGGTACAGAGGGACCATGAAGTATTATGTTCTAAATCATCTCTTTCATCTCATCCTTGAATTATTGAATCTCTGCAAGAGGAATAGAAGATTGTGGTTATGGTTGCGAGATATGCTCAAAGATGAACTTTTCGATCTTCTGAATGGCTAGTTCAGAGGAGCTCGCTCTTTTCTCCATAGACGCAAAAGTTGAAGTCAGTGTATCCGTTAAAATCTTGGAGTTATCGAGTTTGCAAGATTTGAAAAAATCTCAGCCTGAATGCCAGATATGAAATCTCGAATTTCTCTCATATCCGATGAAGAGTTTGAGGTCTCTGCATTGGACCTTGTATTTTTGGACTCGTGCAGCGAGTCCTTTATAGAGGCACCAAGAGTTTGGAACTCATCTCTTGGTACATGTTCAGGAGGGGAACCTATGATTTAACACTTGGGCCAGAGTGAAGTGTTGTTCCTTCACCGCCTTCTTTCGAGCCTGCATTGAGATTGAGCTTGGAAGGACTTCGATCTAATGCTTATATCTCTGGGTCAGACTCAGAGTGTACTACAAATCTTATGTTGGCATTGTAACACCTTGAGATCCGGAGTCATGAAGGCGTGACAAGTCAAGTGAACCCTGTAGGCTATAGAGATCCATAGAATTATGTGCCCTAAGATGTCGATTTGGTTGACGCGTTGGAAGTTGTTAATCCCACTAAGATCAAGTAACAAGTAATCTAAACAATCAATAACAACAATTAAGTTCAAATCATGTATATTGATTAAGAATTTCTCTCTACAATCATTTTCTCTCTCTAACTTATCTCTCTATAATATTACAAATGAGCTCTCTACTTTATCTCCCACTAATACAATAGTATTTATACTCTTGACTAATTACAAAGTCAAACTACATAACAATCTAACATTAAGCTCCATAATTTGACTCACTTGATATGAAAATGTTGACTTTTACATAATATGTTGACTATGTTGACTTTTATTTCAGGTTTTGACCTCTTCATTCTTTTATCATCTCTTTATTCTCGGTGATCTCGGATACAAAATAATTTTAGACCTAACAATCTCCCCCTTTGTATTCGAGATCACAAAACAACAACCATCAAAGATTTTTAAACCTTTGTCTTCATTAAACTTTGACTTTAACAATCTCCTCCAAATCATAAGTATTTGACGAACTCTCCTTTATGAAGACGGTCAGAAGTTGTCATCTTTTGAACAACAAAGATCTGGTAAATAAGAATCTTCCCTTTTCAATAAACAAACTCAGATCAGAATCTTCACCACAAACTCCTCTTCAGTATTCAGAATTCTCCTTTGAGTAGTCAATAGTCAACAAATCTTCAAACAAATCTTTTTTCAGTCAACAAATCAGTTTTAGACAATAAGGCTTGAAGGTTTAACACTACATGTACTAAGCTCAACACCTATATGCCATGAAAGAATCCATCTCTATGAACAAACTTCTTCCGATATCTTCATCAGAAATGTCATCAAGAAATTTCAACAGTTAAGCTCCAAAATCTTCATCACATCTACAATCTTTAAATCCAATGACTTTTCAACCTTAAATTTATAAGATTTAGATTCAACGTTTTTTCTGCATTAACTGATTCAACAGATTATACCAGTTAAACAATCAACTTTTCAGCAACGAATGAATTTGAATTCTTTTACCACCCCCCCCCCCTACACATATGAACATTTGAAACCTTTGTTAGCTCTGATTGCTCCCCGTCAACATCAACATTAAATTCTTTTACCCCCCTACGCATGTGACTTCGTGATCAGCTCTTTGCATGTGACTTCATGTATTTGTATGTATCTTTGATATATAATTTCTTCCCCTCATGATGATTAGGAGAATTCTGAACATCATGACTGATCAAAGGCTAAAATATTGTAGCTATATAAACACAACTGTTAGCTCCTCCTCATAAGTGTATCTCCTTCAGAACAACTTGCTCCGTCTTAAAAATAGATCTCGTCTGAATAAACTGCTTCGGTAGAACAAATGGGTAATCGAGTAACATAGAAGCACATTTAGCAACTATGAGCATTACAATCGAAATTAGATTCAATCGAGTGGCCTATTTTCAGAGCTAGCAATGATGAATCTCTGATAGAACTTCCAGTTATCACTAAAGTAAAGTTATAAACCTAAGGTCTCAAACTGTTTTGGCCATACCACGAAGATATGCATTGGAATCACGAAGACTCGTGCAATGTGTAGAAATGATCAAGCATTATATGCTACTTTTAAGCTCAAAATGTGTTAGATCCCAAACTAGCAACAACTGAATTAAATCCATATAGAGTTAGAGATGAAGAAGCATGAAGATCAATTACAATGATAATCTCAAGTCATTTGATTTAATTGCAATGGAGAAAATCGGAGAACTTGTAGGTGCCCATTACAAGTGAAAAGCCCAAGCCCCCTAAAAAGCCAAATACAATTCTTTATAAAACATTCATAAAATTAGGGGCTAATTTTATCTAAAAATCTCCCTATAATGTTTTATAAAGAAAGCATCATCAAATAAACTTCCCCTTGCTTTCTTTATAAGCTCTTATGTGCCACTCCTCAAGTCTTCAAGGTGTTACAAACTCCCCCTAAAATGTTGGCTCATAATCTTGAAAAACCGAGACATTTTACACATTCTGTCCAGCTTTCATGACTCAAATTTATCGTTGTTTTTGACCATCAAGGAGGCTGATTGGGAGAAAACAAAAACCATGCACATTGAACTCCAGCCTCTTAGCTTATCAACAAGCTTTGATTCAACCATTTTGGATGAAAATTGAGTGAGTTGTGCGAGTTTTCACTCAACTGCATAAAACGGTCGTCAAACAAAAAATTTGACTCTTCAAACCTCGTTGAGTTGCGTTCAGCCCCGAGATATAGACATGAAAATCATAGGAGATAGTATCATGAAATATGTCACACATGTATCTTGAATCCATGAAGAACGAACATGCGAACTCCGTTCTGAATTCTGAAGGAGTATGAGTGAAAATCAATGCTTTCGGTCCAACATCAGCCAGCAGACTTTGACAGTGAATAAGACATATTAGCTCAAGGAATTTGAGAAAACTCAAAACTTCAAAGTCGTGCATCAGTGCTTAGTCCTTCCGACCCAACTGGATTCATGTAATTTGAAGCTTCGAGTAAAAAGATGTGCGCGTGTTTCTGAAAAAGCGCAATGCTGTCAGATAACGGAAAGAAAATCGGGCTACGGGCTTCTGTTTGATGAGAGCTCTGTTTCACACAACCAGAGCCTCTGGCTCACCTATATAGAGCTTTGTATGAAATTCATTTCTGGTCCGTCTTGGTTGTCTCTGGTCTTTCTCTTGTTCCCCCTCTGGTCTATTTTGAAACACGAATCAGCATAGAAGGTTTATGTCCAACAATGTTGCACTGACTTCTACAATGATTCTGGTCATGGTATATCTAGAATTTTGAAAAACTCAAAACATGAACATTGTATATCAGTGTGTTGGCTTTCTAAAGAATCTGGATTCACTTTCTTTGGAGTTGTAAAGCATGAGATATGATCGTTTTAGTACAATCGCGCAGATCTATCCAACAGCTTATAGTTCAACGTGTGAGCTTCTGGTTGAGTGAGTCTTCTAGACTAAGGCAAGTAATATTCCAGAAGCTATGGTCCTTAATTCCATAAGCTTTGGTCCTTTAGTTTAGAAGCTCTGGTTCTTTAGTCCATAATCTCTGGTTCTTCTATCAAGAAGCACATCTAACTCGATGCGTAACATTTTTGCTTCAGCACACTACCCTTAACTTCAACGATACTTCTTGCCCTTCTACAGATCGAATCACTGAAAAGTCAAGACATGAAAGTTGTAGATCCGTCGGTTTTCTATCCAGGGTCGCTCATAAACATTTTAACAAACACCTTGTGTGCATAAACAATTTTTAACAAATTGGCTTTGAATTTTCTTCCTCTTAAACCAAATCTGGATTACAGATTATTTGTTAATCTCTGATTATTTGTTAATCAAACCCATATAAAAGAAAAGAGAGTTTTTTCTTGGGTGACAGAAAGGTCAAATCAAAGATCAACAACCTTACTACCAAGATGCATAAATGCAAAGGACAAAAGCACACAACAAGGTAGGATCATAGATCAATCACGTACTTAGTGCTAAGATGTTAGCCCAATAAATACCCGGGGAGTAAAGATGCACACATCTATCATACAAATTTGATTAGAAGCAATCAAAATGAAATTAGTTCTTCAAATAGGCATTTCATCAAACACGTAGAGTGCAAAATCAAAGTGTGTGAAGAATCAATATTATTTTCTATCAAATATCACCCAAATCTCATCCAAATGAAAGATGGGATACCAAGTAAGATCAAAGACAGAAAATGAATGACCGAAAATGATATTTGAGTTTAGGCTCATTTAATTGAATCAATCTAATCACCAAAAATTCAATTATTGCAAAAAATGACCGAATTGATGAAAAGTTTCATGATATGGCTCGGATACCAAATGTTAGTTCCCAAGCTAGCAACAAGTGAATTAAATTCATATAAAGTTAGAGATGAGAAAGCACGAAGAACAATTATAATGATAATCTCAATTCATAAGATTTAATTGCAATGGTGGGAATTGAAGAACTTGTAGAACAAGAAATTTACATGACACTCATTAAAGCTCACTACGTATGTGTGTGTAAATTCTCCAAACTCAAATGACAAAGGAGGCCAAGATACCATATATATATATATATATATAGGTTCCTATTAGAAGTGAAAAGCCCAAGCCCAGAACTCCCTAAAAAGCCCAAAATACAATTCTATATAAAACATTCATAAAAATAGGGGCTAATTTTATCTAACAAAATGTGAAAATACATTCCACAAACTCAATGTGTATGATTGAAGTGTGAAGGCGGAAAAACTTTCCTTCTTTTTCAATATTCAAGTCTTTCAAATAAAGACTGAATAGATTATATGCTGCTTGCCCGTGAAAAATTGGAACATCTGTTCATTTAGTAATGTGATTGCCCAGCTTAGAAATGGTTGGTGGAGAGTTCTATTATTCTTTTAACTATGTTCTCACACCCTCTATCTTTTCAATTATCCTCATTTCTAACCAAACTCTCATTTCCATTTTACCTCTCAGCACAATTAGATTACTCAATCGTATGAGTTATCTCCCCCACTTTGTTATCTAATACCCCTCACTCCTCAATCACTCAAGGATTACTTCTTGGGTAGGGCTACCGGTTTTGGTAGTCCATAGAAGTTCAGTTAACCTTACACATTGAACCCATGAAAATATTTTGATAATATGATATAAAGATATATGTGGATCCCAGATAATCAAGTACACATGAACAGATTAAACATATAACGAAGAACACGGTGAATACGAGAGAACGTATGTCATATATCTCACTTGTTGTAATCGAGTTACATGGTTATCGCACATAATATATTGTCGATTACAATGGGGTATTCTCTCTCTATGTCTATCAAATTCTAAAAATAACCCTAAACCTCTATTTATATTGCTAGAAATACGGAATAAGGAGACTATTGAATAAGACATTATACACGTGCCTTTTCTTTACAATGAGATACATTCCTTATTTTGTCATAATTAAAATCGTTTCCTACTGTGGTTATGGAGGGATTATCGATGATCCTCAAAAGATTTATTGAAGAGGCGAATGAATTCTCATATCATCGTGGATGTGAGGTCAGTCAACTTACACATTTGTGTTTTGCTGATGACTTATTTGTTTTTACAATGGGTGATGTTCAATCTGTTGAAGTTATAAAGAAAGCTCTTGAAATTTTCAAAGAGAGATCTGGGCTTTCCCTGAGCTTGGAAAAAGTGAAGTCTTCTTTGGAAATGTTGAAGAGGATACTAAAAGAGCAATCCTTAGTTGCTTACCATTTAAACCAGGAGTCTTTCCTATCAGATACTTGGGAGTGCCATTATCCTCAGTGAGGCTCAAAGTGAACGATTTTGATAACCTTGTTGTTAAAGTTAAAAACCAACTGCATAATTGGAAGAATAAATTCCTTTCATATGGTGGTCGAAGGCAACTGATAATCTCGATTTTACAATCGATGCAAACATATTGGATGGTAGTCTTCTTATTCCTTCCACTACTAGTCACGCGATTGAATTACTTTGTCGGAACTTCTTATGGGCGCAAGGGAATAAAGCTAATGGTAAATGTCGGATAGGTTGGGAAATAGGGAAATGGTGTGTAAACCTACTAAATGTGGTGGACTTGGAATCAAAAGATTGGCATTATGGAACCGATGTCTCCTTCTAAAACATGTGTGGGACATATTAACTAAAAGAAGTTCTTTATGGGTTGATTGGATTCATACCAATTACATTCATGATAAGAATTTTTGGGTGATCCAAAACAGAAATAGATGGTCATGGCTCATACGAAATATTCTTGATCTAAGACCACAACGTCACCGGTACTTTATCTCTCATGTGGGAAACAAAATTTGTACAAATGCATGGGAGGACATATAGAGTACGAATGGACCACTAGGCCAACATGTGTCATACCGATTCATTCATAACAACGGTTTTGACACTAAGACCACGGTCAAGGATGTTATGGACCGATTTGGGAACGGATGGCCGGATGAATGGACTCAAAGATATCCGCAGCTTATGAATGATGTAATTCCTAACCCTAGTGAAACAAACGATCGCATTTTATGTTTGGCGCCACATCAGATCCGACAAGAATTCTTCGTTCAACTAGCATGGAAGTCTTTGGAGGAGTCGGGACCAATTGTTCATTGGAATAAAGTGGTATAGAATAAGGCATTTATTCCAAAACATCCTTTATATATGTGAATGGCTTCCATATACGGTTACCAACCAAAGATCGCATTAAGCAGTGGAAGAATGTGCCACCATAATTGAAATTTGTCTTCTAAAAGGTGACAATAGAGACCCACAATCATCTATTTTTTTAGTGTAGCTTTTCAAAGGCTATATGGGACATCATAAAAAACGAAGTGGAGATTAATACTTTCCTGGATAATTGGGATTTGCTCTTAACCTATTGGATAGCTGGTAATTGGAGAGTGTGGTCGACCATACAAAAGGTAGCTATTTTGGCTATGGTTTACCATATTTGGATCGAAAGAAAGAGGTGATACTTTGACAACCATAATATAATTGAAGAGCACCTTGTGTAGGAGATAAAAAAAAGTCTTGTTGAGAATTGCTTGGAAGAGAGGAAGGAATTTGGTGACCCGCGATGTGACGACCTAGTGCTTTGGACCGTGCGTGGATTATGATGGTTGTGGTGGTGTTTTGGCGTTCTTACGGCTCCTTTGTTGGTATCTTTTATTGGCTCAATTTTCTTTGTTTGTTTTGGATTTTAGTTACATGTTTTTGTTGCCCAAGCTTGGGTGTTGTCCGCCTTATGGTGTTGGTTGTAAGTAACTTTGCTTTTATTTTGCTTTATAAAATTGCCTGGAGGTTATCCTCCTTTCAATAAATCGTTTCCTAAAAATCTCCCCCTTTGTGGCAAAATGAGCTCTTCACCTGATCTCGAACATCCCTTCAAATCTGCGCAGTGTCTGTCTGTATATCAAGCGTTTGTCGATGATATCCATTGCATCAATTATCTATTGGCGTTGATCCGGTTTGAGCTTGATTGATACTTTTCGGTCTGAACTAATTTTAGCAGATAATCTCATTCGAACACCTTTCAGAGTTCCATCACAGTAAGCAACAATTTTGTTGAAGTGCATGAACCGTTTGGTGCCGGTTTGATTGAGATAGACAATCCCATGAGTTGGCTTGGTTAGGATTGTAAGAACTTTAAGCTTGTCTAAGCCGGGAGTGTCTTGATTAGGCTTTGTGATGTAGATCTTTTTCTGTTTGCTCTCGAGGCCTCTTTAGAAATCATGCAGATAACTGAATCTTATCTCCTTTTGAACGAATCTGACGAGGGCCTTAAAACGCTCTGTTCGTCTCGTGATTTTCTTCTTTTGTCTCTAAGAATATACAGAAATTCCAAATCATTAATCTCTAGGTTTGGAAAATTTGCTTCAGAGAAGAAATATTCTTTCGTATCTTCGCGTATAACTCTGAATGTCGCAAACTTTACATGGTTGAGATGATCATAACTGATTTCTTTGATGATCACGATCTGTTTCTTTGAATTCACCTCATCCCTTGGTCTTACAACAGCTTTCAGCATAAAGACATTATCGAGCAGTTCTCGAGATGACATTTCCGTAACACGGTGAATGTGAGCCAAGTCTTCAGTAGTTGTCTTTTCGGGAAAGAGTTTCTGCTTGGTTAGATAGGGAACACAAATCTGATGTTTTTCCCATTTGGGATTTTGGTTTGCGATGATATTTTCCCATCTGGCTTGATGACGCAACAGATATTTTGCTGTGGGTACGATAGAGCCATTTTAATGTTGGATGTTCTTACAGTCTTCATCACCGAGAACCGGAGCATATGGATCTCTAAACCAGTCTCGTACTTTGTGTTGCATGATCTGTACATTCAGTTGAATAGGCTCATCGGTATGTGGGTCAACAACTCTTGAGATGTTCTCGAAATTGAACTCTGGCATTGATGTTTGTTGTCGGGATGGAGCTGAAGAAGTACCGGCTGTTTGTTGCACCGGAATTGTCGTCGTTATGGTCATGGTGGTCGTCGCGGTTCGTGATTTGGATGTACAGCTGCGCTTCTCCCCCTCAGGGCTATTAGGATCATCCTGATCGTCCTAACATCGCGAGGCCATTTGGTTGAATTTTGGGGTTTGCAGCTATGACGGATTTCTTCACAAAGAGAGCTGATAGCATTGAGAATATTGGTTTTGGAGTTGTGGAGCTGGTTTTGCATATCATCGATCTTTTTCTTGACATCAGGTTTAAAGTAGTAAAACTCGTGGCGGGTGACTGTAGGAATCTGAAGGTTGCGACGGAGAAGACCGGTAAGATCATCTTCAGGTTGGCCCGTTGCTTCTACTTCGTAAGGAGCTGGGAGTAGAGCATTGACATAAGCTCGTTAGTGTTGAATTGAGATGGCGGTGGAGGAGTTGGAGATGTTGGAGGGGTTGGTGGAGAGCACTGGCTACCACATGCAGTTAAAGGTCGGACACGAGATGAATCAACCAAATTTTCTGCAAGGGATTTGCCTATAAGCAGTCTACAAATCTCGTCGACATGTGATTGGAGAAACGCCTGAGCATTTTGGGAGTGATAGTGAACATCGATGGAACAGAACTAGATTGGGTAAGACCAGGGTCACGTAGATCACCTGTTGTCACACAGTTGATTCAACTGTGGGATCTACGGTTAGTGTTGGCATTGGGATAGCGTTGTTCGGATGACTCGTTTAGGAATAACAAATTCATGGGGCGGTTGGAGTAACTCTAAGATACTTTATCAAACCTGCTCCCATTTCTGGTCAAGAAATAAAGTCATAGGCCAGATAAAGTCAATTTAATTTTGTTTTGTTTTATTAATGCTAATGCTTTCCTGATTTGTTTTATTATGGTAAATGTATTTATCAAGAATTCGAGGAAACCTTTGCATGCCTCCGTTACCTTTTGGGAGGCCTACGCCCCATAAGCTGTTCGCAAGGGCCAATTTGATCCTCTTCCCCAGGGATCCCCGATCCTCATGAAGCATCAATTTACGACATCACTATGGAAGTTCCAACCGTGCCACGAAGGCTATCGGTAGATGTGATGTCCTGTGTCCTAGTAGGTGGTGGCTCTAGACTCGATGTGCTGACAAATGAAGTCGAAGACTGCAGCTATCGTCTTCTATGCTCAATAAGGGCTTGTCCCGAATGGATATCCGCTAGAAAATTTGCTAAGGCTGCTAGCATTTTTGAAACCTGCATCGTTTAAGAGATGTCAGAGTGGTCGGGTAAGGAGTGCAATTGTGTTGCTGGGTCCATGGCGTCTTGTTCAACATCGGCACCCAACAGTTTAGTGTCGATAGATGATGTGGCTACCCGACTAGTATCGGTTTGGATACGCTCATTCTCATTCATGATTTGCATCCCTTCGCTCTCACTCACAAAAACATTTTCGACTAGATCTGCCTCCTCTCTCTTTATGTATCCATGTGAAGGCTCAAGTTGGGGTTCAGAATGGGTAACAGAATTCAGTTCAGTGCTCTCGGATGATGAGTCGGGGATTGATGGTTGGCGGCCAATATGATCAAGGGCAGAGGCTTAAGTGGATCGGCGTTGTCATCAGGGTCCGGGTGTTTCTTCAGACGAGTCATGTAAGTCAAGATCAGTAGTGCCTTCGATTTCGGAATCTGATGAGGAGACAGTAGTTTGGCGGGAGGTATGGCGGCGGACGAGAACTTTAAGACGTGGAATTTCAGCCGTGGGTTGAAACGTAACGACAACCAGGATCTCTGAGGTGGTTGGAATAGGGGTGGTGGTTTCGGCTATGGTTGGGATCAGCTGATCAGATGCACCGCCCACTTCTATTCCCCTCACTTCATTTTCCCGCTCAACTCCCTGTTCAGGACCCCCAACATCCTGGACCTGCTCATCTATGTTTCTAGGACCCTCACCCATCTCTAGATTATCCTCATGGGGCGGCTCTTGGGGAGGCCCTTCTAGAGCTGGAGGGGCCAGTAAGCCGTTCTCTTCCCTATAGGCTAGTAGGGCTTTTGGTATGGGCATTTGGTATGCAAAACGTGTCGTTGGTATTTTAAGGAAGTGTTGAACATAGTAAGGGCCAAGAGGTGTACTGTCACGGCGAGGGATGTCCCATTAGGAAGCCATCATGCTTCGGATGATAAGTTGTAAGAAGCTTTGGAAGGGCACAAATTTTCAAGCGCGACCATGGCGTTTGTCCATCACTACCTCTACTAAGTCTGTCCAGATCAGCATGGCGTAATCATAATGGCGGTTGAAGGCAATGTCGTGGAAAATATGGAGGACAGAGACGTTGGCGCGATCGACGCTTGTGTGTTTGTAAGTCAAACATCGGTTAATTAGGGAAACGAGGGTATACCAAATCGGCGGGAGGTGCGTTCTTTTGAACTGGTTGATGGCGGTGAGTTGGCCGTTATACCCAAGTGCTAGGAAGTCATGGCACATTTCTTCTTCAGTAGCAAACTCGTCAAAGACGGGAAGGTGTCAGACGAGTGGAGTACTCGTCTATTTTGGCAGTAAAATGGTACTCTCCTTCAATCGGATGGTATTCGAGGGTATGCCAGAATTGTTGTAGATAGAACCCCTGAAAGAACCTAAAAGACAGCTTCAAAATACTCTGTGTTCTGAAGTCAGAAGAGCAAAGTTCTTAATTCAGAAGAGCAAACTTCAGAAGTCTGAAGACAGAAGACATCCAAACCAATAGAAGTGAAGATAATGCTAAGGCATACTTCAGAAGTTCTGAAGATTACTTTGTGTTTCTGAAGAACTTCTGAAGACCTTCTAAAGACCTTCTAAAGACCTTCTAAAGATAGTTCTGAAGACTATTAAGAAGTGGTTCTGAACTTGTCTGTTATGTTGTTGCTGTTACTTTAGCATTTCACTTTGTGTATAAATAGAAGTTAGTTAGTCTTTTGTAACTAACGTTGATTCAACAGGGTTGATAGTTTTACCTCTGCGAAAGCAATGTGGGATGAGGTTGAGGCTCAGATGCAGGGGAGCACCAAAGCTCAAGCTCAGAGATTGAACATATGTTTTGGTATATATGAAAACTTCAGATATAAGGAAGGAGAGGCTATTACTGAGACATACCACATGTTCAACAATATTCTAAACGATATGAAAAGAAATGGTGTTTAGAAATCAAATTCTGAAATAAATAACAAGTTTTTGAATAACCTTGGAAGTGAGTGGTCCACTTTTTCTGATAACATGGTCACTAGAAATCTGGCAAAGAAATCAATCCATGATGTTTATGGAATTTTGTTCCAACAGAGGACAAAATAAGAGTTAGACCATTATGAATTGGAGAAATCAAATGATCATACTGTGGCATTGATAAGTAAAAATATAAATAGTTCATTATCAATGAACACAATGAACAAAATCTGTGATATTCCAGAAGCCAATCTCTGTGATGGAAATGAGTCGGATAAAGAACTAAAGAGAATTTCTGAAGGTATAGCCTTCATGACAAGGCAGTTTCAGCAAAGGTACAATCAGAAGTACAAGAATAAACCAAACACTGAAGAGGGTTCAAAGAAAGTTTTTGGTCAAGATGTTGTTCAAAAAGATACTTCTAAACCAACAAGATGCTTTAATTGTGGAAAACCAGACCATTTTGCTAGACAGTGCAAAATGCCTAAAGTCAAAACTGTTGGGTACTATGATAAGAAACTGGCAATTGCAAAGAAAATGGAAACAAATCCTGCCCTTGTAACAAAATATGAAGGATACTGGCTTAACTTGAGTGATGATGAAGCTGATGAATAAATTGCACACTATGCAGCAAATTGCTATATGTGTCAGATGACTCTAGAGGATACTCATACTCATGATTATGAGGAACAAACTTCTTCTGAACTTAATTCTGAAACAAATTCATCAAACATTGAAACTTCTAAAAATAACATGCAAGAACAAATTCTGAACATGACTTTAGAATTTGAAAATCTTATAAATAGAATAAAAGGAGAAAGATTATTAGTCAATCAATTTAGAACTGAAAGTCAAATTTACAAATTAAATTGTCAAAATGTTGAAGAAACATTTGAAAAGGTTTCTAAAGAAAAGTCTGAATTAAAGGAAAATAGGGATAAGATGCAAAAGGATATTGTAAATGAAAGATCTGAGAAAGAAGTTCTGAATATTAAAATGAACTTTCTGAATCAAGAAAGACTAGAGTTATACAGAAAGATCAAGAAATTAGAAGATCTGAACTTTAAAAGAGATCAAACTGAACAAACTTTGAATATTTTAACAAGTCAGGCTCAAAACTCAAAGTTTTACAACATAAAAGCAGGTTTAGGATACACTGAAAGTCTAATTCTGAAAAAAGGCACTATCAAAATTATATGACATTTCAAATATGAATATTTTTAATGAAAAGAGTAAAGGGATTATTAGTAAACATGTTGATTATTCATTGCCTGAAAGAATACCTTTTGTAAAAACAGAAGTTTTATTTACTAATGAAAAATTTCTTAACTCAAATGACTCTATCAAATCTGATGAATCTGAAAATATTTCTGAATATTTTTCTGAAAACAATATTGGTATCTCAAAAATTTCTAAATCAGTTTCTGAAGAAAATATTGAAGTTACAAATAGTTCTTCTGAACAAAACTCTTCTAAAATCAATACTGATCACATCTAAGAAGATATTTCTGAAATCAAGTTGGAAAATAATTCTGAAAAAATTTATGAAGAATTTTTAGATATTGAATCTTTACATGATAAGGATGATCCTTCAAGAATTGTATTTGATGACTCTGAAGAAAATTTTATACCATTACCCAATTCAGAATGCAAAAATAAAAATTCAAAACTAAACAGTTTTGCTTCATAAATGACTCAAAACAAATTTTCAGACCTAATGAATGCTTCAGATTTTGAAAATGATGATTCTTCAAATGATATCAGTTTTACTTTTGAAAATTTAAAATCTTTAAATTCTGAAATTAATTAAAAAGATTGGAATTCTTCTTCAAAAGGAAAATCATCAATATCCTCTTCAGATTTCTTTACTAGAGTTAAATCTTTTGAAAAAGGACAATCTTCAATTCCTAAATCTGAATCTATTAACTCAAAAGTTGAAAAAGAGTTAACAAAAGTTCTTCTTATACTAATCCACATTTCTTATCTTTTTCAGAGTTATCCTCTCTAGTTTGGAAGAAAAAGGGAGACCACCTATCAAAGAAAGACAAGTTAGAGAGTAATCCTGTTTTTCAAAAATTTGTAGTAACCAAATTCAAGAAAATGAATAAAAGAAAGCATTCTGTTTCAAACTCAGATTTTGCGCATTCCT
The DNA here is from genome assembly GCA_036898165.1 of Silybum marianum. Lineage (NCBI taxonomy): Eukaryota > Viridiplantae > Streptophyta > Magnoliopsida > Asterales > Asteraceae > Silybum > Silybum marianum. The sequence continues at coordinate 34,174,399 of CM072529.1, forward strand.
GCTTTTATGCACAATGTGGTTATAATTCTGAGTCACATGTAAAATATCACAAAAAGAATCTTAAGAAACCTGCTCAGAATTCTTCAGCATATGATTCAACACATAGGTTTAACTTTCAGAAAAGGTCTAATCAGCAAAAGAACAAGCATGAAAATCTAAGTTCTGCACAAGTTTCAAAATTTCTTATTGATATGCCCAAAGATAAACTCTTTTTATTATTGGCAAATCTGAAAGGACCCATTTTCAAATGGCTACCTAAATCTAAATAATTCTCTTTGCAGCTTTGTCATGTGTGGGTTTTAGACTCTGGATGTTCAAGACACATGACACCATATAAGAATCTTCTAACTGACTATCATGAGAGATATGGAGGAACAGATAGTTTTGGTAATAATGCAAGGGGATATGTAAGAGGTTATGGAACATTTGTCAAAGGAGATGTCCAAGGTCAGAAAGTTTTCTATGTGGAAGGTTAAAGACACAATCTTTTCAATATAAGTCAGTTATGTGACAAATATTGGACTGTACATTTTGACATTGATTTTTGTCAAGTTCTGAGTTCTACAAATCAAAAGAAATTAACAGGCTTTAGAGATGATGATATATACACAGCATCTTTCACTGAAGATGGTCAACTCACAGGTGTATGTTATATTTCTACTCAAATGAAAGAAGTAAGTTGGTTATGGCACACGAGAATGTCTCTTCTTAATTTCAGATCACTTTCTGAGTTAGATAGACATAAGTCAGTCAGAGGTCTACCAAAGATAAAATTTTACATAAATTCTCAATGTTCAGCATGTGAACTTGGAAAAATCAAACGGAGTTCTCATCCTCTGAAGATGCTCACTTCATGTCAAGCTCCACTTGAAATGCTTCATATGGATTTATGTGGTCCAATGAAAACTCAAAGCTTAGGAGGAAAGAAGTATATCCTTGTTATTGTTGATGAATACTCTCGATATACTTGGATTGAATTTCTTTGACAAAAATCTGATACTTCTGACATTTCAATTTCATTTCTGAAAAGAATTCAGGTTCTTCTTCAACTACCTGTCCAAAAGTTCAAAAGTGACAATGGTACAGAATTTTACAAATTGTACACTCCGGAACTTCTTGGAATCTGTTGGCATTTCTCATAATTTTTCCGCTGCCAGAACTCCCCAACAGAATGGTGTTGTTGAAAGTATGCTTGCTTATTCTGAATTACCTTTATGTCTTTGGGCAGAAGCTATTGCTACTGCTTCTTTTACTCAGAACAGAACAATTTTAAACAAAAACTTCTTATGAGATTATTAAAAGAGAAAACAATCAATTGACTATTTCAAAAGATTTAGATGCAGGTGTTTTCTTCTGAACGATGCTCAATATCTTGACAAATTTGCTCCCAAAGGATTAGCTGGTGTATTCATTGGTCACTCACAAAGATCTAAACCCTACAAAGTACTTCTCAAAAGTACAAGGAGAATCATTGAAACTTCAAATATTAGATTCCATGAACCAACAATGACTTTTGAACAAGACAATTTAGAACTCAGGCTTCATTCCAAAGTTGAACAACAAGATTATGCAAATAACATTACTGATAAATCTTCTGAATCTACTTCTTTACTTAAAGCAAATTTGGATTCACTCTGTAAAAATTTATTTGATGTGTCTGTTAATATTTCTGCAGATTATCAAAATCTATCACTTCTGAGAACAACTCCAGAGTTGGTACAACCTGAAATTTCATTATCAAATCTCTCTAACCCCCCAATCTCAACCTCAACTAAAGAACAAATTACTTCTGAACCTGTGCAAGCTACTTCTGAACATGACCAAGTCATTTTTGAAAAAGTAAATATTCGTTCTGAACCAGTTATTGGTTCTTCTGAACAGATTCATAATTTTAAAGTTGAAAAAGAGACTTCGGAATTACATTCAGAAATTCATCCCAATTCTGAAGCTGCAATTGTTGATGAGCATGATTCTCTTAATAATGTTACATCTATTCAACCATTACCAAGTGTGACTAAATGGACATCAAGTCATCCCATACATCAAATCATAGGTGATGCCTCAAAGGGAGTACAAACAAGATCAGCCACTACAAATGAATGTCTGTATGTAAACTTTTTAAGCACAACAGAACCCAAAAAGCCAAATGAAACTCTTCAGGATCCAGACTGGGTTTTAGCAATGCAAGATGAACTTATCCAATTTGAGAGAAACAAAGTATGGAGGCTAATTCCAAAACCAAAGGGTAAATCAATTATTGGCACCAACTGGGTTTTCAGAAATAAGAATGATGAACATGGGATTGTTGTGATGAACAAGGCCAGACTCGTAGCTAAAGGCTATTTTCAACAGGAAGGTATAGACTATGATGAAACATTTGCTCCAGTTGCAAGACTTGAAGCTATCAGAATATTTATAGCCTATGCAGCACACAAAAATATGAAGGTTTTCCAGATGGATGTGAAGTGTGCATTTCTAAATGGAATTCTTCATGAAGAAGTTTATGTTGAAAAGCCAGAAGGCTTTGTAACCAAAGAATTTCCAGATCATGTTTATATCTTAGATAAAGCCTTGTATGGACTTAAACAAGCACCAAGAGCATGGTATGATACACTTACAACCTTTCTTCTGAATTCCAAGTTCAAAAGAATGACAAAAACACCGAAAATAAAAAGAGCAAACCTACACACTCTGCAAAATCAAATCAGAAACAAGTTATACATGCTGAAAAGTTTAAAACTAACATTAAAGGACCCATTATGAAATGGGTACCTAAATATCTCTGATCTTGATTGCAGAAGCAGCGTGTGCACATCTGGTATCTTGACTCTGGATGCTCGAGGCACATGACTGGAACGAAAAACATGCTCTCCAAATTTAAAGACAAATGTGGTGGACCAGTAACGTTTGGAGACAATGGTAAGGGTCAAATAAAAGACTACGGTACTTTACAAGAAGGTAATATTACCTTATCAAAAGTAGCTCATGTTTCTGGACTGAAACATAACCTACTGAGTGTAAGTCAACTTTGTGATTCTAAAATACTTGTTATATTTGATGAAAAGCATTGTTACTTGATTCCTAAGGCACTGGAGAGCGGACATAAAAGGTAATTTGTATATGATGAACTTCGCATCAAAGGACGGTAAAGAAAACCCTCTGTCTTATCTCCAAAAAGAGTGAAGTTGCATGGTTATGGCATCACAAAATGTCTCACTTAAATTTTCATAACCTTGAGATGCTTGTCAAACACAATTTGGTAACTGGTCATCTAGAATTTCACTTTCAAAAGGATCACCTCTGCCCTGCATGTGAAATGGGAAAAATAAAACGAGCATCTCATAAAACAAAAAGTGATCATTCTTGTACTAGACCTTTGCAATTGCTACATGTCGACCTCTGTGGTCCCACTGCAATTCAAAGTTTATCTGGTAAAAAGTATATACTGGTACTTATTGATGAATTTTCTAGGTATACATGGCTCGCATTCGTTAGACAAAAATCAGAAGTGCCTATTGTCTTGCAAAATATGATGACCATAATCCAAGTTCTTTTACACCAAAAGATTCAGCAGCTTAGAAGTGATAACGGTACTGAGTTTAAGAATGCCAAACTTGAAGCATACCTTGTTGAAAATGGAATTGCACAGAACTTCTCGTGTGCGTACTCCTCAACAAAATGGTGTAGTAGAACGACGCAACAGAACATTGGTTGAAGCTGCCTGAACGATGCTTGCAGCCTCTGGACTTCCCATCCATTTCTGGGCAGAAGCTGTAGCCACTGCGTGTTTCACCCAGAATCGTTCCATTATTGTCAAGAGGCATTTCAGAACCTCATATGAGCTTATAAATAATCGAAAACCCTGTGTCAAATTCTTTCACATTTTTGGATACAGTGTGTTTTATTTTAAATGACGAGAGAAAAACTTGGCAAGTTTGACAAAAAATCAGATGAAGCTAAATTATTAGAATATTCGTTAAATTCAAGAGCTTTGAGAGTTTTTAATTTACTTACTAAGACTGTTATGGAAAGCATTAACATCGATTTTGATGATCAAACTCAATTAACTTCTGAGTATTCTACTTCTGAACTTAAACTTAACACAGTAACCTCTTATTATCTTTCAGGGACCAGAGAATCTGAAATAGATGCTATTTTTCAAGATTTCATGGGCGAATAAACACTTTCAGAGCAAACACCAATCAATCAATCATTAAGTATTCCTGAAGTTCTTAAAGCTTCTGGAATTACACTTTTTGGTCCTGAATCACCTGCTGAGGGCCCATCAGAACTTTCTGTCATTCCTGTTTCATCTAGTGACTATCCAAAAGTCACTTATGTGCCTTCATCTAAGGGGGAGAATTTAGATGATCCTCAAGTTTCAGAATCCCTTCCAGAAGAGGTTATTCAATCTTCTGAAACAGAAGTTCACGCTCAACCAGTAACTCAATCTAGGATGACAAGATGGACCAAGTCACACACCCAGATCTCATAATTAGTAGTCCATCTGAAGGTGTTAAAACAAGATCTGCTACTACAAATGAAGCTTTCTATGTAAATTTTCTTAGCATGATCGAACCAAAGCATGTTCATGAAGCCTTGCAAGAACCTAGCTGGGTAGAAACTATGCAAGAAGAACTGCTCCAGTTTGATCGAAACAAAGTCTGGAACTTAGTACCTTTACCAAAGAACAAAGTAGCCATTGGTACTAAGTGGGTCTTCAGAAATAAGAAAGATGAAGACGGAATAGTGATCAAAAACAACGCTAGACTGGTAGCTAAGGGGTATTGTCAAGAAGAAGGAATCGATTACGATGAGACTTTCGCCCCTGTTGCAAGACTTGAGGCGATTCGTCTATTTCATGCCTTCTCTGCATATAAAAACTTTAAGTTTATCAAATGGATGTGAATTGTGCAGTTTTAAATGGATTCCTCAAAGAAAAAGTGTATGTTGAACAACCCGCTGTCTTTAAAGATGCAAAGAATCCAGATTACGTTTATATTCTAGACAAAGCTTTATATGGTTTAAAGCAAGCACCAAGAGCCTGGTACGACCGCTTATCCACATTTCTGATCCAAACGGTTACGAAAAAGGTAAAATCGATACAACCCTGTTCATCAAATGAGGCAAAGGTATGTTAACTATTGTACAAATCTATGTGGATCACATAATCGTTGGTTCTACTCTTGAGTTGTTTTCAAAGTTGATGGAAAAAGAATTTGAAATGAGCATGATGGGAGAACTATCATTCTTTCTAGGACTTCAAGTCAAACAAAGTTCCTCTGGCATTTTCATAAATCAAGCCAAGTATGTTTCTGACATGCTAAAGAAATTTCATCTTCAAAATTCCTCAACTATGAAAACTCCTATCTCTCCTAGCATGAAACATGGCCCTGATCCCTCTGGTAAATCAGTGGATGTTACAAACTATAGAGGTATGATAGGATCTCTTCTGTATCTGACAGCAAGTAGACCAAATATTATGTTTGCCACTTGCCTCTGTACTCGATATCAAGCGAATCCTAAAGAATCATATTTGGCCGCTGTCAAAAGAATTTTTAGATATCTCAAGGGCTCTCCATCACTGGGTCTCTGGTATCCAAAAAATTATGGAATTGTTTAATGGCATGTACAGATTCTGATCATGTACAGATGAACTTATCCAATTTGAGAGAAACAAAGTATGGAGGCTAATTCCAAAACCAAAGGGTAAATCAATTATTGGCACCAACTGGGTTTTCAGAAATAAGAATGATGAACATGGGATTGTTGTGATGAACAAGGCCAGACTCGTAGCTAAAGGCTATTGTCAACAGGAAGGTATAGACTATGATGAAACATTTGCTCCAGTTGCAAGACTTGAAGCTATCAGAATATTTATAGCCTATGCAGCACACAAAAATATGAAGGTTTTCCAGATGGATGTGAAGTGTGCATTTCTAAATGGAATTCTTCATGAAGAAGTTTATGTTGAAAAGCCAGAAGGCTTTGTAACCAAAGAATTTCCAGATCATGTTTATATCTTAGATAAAGCCTTGTATGGACTTAAACAAGCACCAAGAGCATGGTATGATACACTTACAACCTTTCTTCTGAATTCCAAGTTCAAAAGAATGACAAAAACACCGAAAATAAAAAGAGCAAACCTACACACTCTGCAAAATCAAATCAGAAACAAGTTATACATGCTGAAAAGTTTAAAACTAACATTAAAGGACCCATTATGAAATGGGTACCTAAATATCTCTGATCTTGATTGCAGAAGCAGCGTGTGCACATCTGGTATCTTGACTCTGGATGCTCGAGGCACATGACTGGAACGAAAAACTTACTCTCCAAATTTAAAGACAAACGTGGTGGACCAGTAACGTTTGGAGACAATGGTAAGGGTCAAATAAAAGACTACGGTACTTTACAAGAAGGTAATATTACCTTATCAAAAGTAGCTCATGTTTCTGGACTGAAACATAACCTACTGAGTGTAAGTCAACTTTGTGATTCTAAAATACTTGTTATATTTGATGAAAAGCATTGTTACTTGATTCCTAAGGCACTGGAGAGCGGACATAAAAGGTAATTTGTATATGATGAACTTCGCATCAAAGGACGGTAAAGAAAACCCTCTGTCTTATCTCCAAAAAGAGTGAAGTTGCATGGTTATGGCATCACAAAATGTCTCACTTAAATTTTCATAACCTTGAGATGCTTGTCAAACACAATTTGGTAACTGGTCATCTAGAAGTTCACTTTCAAAAGGATCACCTCTACCCTGCATGTGAAATGGGAAAAATAAAACGAGCATCTCATAAAACAAAAAGTGATCATTCTTGTACTAGACCTTTGCAATTGCTACATGTCGACCTCTGTGGTCCCACTGCAATTCAAAGTTTATCTGGTAAAAAGTATATACTGGTACTTATTGATGAATTTTCTAGGTATACATGGCTCGCATTCGTTAGACAAAAATCAGAAGTGCCTATTGTCTTGCGAAATATGATGACCATAATCCAAGTTCTTTTACACCAAAAGATTCAGCAGCTTAGAAGTGATAACGGTACTGAGTTTAAGAATGCCAAACTTGAAGCATACCTTGTTGAAAATGGAATTGCACAGAACTTCTCTGTGTGCGTACTCCTCAACAAAATGGTGTAGTAGAACGACGCAACAGAACATTGGTTGAAGCTGCCTGAACGATGCTTGCAGCCTCTGGACTTCCCATCCATTTCTGGGCAGAAGCTGTAGCCACTGCGTGTTTCACCCAGAATCGTTCCATTATTGTCAAGAGGCATTTCAAAACCTCATATGAGCTTATAAATAATCGAAAACCCTGTGTCAAATTCTTTCACATTTTTGGATACAGGTGTTTTATTTTAAATGACAGAGAAAACTTGGCAAGTTTGACAAAAAATCAGATGAAGCTAAATTATTAGAATATTCGTTAAATTCAAGAGCTTTTAGAGTTTTTAATTTACTTACTAAGACTGTTATGGAAAGCATTAACATCGATTTTGATGATCAAACTCAATTAACTTCTGAGTATTCTACTTCTGAACTTAAACTTAACACAGTAACCTCTTATTATCTTTCAGGGACCAGAGAATCTGAAATAGATGCTATTTTTCAAGATTTCATGGGCGAATAAACACTTTCAGAGCAAACACCAATCAATCAATCATTAAGTATTCCTGAAGTTCTTAAAGCTTCTGGAATTACACTTTTTGGTCCTGAATCACCTGCTGAGGGCCCATCAGAACTTTCTGTCATTCCTGTTTCATCTAGTGACTATCCAAAAGTCACTTATGTGCCTTCATCTAAGGGGGAGAATTTAGATGATCCTCAAGTTTCAGAATCCCTTCCAGAAGAGGTTATTCAATCTTCTGAAACAGAAGTTCACGCTCAACCAGTAACAAAATCTAGGATGACAAGATGGACCAAGTCACACACCCAGATCTCATAATTAGTAGTCCATCTGAAGGTGTTAAAACAAGATCTGCTACTACAAATGAAGCTTTCTATGTAAATTTTCTTAGCATGATCGAACCAAAGCATGTTCATGAAGCCTTGCAAGAACCTAGCTGGGTAGAAACTATGCAAGAAGAACTGCTCCAGTTTGATCGAAACAAAGTCTGGAACTTAGTACCTTTACCAAAGAACAAAGTAGCCATTGGTACTAAGTGGGTCTTCAGAAATAAGAAAGATGAAGACGGAATAGTGATCAAAAACAACGCTAGACTGGTAGCTAAGGGGTATTGTCAAGAAGAAGGAATCGATTACGATGAGACTTTCGCCCCTGTTGCAAGACTTGAGGCGATTCGTCTATTTCATGCCTTCTCTGCATATAAAAACTTTAAAGTTTATCAAATGGATGTGAATTGTGTAGTTTTAAATGGATTCCTTAAAGAAAAAGTGTATGTTGAACAACCCGCTGTCTTTAAAGATGCAAAGAATCCATATTACGTTTATATTCTAGACAAAGCTTTATATGGTTTAAAGCAAGCACCAAGAGCCTGGTACGACCTCTTATCCACATTTCTGATCCAAACGGTTACGAAAAAGGTAAATCGATACAACCCTGTTCATCAAATGAGGCAAAGGTATGTTAACTATTGTACAAATCTATGTGGATCACATAATCGTTGGTTCTACTCTTGAGTTGTTTTCAAAGTTGATGGAAAAAGAATTTGAAATGAGCATGATGGGAGAACTATCATTCTTTCTAGGACTTCAAGTCAAACAAAGTTCCTCTGGCATTTTCATAAATCAAGCCAAGTATGTTTCTGACATGCTAAAGAAATTTCATCTTCAAAATTCCTCAACTATGAAAACTCCTATCTCTCCTAGCATGAAACATGGCCCTGATCCCTCTGGTAAATCAGTGGATGTTACAAACTATAGAGGTATGATAGGATCTCTTCTGTATCTGACAGCAAGTAGACCAAATATTATGTTTGCCACTTGCCTCTGTACTCGATATCAAGCGAATCCTAAAGAATCATATTTGGCCGCTGTCAAAAGAATTTTTAGATATCTCAAGGGCTCTCCATCACTGGGTCTCTGGTATCCAAAAAATTATGGAATTGTTTAATGGCATGTACAGATTCTGATCATGCAGGATGCAAGTTGGATAGAAAAAGTACCTCTCGAAGCTGTCAACTTCTGGGTAACAGACTTGTAAGTTGGACATCCAAGAAGCAGAACTGTGTTTCAACATCAACAGCAGAAGCTGTGTATGTTGCTACTGCCAGTTGTTGTTCTCAGGTAATCTGGATGAAAACTCAACTCAGAGACTACGGATTAATATACGACAAAATCCATATCCTATGTGTCTCAGAGAATGCAATCGCCATTACTGAAAATCCAGTTCAGCGCTAAAAAACCAAGCATATCGATGTCAGGTATCATTTTATTAAAGATCATGTAGAGAAAGGCACAATTGAAATGTATTTTGTCTCTACTAATTATCAACTTGCTGACATTTTCACAAAAGCTCTGGATGATAAACGATTCAATTTCTTAGTCAGGAAGTTGGGCATGTTAAATATGTAATTTTACTTAATTCTTTGATCTTATTAGGATTCTGTCAAATAACTTATTTCTGTACATATTTTTTTGTGCATATTTTTTTGTTTTCTTTTATCTTATATTTTCTGTTTCGCACAAATCAGAACCGTCCAGAAGCCTCTGGTCACTTCTGATGGTTTAATTCAGAGACACTCAGAAGCCTCTGGACTCCTCTGTTCCATACCGATTACATCTTACATTTGTGATCCAAGTGACAACATAAAGGGTGCAAATCTTACATGTTCGAGGCGGAGCAGAATGCAATTTTTGAGGGGGAGCATATCTTACATGTTCGAGGGGGAGCATATCAAGTCTAACATTTGTTAGCTGTCTTCTGAACCTCTCTTTACTTAATAATTTTCTTTGAATATGTTTCTTCTGAATAACTCTTGTCGTCAAGGTTACAAAGACTTTTCATATTCAACTTAAATTCTTCTGAAAAGATGTTCTTTGACATTCTTGGTCAAAAATCGTTTTCTATGACCAGATATTCTCTGCCTTTGTGTTTTTTCTGAAATTCTTGTTAATAATTAAGTTCATTTTCTTTAACTCTTGCCTTCAAAGTTAATTAAAAATTTCTTATTCTATAGATATTTCTTAAATAAATACTTGGCTTAGAATATTAAACTTTCATTTTGGTGCAAAGGTGTTTTCAAACCAAATGTCTGCTTTTAATATTTTTAAAAGGAATTATTTACTTTAAAAATTATTTTTTAATCAACAGTTTATCTGTTTGTTTAAATTGTAATTTTTTTTCTAATTAATTTCCTTTTAAATTTCTTTTTGGGGGGAATACTCAATCGTTTTAAGCGCTAAAACCTTTTCCCTTGTCAGTCTTCATTTACACGTGTCATTCATTGTGCCAGTGCATGATGACACGCCTTCCTATCACTCGAATACACGAACCGTTTTTTTAGTCCCCAAGTTAAAACCCTTCCCATTCACAAATCACTCGAATACCCTCTCTCTCATATATAAACCTCGATTTGGGATTTTAACAGTAATGTGCTTCATCGTCTTCCTCACGAATCCGAATATCCAAAACGACGACAGTACTTTAATTCTTCATCATCGGCGTCTTACTCTCTCCCAAGCATCATTCATCAATGGCGTCTCTAGTTGCAAATCCGAATACCCAAAATGACGACGGTACTTTAATCGTATCAACGGCTGACAGTGCTCCAGTCGTCAAGCTACCGTTAAAACCCAACAATTATCAGGTTCTTCTCGATCCGAACACTTATCTGTCTGATTTCAGGATCATGATTGAGTTCCTGCAAAACCACTCCCTAAACCGAACCCTAACCCTGACGAATCCAAGCGTTCTTGAAATTTATGTGCAAGAGGTGTGGCAGACAATGTACGTTAAGGATGACAATACTTTACTTGGAAGCTTTGGACACCCTACCGAACCAGAAACTACCGTCCAAATCCCAATCACACGTAAGAAAATAGAAATGTATTTTCATCTTCCTCAACCCTATATTAAAGCTGATAGTCAAACTATTCCCAACCCTGACCTAGAACCAAATCCAACACCAGAAGCTCTACTGGCTTTCATTCGTTTCTTAGGTTACAATGAACAACTCAATAGGCTATCTGAGTTTAAAAGAACGAAGTTGCCCCCGATGTGGAATGAAAATTTGTTTCCTAGACCAAGCCAGTAAGAATGTCCTCACCATCATGTATGGGATGTTTTTCAACAGACCTTTAGACTACACTAGCCTAATGTTTCAAGAAATGAAGGCTGTTGTACAAACTAAAATTTCCCTCCAGAGCCAAGGGAAAGCTCTTCCTGCTTTAATGTTCCCACGATTCCTATCACTGTTCACCTTTCCCGCTATTGGTCCTCTGAAAGCACCTCTCATTCAACCGTTCTGCAAAATCGCCTCTATGAGCTCCCACAATCCAACAATTGATAACAATGGTTATCCTACACTCACAGAACTCTCCAGGTATATGCTAAACTTTATTCCTTCAACCTCTGTTACTCTCACAGCTTATAGACGCTCTATAATATTCTCATAACAGAGAATATCTACCCCAAAGCTCTTAGAGCCCAGATTAGGTAGTCAGGGGTCAAGCGAGAATGAGCATGAAAAGAACTTGAGTGACCACCCGAGTGTTTCTACCCATCCAGACCTCTTAATGCAAGAGGGTACAAAAGATGTCCAAGACACATGACACCATATAAGAATCTTCTAACTGACTATCATGAGAGATATGGAGGAACAGATAGTTTTGGTAATAATGCAAGGGGATATGTAAGAGGTTATGGAACATTTGTCAAAGGAGATATCCAAGGTCAGAAAGTTTTCTATGTGGAAGGTTTAAGACACAATCTTTTCAATATAAGTCAGTTATGTGACAAATATTGGACTGTACATTTTGACATTGATTTTTGTCAAGTTCTGAGTTCTACAAATCAAAAGAAATTAACAGGCTTTAGAGATGATGATATATACACAGCATCTTTCACTGAAGATGGTCAACTCACAGGTGTATGTTATATTTCTACTCAAATGAAAGAAGTAAGTTGGTTATGGCACACGAGAATGTCTCTTCTTAATTTCAGATCACTTTCTGAGTTAGATAGACATAAGTCAGTCAGAGGTCTACCAAAGATAAAATTTTACATAAATTCTCAATGTTCAGCATGTGAACTTGGAAAAATCAAACGGAGTTCTCATCCTCTGAAGATGCTCACTTCATGTCAAGCTCCACTTGAAATGCTTCATATGGATTTATGTGGTCCAATGAAAACTCAAAGCTTAGGAGGAAAGAAGTATATCCTTGTTATTGTTGATGAATACTCTCGATATACTTGGATTGAATTTCTTTGACAAAAATCTGATACTTCTGACATTTCAATTTCATTTCTGAAAAGAATTCAGGTTCTTCTTCAACTACCTGTCCAAAAGTTCAAAAGTGACAATGGTACAGAATTTACAAATTGTACACTCCGGAACTTCTTGGAATCTGTTGGCATTTCTCATAATTTTTCCGTCGCTTTAACTCCCCAACAGAATGGTGTTGTTGAAAGTATGCTTGCTTATTCTGAATTACCTTTATGTCTTTGGGCAGAAGCTATTGCTACTGCTTCTTTTACTCAGAACAGAACAATTTTAAACAAAAACTTCTTATGAGATTATTAAAAGAGAAAACAATCAATTGACTATTTCAAAAGATTTAGATGCAGGTGTTTTCTTCTGAACGATGCTCAATATCTTGACAAATTTGCTCCCAAAGGATTAGCTGGTGTATTCATTGGTCACTCACAAAGATCTAAGCCCTACAAAGTACTTCTCAAAAGTACAAGGAGAATCATTGAAACTTCAAATATTAGATTCCATGAACCAACAATGACTTTTGAACAAGACAGTTTAGAACTCAGGCTTCATTCCAAAGTTGAACAACAAGATTATGCAAATAACATTACTGATAAATCTTCTGAATCTACTTCTTTACTTAAAGCAAATTTGGATTCACTCTGTAAAAATTTATTTGATGTGTCTGTTAATATTTCTGCAGATTATCAAAATCTATCACTTCTGAGAACAACTCCAGAGTTGGTACAACCTGAAATTTCATTATCAAATCTCTCTGACCCCCCAATCTCAACCTCAACTAAAGAACAAATTACTTCTGAACCTGTGCAAGCTACTTCTGAACATGACCAAGTCATTTTTGAAAAAGTAAATATTCGTTCTGAACCAGTTATTGGTTCTTCTGAACAGATTCATAATTTTAAAGTTGAAAAAGAGACTTCGGAATTACATTCAGAAATTCATCCCAATTCTGAAGCTGCAATTGTTGATGAGCATGATTCTCTTAATAATGTTACATCTATTCAACCATTACCAAGTGTAACTAAATGGACATCAAGTCATCCCATACATCAAATCATAGGTGATGCCTCAAAGGGAGTACAAACAAGATCAGCCACTACAAATGAATGTCTGTATGTAAACTTTTTAAGCACAACAGAACCCAAAAAGCCAAATGAAACTCTTCAGGATCCAGACTGGGTTTTAGCAATGCAAGATGAACTTATCCAATTTGAGAGAAACAAAGTATGGAGGCTAATTCCAAAACCAAAGGGTAAATCAATTATTGGCACCAACTGGGTTTTCAGAAATAAGAATGATGAACATGGGATTGTTGTGATGAACAAGGCCAGACTCGTAGCTAAAGGCTATTTTCAACAGGAAGGTATAGACTATGATGAAACATTTGCTCCAGTTGCAAGACTTGAAGCTATCAGAATATTTATAGCCTATGCAGCACACAAAAATATGAAGGTTTTCCAGATGGATGTGAAGTGTGCATTTCTAAATGGAATTCTTCATGAAGAAGTTTATGTTGAAAAGCCAGAAGGCTTTGTAACCAAAGAATTTCCAGATCATGTTTATATCTTAGATAAAGCCTTGTATGGACTTAAACAAGCACCAAGAGCATGGTATGATACACTTACAACCTTTCTTCTGAATTCCAAGTTCAAAAGAATGACAAAAACACCGAAAATAAAAAGAGCAAACCTACACACTCTGCAAAATCAAATCAGAAACAAGTTATACATGCTGAAAAGTTTAAAACTAACATTAAAGGACCCATTATGAAATGGGTACCTAAATATCTCTGATCTTGATTGCGAAGCGAGCGTGTGTGCACATCCGGTATCTTGACTCGGGATGCTCGAGGCACATGACTGGAACGAAAAACATGCTCTCCAAATTTAAAGACAAATGTGGTGGACCAGTAACGTTTGGAGACAATGGTAAGGGTCAAATAAAAGACTACGGTACTTTACAAGAAGGTAATATTACCTTATCAAAAGTAGCTCATGTTTCTGGACTGAAACATAACCTACTGAGTGTAAGTCAACTTTGTGATTCTAAAATACTTGTTATATTTGATGAAAAGCATTGTTACTTGATTCCTAAGGCACTGGAGAGCGGACATAAAAGGTAATTTGTATATGATGAACTTCGCATCAAAGGACGGTAAAGAAAACCCTCTGTCTTATCTCCAAAAAGAGTGAAGTTGCATGGTTATGGCATCACAAAATGTCTCACTTAAATTTTCATAACCTTGAGATGCTTGTCAAACACAATTTGGTAACTGGTCATCTAGAATTTCACTTTCAAAAGGATCACCTCTGCCCTGCATGTGAAATGGGAAAAATAAAACGAGCATCTCATAAAACAAAAAGTGATCATTCTTGTACTAGACCTTTGCAATTGCTACATGTCGACCTCTGTGGTCCCACTGCAATTCAAAGTTTATCTGGTAAAAAGTATATACTGGTACTTATTGATGAATTTTCTAGGTATACATGGCTCGCATTCGTTAGACAAAAATCAGAAGTGCCTATTGTCTTGCAAAATATGATGACCATAATCCAAGTTCTTTTACACCAAAAGATTCAGCAGCTTAGAAGTGATAACGGTACTGAGTTTAAGAATGCCAAACTTGAAGCATACCTTGTTGAAAATGGAATTGCACAGAACTTCTCTGTGTGCGTACTCCTCAACAAAATGGTGTAGTAGAACGACGCAACAGAACATTGGTTGAAGCTGCCTGAACGATGCTTGCAGCCTCTGGACTTCCCATCCATTTCTGGGCAGAAGCTGTAGCCACTGCGTGTTTCACCCAGAATCGTTCCATTATTGTCAAGAGGCATTTCAGAACCTCATATGAGCTTATAAATAATCGAAAACCCTGTGTCAAATTCTTTCACATTTTTGGATACAGGTGTTTTATTTTAAATGACAGAGAAAAACTTGGCAAGTTTGACAAAAAATCAGATGAAGCTAAATTATTAGAATATTCGTTAAATTCAAGAGCTTTGAGAGTTTTTAATTTACTTACTAAGACTGTTATGGAAAGCATTAACATCGATTTTGATGATCAAACTCAATTAACTTCTGAGTATTCTACTTCTGAACTTAAACTTAACACAGTAACCTCTTATTATCTTTCAGGGACCAGAGAATCTGAAATAGATGCTATTTTTCAAGATTTCATGGGCGAATAAACACTTTCAGAGCAAACACCAATCAATCAATCATTAAGTATTCCTGAAGTTCTTAAAGCTTCTGGAATTACACTTTTTGGTCCTGAATCACCTGCTGAGGGCCCATCAGAACTTTCTGTCATTCCTGTTTCATCTAGTGACTATCCAAAAGTCACTTATGTGCCTTCATCTAAGGGGGAGAATTTAGATGATCCTCAAGTTTCAGAATCCCTTCCAGAAGAGGTTATTCAATCTTCTGAAACAGAAGTTCACGCTCAACCAGTAACTCAATCTAGGATGACAAGATGGACCAAGTCACACACCCAGATCTCATAATTAGTAGTCCATCTGAAGGTGTTAAAACAAGATCTGCTACTACAAATGAAGCTTTCTATGTAAATTTTCTTAGCATGATCGAACCAAAGCATGTTCATGAAGCCTTGCAAGAACCTAGCTGGGTAGAAACTATGCAAGAAGAACTGCTCCAGTTTGATCGAAACAAAGTCTGGAACTTAGTACCTTTACCAAAGAACAAGGTAGCCATTGGTACTAAGTGGGTCTTCAGAAATAAGAAAGATGAAGACGGAATAGTGATCAAAAACAACGCTAGACTGGTAGCTAAGGGGTATTGTCAAGAAGAAGGAATCGATTACGATGAGACTTTCGCCCCTGTTGCAAGACTTGAGGCGATTCGTCTATTTCATGCCTTCTCTGCATATAAAAACTTTAAAGTTTATCAAATGGATGTGAATTGTGCAGTTTTAAATGGATTCCTCAAAGAAAAAGTGTATGTTGAACAACCCGCTGTCTTTAAAGATGCAAAGAATCCAGATTACGTTTATATTCTAGACAAAGCTTTATATGGTTTAAAGCAAGCACCAAGAGCCTGGTACGACCGCTTATCCACATTTCTGATCCAAACGGTTACGAAAAAGGTAAAATCGATACAACCCTGTTCATCAAATGAGGCAAAGGTATGTTAACTACTGTACAAATCTATGTGGATCACATAATCGTTGGTTCTACTCTTGAGTTGTTTTCAAAGTTGATGGAAAAAGAATTTGAAATGAGCATGATGGGAGAACTATCATTCTTTCTAGGACTTCAAGTCAAACAAAGTTCCTCTGGCATTTTCATAAATCAAGCCAAGTATGTTTCTGACATGCTAAAGAAATTTCATCTTCAAAATTCCTCAACTATGAAAACTCCTATCTCTCCTAGCATGAAACATGGCCCTGATCCCTCTGGTAAATCAGTGGATGTTACAAACTATAGAGGTATGATAGGATCTCTTCTGTATCTGACAGCAAGTAGACCAAATATTATGTTTGCCACTTGCCTCTGTACTCGATATCAAGCGAATCCTAAAGAATCACATTTGGCCGCTGTCAAAAGAATTTTTAGATATCTCAAGGGCTCTCCATCACTGGGTCTCTGGTATCCAAAAAATTATGGAATTGTTTAATGGCATGTACAGATTCTGATCATGCAGGATGCAAGTTGGATAGAAAAAGTACCTCTCGAAGCTGTCAACTTCTGGGTAACAGACTTGTAAGTTGGACATCCAAGAAGCATAACTGTGTTTCAACATCAACAGCAGAAGCTGAGTATGTTGCTACTGCCAGTTGTTGTTCTCAGGTAATCTGGATGAAAACTCAACTCAGAGACTACGGATTAATATACGACAAAATCCATATCCTATGTGTCTCAGAGAATGCAATCGCCATTACTGAAAATCCAGTTCAGCGCTAAAAAACCAAGCATATCGATGTCAGGTATCATTTTATTAAAGATCATGTAGAGAAAGGCACAATTGAAATGTATTTTGTCTCTACTAATTATCAACTTGCTGACATTTTCACAAAAGCTCTGGATGAGAAACGATTCAATTTCTTAGTCAGGAAGTTGGGCATGTTAAATATGTAATTTTACTTAATTCTTTGATCTTATTAGGATTCTGTCAAATAACTTATTTCTGTACATATTTTTTTGTGCATATTTTTTTGTTTTCTTTTATCTTATATTTTCTGTTTCGCACAAATCAGAACCGTCCAGAAGCCTCTGGTCACTTCTGATGGTTTAATTCAGAGACACTCAGAAGCCTCTGGACTCCTCTGTTCCATACCGATTACATCTTACATTTGTGATCCAAGTGACAACAGAAAGGGTGCAAATCTTACATGTTCGAGGCGGAGCAGAATGCAATTTTTGAGGGGGAGCATATCTTACATGTTCGAGGGGGAGCATATCAAGTCTAACATTTGTTAGCTGTCTTCTGAACCTCTCTTTACTTAATAATTTTCTTTGAATATGTTTCTTCTGAATAACTCTTGTCGTCAAGGTTACAAAGACTTTTCATATTCAACTTAAATTCTTCTGAAAAGATGTTCTTTGACATTCTTGGTCAAAAATCGTTTTCTATGACCAGATATTCTCTGCCTTTGTGTTTTTTCTGAAATTCTTGTTAATAATTAAGTTCATTTTCTTTAACTCTTGCCTTCAAAGTTAATTAAAATTTTCTTATTCTATAGATATTTCTTAAATAAATACTTGGCTTAGAATATTAAACTTTCATTTTGGTGCAAAGGTGTTTTCAAACCAAATGTCTGCTTTTAATATTTTTAAAAGGAATTATTTACTTTAAAAATTATTTTTTAATCAACAGTTTATCTGTTTGTTTAAATTGTAATTTTTTTTCTAATTAATTTCCTTTTAAATTTCTTTTTGGGGGGAATACTCAATCGTTTTAAGCGCTAAAACCTTTTCCCTTGTCAGTCTTCATTTACAAGTGTCATTCATCGTGCCAGTGCATGATGACACGCCTTCCCATCACTCGAATACACGAACCGTTTTTTTAGTCCCCAAGTTAAAACCCTTCCCATTCACAAATCACTCGAATACCCTCTCTCTCATATATAAACCTCGATTTGGGATTTTAACAGTAATGTGCTTCATCGTCTTCCTCACGAATCCGAATATCCAAAACGACGACAGTACTTTAATTCTTCATCATCGGCGTCTTACTCTCTCCCAAGCATCATTCATCAATGGCGTCTCTAGTTGCAAATCCGAATACCCAAAATGACGACGGTACTTTAATCGTATCAACGGCTGACAGTGCTCCAGTCGTCAAGCTACCGTTAAAACCCAACAATTATCAGGTTCTTCTCGATCCGAACACTTATCTGTCTGATTTCAGGATCATGATTGAGTTCCTGCAAAACCACTCCCTAAACCGAACCCTAACCCTGACGAATCCAAGCGTTCTTGAAATTTATGTGCAAGAGGTGTGGCAGACAATGTACGTTAAGGATGACAATACTTTACTTGGAAGCTTTGGACACCCCACCGAACCAGAAACTACCGTCCAAATCCCAATCACACGTAAGAAAATAGAAATGTATTTTCATCTTCCTAAACCCTATATTAAAGCTGATAGTCAAACTATTCCCAACCCTGACCTAGAACCAAATCCAACACCAGAAGCTCTACTGGCTTTCATTCGTTTCTTAGGTTACAATGAACAACTCAATAGGCTATCTGAGTTTAAAAGAACGAAGTTGCCCCCGATGTGGAATGAAAATTTGTTTCCTAGACCAAGCCAGTAAGAATGTCCTCACCATCATGTATGGGATGTTTTTCAACAGACCTTTAGACTACACTAGCCTAATGTTTCAAGAAATGAAGGCTGTTGTACAAACTAAAATTTCCCTCCAGAGCCAAGGGAAAGCTCTTCCTGCTTTAATGTTCCCACGATTCCTATCACTGTTCACCTTTCCCGCTATTGGTCCTCTGAAAGCACCTCTCATTCAACCGTTCTGCAAAATCGCCTCTATGAGCTCCCACAATCCAAAAATTGATAACAATGGTTATCCTACACTCACAGAACTCTCCAGGTATATGCTAAACTTTATTCCTTCAACCTCTGTTACTCTCACAGCTTATAGACGCTCTATGATATTCTCATAACAGAGAATATCTACCCCAAAGCTCTTAGAGCCCAGATTAGGTAGTCAGGGGTCAAGCGAGAATGAGCATGAAAAGAACTTGAGTGACCACCCGAGTGTTTCTACCCATCCAGACCTCTTAATGCAAGAGGGTACAAAAGATGTCCATCGAGACACATTTGAGCGAACCTCTCCATGTTCCCCACGGGTAACCACATCTCCTGAGGTAGATGTCAACATATCTACTCTCATTGAAACAGGACAACCCAGTCCAAACCACCCAGAGCCAAACCAATCAGAGGATATTCTTAGTTCCTCTGAATCAAGCACAGCAGGGGAATCCACTTCATCTTCATCATCCTCTCAAAAGTGTGATGATGAAAATATAAGAGTTCCATCGCCCCAGAACTTGCCTCAACCTATACAGAACGTTGATGTCTTCGTGACCAACGATGTCTTAGGGCAAGCAGAGGGTACTTCCATACCCTTTGTTAATTTAGATGCTGAAGAAGTCCTATCAGAGGGGTTACAGCCACAGGATGCACCACTTACCGGGGTCTTTACCCTTCATAAAGGTAAGCACATGGTGTTCAGCTCCCCATCCTCTGATGATCGGGAAAAAGCTACACCAATCAGAACAATCGAAGAGGTGTCTGTGAATAACAACCTCGAAGAAATGTTGGAAGTCCATCCACACTCAACGTCGAAACAGGTGTGAAAGAGGGCCTCTCTGAACGCGAGAGACAAGGGGATCCATGTTTTGGAGATGCACCGGTTACCTCTTTTGAATTTGTCACCCATCCAGCGTTCAAGGCATTTGGTGATCAAATTCAGAGATCTGTGGAAGATCTAAAATTATCCCTGGTATCTCAAAAACAAGTAATGGCATCTATACTAGCCCAACAAGCAACTCAGACTCAAACGTTGCAGGCCATTAGACAACTTCTCTCTAAAAATGCAGAAGCTCAAAGGAATTCTGCTTCTAATCAATTCCGAGTTCTGGACGCAGGGATAACGGCTAATGCAGTGGCTATCTTCAATCTCCCTTCAGAACTTCCTACTCCAGAAGTCACAATATCTGCTGATGAATATGGTTCATTTGTTGCCGACATCCACAAACTCATACAGGCTGTATTTCCTTCAGAAGATGCTTCTGCTTCTGCTTCTGCTTCATCTTTGGTCAAAAAGTATGATATGACAAACTTTCAAAAGGCAATGATTGAATGCATCAACACTTTGACCTACAAATACGCATCTAAAACCAACTCCAGCAATTTGATATAGATCAAAAGCTCACAACTCTAGAAACCTCTGTTTCAAAGTTATCTTCTCTGGTAAGTGAGTTATCTGCATCATTTGAAGACCGAAAGAAAGCCAAAGAAGCTCGGGCGTGTAAGAAGGCTGAGCTGAAAAGAAAAAGATCTGAGGATCAGGACCCTGATTCTCAGAAGGGGGAGAACATGGAAAACCTTAAAAGGATGAACACTGATATGGGTCAGAAGATGGTACAAGAAAAAGACAAAGCTTCAACCTCCTCACCTTCTGCACCTCCTCCCTCTAAACAAACTCCGATGACGCCTACTCCTCTAGCTACTCATAAAGGTCCCCTGCCCAAGGATCCATAAATTCCCGAATTTATACTAGAGATAATTGGCAATACAAAGACGCAATCTCAACCGGCTGAAATAGTGACAGCCAGAACAGAAGAAGCAGCAGCCAGAACTAAAGCTGAGATAGCCAAAGCAGAAGCAGCCAGAGCTGAGGCAGCCAAAGCCGAGGCAGTCAGAGCAGAAGAAGAAAGATTAAGATCAGAGGCTGAACAAAAAGCTAAAACTGAAGCTGAAAAAGCTAAGGAAGAAGCCGTCAAAGCCAAGGCTGGAGCAGAAAAAGCCCAGGCTCAAGTAGAAAAAAGAGAGATAAGAAGCTGAAAAAGCCAAAGCTGATGCTAATGAAGCTAAGGCTGAAGCTAAAAGGGCAAGTGCAAAATTTGAAGAAACAAAAAGAAGGGAGTCAACAAAGTTCAAAGTTTCAAATGAAGAAAAGATACAGAAGCTGGGGAAACTTGATTTACCCATTCTAGAAATCAAACACAGGCACATGTATGCCATCGCCGATCAGAAGATATACCTGATGATGCCAAATTTTTCAAATGACTACCAAGTAAGTGATGAGATCAAAGCTAAATTCATCACTCACAGGCAACCAACGAAGGAGGCTTATTCCATTATTCCAATCAAAACAATATCATGCAGGCACGCACAGTTTGAACAAACACCTATCTGGTATACTATCTACAAGGTTGTCAGAGAAGACAACAAACCATACAATTTCTGTGACAATGACTTATTGTCTATCAATCCTTCTGATCTTATAACTCTGGAGAAGTTTATGAAGACTCAAATGAACAGAGGAAGAGACGATCAAGACAAAGTTGCCTACTTCCGTATCATTGAATGTATGAAGTCTTTTATTCGATAAAGAAGACAAGTAGACTTTCAAATTGGTTTAAACTACAATGTAGATAATTTGTGTGTCTCTGCTCCGAATGAAGATTTGGAGGGTCTAAATGCACTAAGGATTGGGAAAGTGATAACTGAACCAGAAGAAGGGATCGTTTCAAAAGGCCGAACGGAAGAAGTTTTTTCAGAGTTAAAGAGGCTTATAAATACTCTACAGAGGTTGTGTATATCGTGAAGTGTTATGCCTCTGTAGAAGTTGACAATCAAGTAATAGAAGCTAAAGAGAAGATAGTGAAGGGACTTCACAAATTAATGAAGCTCAGAGAAATTACAGATGCCATCTCCAAAGTCATTTCTCAAACAGCCCCCTTCTGATAAATTACAATATGTGCTTATTGTCAAGTCAACTATAGAGCCTAAGGAAGAACAGCGAAGCTACGAGTGCAACATTCTGAATTTCATACTTAGGGGAAGATTGTTAAACCTCATTTCAGAAGAAGTATGAATCAGAATTAGGCAAGTACAGAAGTTCAGAAGGTCGTCTTCTCAATATCTGCCTATCTGGGAAACATTCTAGTCTGGATCAAGCCTCTGCTAATCTAAGGATTATATTTCATGGTGTTGCATACAACAAGCATTATGACTAAGCTACCTTGATCTTTGAAGATTTGCATAGTGCCATTTCCAAGAAGCATACTTATCCTTATATTCCATATCAAAGATTTTTTTCAAATCTTCATCAAAGAAGCCATGAGGTCAGTTGAATCAATTCCCAGAGTTGATAATGCCTTGTTTGTTTCTCTGTTTACAATGGATAACTTAAGGTCACCATCTGCCAAAGAATCCTTTCCAAAGGTTGTGCCTCTTTCTGCCGCATTATTGGCCTATGTCAATCCTAGGAATAAATGGTTGAATGAGTACTGTGAATCTATGGGATTACCAAAACCAGTAATCTCTTCCCCATATTCAAATCCCAGTGGTGAGCATGGTGAGGGGTCTATAATTAATAGTGAGAGAGGGGAGGAAGTTTTTGGTGGGGAACAACCTCATAGTGTACAGAGGCAAAATGAAAATGAGAGCTTGGTTAGATATGTGAGTAAAGAAAATAAAGAGGGGAGATCACAGGTAAAAGAAAAGGAAACCTGTGTACTAGCACATACTAGCCGGGAACCCACACAATCTATTACCTCACATTCTTTGGTGGTAATATTGAAGTAGCCAGTGATCTCATGGCAAATTTTGGTAACCCCTCCAGCCACTCACCCATCTCTCAACAGAAGGGTGTCTCACTAACACACATGGGGCAAGCAGCTTATCTACCATTTGATTCTCCTATGGAGGATGAAGATGTTGAAAAAGAAAGATATATGCCCCCCTTCACAGATATGTGCACATTGAGTCTGAGAGTCCACTCTTTGTTGAGCCTAATGAACCACTGAATGTAGAATTCGTTCACACAAGCACACATCTTCTAGATGTCACTAAGCAAAGTACTAGTCACATTGCCACAACAACCATAGATACTCCTATTTTAGGATATCAAGGATTGGTTGGAAGTCCTGGTGGGGTGAACATTCCAAAAGCCCCGTTCAATGAGTCTTGTGTGATTCATGATGTAGTGACATCAACAAGCCAGCCTACTTATGTAGGACTGCAAACAGGGCCATCTGTTGGTCCTGGTAATGTTACTGGTCTTCTGAGTTTCCAGAATTTAAGCACTTGTGTACTTCTGAATTTGAAAAGATTCAGAAGCATCTCAAGGACTTGACTGAATTTAAATCTAAGGAAGTGGAGGATAGGATGGCAAGTCAGGAAAAGAACTTGGAGGATAAGATTGGTGCACTTAAACAGACTTCATCAAATGATTTCAGAGTCTTTCAAGAAATCATCCAGAAATCTTTTTCAGAAGTTATTTCTTTTGTTTCTACACTTACTACTTCTATGGTGTCTTCCAAAACACAAGCAGATTTCTCTAAGTTGGCAACAAAAGATGATACTCAACAGGTTCTGAACAAATTAACTTTTGTTCAGAATACTCAAGCTCATCTGGGTCAAAGACTTTCTGCTCTTGAATGTAGGCCTCAAGCAGCCACTTTAAAGAGAAAGCATGATGATCATGAGGGGGGAAAAGAGGAGAAAAGTGTCTGAATCTACCACAGAAGAGATGTTATTAATAAAAACTTCATCTTCTGAACCTAATGTGTCCAAAAATCAAATTTCTGAAGAAAGTCAGCAAGTTAGAGAAACATCTGAAGCTATAGAGAAAATTCTAGCTTCTGAACAAGTTGGTGTTCATTCTGAAGAGATTCCTGTTGGTTCTGAACAAATTGTTGGTTCTAAAGATATGGATATTTCTGAAAAAGGTGATGAGGGCTATGAAACCGAGAAATTATCATTAAATTCAGATGAGAATGCTGGAACAGGTAGCACAGACGTCTTACCATATCCTAATATAGAGATGTTAAATGAATATCTAGCATTTGAAGATGTAATTGGAGAGCCTGGTGATATGTCTGATGTCATAATGTTTGATGAAGAAGAAGAGGTGAATGAAGTAAGAGAAATAGTCATATGGAGACCTCTAGTATTGAACAGAGGAGTTGATAAAGAGTCTATGGTTATTTTATGGATATTGATTAGTCAGTTCTTATGGCAATATGTGTCTCTGAGAAATTCAAGGAATCTGGAGTGTAGATTCTTGTGCGAAAGACTAACCATTTTCAGAGATTTTGTGAATCAAACAGTTGAAAGCTTCTATATTATGACTGACTTAAGTCATATCTATGATATTGATTTCTCATATGAGACTTTGATAGAATACACAGGTTTCAGAGAAGTTGAATACAGAGAATGCATATATAATCCTTTGATTGATCTTCCTACTCTTGAAGAACCAATTGTACATCAAGTGTATGTAAAGAAAACAATCTTTGATAAGATCAATGATGAAGAGACTATCTTTCCAGAAAGTACTTACTTGTTTATGTACAAAAGTAGTCTAATGAGTGCAACTTTGGAGAGTTTCATAAGTGATGAATGGGATGAAGATCATATCTCTAAAGTAAAGAATTTTCTACAAGTGCATGGAATTCAAGAGATGCATGATTCCACTTTAATCAAGCAATTCATAAGTATTTCTAAAACCGTTAAGAATGACTTACAAGTAGTAAGGTTTGGTGTTGAAAGAAGAGATGGTACACTGACTGAGTTTCCTCAGTTTGATATGGACGAGTTCAGATTGCAAGATAAACTTTCACTTCTGAATTATTGTGTGAAGAGAAGTGAATCAGAACTTGTGTCATAAATCAGAAGGGTGTTTGGGTATTTACATCAGAAATCTTACTAAGCATGATTTCCAGCTTGCTTTGGAGAATAAGCTAAGAAAAGTAAATCTTTTGGAGCCATTTGTATAGAGAGAGAAGGTATTACAACGGTTATTCCAGAAATTGGATTTGTGTATAAAGCTGAAGGAATGAGTAGAAGTACTTTTGTTGTTTCTAACATTCCAAATTACTCAACAACTACTCTGAATTGGTTGTATGAGTATAGTGAATTATATATCAATCCTTCTTAAATAAGAATTGAGATAAAGTATCTGATTAAAGAAAGAATAAACTTCAGAGAGTTTATTAGAAAAAGCTATCTAGCTAGGCATACAAGAGTAAATATTATCAGAGAAGGAGATTATATTCTGAGTAATTCATATGACTTCCATATTCATACTAAAGAACAAAACATTGAGTATGAAGTTTTCAAGATGGTTCAGGAGATAAAAAGTTCAGAAGCTGGTTCTGCTGAACAGTTAATAGAAAGTTCTGAAAAGAAGAAAGGCAAAGAAAATGTTTCTGAAGTTGCTGAAGAAGTTTTACCAGCTTGTCAAATCTCTGAAGCTGAACAGTTACAAGTTCAAAGATTTGAAGAAAATGCTTATACTTTATTTCTTGAATATTTTCATCCTGAGATATTTATGGAATATGAAGAAAGGTTCAATTTTATTGATTGTTGGGTTTAGAAATCTCCTGGATGGAAACAGTGGTATACTGATATTATCTTAAAGATAAGAATACCTGTGAATGAGACAAGGAAAGAAAGCCCTATTGTGAAAGTGATAACAGCAGCTGTGAAGTCAAGAAACAATTACAAATATGCTTATGTTCTTCATAATGGAAAGGTGCATCTAAGTAAGCCAAATTTCAGCTCACCAAATATTGAGAATCTAGAGAAAAGTACTCTTGTAGTTCATCCTCCAGGTTTTGTATGCAAGTCTAAAACTCAATTGCTGTTTGTCAGATTTGAAGAAATACATAAGTGCAGCAATGGAACTTTGATGGCCATAAGAGATAGATTGGTCAAGAAGCAAAAGAGAAGACCAAAGAACTAGAATGATTCTGAATGGGAAGAGTACAAAAAGCTTGCAAAAGAAATCCATAAAAGGATTGAGACATTATTAGAATACATAAATCTTATTCTAAATGATATCAGAAAAATTATGAACTTCTGGAGTTATGATTTGAATTTTTGAAGCTAAGGGGGAGATTGAAAGAACCTAAAAGATAGCTTCAAAATACTCTATGTTCTGAAGTCAGAAGAGCAAAGTTCAGAAGTTTGAAGACAGAAGACTTCCAAACCAATAGAAGAGAAAATAATGCTAAGGCATAACTTCTGAAGTGCATACTTTAGATGTTCTGAACATTACTTTGTGTTTCTGAAGAAGTTCTGAAGAGCTTCTAAAGACCTTCTGAAGATAGTTCTGAAGACTGTTCAGAAGTGGTTCTGAACTTGTCTGTTATGATGTTGTTGTTACTTTAGCATTTCACTTTGTGTATAAATAGAAGTTAGTTAGTCTTTTGTGACTAACGTTGATAGATCTTTTTGTACTGTAAAGATACATCTTTGTAATCGTTTGTTCTTATCAATACTACATCCGACTTCCTTGTAGTAATTCTTGTGTCTTCTTAATTCTTTCTACACTTTTGATATTTGGGATCTAACAACCCCGAAACTTAGGTGGTCATGTTGAAGGCATATCGGAGCGGATGACCTTTGACGATCTCCATGACGACAGGGTAAGTTAGTTGCATTTCGAAAGAAAGTTGATGGTTGTTGGCTTCAAATCGAGCATGTCCTTTTTTAGCACAAATCGGTCATCCAGATTTTCGGTCATGACACTCGGGACCAACGATCGTACGATGGCATTGGGTTTTCGTCATCGGACGCATTTGGGTCGTGAATAGCAGCCATAGTAACCTGTGTGAGCATATTTTAGAAAAACACCCAATTTGGTCATGAGTTAGTGAACGGATGTCAAGAAAAAAAACTGCCTAAAGCATTAACTCGCATCACACTGTGCTCAATGTGATGCGACAACATGGAGTTCCCTTGTCATCTGAAAAGATTTAATGTATGAATGCCTTAAGGGTCCGAGACCATAGAGTATTTGATGCCCATAAGTCAAAGTCCAAAATCGAGTATTCTAATCCAAATATTGGAGTATGATGGACGTCGAAACGAATACTGGAGTATAAGGCGAGTCCTATGGAACAGGTGTAAGTACTTTCGAGGCATATAATGCAAAACCCTTAGGGTTTATGTGAAACCGAACAGTCATCTTAAAACTATGCAACATACAATGGATGACTCTTAAAATGGTAAGAATTAAAGATGATCACGAAGTGAAAACGTACCTATTGATGGTGATTTGGTTGCCTAATTCGAAGTTTTGATAACTTTATGAGTGAACAGTGTGGTGCTCGGGTGTAAGAGAAAGAGAAAAAGTGGGAACAATACCTAAGTGAATAGTTGAGGTGGAGCCCGGTGTTTAAATAGTTGGAAAGGTCATGCCACATATGAACAACTCATTGGTTGTTGACCAAGTCAACTTCTCGGATAGGAAATAAGGACAAAGAGCTCGGGCTTTGACATCCGTGCAAAACACTGTGCTTGGATAGGTTCATCCGAGAACCTGGGTGTTAAGGTTAAGATGATTCGGCAACAGAGGTTGTTGGGTCTTTTTGGTCTGATAAACAATGTTCTCTAGTCTTCGAGATTCGAGAAAAGAAGTTCTCAAATTTGCATGGTTCGAGGAAGAAATGGTGTGGTCCGAAAAAAAAATTGACTTTAGAAAAAATAATATGAACCTAGTGGCTCTCCCTAAACTGATGCATTATTTGTAAAAAAACTTAACTCCCCCTAAAATTGTACATGTGTAGAGTTAAGACCAAGTTACTTGTACGCTCTCCCTTGAATGCTGAAAGGTTAGATAAAAGCAAGTATCGAGACAGAAAAATAAAGACATAAACATGACGAAAAAATACATAGAATTTAAAATTTTGAAAATGCAGAAAAATAAAATGCTTGAAGAAAACAGAACGAGACTTCAAGAGTAATGAAAAATCAAAATACTTAACTTTTGAGTTTGCATTAAACTTGAATGGGCGTTTTGTGAACTTCGAGTACGATGATCGGATTTAGGTTTTGAGATTGAGCATGCCCAACTTGGACAATAGGAAATGGAATCGTTTTTCATCCAAAGCCTTAGTGAACAAGTCGGCAAGCTGAAATTCTGTATTAACAAAAAAATAATTCTATCATACCTCTTTCAACATGGTCCTTAATAAAATGGTACCAGACATCGATATGCTTTGTCTTGGTGTGTTGAACTGGATTGATGGATTTGGCAATGGCGTTCTTCGAGTCGCAGTAGATGGGGATCTTGTTGAACCAAAAGCCGTAATCCTTAAAATGGGTGCGCATGCAAATGACCTGAGAGAATCAACCGGCGGCAGCGATGTACTCGACTTCCATGGTGGATGTGGAGACGCAGTTTTGCTTCTTGGATGACCAGCTTACCAATTTGTGACCCAAAAACTGAATGTGACCCAAAGTACACTTCCGGTCAAGCATGCAACCTGCATGGTCCGCATCTGAAAAGGCAGTTAACTCGAAACCCATATCCTAAGATGAGATTTTTTGGGTGAGGCTTGGTATCTTGCACATAGGCAGGTAGCAAACATTATGTCCGGGATACTAGCCGTCAAATACATTAAATAACCTGTCATTCCCATATAGTTTTTAGAATCTACCGCTTTTCCGGAAGGATCAACGTGTAGTTTTCCACCGCAAGACATGGGTGTTCCGATCGACATACAGTTCTCCATGTTGAATTTCTTCAACCTATCGGAAATGTATTTTGATTGGTTGGTGAATATTCCCATCGATAATTTTTTGACTTAAAGTCCGAGGAAAAAATTCATCACTCCTATCATTCTCTTGTTAAACTTAGCAACCATGAGGGTTGAAAAGTTCTTACAGTATTGTGGGTTTGTCGATCCAAATATAATGTCATCGACATAAATTTGAATGAGAGTGGGATTGATTTTATCTTTATAGAAACCACTGGTTACCAGAAAGTCAGTCAGACTACCACACCATACTCTCGGGGCTTATTTGAGTCTGTAGAGGGATTTGTCGAGGATGTAGACAGGATTTTGGGTTAGCATCGTTGATGAACCCGTCAGCCTGAGAGACGTAGACTTCTTTTAAGACACCAAATTAGAAATGTTGTCTTGACATCCATTTGGAATACGGTGAAGTTCTTATGAGTTGTGTATGCCGAGAACGTGCGAGTGGATTCAATGCGAGCAACGGGTGCGAAAGTCTCGTCATAGTCGATTCCTTCTTGCTGACGATATCCTTTTGCGACAAGCCTTGCTTTATTCCGAATGACAACTCCATTTTCATCTATCTTGTTCTTGAAGATCCATTTTGTGCCAATAATGGTCTTGTTGCAAAGTCGGGGAACGAGTCGCCAGACTTTGAGGATTTCAAACTGATTGAGTTCCACTTGCATAGCCGTAATCCAATCTGAATCAGTCATGGCTTCCGCAACAGTGATGAGTTTGACTTTGCTTAGGAAGAACGTGAACAGACAATCGTTAGCTGAGGTGGATCTCGTTGTGATTGGTTTCGAAGGATTTCCAAGAATTTGATGGACGGGATGAGATCGAGTACATTTAGTCGTGTGGGGAAGCGGTTGTAGTGAAGACTAAGCAGTATTGTCATCTACATAGGTGCTAAGGGGTTGATCCTGAACTATTTCAAGTGTCGGAACCACTTCAGAGGGGAGAGTCGAACCGGTGTCATCCTTGAGGGTTGGAGAACGGTGTGCGGGAGAGGATTCCAGTGTTGGACTGGCGATTGAAGCAAGAATTGTTTCGGGAAGTGGATCTGGTTGAATTGGAATTAGGTCAGGAATGATCTCTTCGACAAGTATTTCATTCGTGGTGTCTGATACGACTGGTTCAGTAGGGTGAGTAGTTTCAGAAATAGGTTCAGTGGGAGTCGGTTCGATAACTTTTGTGTGTGTAGAAGTAGGCTTGCAAGTCGCGGTTGTTGAGATGGTTTCAGTTGATGGTTTTGGTCCGGAAACAGTAGTGGTATCGGCGACTTCCATAGTTGGGGGGGGTACTATTGGATTGATCGTTTGAGAATATGGTCCGAAGTATTCGGAGTAGAAGTACTCGAAAAAATCGTTCAAATCTGAAGTTGCAGTTTTGGAGCTGGACGTTGGATTTGGATGATTCGGGTTAGGAACATGTTCCGAACAGAGGTGTTCGGAAGCTAACACACTGGTAAGCGCGGGTCCAGAACTGAGTTGTTCGGGAACCATTTCGGCCTTGTCATCAAAATCGACATTGATGCTTTTCGTGATAGTTCTAGAGTTTTTTAGGTAGACCCGATAAGCTGCGGTATATGGGGAATAGCCAAGGAAGAACCCTTCGTCGACTTTAGGAAAAAGTTTTCCACGATTCTCTTTAACATTTAAAATGAAGTAGCGACATCCGAACGTGCGAAGGAAATGAATAGTGGGGATGCGCTTGTTGATCAATTCATACGGTGTTTTGTTGAACCGCTTGTTGATGATGGATCGGTTTTGAGTGAAACAATTCGTATTGATGTCTTCGGCCCATAGGTAATGCGGGAGCTTGGAATGGATGAGCATGGTGTGAGCGACTTCGACCAACGTACAGTTGTGTCATTCGACCACCCCATTTTTTTGTGGAGGTCGAGCGGCCGAAACAGTCTGAGTGATGCCGTCTGAGGTGAAAAAATTGCTTATAGTACGGTTTTTGAACTTCATGTCTTTGTCCGTTTGAATGGTTTGAACGTTGAGCTCTAACTTGACTTGAATGCTCTTGAGAAAGGCAATAATAAGCTCGCGGGCTTCATCCTTTGTGCGAAGAAATTTGTCACACATGTATCGAGAAAAGTCATCAACCATGACAAGAAAGTACCTCTTGCCATGGATGCTTTGAGTCCGCATCGGGGCGCATAGATCCATATGAATGAGTTGAAGAGGACGAGTCATGCCATGTTCCACCTTGGGTTTAGGAGAGGATTACTTCATTTTACCCATTTTACAAGCGCCACAGAGATGTGACTTTTCAACTTGAATTTGGGTAATCCCGCAACCAACCCATTGTTGGCAAGCTTGTTGGTATTCTTGAAGTTAAGGTGGGAAAGGCGCCGATGCCAAAGCCAATTTTGTTCATTTGAGGCTTTGGATAGAAGGCACACGTTGGTTGGCACTTTAACATCTGAAAGATCTATGCTATATAGGTTGGAATTGCGCGAGCTGGCCATTAGTTCTTGTCCCTCGTAACTTCGAACACAACAGCGTTCGGGTCGAAAGTTTACCTCTAGTATTTTGTCACAAAATTGACCGAGTCCGTGGACATAGGATACTTTGGAGATGTCAAATTGTCGCGGACAATATTGCCGTGTCCGATTATTGGTGCGAAGTGATTGTTCCCAAAACGTACTTCTCCGCCGTATTTAGCAGTGTAGTTGGCGAGCAGCTCCTTATGTCCAGTCATGTGCTTGGAGCAACCATAATCTAAATACCACACATGACTGCCCGCAAAAATCAGGAAGATTTAGGTACCTATTTAAAAATGGGTCCTTCGGGGTTAGTTGAGTTAACAACCTTGGGTACCCATTTGTGGTGGGACTTAGTTGGATAAGTTAAGGGCCTTTCGTGAACCTACTAGTAAACGGGATTATAAATAGAAGGAAAAAAATGTATGATGATAAATATAAGATGTAAGAGAATTAGAAGTGTTAGATCCCAAATATCAAAAATGTAGAAAGTTTAAAGAATAAGAACAAGATATGTATCACTGAAGTTGTATGTCGTATGGATTATGAAACAGTATTACAAAATGTGTATCTTTACAAGCTTTATCTATCAATGTTAGTTCTAACAATCTAACAAGCTATCTATTTATACACCAATGGAAATGCTAAAGATACAGTTTAAAAATGACAGACAAGTTCAGAACTCCTTCTGAACTTTTTCAGAACTTCTTCAGAATTGTCTTCAGAACCATCTTCAGAACTTCTTTAGAACTTCTTCAGAATCTTCGGAACTTCTGAAGTAGCCACTTCAGAAGTTATGCCTTAGGCTTTACTTCACTTGTCTTCTGAGTTCTGAACCTTTCTCTTCAGAACCCAGTCTTCTTTTGAAGCTACTTCTGATATCTATCAATCTCCCCCTTAGCTTCAAAAGTTCAAATCATAACTCCAGAAGTTTAAGATTTGTCTAACATCCTTCAGAATCAGACTTCTGTATTCAAGAATAGATTCAATAATCTTGAGCATCTCCTGAGCAAGTTTTCTGTATTTTTCCCATTCTTCATCACTTAGATTCTTTTGTCTTTTTGCCAATCTGTCTCTTATAGCCATTAAAGTTCCATTACAGCATTTGTGAACTTCTTCAAATCTGATAAACAGCAATTCTTCAAAACACTTGCACACAAATCCTGGAGGCTAAATAACCAGTGTGCTTCTTTTGAGATTATCTATATTTGGCAACTTGAAGTTTGGCCTGCTTAGATGAACTTTCTCTTGATTTAGAACATATGCAACTTGGAAATCAGTCTTTGCAGCCCAAATAAATTCTCTTTAGAGGCCATCTCTGAGAACTGGGAAAGATTTTTTGAAACCTTTTACTTTCCTTTCTCTTTCTCTTTAAGGCTTTCTTCTGAACTTACAATCTTCTGAATCTTCAAGATTTCTTCTATATCTTGTTTCTTAGTGTGAATCTGGAAGTCATATACATTGCTCAAAATATAGTCAGCTCCTTTAATTTGATTTACTTTTCTATGCCCAGCAAGATAACTTTTTCTGATAAATTCTCTTAAAATTTATTCTTTTCTTGATCAGATAGACAATCTATTTTTTTATATCAGATGCAGAGACAAACCATTCAGCATATTTCAGAAGCCAATTCAGAGTGGAAGTAGAGTACTTTGGTATATCAGATACAATGAAAGTTCTATAGGTTCCTTCCACTTCATACATGAAACCTATATCTGGATTTGTAAATACTTTAATTAGCCCAGCTCTTTCAATACTAACTGGCTCTAAAAGATTCACTTTATGTAATCTGAATTCCAAGGCTAACTGAAAATCATGCTTGATCAGATTTCTGATATAAATTCCCAAGATTCTTCTAACTTCTGAAACAAGTTCAGAATCTTCTCTTTTGACACAGAAAGCCAGAACTGCAAGTTTGTCTTGTAACCTCAACTTATAAAAGTCAAATAGAGAGAACTCAATTAGAGTACCATCTCTTCTTTCAGCTCTATACTTCACAATATAAAGATCATCTATAAATGTTTTAGAAAAGCATATGATCTTCTTGATCAAAGTAGAACCATGTAGGTCTTGAATTCCATACTTTTGAACCAACATCTTCACCTTTGAAATATAATCTTCAGACCATTCATCATTAAGAAAATCTTCAAGGGTTGCATGCTTCAAACTTTTTTTGTACAAATTACTGTAAGAATCTTCTGGAAAGATGAGTTGGCTGGCTTCAGAAAAATCAAACAGATTTTCCTTTTCATACACTTGATCAATAACAGGTTCTTCAAGTAAAGGCAAATTGATCAATGGTATACTAATGCAGGATTTGAATCTTACTTCCAACTTCTCAGAAAATGCCATCAAAATTTCATCTGAGACTTCTACTTCATGCATATGACATAAGTCTATCTCTATGTCAAAATACTCAGAAGATTGATTTATAAATTCTTTGAAAACAGCCAATTTGTCATCCAAGAATCTACACTCCAGATTCCTTGGACTGTTCAGAATTCGATATACCAAGCAGAATTGGCATATTAACCTCCAAAGGCTTTCAGAAACTTCATCACTATCCAATCTGTTCAGAATTTGTGGTTTCCAAATTACCACTTCTCTGTTTTCATTCACCTCTTCTTCAACATTCTCTTCCAACACTATATCATCTTCAAAGGTTATCACATCTGAAAGATCACCAGGTTCTCCAAGAGCTTCTTCAAAAGTTAAATATTCATTTAGGATCTCTTCATTTGAATCAGGAATAACATATGTGTCTTCTGAACTTATATTCTTTTCAGAATCATGAGACACCTTTTCAGTCTCATATCCTTCTTCAAATTGTTCTTCAGAAGTAAAATGTTCAGCCTCTTGACCTTCTGTTTCAAAATGTAATATATCTTCAATGGCTTCAGAAACTCTGTTAACATTTTCACCAACATTCTGAACTTGTTCAGAAGATTTTTAAGAAGACCGATTTAGTGGTATCTCAACATCTTCAGATACTTTCTGTCTCTTCTCCCCCTCTTGATTATCAGGATCCAGATCATCAAGACTCCTTTTGAAAGTATCTGCTGGAGGCCTACACTCTAAGACAGAGAGTCTATCACTTAATGAAGATTGAGAATTATGAATTGAGGAAAGTTGATTCAGAATCTGAGAAATATCATCCTTGGTAGCAAAATTAGAAGACTCTGGTTGAATAGAAGAAGTAGAAGGCAAAGAAGTCTTCAGAGAAGAGACATTAGAAACAACTTCAGAGAAAGCATTCAAAATTGCTTGTTTGAAAGATTGAAGATCATTTGAAATTGATAACTGAAAATTATGCAACTTGTTCACCACTGTTTCCTCCTGCTTATCCAACCTATCCTCCATCACCTTTTGAGATTTGTCTGTCAATTCTTTGATTTCCTTCTGAATCTTTGCAAATTCAGAAGTACAAAAATCTTTGAATTCTGAGAATTCAGAAGATGTGGGAAAAGGTCCAAGACCAACAAATGGTCTTGTTTGCAGTCCTTCAGAAGAAGGCTGGCCTGTAGATGCCGCAACATCATGAACCACATATGAATCTGTAAATGGAGCTTTAGTGATGTTCACTCCGCTAGGACTTCCAACCAATCCTTGATATCCTGTAATAGGTATATCTATGGTTGTTGTAGCAATGTGACAAACATTTTGCTTTTGTACATCTGAAAGGTGTGTGCTTGTGTGAAAAAATTCCACATTTAGTGGTTCAGAAGGCGCAATGTTGAGTGGACTCTCAGACTCAATGTGCTCAAAACTATGAAGGGGGGACATATGTCCTTCCTTTTCAACAATAGGTTCTTCCAACTGTGTTCTCCCCTCTTCAATTCTTTTTCTAATTCTTCTACCCAACCTCTCATTTACATTTTTCCTCTTCACACCATGAGGTTGTTCTCCCTCATGAACAGCCTCCCCACTTTGCCTAGGAATTCTAGACACCTCACGATGCTCACCACTCTTGTTAGAATCAGGGGAAGATACTATTGGTTTTGTTAGTCCCATTGATTCACAATACTTATTCAGAAACCTATTAGATGTTTTTACATATGCAAGTAAGTAATCTGGTAGTGGTAAAGCATTGGGAAATTGTAATTTAGCACTTGGTGGCCTGAGATTATCCATAGAGAAAAGTGGAACATGTACCTCATGAGCTAAAACAGGAATAGCAGGAACAACTTTCATGGCCCTTTGATAAAGGTTTGAAAAAATCTCTGAAATGGTATGTAGTTGTAAGTAGATTTCTTCAAAACTGCAGATTTGAGTTCTTCAAAAATAAGTGAAGCATAGTCATAATGTTTGTTGAACGCCACACCATGAAAGATGATCCTTCCATTTGTTGATGCTTGATCTAGAATTGAACTTTTCCCAGACAGACAAGTGTTCAGAATTGTGAATAAACAGTACCAGATTGGGGGTAAACACTTCCTTCTGAATGAGCTTAAAGCATTCAATTGTTCAGAATCTTTAGAACTTCTGAAGTAGCCACTTTAGAAGTTATGCCTTAGGCTTTACTTCACTTGTCTTCTGAGTTCTGAACCTTTCTCTTCAGAACCCAGTCTTCTTTCGAAGCTACTTCTGATATCTATCAAGAAGGATAATCATAACAATAATCATTCAAGCGCACGAAGTTATTGACATAACAATTTGAGCAATAGATTTTATTTCGAGTAAATTGCAATAAATGTCGTAATGAATGAATACTGTATGGAAAGTTAACACTTTGTTTAGGATTTTTGACATTTGAAAAATTAAATCTAGAGTTCTTATTGTGTGGCGATGACTTTGATTGACTCGTGCCTTTTTCGACCCAAACTTGGTTTATCTTTAGAGGGCGTAGAGCTGAAACATTAAATTGACCACGAGTAGAACTTGTGGAAGGATGCAAATTGGTCCTTTGAAAATGCACAGTAGGTTCCTTAATTTTTGAAATTGGAGGTTAATAAGAACTAGTAGAGGAGTCATTTTGAGTTTCAGGAATGGATACTGAGTTTATGGGTTGTTTGCCTTTGTCCAAAAATTCCACATGGCCTGGAAGTGAAGGGTTGAAGTCAAATTGATCAACCGAGTCATTTGGACATACTTCGGAGTTAAGTAATTTTGAAAAGTTGAGTTGAGCTTTGGCTAGGATTCTTTCTTCATCGGCCTCTAGTTCAACATCTGTTTGTTCGGGAGTGAGGGAAGTTTTATAGGTTGAAGGTCAATAGTTATTTGGATTGAAATCACAAGGGAATATATCATCTGTTTCGCAAGGTGAAGGAATATTTTGGTCGTTTTGTAAAAAAATTTGGAGAACACAGTTTTGTTGGTGAGTGCTAATAAAAACTTCACAACAGGATACTTCGAAAGTTGTGTTATCGAGTTTTTGAATTTAGCTATTAAGGCCTCTTTTTCCTTTTCCGAAGAAGAACGTTCGGATTCCAATACCTTTTCAAGATGAATAATTTCCTCTTCAAGAAATAAAGTTGGAATGTATGGTTTAAAAGTTGGAGGTTCGGTTTGAAGCTCTTTTCCGGTGTAACTTGGAAAATAGTCTTTTGGAAGAGTTTTGTGAGAGGATTCCTTCTCGACCTTTTGTGGATAACAAAATGGTATTTGATGGTATTTTTTTTCCTATTCCAATTTTCACGTCTCTCGACTTTGTTTGAGGACGTCATAAATTGAATTTATATTCTAGATCAAGGTCTAGATATTCAAATTTATAAAGAGTAGGAGTGTTATACAGCGCCTTTGCTAAACGTTTAGGATTTTCAAATCCTAAGCCGGCTTTTGAACATAACTCTTTAGGTGCGTTTAGATGAATCGTTTGTTCAGTTTGACCTAATTTATACAATTTGATTTCCAAATCCTTGAGTTTGTCAAGAAGATCTTTTCGTCGGATAGTTGCAAACTCAAATTTTGATGAGAAATCAAGGGCCTCATGTTCGGATTTTTCAAGTTGGTTTTTGAGGTCCGTGACTTTTGTTTGAAAATCCTAATTTTTGGTTTCAAGATTGACGTTTCTTTGACTAAAAATTTTGGACTCACTCCTTAATGATGCAAGTTTGTCGGTGAGAAGTAGACTTTGGTTGTGATTATTTTCTAATTGTGCTTCTAATTTGGAAACCGAGAGTTTTTCGGTTTTCAATTTAGACTGCACATTTTCTAATTTAATCATCATATCTTGCTATTTAGCAACAAATTGAGCATATTCAATGTAGTTATCTCGGATGTGTTGTCGGAAGCGTGATATTTGGTGTCATCATCAGAGTGATCCGTATCAATGGTTTTTGCCATTAGACTGAAATGGGCTTGAGGTTCAATTTCATGACCATTATTGTGAAGCTAGTGTTCATCTTCCGCCATGAGGACTTTTTCGGCCTCTTGTTGTTTTGCGAGCATGAGTTTATAAGCATAGTAGTTTGAATCTAGGACTACTGGTTTCTTGTAGTCTCGATTTGCCACGGTTGTAGCATAAGCTCATTTTCTTCTTTGAACTTGTCATCCGGTTTGGGTGCAGACGTTTATTTTCAGGGCGAGGCTTGGATTCGAACATTTCTTTGCGCTCGTGGTTCTTTTATCCCGAGGCAAACCTTTGTTTGTTATATGACGGGCGATGGAAGAATTTCTTTTGAAAGGCTTGAGTGAGAAATGCCAAGGATTGCTTGAGTTGTTCGATCTTGAGATCAGATTCATATCCTTCATCTTCTTCTTCTTCCGTGGAACGAATGTGGTTTTCTTGTTGAGAGCTTCGGAAGGAATGGTACTCATGTCTCTCGGTATTTGGTTCTTTGGCAAGGAGGGCAAGTTGATCGAAAGACTTGGAAGTTTTCTTGTTAGAATCCATGACTTCCAGAAGTTCTTCTTCATCTTGTTTTAGAGTTTCGTAAACCTCGTGAAGGTCAAGTTCAGCAAGGAATTTGCTATACTTAATTTGATTAGCAAAGCGTCGCGATTCGGGTTGTATATTGCTGACTAGTTTCATGTTGTTTTCGATCTTTATCTTTCGGATGTCATTCTTGCTTAGTTCATTGAGTAGATTGACAAACCTCTCCTAAGTGTCCGAAAGGCTTTCTCCTTCTTTGGCTTTGAACTCTTCATAATGGGTGATACAGTTTATGATTTTGAATTGAGTACAAATCTTCGTGTCGAGCATGAGTTTCTCAGTTTGTTCCCACAAACCTTTGTCGTAGCACCATGGCTATCAATGCTCATGTATATTTCATTTCGAAGACTTTTGAGAAGGAAGGATTTTGTAAGTTGATCGCTTTTTGCAATACGTTCTTCGGCGTTATCATATGTGTGCCTTAGTTTGATTTCTCGTCGAACTGGAAGAGGAGTTTGGTTTGGCATGGCAAGCTTATCCCAATAAATTGGGGTTGGTGGTCCTTCAGTGATAGAACACATTATTTCTTCCCCATGAGTATGGCGGTAGACGAAATCCAGAAAGCGGTCTTTCCTTTCCTCTAAATAGGACCGGAGGACGAGTATTGGAGCCTATGGCCATTGCTTTACGTGTAGTCATGATGTACTTGATGATTTGATCACGATCGCTGACTTTTGAAAAAATTCTAAAACAAACTTTTGATTAAAGGTTTTGAAAAGATGGGTTTTGATTTTTCGGGTTTCCTAGGTGCAAAGACTATGGAGCTTGGATCAAAAGAATCGAGAATAAGAGTTCTCGGATCTAACAAGTGCGAGGACAGGTTTTTTCGGATCTAACAAGTGTGAGGATTGAATCTTATCGGACCTAATGGATGCGAGGAAAGAGTTGCACGGATCAAGTAGGTTCGAGAACTAGATTTTCGGATATAACATTTTTGAGAACAATTCCGTTTTTCGAATGATCAATGTTCGAGAAATAGATTGTGTCGAGTCCTTAGGTCCAAAAAAATTAAATTGTTGTTTTGACGGAAAAATTGAACTAATATTCTAGAGGAAAGATAACTAGGGTTTCTTGACTAAAAAGAGCTGTAAATAACAGAGTTCACGAGTCTCTTTATGGACAAGAATGGCCAGGTTATCAATTTCCCAAGAATACTAGAAAAGTTTAGTTTTGTCAAAACTTTGAGTCTAAAAAAACGAAAACAAAGGTTTTTTGACTAAACAGAGCTGCGAGGGACAGAGTTCATGTTTCTTTTTATGGACAAGAATGAATAAGTTTTCAATTTTCCAAAACGTGAAGATTGACTGTTCAGAACATTAATGACAGATTTATCAAGAATTCAACTTAATTGCGAAAGTTTCTTGACTAGAAAAAGCTGCAAGGAACAGGGTTCTTGAGTTTTTCTATGCACAAGAAGGTCAAAGCAATTATGAATGAATATAACAAATAATTACCAAGATTTATAAAAGTTACTAAAAGTTTTGTAGATCCCAGTGTAATCAGGTAACGATGAAGAACACTAATAAAATCAATGAATTACATATGTCATATATCTAACTTGTATAATATCGTGGCTACAAAGTATGGAGTTATGAATAAAGCTCACGATCTCTCTTGAATAATCCTCTCAATAATCTCGTATCTCTAAAGAATAGCCCTAACCCTCTATTTATATGAGAAGATAAATTACAATAGGAAATTAGAGATTAAGGCAATATTCACTTGCCTTATTTACAATAAAAACTATTACATATTGTCTTTTGTTGACTTTGCACTTTATCCTTCACGTCTTCAATATTTGTGATCTCGGATATAATATTTTCTTACCTAACAATCTCCCCCTTTGTATCTGATATTACACTTCAGTAAATCAGCACTTTTGAAGACGATGAAATTTTGTCAACAAATCATTGTCTGGAATCTTTTGCTCCCCCTACGAGAAAGATCACTTGATAAGCTCCATAGCTCCCCCTTAATGTTATCATGATGTTTAATAACAGATTGTCGAAGGAGCCGTGATATCGTAGGGTAAATCTTTCATTGAGTAGAACTTTGTCGGGTTAGGGAAATGCGATAAGGAGCTTGTCGAGTTAGGTTGATGCGATGAACTGAACTTGTTATATGATGATCTGAACTTGTTGAATCTTCGATATGCGATAAACGTCAAAGTGTCACTTTCTCCCCCACATAATAGACATTTGTCTTTGATACACTTTTTCTCCCCCTCGGAATGATAAGGAGAATCTGATTCATTACGAACAACCAAAGATGATAAATGGAAGTGATCAAATGCGTTTGTGAGAAAATGGGTAATGGGCTAACAGACATAAGCACGTGTAGCTACTGTTATCACTACAATGAAATAAGTTTAATTGAGTGGCCTATAATCAGAGTTGGCAATGATAAATCTCTGATAGGACTTCCAATTATCATAGAAGTATGCTTTTGGAATAAACATGAAGATATGCTTTTGGAATCACAAAGACTCGTGCAATGTGCGGAAAGAATTAAGCATTGAATACTATTTAAAAGGCTCGAAATATGAAAATTCGTTTCACAGACTCGATGTGCATTTGAATGTGAAGTTCGGAGACCGCAGGTGTGTCTTCCCTATTCAATATCTTAATATTCCAAGTGAAGAATAAATAGCAGATATGCACATTCTCCGTGATATATGAAACAAATATCTTTTGTGAGAAACTTGAGTAGCTGGGTGGGGTGACACGAGTTATCGACATTGGGTTCATGTCTGTTTCAATATTTATCTCCAAAGAATCGAGAATGAATAGATTGTGTGGTTACCCGGATAACTATTTAGGTTTGGTAAGGACCAAATATTTTCTTTTAAGTCCTGTCACACACTCACTTTTTCTTTTATCTCACAAGCACTCAATTTTATTTTAATCATACCCTTTAAAGATATCTAATCTAGGGATGTGTTCCATGGGTAGGTCCTTCCAGCTCTGGGTTGACCATTGAAACTTCTAATTCCTAACACACAAAGAGTTTAAAACATTGAAGTCCGAGTTCTCAACTGATGTAATCAGAAGTAGATGCAAAGTAATGTAAAAC
Organism: Silybum marianum; assembly: GCA_036898165.1. NCBI lineage: Eukaryota > Viridiplantae > Streptophyta > Magnoliopsida > Asterales > Asteraceae > Silybum > Silybum marianum. The sequence continues at coordinate 34,215,982 of CM072529.1, forward strand.
GGGTTCTGAATAGGTTCATAGCTGATGTACTATGAAGCTAATAAAAAAATATGGTACTCCCCCTCAAATGTGGAATAACCTTTTGAATGATCATGTAATGTGATCTGAATATTCTGAATTTGGAACACACATGACACACCTACAAAACAGATTAAAAAGACTTTGGTACTCAAGCTATGTTGGGTCCTAGGAGGTTAGCTTTAGGAACAACAAATGGGGAAGTGGGGATACTGTAAGTACCATTTATGAATGAACGTTTGATTGACAAAATCATTTGTTCCACAAGTAGAACAACAAATCTTTGTGGCGCTTAGACTGATTAGCTGATTGATGGTCTTGACAAAATAAGGCAAATCAGTCTTGGAAACAAATGATTTTGCATCAACTACAGGAGATGTATGTGGCATGTTTCCAACACTATCATCTGTAGTTGATTTCTTCATCCAAACCATTTTAAACTTCTTAAAATTACTAGAATTAGCAACAAAATCATTGTGAAATCGTTTAGAAATATGAGTCTGAGAATTTAAGGAACTATATGATTTGGAGTTGTTAGAATACCTATGAGATTGAACACTTGAGGAACAGTCATTCTTACGTACATTAACAGAAGAAAGATGAATCATTTTTGAACTTCAAGCAGAATCAAAATCATCAGGAAAAATTAATTTTTCAAGGTCACCTAACTCCGTATTTATTTGTTCGGGAGTGAGTTGTTTGAATGATTATGAATTCTCTTTATTCATTTGTATTTGCTTTGAAAGCTTGTTTTCAAGTTCTTTAATTTTGCTTAAGAAATCATCTCTTTCTTTCATAAGCAAATCATATTTATTTTTTAATTCAGATCTCAAATTCTTTTCGGTTACAAGATTTTATTGTAATTCAAATAATTTCTTTGAAAGTTTAAAAATTTTCTCATCAAAATCTTTTCTTTCTTTCTCTAAACGTTTATTTTTATCGAAAATTAAAACGCTTTTATTTAAAACATTCTTTTTATCATTTTCAAATACTTTTTGTTCATCATCTTGAATTTTCTGAAGCTAAGAAAGTTGCTTTGATAGCTCCAGACGTTTCGTTTCAGATGTTTTCCTTTCTAAAATCACAACCTATTCAAAACCTGACACTTGTTTAGAAAGTTTTTGAAGGGTGAGTTCACAAGTTTTAATTTTGTTTTCAAAAACTGTTCGCTCAAGCGCAAACTTGTGTTTGTCATCTGTAGTTAAAAACCTTTCTTTCTCAAATGTCATGAACTCAGATATTTTACTTGAAAGAGAAACACTGTAAGTCTCAGAATCTATAAACTTTTCTAACTCAGAAATTTTGTTTTTCAGATCAAAATTTATTTTTATCAGCTCAAAATTTATTTTTATCAGCTCAAAATTTTTCTTTTTACAAAACTCTTCATACATCATATGATTTGTATTCCTAGAAAGCTCTTTAAGTTGTTCCTCCAAAAATTCATTTTGATTTTTCAAAACTATTCTTGTTTGTTCTGAGTTATGAAATTTAGATTTGAGGTTAACATGTTCTCTTAAAAGTTCATCAAGCACTTTTATGTTATTTGTATGCCTTGCTTCAAGTTAAGCAATTTTTGCATTTAGCTCAGAAATTTGTTTTTGAGAATCCATCTTAAACTAAACCTGTACAACTCAAATAACACAATTATTTCTTGAAAAAATATAAGCACTTGTTACCTGATAGGGTGATCTTGATCGGTGAGTTTTGAAAAAGTTCTAAGATTTATTTTCATTGAAAAGCTGATGTTGTATCTTGATTGAAAGGGGGTCGACAAGAATTATGTCGAGTTAGTTTGACTCTACAAGAATTTATGTCGAGTCTTAAGGGCTCGATAAAAAAGATGTCGACCAAGGAGGTTTTCGAGAAGATCGATTGATCAGGTTTATCGAATTCAGTTTTTGTCTTTTATTGATAAATCAGAAAGCAAGAACGGAGACTTCTCGACAAAAAAAAAATCAAGTCTTTTTGTGGAAGAGAAGAGGTAAGTTCTCGGGTTTCCAATTTAAATCAATAAAGAAAAAAAATTACTAAAGTTTATGATGCGTACTTGAGAGTCCGTTAACTAGAAAAGCTGCAGCAGACAACAGTTCCTGAGTTTTCTTTTGTTAAAGAAGAGCAAACACACCTCAAAATAAACGAAAGTAATATAGTTTTTAATAAAATTGACTTCGATAAACATACAAAAAAAATCTCGGGTGATATATTGGTTTAACAAGATTAGGTTGAAAATATCAAACTAACTACTAAAGATAAAAACTGAAAAACACAAAAGATATGAGAAAAAAAATTGGATGCAATTAATCAGAAAACTTGGGTTTTTGATAGAGATCAATCGAATCTTTGATAAAACAGTTTTGATGAAACAAATTTGAATAAGAATCGATTCAGAAGTTTAAACAAAATACCAAGTTAGTGACTAATCAGATTATATCGGGTTAAGCATGAAGAAAGATCCATTAAAAAAAACTCGTACCTTTTTCCCTAAAAAATCGATTAGCAAATAATCAAAACTCTTGATCGTTCAGCTCTGATACCAATTGTAGATCCCAGTTTAATCAGGTAACAATGAAGAACACTAATAAAACCAATGAATTTCGTATGTCATATATCTAACTTGTATAATATCGTGGCTACAAAGTATGGAGTTATGAATAAAGCTCACGATCTCTCTTGAATAATCCTCTTAATATTCTCGCATCTCTAAAGAATAACCCCAACCCTCTATTTATATCAGAAGATAAATTACAATACGGAAACTAGAGATTAATGCAATATTCACTTGCCTTATTTACAATAAAATCTATTCCATATTGTCTTTTGTTGACTTTGCACTTTAGCTTTCACGCCTTCAATATTTGTGATCTCGGATACAATACTTTCAGATCTAACAAGTTTCTTGACTAGAAAAGGCTGCAAGGAACAAAGTTCTTGAGTTTTTCTATGAACAAGAAGGTCTTAAGTAACCAATATAATTAAAGGCATTTTTTTGATTTAATCGAAATTAAGAATGCGAGAAAAAATTTCTCGGGTCTGTATGATCCGATAAGGTTACTGTGCTCGAGCAGTTATTTCCGATAACTTGGGTTCTAAGATCTAAAGGGTCCGAGAACTTTGAATATATGATGCGATAAAGATGATGAACACACAGAATCTTAATATAAGTCACACAGATCAGATCGCACACCTAACTAATTATAGGAGAGATGATTTTCTGAGAAAAGAAACGAACGGATGTACAAAAACAGAAAAAATAGATTTTCGAATCTTTAAAGATGCGAGAAAAAATAAATTAACTTTTACTCGCTAAAATTAATTAATACGATGAGATAAGTTGTAGATCAGTAATCAAGGAAGGGCCGACTCAATTAAAATTAGAAAAACTATCAAGATTGCAATTTTGTGGTTATCGAATGAAACAGTAGATTTAATATCCGAGAAAAAAAATTATGAGGTTACCTTTAAATCCAAGAAATCGATTAGAATCTGATGAAAACTCTGATTGGAGGCTCTAATACCAATTGTGGATCCCAAATAATCAAGTACACACGAACAAATTGTGGATATAATGAAGAACACGATGAATATGAGAGAACGTATGTCATATATCTCACTTGTTGTAATCGAGTTACACGGTTATCACAAAAAATAGGTTGTCGATTACAATGGGGTATTCTCTCTCTATCTCCATCAAATTCTAAACAATAACCCTAAGCCTATATTTATCTTGCTAGGAAATACGGAATAAAGAAAACTATAGAACAAGGCATTATACACTTGCCTTTTCTTTACAATGAGATACATTCCTTATTTTGTCACAACTAAAACCATTTCCTAACAATATAATTATTTACAATTCATAAATGAGCATCAAAAGTACGTGTTCTGAACTGATATGTTCAGAAGTCAAAATTCATATAAAACGGGTTCTGAACTGAGATATACAGAAGCCAAACATATTTTAGAACAAGTTCAAAACTGAAATGTTCAGAAACGAAAACATGATTGCTTCTGTTTAGGAATGTTAATGAAACAAATACGAACGCTAAACAGATTGACTCTGTAAGCACAGTGTTTCGTAAAACATTGATTAGAATTTAATTGTGATGAACAATTCACAATTATTAATTCGAATAAGAATCGAATCATATATTTGGTACTTTTGAATTTTGGTGATGAATTTTAAAAGAGTGTATTTCCACCAGATATATGAGACATGAAAATAACTAAGTCAAGAAATATGAACACACGGTAAATCAAGAATATTGATTTAAAAAATCGGATAAAAGACAAACACGAGTGAGTTTCTCAGATTGATTTATCGTGGATTGTTGAAATTCAACATTTTACACAAATACGGTACATAAGATCTTCCCCTCAAAGATAGAAATACTTACTCCCCTCAAACCATTAATAAGTCTGATCATGTGTTTGAATAATCGGAATTCAGCTGAACAAATGACAACCTGCAAAACAGATTAAACATATTTTGGTACCCATAACTTCTTGGGTCCTTGTATGTTAGTTTTGGTCTGAGGTATACTGTAAGATCCAAACCATCTATTTCTAGTAGATGTTCTAACAACAGATCTTATCACTAGGAAATTAGGAATTGAGGACGTACCATACCACCTGTTTGCAAACCTTCGGTATATAAAATCATCTAGTTCATAAGTTGACCAACTCATGTTCTGTTCATCGAAACTAATTAATTGATTGAAAGAGTAATCATAATGCTTTGAATTAGTTCTTTTGTTATTATGCACAGCTGCAGTTGACCTCTTTTTCCAAATCATCTTTTCCTACATAGAAGTGTTAGTATATGAACCATCAACATAATTATTATTGAAAAGATTGGAAGGATGAATCTGGTTTGTTGATTTGACAGATGCTTGTCAAAAAATCTTTGTTGGAGTAGAACTTGAACTAGTCTTTGAATTTGCATTGGCTCTGTCAGATACTTCAAGTTCATTCAGTTTTGTAGACAAAGTATTTCCTTCTTCAACCATCAAATCAAACCTCATTTGAATTTCTGATTTCAAAAATCTATCCTTTATCACTTCTGTCTGTATATCAGATAACTGACTTGAAAGGTCTACAATCTTCTTCTCAATCTTCTTTTTTGTATCAAACTTAGGTTTCTTATTAACTGTCTAACTTGTCTTGTTATTTGTCAACTTCTTTTCAAGTTCATAAATCTTCTGGGACAAAGTAGTAACATTTGATTCAAGAATTTGTCTTTCAGCATCAAAGTTACTCTTCTCATTCTCTAAGCTTACTGCTAACCACTTCTTCTTATCTGACAATTCTTTGACAATTATAGTATTCTTCTTCATAAGAATCTTCTTGTCAGAAGCATCAGTCTTTCTCTCTTCTTCTACCAATTTTTGAAGCTCATGTATTTTCTTCTTTAGCTCGATAATGTTCTTTTAATCAGAATCGTAACACCCTGCCGTACCACGACACAATATTGTCCGCTTTGTCCTCCTGCAGATGTGTGCGCACATATTTGTTTCTGGCGAGAACTTTCTAGGGGGTCACCCATCCTTGTACTACTCCCACCCAAGCACGCTTAACCATAGAGTTCCAAGAACATGCCTTGCGTGTGGCCCCAAAACGCGTTGTGTTTAGGAAGTCCAATGTTTACTTATGAACCCAGCATCACTCCTGTCCATGGCCGATATGGGATCTGCCTAAGGTATTACAGAATCAGCCTTTTTCTCATCTACTAAATCTTTTTGTAGATTAGAAACCTTCTTGTGAAGCTCAGTAGCAGTCTTTTGACTAGAAACAACAGTCTTTTGTTCAACTGCTAATAATTCTGAAGTTCAGAAATCCTTTTATTTAGCTCTGTAGCTTGTGTAGCCGACTCTTTCCTTTCTATCTCAAACTTTTCTCTTTTAAGATTGAATGACTTGTTCAAAATCATATACTTGTTTATATAATTTTCCTATAGTCATCTCACAAGATTTGATTTTGCTTTCAAAACTTCTCTTTTCAGTCTCCAATTTGAAATTCTCCTCCGTATGCACTTTTAAATCAGCTACAATGTTCCAATTAATCATCTACTTCTGAACTTGATAAGCACTAATCGCATTCTGATAATCACAATTAGTCTTTGTCAGATCAATGTTCCAATGTTCCATTCCTCGTGATAACCGTGACTCAAACGTGTCTTGTTAAGCTCATCTAATTCTGCTTGCAACGCTATTTATTTAGTACAACCTGATTTTAAAGAATGAATCAGTTTGTCATTCGTAATACGATCGATTTTGAGTTTAGAAATCTCTTTCTTCTGGCTTTCAACCTCTGCTTGCAAAGATGAGACTTAGAGAGTTCAAATCAGTAATAGACATCTGTAAAATAATTCTGTGAAAAATTCAAAAACACTAAATTAGTTCTTTAAAGCGCAAGAAATTACAACACTTGTTATTCGACGGAAAACTATCGTCAATCAGATAGGATTTGAAAAGAAAAAAAATATTTGACATTTCGATAATCCGATTAAAATCAATCTGAAAAACAAATGTAAATTTGTCTCCCAAGAATCAATTTTAAAAATTAATACGGAAAAATCGAACTTTGAACTTCAACTTGCAAATCAAACGAGAAAAATTGATCAGTTGAAAATAATGTAGAAAATTATATGAAATGATAAATGTCACAAAAAAAAATCAAACCAACGTGAATAGAATCCAACTAATAAGCAAACTGATCACACTTTCTGTCTCACAAAATATGTTATCATACAACAAATATTATCACATAAAATGTCGATCATAAAATCAGCTTCGCATGTTTTTATAACATTGAATTCGCATGGGAATTATTAAGCTTCGGATAAAACTACAAAAATTCAAGCAGATAACAATTAGTCAACTCTTGTTCAATATTATCATGTTAGCGAGGATGAACAAAAAAAAATTATGCATCTTCGCATGACTAACCAAAATGGGCTTCGCATGAAATTTAAAATAAGTTTTGTATCTAAAAATAAAAATAAAAATAAAAATAAAAACTTTGCAACCATATTTGACCACCAATTGTTGGTTGACCAAGAATGCATAGAGAAACTATCAAATTCTCACTAATGTGCTTCGCATGGAAGCAAAAATTAGCTTCGGATAAGAAAATAAAGCAACCTTCGCATGGCACAAAACTTGGTAAAAAAAAATTGGTCAGCAATGTCAACATCTAGCTTCTCATGTATAAAAAATTCAGCTTTCGCATGAAAGCAATCAGCTTCGCATATCACAGGAAAAATTCAGCAACAACAGACACTTAAAAAAATCATTTTTTCAGATTAAACACGTTCAAAAACACAAATATAACAAATCTATACAACTAATTTGGATCAAAAATCAATATCACCATGAATCAACAAAATTTCAAAATGAATTTTATAAACTAAAACATGAAATTTTTGATTGATTCATGTCTAAAAACACTTTTCTTGAAGGAATTTACACAAAAACGAATCAAAACAACAACAGATTTTCAAAATCACACTCCAAAAATTTCAGACTCCATTTTTGAAAAACTTCAAAGTTTTCGATCATCAAATTCTTTTATTCTTGATGAAATTGAAAGATGAAATCAATGGAGAACTTACTTATGATGATGGAGAAACACTTTTGCAATAAAAAACAAATCCAGATAACACCAAAAATTACCAAACCCATTTTTGATCATCAAAAACTTCAAGAATGTCAAAAAAAAATGGTAAAAATCATCAAAAATCTCTTCAAATCTTCTGATTTATGCTCCGATACCAATTGTTAATCCCACTTAGATAAAGTAACAAGTAATCTAAACAATCAATAACAACTATTAAGATCAAATCATGTATATTGATTAAGAATTTCTTTCTACAATCACTTTCTCTCTCTAACTTCTCTCTCTAGAATATTACAAATTAGCTCTCTACTTTATCTCACACTAATACAAGAGTAGAGTATTTATATTGTTGATTAATTACAAAGTCAAGCTACATAACAATCTAACATTAAGCTCCCTACTTTGACTTTCTTAATATGAAATATTGACTTTTATATAATTGACTATGTTGACTTTGACTTTAAGGTTTTGACATCTTCATTTTTTAATCTCCTCTTGATTCTCGATAATCTCGGATACAATATAATTTTAGACTTAACAGGAGTTTCAGTGTAGAAGAAACAAATTCATCTATAGGGAATTTCTGGCGTACCATGTACTCATGTAGGGGTGAGCAAAACCAGACCGGCCCGAATAACCCGACCGAACCCGACATGAAAAACCCGAAAACATTCGAACCTGAAAACCCCGAATTATAATGTAGGATCGGGTTGGGTAGGAAGTCTGGACCCGAACCCGAAAACCCGAAAATTATAAATATTTATTTTTAAGTTAATTTTTTATAAACTTGCTTGACTTCTATATATCCACTAATCTGATCTGACCCTCTACCTTAACTTGACACAAACCCTAATCACCTCCCTCACCGCCTCATCCAACCAAACCCTAATCCTTGTATCACTCTTCATCCACAGTGTGGAAAGCTAACATTTCCCTCTCATTTCTGTATCTATCCACTCTTCCATCTCTCTATCCACTAACATTTCTTTCTCTCATCCTCAAATCGCATCACTCTTCATCTACAATGGTGGAAAGCTACCTAGGTGAAGAGTTTCATCTTACAGGTAAGAATCCCAGTGAAGAAGCTTTGAAGAAGTGGCGTAATAAAAAGATTCACAAACATTCAGATATGTGTATTTTTTGTATTCGTATTTTCTGGTTTCTGGTTTTCATTCTTCTTCCTACACAAACAAACCTTACACAGTCGAAGATTCCGTCTACATATATCTGTGTGACTGTCTGCGAAATACAAATGGCCACACACAACAAACCGAATACTTTATACTCAGTCCACCCGGAACACGAACACCCGATACCCGATCAATCCAAAGCATATTCAGTCGGTTTTCGGGGTTCTTACTGTAGGGTTTTAGACCGATTTGTAACCTCAAAAACGCAGCGGAAAAGAAGTGTGGTTATAGATTTAGAAAACGTTTCTAAAAGTTAAAACCCAAGCCGGATCCAATGACAATTAAAACAAATTTATAACACACCATAGGGTGTTTAGAATTGTACCTTTTGTGATCTGACGAGGTTTAACGCAAGACAGATTTCCTCTAGTGGTATCCACACACGAACATGCGTAGTTCCACCGGGTGCTAGTCCAAAAGTACCCTAATTCTAATATGTGAGTTATAGAGAATCGAATGAATAAAAGTTAAAACCCAAGCCGACTCCAATGACAATTAAAACAAATTGATAACACACCATATGTGAGTTATAGAGAATCGAATGAATAAACTGGTTTGGTCTATCTCCCTATATATACTAACGGGTATCTCAGATAGACCACAACTCTATAAAGTATTAACGTTTATCTATAAGTATTTGTATAATTATCTGAAAATTGATAATTATACATATTTATAGATAACATCTTGTAATTATCATAATTACACTTTAACACATATTTAACTGTCAATCATGACTTTCGGATTACTTTCTAATGGAAGCAAATGTATTCTTTGCATGCGACCTTATAGGTTTACATAATCCCCAGTAGTGTCCCTGTGTTACTTGTGTCGTGGGCATATGATAACTTACATTCTCCCACTTGCAAACGATACACAGTAACACTGACGATGGTAAGCGTCTAGCAGCACGTCACCGTCCCAAGACTATGAAAATGTGCTTTTCTTTCAAGCGATCTGATTGATTCAATCAATCATATGGTAGTATCATTCTTTATTCTTTTGCTTCACGATATTTTGTTTTAAACTAAAGGCATCGATCCGTCTCACCCTTTATTGTTCAAAGATTATCTTTCTTGATCCCAACATATTTGAATCAGACATGTGCTATTAATTCAACTAATCCCCTTGTCTATGGCCATGAGAATCCAACTATGTTATCGAGGGGCCCAAAAATATCTCTCTCTTCTTGAGAGGAGCAAATCTCGTATTGCATGTACACGACTTATACACAATTCGCGTCATGCCCAACATATCCCTTATGATCACCCGGTTAAGGGTAACGTTAAACTATATCAAAGTACAATATTCCTTATGTATTTAGTACCAATGTACATCTCAGGTATGAGGATAGGGGTGTCCACCGTTTCAAGACTCACCTTATGATATCGATCTATGAAGTGATCCTGACAGTGGGTCTTGTCCACCATTTGCCCCCTGATAAGCGCATGTAACTCTGGTTGCACCCAGTGCACTTCCAAATTGGACTATAACCAGACTTCACAATGAACTTTATTTATTACCAGTCCCCTGGTAATAACTGACCAAGGACATTTTAGATAATATGATCATCATTTTATCTAAGGATACTTAAACATGCTAATAATGAACACAAAAATGTTTAACGTAAATACTTATATCCAATATACCATAACAGATAAAAACATAAATCTTTATTGTTCAACTAATTAAAGTTAATAGATCAAACTAATGTGTTACAAAACCTCAAGCCCATTGAACAAGTATGAGCATCATGCTTGCTTTGACTCATAGGCTTGGTCAGAGCGTCTGCTGGATTGTCTTCTGATCGAACTTTGCATATCTTCACATCACCTCGATCAATGATCTCACGAATCAGGTGATATCGTCTTAGAATATGCTTGGAGCGCTGATGTGACCTTGGTTCTTTCGCTTGAGCTATGGCACCCTCATTGTCGCAATAGATCTCGACAGGGTCACATATGCTAGGAACCATTCCTAGGTCTGATAAGAATTCTTCATCCAAACAGCTTCCTTTGCAGCGTCTGACGCTGCAATATACTCTGATTCTGTAGTTCAGTTCGCTATCGTACTTTGCTTGTAGCTCTTCCAGCTCACAGCGCCACCGTTTAATACAAACACATATCCCGATTGCACTTTAAATCCATCACGGTCGGTTTGGAAACTAGCGTCTGTATACCCTTGGATACACAAATCTCTTTATTGACCGTCGTACAGTAAGAACGTATCCTTAGTTCTTCTCAGATACTTCAGGATATTCTTCACTGCTACCTAGTGAGCATCACCTGGGTTTGACTGATATCTGCTCGTCATGCTTAGGGCATATGAGACGTCCGTTCTAGTACATAACATGGCATACATAATTAAACCGATGGGCGAAGCATAGGGAACACCCTTCATAAGGTTCAAGTCATGTTTAGTGCTAGGACACTGAGTTTTGTTCAGCTGAATGCCATGTACCATTGGTAAGTTTCCTCTTTTGGAACCCTCCATCTTGAAGCGTTTCAAGATTTTGTTAATATATGTACTCGATAGATCTTTATGCCAAGGATGTATGTTGCCTCTCCTAGATCCTTCATCGCGAAACACCTTCAAGAGTTGGGACATCATTTCCAAGTATCAATATGTCATCAACATATAGGATCATGAACACTACTATGCTCCCACTGACCTTCTTGTATACACAATGTTCATCTTCCTTCTTAATAAAATCAAATTCCTTGATTTTCTCGTCAAAACGAAGATTCCAACTACAGATGCCTGTTTTAGTCCACAAATGGACCTTTGCACTTTGCACACCTTTTCAGGATACTTCAGGTTATTAAAACCCTCTGATTGTACAATATACACGTCCTCGTTTAGGGTTCCGTTAATGAATGCAACTTTAACATACATCTGCCATATCTCATAATCATGAAACGCAACTATGGATAGAAGAATCCTGATGGATTTAATCATAGCTACTGGAGAAAAGGTCTCATCATAATCTACTCCCTGAGTTTGAGTGAAACCTTTTGCTATCAACCTAGCTTTGTATGTGTGCACAATCTCATCCATGTCAGTTTTCTTTTTGAATACCTACTTACACACGACGACTTTGCACCCGACGGGTGCATCTACCAAGTTCCAAAATTAGTTATCTGACATGGATTGTATTTCAGCCTTCATGGCATCATGCCATTTATCAGATTCCAAACCTGACCCGGTTTCTTGGTAGGTTACAGGTTCATCATGAACTGTATCATCAATGCCGATGAGATAACCATATCTCTCAGGCTCTTGACGATTACTACTCCATAAATTGTAGAGAAGAGATAGAGAATTAAATACCATTAATCATTAGATCATCAACCCATATTCATGTATTCATCATTATGGAGGGTAATTGTGGACAACAACACATATTGTAATTAATCGACTCTCTTAAGTCTGTATGTGTGCAAAGTGTATTCTCTCCAATGTCTCTCTTGATAAAAGAGCTAAGGCACCATATATATAGGTGCCCATTTACAAAAGTAAAGCCCAAGCCCATAAATCTATAAAAAGCCCAAAATACAACGTTTCATAAAACTTTCTATCTAACTGATGCTAATTAGATCTAACAATCTCCCCCTAAAGTGTTATGAATAAAGCATCATCAAATAAACCCCCTTGCTTTCTTTAGAAGCTCTTATGTGTCATTCTTCAAGTCTTCTCCCCCTCAAATGTAGGCTCATATTCTTGAAAAACCGAGACATTTTACACATTCTGTCCAGCTTTAATGACTCAAATTTATCGTTGTTTTTGACCATTAAGGAGACTTATTGAAAACATAAAACATGCACATTGAACTTCAGCCTCTTAGCTTATCAATAAGCTTTGATTCAACCAATTTGGATGAAAATTGAGTTAGTTGTGCAAGTTTCCCCTCAGTTGCCAAAACAGTAATTAAAACCAAGATTTTGACGCTTAAGATCTCGTTGAGTTGAGTTCAGCTCCGAGCTTTAGATTTGAAAAACAGAGGAGATAGTGACAATAAATATGTCACACATGTATCTTGAATCCATGAAAAACGGACATGTGAACACCCATCTGAAATAGGAGGGAGTATGAGTGAAAATCAAAGCTTTGGTTCCAGCATCGGTCAGCAAACTTTGACGGTGAATAAGACATATCAGCTCACTGAATTTGAGAAAACTCAAAACTTCAAAGTCATGCATCTGTGTATTATCGTTCCAACGCAACTGGATTCATGTAGATTGAAGATTCGAGTGAAAAGATGTGCGCGTCTTTCTAAAAAAGCACAATGCTGTCAAAAAACCGAAAAATAATCGGGCTACGGGCTTCGGTTCGATGTGAGCACCGGAGTAACAAACTTTGGTTAAACACCTTTGGTCCATCTTTGATCCACTTCTGCTTTATCACAAGGTCTGGTCTTCGTGAGCTCCGGGTTGTGAGTTTTGATCGTACCGAACACCTTGAAAGACATGAATCAGAGCTTCTGTATAGTGTATGCAGAGCCTCTAGTTCGTCTTAATTTATTCAGCTTACACAAATCCTTCTGGATTGTCTATTCAAAGCTCTGCATGAGAGTAGTTCTGGATGACTTTCTTCAGAAGCTTCTGGATGATAAGCTTCTGGACAGCACCTTCCGGACAATACCTTCTGGACAACACCTTCTGATTAAGCTTATATATTCTGGATTACGCTCTGAGTGCACATCTGATGAAGCCTCTTAACATTAAGCTCTTATTAAGCTGTCTCAATAAGATCTGAATAGGCTTCTGCAAAGCTTCTGAATCTGAACTTCTGGATGTTTTCTGATTAAGTTTTGTCCCATTAAGCTCTTGATCTGTATAGCTTCTGAATCGGCTATTTCATGATTTATGGACAACATTCAGAAGCTTTGCACAACTTCTGATGTGAGCTTTTGAACTACACAATTCAGTTCTGATTTTGCAACTTCTGCACGATTGACCTTCTGATTAAGCTCAACTAAGCTGATTAAGCTTCTGATGAAGCTTCTTGACGGATTAAGCAAAACAACAAACTGCTTTAATTCTGACCGAATTTTTTGAATCAACAACTTAATGATTGAATGCTTCTCTGATAGCTTTATCTTCTGGATAATTTTATCTTCTGGATAGGTTTATCTTCTGGACAATGCTTCTTCTAAGTAAGCTTCTAATATTAAGCTTTTGGTTTGTTTTAGCTTCTGATATACAACAACTTCTGAAGAATACAGCTTCTGAACGAAAATTTTAAAAATAGCTTCTGATTAAGGTCTTTTTCTGAATAAGGTCTGCTTCTGGACAACTTTGCAGATACTTTTGGTCAACATCTTCTGATTCAGCCCTATAGCTTCTCTAAATTATAGCTTCTGGATCGAAGATTTCTGAAAACAATTGATCTTCGTAATAAGTTGTCACATTAAGCTCTGTTAAGCTTTTTGGTCTGCATATAGAGTTGTTTGATTTGCAAACAGACAAGTTCAAGCTGCTAGTTCGAAATAAATAAAGCACCACTTTCTGTTGCATTTTGAGCTGACAACAGCTCGAGATTTAATCAAAATTGCTAATCATTAAAACCATACAGATCTGTACCACAGAAAATAGAAAACAGTAATCTTTCAACACCAAGACATTAGCACCATTAGAAGTTAATAGCTTAACCATCTGATCTGTATCTGTGGTACGTTTTACATAAATTGACGTAAGGAAGTTATAGACATCGATACTATCTGCTTGGTTCATTTCTTTTTAGATCAAGATCATTTAAAGTCATAGTTACTTGCTTCTGGTTAAGCTTCTGATCAGTTGAACCTTCATATCGAAAAACGCTTCTGGTAAGATTTGTAACTTTAGATACGGACCAAAATGTGATCTCCCTTTGCATTAAACTTCTATGCACAACTCTCTTGTTCACATACAGAGCTCTTGGTCAGCCCTTCTTTCCCCCCCCCCCCTTTTTTAATCATCTACCTGCACCATAACAATTAGACTGCATATTTGAGCAACATCAGCTGATCCTTGTGTTTCTAATTTTTTATCAGGACCATCGACTCTCTGTTGAGCTCTGGACTAGTGTATCTGTATCCCGTGGTTCAAATTCACACCTTGCTGAACCGCTGATATCTCATAACATCATTTATGGTGTAGAATTGGATAGTGGATGTCTATGCGAAAAACAATCGATTCCTTCTATTGACGCCATAATGGACATATCTAATCTCAGCTTGTAAAAATGGACTACATACAACACCTCAGCCAACACTTTCCAAACTAGGTTGATAGCATCACTTATTAGTTCTGATTGGAATCAAACTATGGAGTTTCCAATTTATGGTTTGCAAGAGCTGTTTGGCAGTCTCTGCAGTATGGCCAACAACAGCTACATTAATTAGTGACAGTGAATTCGTGGCCTAATTGGATGCTCACTCATTGTATCTACAAATGATGAACCTCTCTGAAATGAAATAGACTTCAAATATGTATAGGTCATATATTAAACCTGCAATCTAATATGTTTGACACTAAGCAAGTCTAATATGAACATTCTCTTTTCTCTTTTAAACCAACATCAGCAAAAACTTCCAGTTTTGGAATTTAAGCACAAATTTTTTTAAAAATAGACAGCCCTGAACCACAGTTGGTTCATATCAAGGTTATGTCAACAGATTGCTATTCAAAATCAACCAAGGGCAGCGGCAACGTGAAACCAAATCAGAATAATTGATTCTTGTTAAACAAACCCAACTAAAAGAAGAAGAGTCCACTCTTGGATAAAAATGAGGCCAGATCAAAAGATCAGGTATGCTACGAAGCTATGGACACAAGCACACAACAAGATGGGATCAAAGATCAACCACCTACTTAGTGTTGAAAATTAGACCAATGAAGGAGGGATATCAAATTTAATAAAAAACACATACACACATATTGTAATTTTTTGAAATTAAATCTTCACAGACACATGTCATCAAACATGTGGTGTGCAGAAACAAATTGGGTTTAGAATTAATAAAGTCTTCCATCAATAATCATCCAAATCTCATTTACATGAAATATTGGATCTCAATCAAGAACAAAACAGAAAACTATATCATAGAAGTGATATTTGGGTTTAGGTTCATGTGATTGAAAAAATCTAAGCACCAAAACACGAAAATCATTCACCAAGTCTACAATCGTTGCCAGAAAAGTTTCTTCAGTTGGCTCTTATACGAATTGTTAGATCTCGAATAGACAACAATTGAGAAAACTCCATAAATTGTAGAGAAGAGATAGATATTAAAGAACATTAATCATCAACTCATATTCATGTATTCATCATTATGGAGGGGCATTGTGGAGAACAACACATATTGTAATTAATCGATTCTCATAAGTCTGTATGTGTGTAAAGTGTATTCTCCCCAAAGTCACTCTTAATAAAAGAGCTAAGCCACCATACACATATATAGGTGCCCATTTACAAGAGTAAAGCCCAAGCCCATAAATCTATAAAAAGCCCAAAATACAATTCTTTATAAAAATTTCTATAATTGGGCTAATTAGATCTAACATTTGTATCTCGTCATTATCCTCTATAACTTGTTGAGGTTCAACATCTTGTTGATGGTCAGTGTCAACCATAGTCTCATCTTGTGGTTCTTGAATTTCTTCAAGTTCTACTTTGTTCCCGTACTGGTTCTTGTTAGAAAATCATTTTCTAAGAACTCACCACATCGTGCAACAAAAACTTTGTTCTCGCTGGGTTTGTAGAAGTAATATCCTATTGTCTCTCTCGGATATCCCACAAAGATGCACTTTCAAACCTCCGGTCAAGCTTCTTGGAAGCTTCTTGTTTAACATATGTTTCACAACCCCATATTCTCATGTAAGATAATTTTGGGATTTTCCCACTCCATAATTCATATGGGGTTTTATCGGTCTACTTGGTTGGTGCATTATTTAGTATTCGGACAGCTGTTTCTAGGGCATAACCCCAGAAACTTTTAGGTAGAGTGGTTCGACTAATTATAGAGCGAACCATGTCCAACAAGGTTCTATTTTTCTTTTCGGACACACCATTATGTTGAGGTGTTCTGGGAGGAGATAGTTGGGATACTATCCCACAGTCTCTAAGATGACCAATAAACTCTTGGCTTAGATATTCTCTACCTCGATCTGACTGAAGAACTTTAATCTTTTTGCCAAGTTGATTCTCTACTTCCTTCTGAAACTTTTTGAATACCTCAAAGCTTTCAGAGTTGTTTTTCATTAGGTAAACATACCCATATCTACTGAAGTCATCAGTAAAGTTAATGAATTAGCAGTGACCATTTCTTGTGACTGAACTGAAAGGTCCACATATATATCAGTATGAATGAGTTGACTCCTAGCAGTTATGTAGCCCTTTCGGGTTTGCCTTTAAAAGGCGCCTTTATCATCTTGCCTAATAAACAAGACTCACATATATCATGTGAATCATCACATGACTCCAACACTCCGTCCGCCTAGAGTTTGCCTATGCGTTTCTTGTTCATATGTCGAAGACGACAATGCCACAAGTAAGTCTGATTCAAAGCCCGCTTAATCCGTTTATTGTTTATATTATATATTGATTTGTTATTGCAACTACTTTCCATATCAATTTCATAAATACCATTGTGTGCCCTAGCGACAAAATACAAAACATTATTAAGGTAAGCAGAAATTATATTATCATCGGAAGTAAACTTAAATCCAGTTTGATGTAATTGAGAAAAGAAACTATATTCCTAGTAATGCTAGGTACATATAAACACTTGCTAAGTGGTAGAGTAAGGCCATTTGGTAGTTCCTGTTAGAAATCATACTATGAAAGTATGGACCAGAATCGTGTAAGTCCTGAACAACAGAAGATAGAATCCAGAAGTCCATCTTCTGATCAAAGATGTCCAGAAGCGCCCAGAGGTTTGATGACCCTCTGGATTTCAACTGTCATACCACACGCGCTTCTATTGAGGTGGCAAGTCACACCTCCCGTGTGTAACAAATTTTGTTAGAAGTACAGGTGGCGTGTCACTCAGTGATAGGCTAACTCATTGACTTTCTATTTGTAATAATATAAATAGAGTTGGTTATCACTGTATTCGATGTCGATCAATTGAGAGAATTACGCTTATCATTCAATGTATTGTAAGCGTTCATCAGGTTATTCGATACATATTTCCTTTGATCTTCATATTGTTCTTATGATGAATTGCTTACTGTTCTAGTATCTAATCATATATTAATTTGCTTCCGCTCATATATCTTACACATAATCTGTGGATTAATCCAGTATAAAAGGGACCTGGGCTCCAACAATTGGTATCAGAGCTAGATTATCAGTCTATTGATTATTCGATCTCGTCCAGTTTGGAGAAATCCCTACTCTACTAGAATTTAATTTCAGTTCTTAAACTCCTGTTCTTCATTCTACCTTGTTTTCTGAGAATTTGATCTCCTACAAATCTCTCAAAATCAGTGGTAATTCAAGTTTAATTCTGAAATTCGTAAGCTAATTACTTCGTTTTGATTCTCGTGAAGTTTAATTGTTCTAAATTTCAAACGTATTTCCTGAAAATAGATACTCTATTTCTCTGAAAAAATGGCGAATCAAAATTTGAATGCCATATATACTTCTGGTTCCTTGACCAAACCTCCTACACTAATCTGAGACGAATATCCTCAAAGGAAAATTCGAATATCAACTTCTATGAAGGATTAGATGTAAATCTATACTCTACTATTCTAAATGGTCCTTTCGTACCAATGACCACTATTCCAAGAATACCTCCTACATCTACTACTAAAGAAATTCGTGCTCGCCAAGTTCCCAAAGAGATGGGAAATTGGACTGATGATGATAAGGCCAAAGTTGAATTAGCCAAAAAGGCAAAAAGTCTACTAATCATGGCAATTACAAATGTGATTTTTCAATCTCTTGACTACTGTGAAACAGCCAAGGAATTATGGGATCAACTCGCCAATCAATTAGAAGGAGGTGCCAAAATGAAGAAGAACAGAAGAGATCAAGCCTTGAATGAGTACAACAGTTTTCAAGCACTTCCAGAAGAGACTCCGGAACATACTTACCACAAATTCAAGGAGGATAAAATTGTCTTATTTCTCAAACGTCTGAATCCAGAGTGGTCAAATCCCTCCATGTCTCCGTAAGAAAATCAGGATCTGGAAATGTGGTCTTTACATGATGTATTTGGTACCTTACAAGCACATGAGAAAGAAGTACAACAGAAGAAATCAACTGTTGGTGGACCTCTGGCTCTCATTTCTGAATCCAGAGGTTCAGACAGAAGTAGTAAAGAGAAAGAGAAGAAAGGGAAGACCAAGGCATTTATCTCGATGGCTGGTCCAGAAGATCTCTCTGATTCAGAAGATGATGAGATCAACTCATTTGCTGAATCCTTGGCTCACATTACCAAACAGTTTACAAAGAATTTTGGTAATCGTTCTTTTCAAAACAGAAGGTTTGAAGACAGAAGTGAACGTCCCAATCAAACCTATGTACCAAGGAAGGAAATACAGATGATGGAAAAGTCAGAAGCTGAGAAGAAGGAAGAAGAGTTGAATAAGAAGAAGGATGTGTGCTACAGATGCGGGAAGCCAGGTCATTACTCTAAAAAATGCAAAAGTGCCCTTGTCAAAAATAAGGAGTAATACAAGAATAAATATAAGTACAACAAGACAGAACCAGCCAATTATGTAGAGAAAGAGAACTGGCTAGATGATCATTCAAGTGGAGATGAATCCATGTTCTGTGGAATGGCTATGGCAGATGGCTCAGAAGATTAACCTTCTGAACCCCCAGTTTGTGCTATCTCTAATTCTTCTGAACTCGAACAAACAATTTTAAATCTAACTGTTGATTTGGAAAATCTAAAACAGAAGCTTCACATTGAAAAGAAACTAAGGAAAATCTTGAACAATCATTCTCTGTTATACAAAAAGAAAGAGATATTTTCAAAAAGGAAATGGAAATTTTAACGGAAGAGAAACTAGAAATTTCTGTTGAAAATGAAAAGAGTTTAAAACTTCAAAAATCAACAGAGGTTAAACTCAAAGAAGAAATTACAAATCTCACTAAACTCTTGGACACTAAAGATAAGAAGATAAGTGCTAAAGACAGTGATAGATTAAACTCTGTAGCACTTAAAAATTACTTTCAGAAGGAAAGGGAATTTCTGCACATTGAACTTCAAATTTAAGAGCTACTATTTAAAAAATATCTGGATGCTCAGAAGGTGCATGATATGATAAATACACAAGTAGGGAAAACATGCCTTGGTTTCGAGGACCTGGATCCTTATACGTGTAAAAAAAGATCTACTCTTGACTCTATCTTCTGTATAGGTAAAGAACATAAACCTGTCTTTCTAATTCTAAATGAACAATTAGTTTTTAAGAAATCAAAATATGAGAATGGACATCAAATTAGAAGATTAAAATACAAAAACACAAAATACTCTTCTGGAAAAGTAACTCAGGTTGATCTTAAACTTGTCCAGATGAAAGACGTTGTTTTTCATTTTGGTTCATTCACTCATATAACTTAAAATCTAGAAGTTGATGAGTTAATACCTGTACAGGCAGAAAAAGAGCTTAGACTCAATTTTCAAAAAGATATTCTTAAAACTTTGGATGAGTGTTTTAAATCTGATCAAGCAAAATGTGAACACCAATTTTCTGAAAGTCATCCAAAGATTCTCCCTTGTTCCTTCGTCGATTTAAATCTTTGTGACAACAAAGAAAACGATGAGTGTGTTACTTATCCTTGGGAAAATGATGATCAAAATGACGATGATTTCTTTGAAATATCAGAAAAATCAATGTCATATCTTGAATTCTGTTTGCCTACTGATTGTGTAAAGATTCCACAATGCATAAAGGACAACAATGATCCCTTTATGTATACTAATGAATCTCCAGAGATTAGAGCAGCTGGAAAGCAAGTTGAAAAACTTTCTAATGGGATAAAAATTTCTCCGTATCTCAAACAATACAAAAAAGAGAGGTACCCATACATCCAGATTTCCTTGTGATGAGCATCAAATCTAATTCTTGACTTGATCTAGAAAAGAATGAAAATACTCAGAAACAGTCTGTGAACCCTAGTCTCAGAAGTTTGCTCGAGCACAAAAAGAAAAATGGAAAACTAACTCTTATGCTCATGTTTCAGTAAAACCAAGTGTTTAAGAGAAGTCTCCACAGAAGAAGCCAACTCAGAAAAGTTCAAATGTTCCGAAGCATATGTCTAGGCTAGATAAGGAGTTCAATAGAACAACTGATGCAAGAATCGACAGAAATAAGAAATATTGTAATTATCATTCGAGTAATGAAAATTCAATGAATTCTTTTATGTTTCAGAACTCTGAATGTTTTTCTTTATTTCTAAAACCCAAACAATTCTTCTCACGACCTTCTGGTTATTTCTTTGATAATTGTAAGCACTCAAACTTCAGAAATCAAAACAAAAAAAAAACGATTCGAACAAAACATGCAAACCAGAAGTCTCCGAAAAACCTGTAAAACCCGTAAATTTCTTCTCTCAAATAGAAAAAACAAATCAGAAGTATAAACCTAACATCAAAGGACCCATTATGAAATGGGTACCTAAAATCTCTCTGATTTGGATTGCAGAAACAATTTGTGCACATCTGGTATCTTGACTCTGGATGCTCGAGGCACATGACTGAAACGAAAAACTTAGTCTCCAAATTCATAGATAAAACTGGAGGAGCACTAACTTTTGGTGACGATGGTAAGGGTCAAATAAAAGGCTATGGTACTCTTCAACAAGTTAATGTTACCTTATCCAAAGTAGCTCATGTTTCTGGATTGAAGCATAGTCTATTGAGTGTAAGTCAACTCTGTGATTCTAAAATGTTAGTGGTATTCGATGAAAAAAATTGTTACTTATTCTCTAAAGCAGGTGAAGAATTTTGGAGAGCTGACAAAAAAGATAACTTATACATGATGAATTTCACTTCTAAGGATGGTACAGAAACCCTCTATCTTGTCTCAAAGAAGAGTGAAGTTGCTTGGCTCTAGCATCATAAATTTTAACACTTAAATCTTCAAAATCTTGAACTGCTTGTAAAACATAACCTGGTAAGGGTCTCCCAGAGGTACGCTTCCAGAAGTATCATATCTTCCCAGCTTGTGAGATGTGAAAAATTAAAAGAGCTTCCCATAAAACAAAGAGTGATCATTCGTGTACAAGGCCTCTGCAAATGCTTCACGTTGACCTCTATGGTCCCATAGCAATTCAGAGACTTTCTGGTAAAAAGTACATACTTGTGCTAATAGATGAATTTTCCAGGTACACATGGCTTGATTTTGGGCGTCAGAAGTCAGAAGTTCCAATAGTATTAAGGAACCGGATGACAAGGATACAAGTACTTCTGCAAAAGAAGATACAACAACTTCGAAGTGACAATGGTACTAAATTCAAAAATGCCAAACTTGATGAATACCTTACCAATGAAGGAATCACTCAAAACTTCTCTGTTGTACGTACTCCTCAATAAAATTGTGTGGTAGAAACATAAATTCGCACTTTAGTCGAAGCAGCAAGAACAATGCTTGCAACTTCTGGACTACCCACCAACTTCTAGGCTGAAGCTGTAGCAACAACTTGTTTACTCAAAATCGATCAATAATCAATAAGAGGCACTTCAAAACTTCTTATGAACTGATAAATAACAAAGTACCCTCAATTAAATTTTTTCACATTTTTGGCTGCAGGTGCTTTATTCTGAATGATCGAGATAAGCTTGGGAAGTTTGAGAAGAAGTCTGATGAAGCCAAATTCTTGGGTTACTCTTTAAATTCAAAATCCTTCAGGGTTTTTAATTTGAGAATCAAGACTGTCATCTAAAGCATTAACTTAGACTTCGATGATCAAACCCAATTGACTTCTGACTATTCCAATTCAGAACTCAAACTTGACAACGTTACATCTGACTATCTTTCAGGCTCCAGAGAATCCGAGATCGATGCAATAATTGATGAGTTTCTGGGAGAAGGAACACCATCAGAGAGCATATCAAATAATCCAATATTGAATATTCCAAAGGTACTTCAAGCGTCTGGGATAACTATTTCTGGCCCATCTGCTTCTTCTGGTTCAACAACCTCTGCGCCTTCATTTGAGGGGGAGATACATGGATCCACTCCAGAACCAGAAGTTACCCCAGAACCAATCCAAATCCTAGAGCCTCTAGAAATAGAAATTCAAGCACAACCGATATCTCAAACAAGAATGAAAAGATGGACCAAATCTCACTCTCCAGATTTAATCATTGGTAATCCATCTGAAGGGGTCAAAGTAGATCTTCAACTGCCAACGAAGCTTTCTTTGTAAATTTCTTAAGCATGGTAGAACCAAAGAAAGTTCATGAAGCCCTGCAAGACTCAAGTTAGGTGGATGCAATGCAAGAAAAAATTCTAGAATTCGACAGAAACAAGGTATGGAAATTAGTCCATCTTCCTAAACATAAAGTTGCAATTGGCACAAAATGGGTGTTCAGAAACAAGAAAAATGAAGATCGGATTGTCATCAGAAACAAAGCAAGACTGGTAGCTAAGGGATATTGTCAAGAAGAGGGTATTGACTATGATGAAACCTTTGCTCCAGTAGCAAGAAGACTAGAAGCAATCAGAGTTTTTCTGGCCTTCTCTACATACAAAGACTTCAAAGTATACCAAATGGATGTCAAATATGCATTTCCGAATGGGAAACTCAAAGAAGAAGTGTATGTTCTACAACCTCCTGGTTTTGAAGATGCAAGACATCCATATCATGTCTATCTTCTGGACAAAGCTCTGTACGGCTTAAAGCAAGCTCCCAGAGCCTGGTATGAACGACTATCAAGGTTCTGATTGATTATTTGTATGAAAAAGGTAAAATTGATACTACTTTGTTCATCAAAAGAGGCAAAGGTACTTTAACTGTTGTTCAAATCTACGTGGATGACATTATATTTGGTTCAACTTATAAAGCAGAAGTTGAAATATTTTCAAAACTAACGGAAAGTGAGTTTGAAATGAGCATGATTGGAGAATTAAACTTCTTTCTAGGGCTTCAAGTCAAACAAACTACCTCTGGCATTTTTTATAAACCAAGCCAAGTACGTTTCTGACATGTTAAAGAGATTCAAACTTCACAATTCCATTAGTATGAAAACTCCAAATCTCCTAGTACAAGGTTTGTTTCTGATCCCTCAGGGAAATCAGTTGATGTCACGAACTACAGACGCATGATTAGATCACTTCATTATTTAAAAGACAGCAGACCAGATATAATGTTTGCCACATGTCTCTGTGCAAGGTATCAAGCCGATCCAAAAGAGTCTCATCTGGCTGCCATTAAAAGAATTTTTTGATACTTAAAAGGGACAACATCATTGGGCCTCTGGTATCCCAAAAATTCTGACTTTGATTTGATTGCATACACTAACTCTGATCATGCATGATGTAAGTTGGACAGAAAGAGCACCTCTGGTAGCTGTCAACTTTTGGGAAATAGATTAATAAGTTGAACATCCAAGAATCAAAACTGTGTGTCAACTTCCACAACAGAAGCAGAATATATTGCTGCTGCTAGTTGTTGTTCACAATTAAATTGGATGAAGACCCAACTCAGAGATTATGGTCTAGTGTATGACAAAATTCCCATCCTATGTGACTGAGAGAGTTCAATTGCAATCACTGGAAATCCGGTTCAGCATTCTAAGACCAAGCACATTGATGTCATGTATCATTTTATAAAGGATCATGTGGAGAAAGGGACAATTGAGATGTATTTTGTCTCCACTGATTACCAACTTGCTGATTTGTTCACCAAAGCTCTGGATGAGAAAAGATTCAACTTCATAATCAGCAAGTTGGGCATGCTAAACATGTAATTTATACAGAGCCTATAAGTACTTATAGTTTTTGTATAACTACTTATTTAGCATGTCTATTATTTTACTTTTACTTAGTCAGTTTCAGAACTTTTAATAAACCAGAGCAGTGCAGAGGTCTCCGGGTGCCTCTGTCAGTCATCAAGATACTTGTTGCTCTTACATCTTATGATCCAAGCACAAGTCAAGGGGGAGAATTAAATGCATAAATCAAGGGGGAGCACAAAATCACGCATTATTCAAGGGGGAGAATTCATTTTTCTTTAAAAATCAAGTCTAACTATATTCTGAGATATGTTAGCTGCCTTTTGGATAATTTTTTCCTTGAATTTTTTGCGAATTATCTCCTTCTGGACTAACTCTTATCGTCAATGTTATTCAGAAATCTCTAATTCAGCAAAACTTCTTCTAAAACATTATTCATATGACATAAAACTTTCTTTTTGTCTCAAAACGTTTTATTTGACCAATTGACTGATTTTAAATATTTTAAAATTACCCAAATAATTTATAAAATCTTTCCTTTAATCCACATTTTTTGTTGATTAATTGATTATCTTTTATTTAATGTTTGGAGGGAATATTCAAAATAACAAAAGCGGAACAGAATCTCGTCCAAAACAAATGAGAAAACTCTTGATTAACCCATTCCGTCAACCACACGTCGATAACCCTACAACTTCCTCCACGTGTCATCAATCGACGGATTGCATGATTTGACGCCTAAAATCTGACGTCAGCATTAAGAAACCGTTTCTCATCCCAAGTCAGATAAACCCTTCACATTCAAAACCCCTCGAGTTCAATCTTTCAATTCCCACTATATAAATTCGAGAAAATTCTCATTTCCACTTTTCACCATCTTCAATCTCTCGATTGCCTCTGTGCACTCCATTTTTACAAAGATTTGCAAACCTGCAACTTCAAATCCAAATACCCCTAAATACGCAAATGGCCAATCCAAATGAAAATCTGAATGTAGAGGATGAAGAAGACGGAGTGATCGATTCCACAGCTGAAAGTGCCCCAATCGTTAAATTACCCATAAAACCAAACAACGTGCAGGTTTTACTTGATCCAAATACATACATCAAAGATTATCGAGTGATGATCGAATTTCTGCAAAACCACTTCTTAAACCGAGCCCTAACCTTCACAAACCCAAATGTACCTGAATATACATTCAAGAACTGTCGCAAACGATGTATATTCAGGATGAGGAGACTCTTACTGGAAGTTTCAGTTTACCAAATGACGATGAACGAGCTGTCGAAGTACCGATCACCAAAAATAAAATAGCACTGTTTTTTCATCTACAACCCTCCGTCATCGAAGTTGAAGGTCCAAATGTACCTAATCCTGCTCTTTCACCGAATCCCTCATCTGACAATCTGCTAGAGTTTCTGCGCTTTATAGGCTACAACGAAAACATCAATAGAATATCATATTTTAAAAGGAAGAAGTTGCCACCTATGTGGAATGTTCTGGTCTACATACTAAACAAAAGCTTAACATGTAAGATTCGTTCTCTGGATCAAGCGAGCACTAACATCCTGACCATGATATATGGGATGTTTTTCAACAGACCTCTGGACTATGCAAGTTTAATATTCCAAGAGATGTTTGCAGCGGTCAATCTGAAGGTCATTCACCAGTCAAACGGCAAAGCTCTTCCAAACCTAATGTTCCCTCGATTTCTGGCTCTGTTCATCTGTCTAGCGATCTCTCGTTTAAAAGTTCCATCGGTTCAGCCATTTTGCAAAATCTCCACGATGAACTCTCACAAACCCACCATCGACAATGACGGATATCCCGATCAGAGGGAACTATCCAGGTACATGCTTGATCTAATACCTCCAACCTCTCCTATTCTAATCTCTTATAGAAGCTCTCTGGTATTCTTAGAACAGAAGGATACCCACCTAGAGCATTTAGAAGCCAAACTAGTCGGCAAGGGGTCAAATAAGCCTAAGAAAGAAAAAAATTCGAGTGAACAACCGAGCGTTTCTAACCATGCCGAGAGACTGTTAAGAGAGAGTGAAGAAGATGTGCATAGAGACACATATGAGAGAATCTCGCCGAGTCTAACCAGAGCAACCACAGTTGTTGGGGTAGATGCCAACACATCTACACCCATTGAACAAGGACAGCTCAGTCCAATCCACCCTGAACCTAACCGATCAGAGGTTATTTTAAATACCTCTGCATCAAGCACAACAGGGGAAACCACATCATCTTCATCATCCTCTCAAAAGGATGATGATCAAAATATAAGAGTTTAGTCGCCCCAGAACTCGCCACCTCCCACACATGTTGACGTTTCTGTGACCAACATTAGAGATAAACCAGAAGAAGGTATCTCCAAACCTTCTCCCATCAGAGGGGTTACGACAAGAGGATGCACCACTTACTGGAGTCTTTGGACTTTTTCAAGGTAAGCACGTTGTGTTCGACACCTCATTCTCTGATGACGAGGAACAGGTTGAAACAACCAGAACTTTCGAAGAGGTGCCTCTTAATAAGAGTCCTCAAGGACATAATGGAAGTCCCTCCATGCTCAACGTCCAAACAGGCGTAAACGAGGGCCTCTCTGAACGCGAGAGACAAGGGGCTCCATGTATTGGAGATGCACCGGTAACCACTCCATAATTTGTCACAAATGCAGTGTTCAAGGCATTTGTCAATCAAATTCAGGGATCTATGATGGATCTAAAACAAACCGTTCAAACAGCCGAGACAAATCTTCGATTAGAGATCACTGCCAAGAACTTCTTGATATGCAAGGTTCCAACTGTCCAAACTGAACACTCTAAAGCTCTGGTAGAACTCAAATAGCTTATCTCTTCTACATCAGAAAACCAAAAGAATCTTGCCATGGACCATTTCAACAGATTGGATACTGGAATCCAAGCTAACACAGAAGCCATCTTTCGTATTCGAGATGATATCCCTCCACCAGAAGTTACCATCTCTGCCTCAGAGTATGGGTCATTTGTTGCTGACATCCAGAAATTAATTGCAGCAGTCGTTGCAAGCCTCAACTTCCAGTGCCTATGCTCTTATGAAACAATCGGACTTGGCTGCTTTCCTAAAAGCAATGCTGGACAAATTTAATGCATAAATGCTAAGTTCGTGTCCAAAATCAACACCACCTCCTCATCTAAATTAGCCCAGAAGGTATCAACTCTTGATACCTCTGTATCCAAATTAACTTCCATTGTAAGTTCAATCTCTGCAGATTTTGAATCGAAGAAAAAGGCTAAGGAAGCCAGGGCTTGCAAGAAGGCTGAACCGAAGAGGAAAAGGTCTGAGGATCAGAATCCTGATTCTCAAAAGGGGGAGAATATTGCCAAAAAGATAAAAATTGAGAAATTTGAAGCTTCTCAAACCCAAGCCACAACAACCAAAGAGCAAGCCTCTACTCCGCCAACAACTTCTACCAAACAAGATGCTAATCCTACACCCCTGGCCGTTAGTTCTGGTATGCTTTCCAGAGATCCAAGTATGGCCAAGTTTATACGCGAACTTCAACAGAACAACAGAAAGCCAGAAGCTCATGCACAGAAACCCAGTCAACAATCTAAAGCTCACACCACAAGCCCACATCTACCAGCGCAAGACCCAAAGATTCTCCTTCACTCTCTGTCAATCTCTCTAAAGCACAACCTTCAACAAATCCCAAAGGTCAGAGCTCAAGCTCAAAAATCTCTGTTCATATCTCTGAAACCCCTTAATCCAAACCTGACAAACCAAATCCATAGATCCAAGCCAATGAACATGACAAAGTTCTTACTGAATCAGAGAAAAGATTAAAAAAGATAGCAGGCAAGAGACAGATGGATTCAGAGCAACTAAGTAGGATTGCTCCACTTCAAATTTCAAATTCAAGAGAGACTGTGCAAAGTGCCTATATGCCGTCACAGTAAAGAAAGTTGATATGATTCTTCCCAACTTTGCCAACCACTATACAGTAAGATACAAAGTCAAATCAAGGTTCATGTGCCATAGACAACAGAGAAAAGAAGCTTTCACAACCTCTTCTATCAGAAGAATAACTGGAGTTAAACACTTAAAGTTTGAAAATACTGAAATAGTATATACCATCTATCAGGTAGAGAGAGCAGATAACCAAACCTCATATTTCTGCAACAATGATTTGCTCTCCATAAATCCTTCTTATCTAATTCCCCTAGGAAGATTCATGAAGAAGAAGATGAGCTCTCTCGAAGAAAGTCAAGACAAAGTAGCTTTCTTCAGAATCCAATCATGTATGGAAGCCTTCGTGAAATACAGAATGCAGGTGGATTTTTAAACCGGCTTTGAACATCAAGTGACTATTCTAAGCATTACTGCCCCAAATGAAGACTTTGAAGGCATTGAGCACCTTCAACCCGGTCACATTATTCTTGAACCAGAAGAAGGGGTTGTCTTCAGAAGACCAAACAGAAGAAAGTGGTTCAGAGTCAAAGAAGCATTCAAATACTCTAAGAGTATTGTTGAGCTCATTAAAGGATTGGTATCTACTCAGAAGGAAGACATAACCAAAGAATTAAAGATCAGAATTGCAGCTGAAAGGATTGAGAAGCGTCTCAATGAAGTCATAGAGCTGAGAGAATCAACAAATCAATTTACAAAGTGATTTTTGGTCATCCTAAGACTCCTTACTTATTTATCCTTTGTAAATTGTTTTGTATTTGTATTTTACATCAAATGATCTTTTGTTTTCTTGTACTGTAATTTATTAGTCTGGTTTCATACTTAGGGGGAGATTGTTAGAAATCATACTATGAAAGTATGGACCAGAATCGTGTAAGTCTTGAACAACAGAAAATAGAATCCAGAATTTCGTCTTCTGATAAAAGATGTCCAGAAGCGCCAGAGGTTTGATGACCCTCTAGATTTCAACTGTCATACCACACGCGCTTCTAATGACGTGGCAAGTCACACCTCCCGTGCGTAACAAATCCTGTTAGAAGTACAGGTGACGTGTCATTCAGTGATAGGCTAGCTGGTTGACTTTCTATTTGTAATAGTATAAATAGAGTTACTTATCACTGTATTCGATGTCGATCAATTGAGAGAATTACGCTTATCATTAAACGTATTGTAATCGTTTATCAGGTTATTCAAGACATATTTCCTTTGATCTTCATATTGTTCTTATGATGAATTGCTTACTGTTCTAGTATCTAATCATAGATTAATTTGATTCCGCTCATATATTTTACACATAATATGTTGATTAATCGAGTATAAAAGGGATCTGGGTTCCAACAGTTCCATATCATATGTCCCTTGAGCCATTGCAGATACCCTAACTCCATTGCCAATTCTTAGATCCATTTGGCCTGGTTTCATTCTCTTTTCACTTCTTATTCCCTGCAAAGTAGTACAAATATGAGCTCCACATCCGGTATCTAATACCATGGAATCTGTATCAGAAATGAACAAATCAATGGTAATCATACCTGAAGGTCTGGCTATAGTAGCCTTTTGCTTCTTCTTTTATGACAGAAGGGCTGGGAAGTTTCTCTTCCAATGCCTCTTTTTGTTGCAACTGAAGCAAACTTCATCTTCAGGAATCTTTCCCTTGCCCTTATCCTTGTTCGAACTTCCAACCTTTGTTTTTCCCTTGGCAACCACTCTCTTCTTTTTGGCTATCCCACTTTTAGGTTTGATCATCAAAACATGTTTTGGTTTAGGTACTTCCAACTTGGCAGTAACACTTCTCTCAGCAGTTTTAAGCATGCCGTGAAGCTCTGTGAGAGACTTATCCAAACCATTCATATTGTAGTTCATGACTAAATGATCATATGATTTAGATAAAGAATGGAGAACAATATCGACTGCTATTTCTGTATCTAGTGGGAAGCCTAGACGTCTTAATCGATCAACGTACCCCTACATTTTCAAAACATGGGCACCGACCGATGATCCCTCAGTCATCATACATGAAAGCAGTTCTTTGACTGGGTCAAACCTATCCTACCTAGCCTGTAACTCAAACATAGATTTCAAAGAAGAAATTATGTCCCAGGCTGTCATATCTTCATGATCCCTCAGTAACTCGGGAGTCATAGAGGCGAGCATGACACATCCAACCTCCAGTAAGTCATTTTGATACTTATCATAAGCAGCTCTGACTTCAGCTGAAGAGTTTATGGCAGGGGGTTTAGAGGGGGGGTTTTCAAGAACGTAAAACTTCTTTTCAAGCCTAAGGACAACCCTTAGGAAGCGAAACCATTAGAGGAAGTTCGTCCCGTTCAGTTCTTCCTTATCAAGGATAGACCGCAGTGTGTACTGGGATAGGTTGTTAGCATTTGTGTTTGTGTTTGATTTTAGTAACTTTGAAAATCTCAAATTAATTAACCTTTCAAAATATTTTAATTTTGAGCTATGATCCATATTTTCACGAATCTCCATAAACGGTTGATATACTGCCTATGAAAATAGGTTATTTAGGTAGGAATCATCCAATTACGTTCAACGTAACTCTTAGGTGATCATGGGATTCTATAAAAAATAGGCATGTTTAATCCCACTTCAATTCCTTAAAAATACTCACAGATGGTCAATTCGCTGTCTATGAAAATTTTCAAGTAAACTACGCATACTAAGGTATCGTGATCCCGCCTAAATTCTTGACTTAGGTTTAATTGGGATCAATCGTCCAAAATTACGACTACTTAAGTGATTGGGCAATTCTCTATTCACTTGAGTCTCGTTTTTTTGGCGCCTTGTCTCACACTATCATCATCTGGTATGATAGGTAATGCGCTGAACACACCGGACTCCGTAAGCTTCAACAAGTACCTTAAATGGATGCCGTTTAGTTTACGTTTTCTAAAAGATTGCAGAAACATTCTACCCCTTTAAAAACGTTCAATTTTATCTTAAAATTAGTTTTTAAACGTTCATCAGAAATCGGTTTGATTTGATAATCATATCAACTTTAAAATATCATATTTTATTACCGATTAAAACTTTTATTTTGCGTTTTGAAAACGTTTGCAAACATTATAACAATAATAAAGCAATAGTTAAATAAAACTCAAAATAAACAACCACAACAATAACATTTGGATTTGTCTCTAACGTGGTGTTGTGAGCCAACACAACAATCACGGTCAATCTAAGGACGTCTTCAAGCTCCCACTGGCCTCGCCATCTTGGTGAACTCCAGGGACATCGTCTTGAATTCTTGGAACGTCGTCTTCAGATAATTACAAATTGAAAATACAAAATGTCTTATTCTATTTTACAGTTTGTTTCTATCTAGAAAATTAAAATTAAAAATTACAACCCATCACAATTAATACATTTTAATTTTTCCAAAATAAGTAAATCAACCACGGGTCTTTTCGAGGCAAACCATATTATTTGCAATATTTTAAACATAAAATAAAAATTGGCCTAACCAAAATAAACATATGTATAAATAAGGCCAGTTATCAAATTTAATTAACAACAAAAATTTCTTTTAAAACTGGGATATCCAAAAATATTTAAAAGGACTTAACAAAGCCATTTAAATAAACTAGTTATGGTCCAATAAGACTCATCCTATAATACCAATAGGTCCAAACTTGACCTCAGCCCAAAAGGAATTGTGACCCGCCTTTAAGGTTTTCAGCCCAAGCCTAAAACTAAAGCCTAAAATGGTCTAATTAGGTTATCGACGCCTAAGATGAAAACACAACCGCAAGAAGCCGACTTCCTCTCTTCTAGCCGTTGTATGCGGCGGAACCACCACCACCAGAGAG
Organism: Silybum marianum; assembly: GCA_036898165.1. NCBI lineage: Eukaryota > Viridiplantae > Streptophyta > Magnoliopsida > Asterales > Asteraceae > Silybum > Silybum marianum. The sequence continues at coordinate 34,248,480 of CM072529.1, forward strand.
CATCGGTGGTCGGTAGAAAATACCACCGTCACACCCGAAGCTACTGGAAACACCACCAGCAAGTCCGACTTTTGGTGTTGGAACGACCAACACATTCGACGACTGTCAACAGAAGTATCATGACCGGATATCGGAGGTTACCTGTGAAAAACGGCGATCCCTGCTATAAGAACGACCCCAACGGCGGTAGTGTCCTTTGATGCATGGAAACCACGATACAGTCAAGATCTGGCGGTGTTCTAGATCTGGTTGAAACATCAACCATGGTCTTGGCCGTGGTTTTGCTGTGGTGCGATAAGACCCAACAAGAACGATATTCCAGTCGTGGTCCTAAAACCCAACGGCGTTTTTATTTATTTTATTTTATTTCGTAATAGACTCGATAAGGAATAATTTACGATAAACTCAACACGGCAACAACCATGAACATGGGCAGATATCATCGTGGTCGGACATCTTGACCGGATGTCTGATGCAATAGTGACGGAATCAATTACGGCAACAACCATGGACATCGATCAACAAACGAACTAGAATCCCGTTTTAAAGAAAACTTTTGTTTTAATTATCTTTTGATTAGATTTATTTTAATTTGTCAAAGTGGCTCTGATACCACTGTATGGTTTTATACCGATTTGTAACCTCAAAAACGCTGTGGAAAAGAAGTGTGGTTACAGATTTAGAAAACGTTTCTAAAAGTTAAAACCCAAGTCGGATCCAATGACAGTTAAAACAAATTGATAACACACCATAGGTTGTTTAGAATTGTATCTTTTATGCTCTTACGAGGTTGAACAAAGCACTTTAAAATCAAGACAGATTTCCTCTAGCTGTATCCACACACGAACACGTGTAGTTCCACCAGATGCTAGCCCAAAAGTACTCTAATTCTAATATGTGAGATATAGAGAATCCACTGAATAAATGGGTTTTGTCTATCACCCTATATATACTTACGGGTATCTCAAATAGACCACAACTCTATAAAGTATTAACGTTTATCTATAAGTATTTGTATAATTATCTGAAAAGTGATAATTATACATATTTATAGATAACATCCTGTAATTATCATAATTAAACTTTAACTGTCAATCATGACTTTCGGGCTACTTTTTAATGGAAGCAAACGTATTCTTTGCGTGCGACCTTGTAGGTTTACATACTCTCCAGTAGTGTTCATGTGTGACACGTGTTGTGGGCATATAATAACTTACACTTACACATCACCCGATATCCGCACGAGTTTTGGATTTTTCGGCCCCGACCCGCCCGATGCTCAGCTCTAGTACCATGGGGAGACATGGCACTTATATTTTCAATGGGTACATCCTGTTGAGAGAATACATCCAGATGATGGGCTTCCCTTTGGATGTGCGACTCAGAGGAAGCATTGTCCTCTAAGTGAGTAGGTTGGTTAGGGATCGAGGTGTACACCTATGTTTCAATATCCCTTGATGCTCGTACATCCGGGATAGATGATGCGCTTGTACTAGGGGTTGGCGAAGAGAACCTAATATGTGCCTCTCGGGGCATCTTTTCGCGCAACCTCATTAGGCACTCCCTTTGGCATTAGTTCTAAGGTTTGATTTAGATATTCCTCTCCCTCACTCGGCTCTATTATTCTTGCACCCCCTCTGGGAACTATACGAAATGGGGTACTCTTCTCCTTTCTTTTCTACTTGGAAATCATTTTTCCGTTTCTCTTTCTCTCTCTCTCTCTCTATACTTTTCTTTATTTCCTCACCAGGCCTATGTAGTACTGTAGTCATTGAGACAGAGCTCTGGCCTCCAGGTACCCTTCCTTTGAGATAGTTGGATTGTAGGCAGATTAGGTATGTAAGTGTAACTTATGTTCTGTCGTGCAAGGTATGTGTTGGTCCACAAAGGTTGGCTTCATCAAGAGGGGTAAGAATCTGGGAAAGGGAAGAGATGGTAAGGATTACTACTTAACTTGTTTGATTTCTTTCTTCTGTATAGTGCCCCTGAACTCGTTTAATATTATCACTGAGTAGTTCAGAGGGAGATTGAAGTACATTAGGTATAAAAGCTGAAGAATATCGGTGGATACCATATCCATACTGCCTATCTTTCCGGTGAGTGACCTGTTGACAAGAGTGAATAACATATTCCACATGGGGGGTAGGTATTGACGACGAAATTGCAAGGGAAAGGTTATTGCCCTATCGTAACCTAGCATGCTAATGAACCCTACAAGTTCTTCCCCATTTGATAATCTGGAATGGTCCTTCAAATGAATGTCATGTCTAGTTGGGGCTTGAAGAACAGAAGATAGAAGAGATCTTCAAATGCGAACTTCACATATCTTTTTCAGTCGAGGCACATGGAAGTATCCAACAACTCCTCTCATTTCGATGAACTGGCAACTTTGCCAGAATTCTTATACATACCTTTCAGGGACGGTGTCATCAGTGTTGGTGAAGGTGTGGCAAAGTGGATGTTTGGTGAGCAATCCAATCATTCGATGAAATTCCCCAGCAAAGTTTTCGAAATCGAGGTCAAGTTTGTGATTGTTCGGTTTGATTGGTAGGAAGACGACATTGTGCTTTTTTCCTTCAGAGAGCATTTAGGAGGTTTCATTGTGAGAGTCATTCAATTCAGATTGTTGCGACATTGTTGCAGGTTTGAGGTTGAAGAACTTCAGTTGCAGGTTTTGCTGGAGAGAAATCAAAGAAGTTGAAGAAAGCGTAAAATTGAAATTTTAGGGCTCAAAGGTATTTATATTTGAATTTTGCGAGGTACTCGAGTGTGAATAGTAGACCAAACAGCTGAAAGGACGTGGAGCATAAAACGGTTTTAGGTGGGTCCAGTTAAAAGTGGACACGTGGTTTGACGTGTTATGCAAAAGAAGTGCTAGACGTACGTTACCACTCACGTTTGGGGAATTGCCAAAAATAACAGGACTGTCACCCTGCATGTCACCCACACCTTCCATTTGAGTTCAAAAACATACAAGTGTAAATGGCACGGAGAGGCACTCATACAGAGATGAGGCATTGGATTCAGAATGGTTTCTCTCCCCATTTTATTGCACACCTAAACATTTAAAATGCAAATTATGATTCAGAAAGATTTAAGGTTGTAGAATTCCGAGGATAGAGACTCTGTATAGTACATACAGAGGCTCCGTATCAGAAATCGTTAAGTCTTATCAAACAGTTTTTGAACAAGAACTAGTTTGGATGAGGTATTTTTAAACACAAAGAGAGTTTATATCATACCTTTTGAGCAAAAATTTGTTCCCCTTTATTTGATCCTATGTTCTCTTGCTCCCCCTCAAACTATGCGTGGATCAGATAAACGTAAGATTGGACATGCAGAGTTTGAGGTGCAGAGGCTTTGTATAGTACATACATAGGCTCTGCTTCCATTATCGAACTTATAAGAAGAACAATGTCTGTAAATTAGATACAGAGGTATTGTGTGACCAAGAGCACATGATATTCATGCTAAAATAAAGATGCAGAGTCTATGTATAGTACTTACAGAGGCTCTAGCTCATTATGCATGTGTAGCATGCCCAACTTGGTGATTAAGAAAGAGAACCGTTTCTCATCTCAATTGGAAAAAGATCACGTATGTACTGCTTGTGAACTAGGAAAGATGAAACGTGCATCCCATAAGAGCAAATATGAGGTTGCTACTGAATGTCCACTTCTTTTCTTCACATGGATCTATGTGGTTCGATTAGCGCTCAAAGTAACGGTGGTAAAAAGTGCAATCTAGTGATTGTCGACGATTTTTCTCGATTTACTTGGATAAAATTTCTCCAAACAAAAGATGAAGCACCAGCGTGATTATCTCGTTTCTGAAAGCGGTTCAATTACAAATGCAACTGCCTGTACAAACAATCAGAACAAATAATCAGACCGAGTTTAAAAATAAATTCCTTGATTCATTTTTGGAGTCAGTCGGCCTCACACGTACTTTTTCCGCAGCACATATACCTCAACAGAATGGTGTTGTTGAACATCGTAATAGAATTTTAGTGGAGGCAGCCCGAACAATGATTGTTTTTTCTGGTCTTCCGTTAAGCTTTTGGGCAAATGTTGTGGATACCGCATGTTATAATCAGAATCGCTCTTTAGTAACAAAAGGTCTTTTTGGGGGAAGAGAATGGTACCTTTGCCAATATATTACGAAAAGTAAAACAAACAACCAACCAATTACAGAACAATACCTTAAGAACAGATTAATAGACGAAAACCTAATATGAATTCCTTCGAGTTTTTGGTTGTAGGTGTTATGCTCTCAATGATCGTGAAGATAGAGGAAAACAAAATCCTAAAGCAGATGAAATAGTATTTCCCGGGATATGCAAAAGAAAAAACTGCATGTAGAGTGTATAACAAGAAAACTCAAGTGCTGATGAGAGCCTAAATGTGAAGTTTGATTAACTAGGCGATTTGATGTCATCACCACTGATTACTGGAGTTTTGGGACAAAACGCAATTCTGAATGTTCCGAAGAATGCAAATTCATCCGGAGCATCGTCCTCAAAAGATCAATTTTCTGAACTGGATTTATTATTTGAAAACTTTTATAATGAATATTTTGGTACTTCTAATCCTAAAAATATTGATAATAGTACTGCTCACACTACTTTTTCTGACAGGATTGTAGAAGAACCTATGGTGATACCTACATCTGCTTCTGGACTGACAGTCATATCTTCTGAAGCACTACCAATAGCATTTTTTTTACAGAAGCATTAACAATTACTCAAATTTCAAGTGATAATAGTGTGGTTCAGACCCCGGTAACAGTATCTGAACAACTATTTGAGAGTACACCAGATTTTGTTCCAGAGCATATACCGACATTGGTTATACCTGAACCAGTATATGTACAGAGTACTCCAATCAGAACTCCCGGAACGACTGAAATATTAGAATCAATACAAGATAAACCTCTTGGAGAGTTTGTGGATCCTGATTATAACGAGTCAACATATGCTCCACTCTGGATGATAATAGATGGACGAGAGATCATCCGATTCATCAAATAATTGGTGATCTTGGAGCATCAGTACAAACAAGTTCTGCATTTGCAAATGAATGCTTATTTGCCTCATTCTTGAGAAAGATAGAACCAACCAAGGTATCCGAAGCTTTGGCTGATGCAGACCGGATTATTGTGATGCAAGAAGAGTTGAATCTGTTTGAGAGATTACAAGTCTGGAGACTAGTTCCTTGTCTAAGAGCAAGACAATTATCGGCACAAAATGGGTTTTCGAAAACAAAAGAGATGAAGATGGCATCGTACTACATAATAAAGCAAGATTAGTAGCTAAACGATATAATCAACAAAAAGGCAGTGACTATGATGAGATATTTGCACCAGTGTCCCGCATAGATGCATTCCGAATGTTTATGGAATATGTGGCTCACAAGAACTTTACAGTATTTCAAATGGACGTAAAGACTTCTTTCTTCTACGGTAAACTAAATGAAGAGGTGTATGTCTCACAACCAGATGGATTTGTCAATCCAGCAAAGCCAAGTCATCCCTACATTCTTGATCTTGCTTTATATGGACTCAAACAAGCCCCGAGAGCCTGGTTTGACAAATTAACCCTTGATCGTGAAATATCGATTGCTTGTTGAACCCTGTGAATTGTGTGAAAGTAGGATACTCCAAATTCTATATTTCTTATGGAGTCGGGCTTCTCAAAAGGCATTGTAGATACTACTATTTTTCTCAAACGCAAAGGTAAAGATATAATTTTGATACAAATATATGTCGATGACACTATATTTGGGTCTACAAATCCACAATATTGCTCTAGTTTTTCTTATTTGCTAGTGTCTGAATTTAATATGAGTATGATGGGTGAGATGAACTTCTTTCTTGGTTTACAAGTCAAATAGATTTCTACTGGTATTTTCATGAACCAATCAAAATACATTTTAGATATTTTGAAAACGTTTAATATGGAAAACTGTTCATCTATTAATACACCCATGGCTACAACTCATAAGCTCAATGTTGATCTGGAAGGAAAAGTAATTGATCAAAAGACATATCGAGGAATGATTGGATCTTTAATGTATCTAACTTCAAGTAGACCTGATATAATGTTCCCTACATTTCTTTGTGCCAAATATCAGTCCAATCCTAAGGAATCCCATTTGAGTTTCGTGAAACGTATTTTTCATTATCTTAAGGGCTCTATGGATCTAGGACTCTGTATCCAAAGGAGATACTGGTGTTGATCTAATAGCATATTCAGATGCAGATCATGCAGGTTGTATGTTGGATAGGAAAAGTACGTCGAGTCATGTGCAATTCTTGGGAGACAAGCTTGTCAGCTGGGCATCTAAGAAACATAATTGTGTTTCAACTTCAACCGCTGAGGTTGAGTATGTGGTTGTTGCAAGCTGTTGCTCACAAGTCATTTGGATGCGAACATAGATGAAGGACTATGGATTCCTATTCAACAAGTCTCGATCTACTGTGACTCTAAAAGTGCTATTGCAATTTCTTGCAATCCAGTTCAGCATACCAAAACAAAACACATCGATATCAGATATCATCTTATCAAAGACCATGTTGAACGAGGTACAATTGAACTTTACTTTGTTAGTACAGAATATCAAATTGTTGACATATTTACCAAGGCACTAAATGATAAAAGTTTTCATTTTTAGTATCTAAGTTAGGAATGTTGAATATGAAAACTTCAAATTTTCATTTACCGAATAATTCTGTAATTCTGAAAATATTAATATCTCAGTAACAATATATTTTGTGTCAGTTATACTGATTTTACAGTTATTGAAATTTCTTTAATTGGTAATATTTCATTTTTTATACTTTTTGTCTAGCTAAAAGTCTTGTTCAATTTTAAATTTTGTTCAATAATATTCATATATGACTTTCTGATCTAACTGAGTTTGTGCTGAGAATACTGATATTTGCATGGGGGGCAAAATAAATGCATTCATGATTCAAGGGGAAAAGAACAGATAGTTTTATCTGATTTAAATGATGTTTGAATTGTTCTAAAAGTGTTTCTTGATTTAAGGGGGAGTATATACTAACATAGTTTTTTGATTTATTTTTACAAGTATTTGTGATGTGTGAATTTTGGTCAAATTTTGAGAAAACATTCTAAGTTTGAGAATACTTCACGGATAGTGTGATCCGGACACAATGTCTCTTCGGATAAGAACATTCCGTATTCATAGGGAGTCCGGATAAGTTCAATCTGTACTCAATGCTAACACTTTCAAACATGGATAGTTCTATCCGTATCCATGCTCGATACAGATAGTGGAATCCGTATTCAAGTCAAACCCGAATGTGCCTTATCCATATTGCTCTTCAATGCAAACCCAGAAAGGCTAATCCAGACATCAATAAGTCTCCGGATTGGAATATTAACAGTCTAATAATTGTTTTGTGGTCTAATCAGGAACTGACACGTGGCAGAATAAATCTTTGATATAAATAGCTTTTCTCACTATTTTTTTTTTATCTTTTCACTTCATCTTCTTCGTACCTATTTCTCTCTGAATTTTCTGTAAACCATAAATGTGTTCTTGGCAAATTTCTGGATTAATAACCGTGTTTTGGTCGATTTCTTACAAAACCAAAGGTGGGATTTTATCTTTAAACCCATTTATAATGATCCTTAACTTGTTTAATTCTCACAGGTTGCTTACAAGTTATAGTTTCTTCAAGAACACTATGTGTTCTTGAAGTTCTTGAAGGTTTTTTGAAGATCGGAATGGCGTTTCTGTAATTTTTTATATCTATTATATTTGCATTTATGTTGTTATTAAGTTCAATTTGGTTGTAATTTTAGATAGTTTGGCTTTGTAACAGTGTAGTTTGATTCTTTATTTCTGATCTGTTTGTTTTTATTTTTCTATGTTTTTCTTGGAGGGAACTTGGATTTTTTCATAAAAAGTTTGAAAACCTTTGAAACCAGGTTTTAGATCCATTTTCATCAATTTTATTAAGTGTTAGTGGTTTGTGAACTTTCTCAGGATCTTTCTTTCTTGATTTAGGATAAAAACCAAGTGTTTGTTGACGGATGATGGAATCGGTATTTCACTTATCCACAGATAAACTTATCTATGTTATGTCATCTCCGGATACCACAATTCGTATTCAAACATATGTTTTTGTTCAAAAGAATTGGAAGTCTTTTTCCATATACGGATAGTTCAATCCGTATTACATCATCCGGATTCAATTTAATCAGGGTTAGACAACAATTTTTTTTGGATTCTAGTTCAAAAAAATTCTAAATATATTGATTTCGGGTAGTTTAATCTGTGTTACATTGATCAAGTTCAATCCAGACTCAGTTTAATCAGGGTTAGACAACAAATTTTTTCCCCAAGTGTTAGACTTTTTACTTTTTTTTGGGTTTGTGTGTGTGTATTTTGTTTTTTTTCAATTTTTTTTTTAAAGTTTTGGGGGGGCGGGGGGGACTTCATCATCATGGATTTTAATTACATCATCTTTACTAGTTGTCACTACTATGTGAAGGGGATCAATTTCAGTATATTACATTTATGGATGTAATAATGTATTTCAATTACATATCTTTGTATTTTTGAAGTTTTGAGATTAATCATTAAACCTTTTACATGATTAACATGGCGGATCCACAAAATGATCCACACTCTGACGACGAACATCCAATTCCTTCAGTCAGATCAAATGCCCCGGTATCAGATGCGTCGCTGATATCAGACGTCAATTATGAATTGACGGCAAACAATCATTACTTGAACCTTGGTATGGACACAAAATTTCCGGTCATCATGGAAATTCTCAAAGATCATCCAAGTTGATCTATCTGAAGCAGTATTGGCACACGCTTAGCTACAGGGTCAATGGAAATGATCATTATTTTGAAGGCTACGCTGATTGTTTCCTTTCACCATTAGAATTGGACAGATTACATAGAGTCCTTGACCTTCCGGAAGCAGGTCATTATCTACCAAAGAATACATTTGACCCGTTTGTATCTGATGAAGAAATGTTTGTTGATATACGCAGACTGGGAACTCTCAACCGTTGGAATCAATCCCAACTTTCAAAAGGAAGTTCCTACCTTCAATCTGGAATTTGTTGTTTGCTATACTCAACCGGTGTCTCACTTCCAAGACTCAAGGATTGGATACTTGCAGCACTCTAGTTCTCCGAGTCTTTCATGAAATAGCATTTCATATACACTATGACTATGTTGTCATCATCTGGAATGAATTAGCCGATCTGGTGCGGTCAAAATCTAATAAGAAAGCAAGGAAGTTTATATCGCTACACCGTTTTCCACAATTGATTATCAAATCAATTATATGCTCTAATGGTCAGATTCCATGAAGAAATCATGAGGAAATGGGGCCAGAACATGTTATGCATCCAATTAAAGCACATTGTGAAGTTGATAATCCAGACAACATAATGTCAATTCCAATGGAGCTGTTGAATCTGGCTAATCCGAATGCACAGTGTGTAATAGAGTATTGGGAACAACATATTCCTATGGTTAATCAAGAGCCGAAGGGACCTCCCCGAGGAACTTTAGGTGATACCGATGAGGGTATAGGTCTAGGTCAGTAGGTTCAGGACCAGGGGGTTCCTGAACATGGATAGTAGAGGGAAAATGTAAATGATAGGGGACCAGAAGGAGGTGCATCAGATAATGCCAATCCCAGTTCCAGCTCAAGTTCACACTCTGGCTCTTCTACACCTACTGTTGAACATGGACAGTCTGCTGATCAAAGTACTACCAGTGATAATGATGACAATGATGATGCTAATGTTGGTGGTGATGCTGCAGTTTTCTATGGTGCTGAACAGCTGGCAGAAATTCATGCTTTATTTGATGGTGTTCTCTCTTCAAATTCAATAAAGATGAAATTGGAATAAGTTATATATATATATTGAGAGAGAGAGAGAGAGAGGAAAGTTCAAATGCGAACTCAAATTTGGTTATGAACGTAAGAACAAATGAGAGTGTGACGCATGTCAAAATAAGCAATATTCAGACTAAATATACAAAGGAATATTCAGTCTGAATATACAAAGGAATATTCAGTCTAGTATATATTTAGTCTGAGTATTCAAAGGAATACTCCGACTGAATATTCTTTTTTATATTCAGACTGAATATATACTATAATATTTCTTTGAATGGGACACGTGTCGTACTCTCATTTGTCCTCATGTTCACAACCAAATTTGAGTTCTCATTTGAACCCGCCCCTTTATATATATATATATATATATAGAGTTGATTTCCGTTACAAACCACATCAATTCGTAAAAGCGCATGCAACCAATCATTTTTTTTTTAATTTACTTTTTCTTAATTATGAGGGTTGATTAGTCAATAATATATGAACAAAAATTCATCAAAAATACATGGAGGTTGATTAATCAAGAACATGTGAAACACGATTTATGAAAATGAGAATTTAATGAACAATTAATTTTCATGTTGAACCAGAATAATTTAATGAAGAAAAGAATTATATGAAACAATTTCATCATATTATTCAATTAAACAATGAATCATGTGTTTTGTACGAATTGGCGTGGTTTGTATTTGGAATCTCCCCTATATATATATATATATATATAGCCTGGTACATACGAGAATGATACTTATTTAAGAAAATAAGAAAATACCGAATCACATGTGATTCACGTGTCCTTGATATGCGGCCATAACGTCTCCACACACGTTTTTGGCCACTAATGTAAAATCAAATGTTTGTACGTAATTTGGTCATTCTCATATTTTTTTTAAATAGATATCATTCTCGTATGACTTGCTTATATATATATATAGAGAGAGAGAGAGAGAAAGAGAGAGAGAGAGGGGTTCTTCTACACCCCAGTTAAAAATTACACACCGTGCACCCCAATCAAAACCTCCTATTATATAGTGAATTTCATAACATTCTCCATTTCATGTCATTTAGGATCAAATGGAACAAGCTCGTTATGAAAAAATGGATAAAAATTTGTGAAAATCAGAAAATAAAAAATTTAGGATCAAATGGAACAAGCTCGTTTTGATTTTCACAACTTTTTATCTATCTTTTTCATAACGAGTTTGTTCCATTTGATCCTAAATGATATGAAATGTATTATGAAATGGAGAATGCTATGAGATGGATCATGAAATGGATGGTTTTGATTGGGGTGCACGGGGTGTAACTTTTAACTAGAGTGTAGAAGAACCGGACTATATATATTGTTGGTCCCTTAGCAGTTTACAAGAGTTCTTGGATATAGAAACAGTTTGTAGAGGGGGGGGGGGGGTTTGAATACAAACACACAGATTTTTGGTTTTTAAATTAGTTTATATTGCATAAACAAATTTATAGTTACAAGCGGAAATTAGAACAAGTTTAAACCTATTCTATTGTAACTAAGGAATCACTAAGATTGATGCACAAGAAAGAAGTAAGAAAGAATACAGAAGGTTTAAGACAGAAGGTTGCATGCACAAAGATGAAGAAGATATCTTCATCTTATTTATACCCGTTTGCAATTAATGCAAGACAAAAGGTATGTGCAACGTGGCAAGCATCCATAGGAGACTTGTCCTTTGCTCAGAATACAGCCATGTTTTTGGCCGCATATGAGCAGTACCATATCAGATATGATGGGGACATAAGAGACAATTCGTACGTCCTTCTCTAACACAGTATAGGGTTTGTCTTTTGTGCATCGAGGATACGGTCAACGTTAATCTTGTATGAGAAGCTTCACTTGATCGCTGAGACTGAATCTTCAAGGATGAACTTTCAGTATCGCTGAGGCTTCACAAGACTTCACACATTTTCGTTGAATGGTTATTTGGTGTGATCGCTAATCTTCAGATCTTCAAAGATAAGCTTAAGGTTCCTTGATCTTCAGCGATCGCTGATGGCAATCAGCGTATGCTTATCACTGAATTTGAACTTAAGCTTAAACTAGGAATTTCACTAAGTGTAAAGAGGAATCATATTCAAATCACTGAGAGGAGTTATGATCAACATATATATATATATAGATATATGTATATATATATATATATATAGAGAGAGAGAGAGAGAACAGAGGCAGGTTCAAATGAGAACTTTGCATTTTTAAAGGAACAAAGGGACATTTTTGGACCACATATGATGTGGGTCCCACATAATATTAAATCATTTATGATTCAATATGGTTTAATATTAAATCATAAATGATTTAATATTATGTGGGACCCACATCATATGTGGTCCACAATTTGTTCCTTTATACCTTTAAAAAGGGGCGGTTCTCGTATGATCCCTCCCCTATATATATATATATATAGAAAGAGAGAGAGAGAGAGAGAGAGAGGTGGTTTCTTGCGTCAACCCAATAATTTGTGTTAACCGTGTTAATCCATTGTTCACCGGTGAACACCATGCTCGTTCACTGGTGAACACCATTCATCAGTAAACGAGCATTGTGTTCGTCAGTATACGAGCATCATGTTCACCAGTGAACGAGCATAGTGTTCACTAGTGAACGATGGGTTAACACGGTTAATACAAATAATTGAGTTAACACTTGAAGGGGCCTCTATATATATATATATATATATAGAAAGAGGTTCATGCGAGGACGGTAACAATTTACGAGAATGCGAGGACAATCCTCAGCCAATCATTTTGTATATGAAACTTTTCATGTACAAAATCACACATGATTCATGTACAAAATCATATATGATTCAAGTATAAAATCATATATGATTAGTCGTGACTTTTCCCGCGACTTGCCCACGAAAAAAGTCGCGCGTGCCCTTTTTGATACTTAGAAAATCACATATGATTTTGTACATGAAATCATATATGATTTTGTACATGACAATTTTCATGTACAAAATGATTGGCCGATGATTGTCCTCGTATTCTCGTAAATTGGTACCGTCCTCGTATGTACATATATATACTAGGGGTTTTTGCGGTCTTGTTTTGGTGGTTTAACCCCCCAAACCACAAACCAAACTGCAATGGAGGTTTAGAAAATTTTCAAACCGAGCGATTTGGTAGCAATTGACCAAACCGGTTAAATCATAACACAAAAAGCGGTCTTGTATGACCGGTTTAAGCCGGTTGAGCCTCTTATGGGTTTTAAACTAAAAAAATATAACACTTAATATTCAAAATGATAATTCTACCAATATAAAATTATTATAATATAGTATACAAAATTATATAAAACGTCTAGCTAAAAAAACGGGCAAATTGAAAAAATGGTTAAACAAATCCATCAACAATAGTTGGAAGTTTGGATTTGATTTTTGTCAATTTGGATAATTGTTGCTAGATTTATACAACCTTTATAATTCAATGCAAAAGTAAACCATGGCGCAAGTATACACCACGATTTACTGTCGTATCGAAATAAGTAATAATAGTATTTTTAGTACCGAATATCGTTCCAACAGAGATGGTTAAAGTCTTTAGCATATAATTGCCCGGTCTTTATAAAGTGATTTCACATGGCTAAATCGAGAGTTTGATTTATCTAAAATAGGTTGGTTTGGTTATCAATTACGGAGAAAATCAGTTATAAAAAGAAACGAATGGTGTCAAGATTTGTTAAGATTAACACATGTAATCTGACAAGAAGATATTATAACAGTATGATCATTATCTAAAAGTTGATATTTAAGGGGCTTCTGAAAAATCAACATATTTTCATACAATTAATTAAAGGTAGTCTTCAATGAAATATTAAAAATCTGATTTAGATAATTTGATGATTAACCTGATATATCTGAAACACCTCCTTATTGTTTTAGTGGGTTTAAAACTTGACTTTGCTCTACACCCCAAGCTTAGGTATCAGTCTGTCATAGTTTGGTTTCTTTTTATAAAAGATATGTGAACAACAGTGAATATATGATAATGGAAATTGCGCATGAAGAGATAAAACCAAGCAAGTATAAGAGCAATAATTAACGATTAGTAAAAGAACAAGTTATATAAGAAGAAGAACATTTTGTTAGTAACATTGAGATAAAACAATGATTAAATAACCCATACAATTATAGTAGCTTAAGAACAAACCATTTTTTTTGGAAAGGAGGCAAGACTCCTGACAATTTATAACAGAAAAACGAAAAAAGTACACCTAAATTCTCCAACTAGCACAAACCATGAGAGGGAAGAAAGACTCCAACTAGCACCAAAAAGTCAACCAAAAACTTTGAAAAGTCTTTTGAAATGACTCCAAAATAAGAAGGAATTTGGGGAATGAGTTCCCTTAATGGTCTCTCAATGCATGCATATTTATTTATTTTCGAACTGCAAATATCAATGCATATGGTTAGCTAGAATTTTGCCTAAACTTTTTCTTGAATTTTGTATTTTTTTTAACTCTTTTATATATTAAAAAGACTTTTATGTTCATGTATATAAATGTTTGACTTTTGGTTTCCATCTTCCACGCCTCCTTCTTTCTGTTACTTTCATCTGTGATTCTCGATCTCCTCCGGTGAAGAGCATCCCGATCTTATCCCCTAGGATTTAGGGTTTTTTTTCAAGTTTTTGGTTTACTTGCAGATTTTTTGTTTTTAGAGTACACTAAATGCTCTGAAGATGTGTATTGACCCATCTTCTTGGACATGAAATCTTCATTTTCTCTGCAGTTCCGGCGACCATCCTTCCAATTGGACGTCCAGTAAAGGTAACTCCTTCAAATTGGTTCTATCAATTTTGTTACAATTGGGGGTTTTATGAATTTACATTCGTTCTTTTTACGTTATTACTAGATTTTGTTTTTTTTTTCTTCAGATTTTTCAAATTTTTTGGGTTTACTTCCAGATCTGTTCTTTCATAGACTACAGGAAATACTCTGAAAATGTGTATCGATCCATCTTCTTGGACATCAAACCATAATTTTTTGTGTGCAGTTCCGGCGACCACCATATTAACTCCGGTTGAATGCTTGGAGATGTTTTCGGGTTTTATGAATTTAGATCTGTTATTTTTACTTTCTTACTGGATTTAGGATTTTTTTTGAATTTTTTGGTTCACGTGCAGCTTCGAAATGGGATTAGTATGCATTGATATTCGTAATACTGGAACATGTGAAGGTTGTGTTTACGAATGTGTTTTCTATGATTCTGGTTCATGCAATGCTTTGTTTATTATTGTTTTTTTCCTTTCTTTTGCTATTTACGAAGCTTCACTCTTTTGCTATTGAACAGAAAATTGTTTTTTATGTTTAATTACATAGAATATCAATTTTTTAAAATTTTTATACACACACAAATACTATCCAGAAAACATGCTTTAGTGCAACTTTAATTATATAAATATTAGTCAACTTGGTGATTATTTATTCCCTTTCAAGCAGATGTAATAACGGCCCTAGCTGGATCAAATGGAGGACCATGCAACAGCTCATCCGCTAAGCGCTGACCAGGTAAGATTGTCGACTATTGTCATATTCATCCGGTAGGGTAAATGACTCAGTATGTATTAGTTGGATAAGTGATAAGTTAATGACCCAATATTATGGGTTTGAATATGTTAATGATTTCTTTATGATATTATAGAGGTGTCTTTAGATCGGCAATTGGTTAGGGCACTTACTGTGTTTTTACGTATTTTTTGTCCGACTAATATTTGAACCAATATTGCCTTGCGTCTTTCAGGTGTTGGACGAGATTGCAATATTGGTTTAGAATGTGGGGCCAACTGAGGACTTTACCATACAGGTAAAAAATCTCTATTTTCATGTTGAGGTACTCTGCTTCTGGTTTGTGCAATGCTTTGTTTATAATTGTTTTTTCTTTTCTCTTGCTATTTACGAATCTTGATTGTTTTCCTTCAACCGTAGCTTAAAAAATCTCTATTTTCATGTTGATGTACTCTGCTTATACTTCTTTTCATTCAACCGTAGCCTTTCAGTCATGAAGTCTCCACCACGTTCTGGTCAAGTTGTACCTTACGGGCATCAACCAGTTTCAAACAGATTCTAAGATACCAATGTGGCTTCCTCAGTGATTTCGCATTCGGCTGCTGATGAAGGATCTAGGACTGGAATCAAAGGGTCTGGGATTTTGAGCTCGGTTAATGTCATGGTTGCCGAACCAAGCAGCAGCAAACAGAAGTCTCTGAATAGTAATACTGAGCCAGGATGTTCTAGTCCACTTCAGTAAGCATTAAGATCAGTTCAGTGGAGCTATGAGGCTGGATGTTGACTAGAGATTTATTGTTTTTAATATTTATGTTTGCAGGCGACAAGGATCTATATCTGCCAGTCGCTAGATGACCATATTTTTTGCCGGTCAAGCCCATGTGGTTGATGGTGTTCATCCAAATAAGGTCAGATATATATACTCTCTTTCTCATTGTTTATGCTGATATGTTTAGATTTCTACACTCATAGTATGACCAACTTGGTGATTATTTATTCCCTTTCAGGCAGATGTAATAATGGCCCTACCTGGGTCAAATGGAGGACCATGCAACAATTCATCCGTTAAGCGCTGACCGGGTAAGATTATCGACTATTGTGATATTCATCCAGTAGGGTAAATGATTCGGTAAGTATTAGTTGGATAAGTGATAAGTAAATGACCCAATATTATGGGTTTGAATATAGTAATGATTTCTTTATGATATTATAGAGGTGTCATTAGATCGGCAATTGGTTAGGGCACTTACTGTGTTTTTACGTATTTTTTGTCCGACTAATATTTGAACCAATATTGTCTTGCGTCTTTCAGGTGTTGGACGAGATTACAATATTGGTTTAGAATGTGGGGCCAACTGAGGACTTTACCATACAGGTACATAATCTCTATTTTTATGTTGATGTACTCTGCTTTTTATGTTCATGTACTCTGCTTCTGGTTCATGCAATGCTTTGCTTATAATTGTTTTTTCTTTTCTTTTGCTATTTACGAAGCTTGATTGTTTTGCTTATTCCATTTGTTTTGTACTTTTAATTTGATGTGAATTGATAGTGTTGGATATGCTTTGTTGAGGACTTAGAGGTTATTTGGTTTTAACGTGAGAGTTGGAATGGATTTTAATTTATGGGTAGGAATTTATTACAATTAACCACTTGCAATTTGCTTTGTGTACTACCTATATATATTTTTGTGTGGCACACTCCATGATTTTACTTCTACTGCATATATATTGTGTTAAGCTTTTTCCTTATTCATATTTGTAAGAAATGACAATTGCAATCTCATCTTTTGTAAGAAAGCTTCCATTCAAATTGTTGTCTTTTCTCTTTTATGCAATTATATAATTATTTTATTTACTTAAGGGGACGCCATATTTAAACATGGTTATTGGATATATCTTTTCTTTGGGGGATATGAAATTTACGTTAATATAAATATATATATATATATACATTAAGTTGGGGTTTTTGGTTAACCATAACCAGTTTTTGTGCCACTAATGATTTGAGAAAATTAATGACCCATTAATTGGTTTAAAGACACACCTTTTCATATATTTAACTTACATGCAATAAATGTTTAATTATTGTGTCTTTCATGTCTTAATTGTTTTTATGACACACCCTTTCATATAGTAACCGACAATGCATTAATGTAAAAATAGTGTGTTGTGTTTTTGTATTTATATGCTTGGTGATAAACATTTTTGTTTAGTTAAAAACAGACACGTTTTTTTGTTTTGATAATGGAATTTGTTGCGCTCAAGGATTTGACTATTGATAATGAATCTTGGGTTGTTAAGGTTAGAGTGTGTAGGTTGTGGGAGTCGCTAAATTCAAAGAAAAATGGAGAGTTGATTAGCTTAGATATGGTTCTTATTGACGAAAAGGTATGTTCCTACTTTTCACATGCCTTATATCCCTTAAAATTATGTACGTTTGCTTATTGGTTATTAACATGTTTTTGCATCGTGTAGCAAACTCTAATGACAGCAACATTGAGGAAAAATTTGGTTGCTAGGTTTGATAATTTGTTGAAGGAAGGTGGTGTGTACATACTCCAAAACTTTAAGGTTGTTTCCAATTCGGGAGACTTTAGAGTGAGAGTTAATGACAATACCATCCTCACTGGTACTACTTCTAAACATTTATGCTTTCTTTCTGGTATATGTATTTAGAGTGTGTCTACGTTCTTGATGATTATACTTTTTCTGCAGATATTGCTGGTTGTCTAACTGTTGTTGGTGAAGTTGAGACCGTAACTGGTGGATTTCGAAAGAGAGACTTGGAAATTGTGTCGGATTCGTAAGTTATTGTAATCTGTAAATTTGTCCTTTTCATATTTATAACAACGACATAAATTTTATTATGACACATTTTTTTACATATTTTGTTTTGTACAGTTCAGTAACATGCAAGGTTACATTATGGGGAGATATTGGTGAAAAGTTTTCACATGAAGATATTGCTAGAAATGGAAATGCTCCTATCATCGTCATAATTACTTCCACTCAAGTTAAAAAAATTACATGGTATATGTTTTGTAAACCCTCCCATTTTCTTTTAATAATTGTTATGTTTTCCTCCATGTTTTTTCTTTTACATTTTAACTGTTTTCCATCTTCCTTCCATTTAATATAACATTCATTGAGATTTGGTTTGGTTTTCTTTAATAACTTTTTCTACCTTATAATTTTTTTACCATTTCTTCTACTTGGTAATTATTTATTCCAACGAACATTAAGTAGGTGTTTTTTTTATTTTTTTATTTGCACACTACCAAAAATATTAAATCATTTATTGTTTAAGGTGTCATTAATTTTGCAACATCAAGGGCAACCAAGGTCTATGTCAATTTGAACAATGATTATGTGGCTTCTTTGGCTGAGAGGTTTGCTCACATATGTCCTCGACTCACATTGTTTGAGTCGTTGTTGGCAACAAAAAAATCGGTAGACGATGAAATGTTTGAAAACGGGATGGACATTCAAAAATTGTTGATGGCTGAATGGGTTAATGAGACAAAGGTAATTTATATAACACATTTATTCGATTATCTCGCAATTGTTTGATATGTATTTAATATTGTCTCTAAAATGCAGGGATATCCTATCACTATATTGGGAGTTATTGACACAATTGAAACCCAACATGGATGGTTTTATCTGGGGTGTAAAGCATGTTGTCGGAAGGTCACACCTGTTGATGGTACATACACATGTCGTCGTCCTTGCAATACCGAATCGGATAATTGTTTGACATTGTAAGTGTTTTAAGAAATTGAATTATATCACATTGTTACAATTGTTTGGTTTACTTACATAGGTATTGATTTCTTCAGCTTTTTCTAGGTACAAAATACATTTATGTGTGCGGGATGACCACCGGTACCATGACCTGTGTTGTTCTACAAAAAAATGCGGAGCGTTTGGTTGATTCGTCTGCACTAAAATTGTTCAACAAATCTGACCCAAGTAGCAGCGGATTTCCTGATGAAATCACTGCTCTTTGTGGGCAGAAATTTGTGTTTAGATTGGCTTTATCCGAGTATAACATCAAGCATGGAAGCGACACTTTTACCGTTAACAAGGTGTTTGAACCGAACTATATATTGCAGAAGAAATACAAAGATATCGTTGACGCTAAGGTTAAGGTTAGTCTGATCTTATTTACAACCTTAGCTTTTTTTGCTTCTACCATTTTTCTTCCTTTTATGGTTTGTCTAACATCTTCATTTACAATATCTAAAAATCTGAAAATTTAGAAGGCTACAAATGGAAGTTCAAGTAATACTAAATGTGGAGAAACTTATGTAAATGTAAGCATCAATTCTTGGAGTTGTGTTTTTGTTAAATAAATATATCGATCTAATAATTTGTGAGTTATGGTCATATGTAACAGGATGATGCGTTGGATTTGGTTAACAATAGGAAGGATGAAAATGAAACCCAAATGTTCGAGTCTAAGTTCGTTGCCCTGACACGTATGAGAAAGAGCAAGTTTGTTATTGAAGAAGATGATAACAACGATTGTGCCGAAATCTAGAAGATATGCAACCATTGATTTTCATATTAACTTCAAGAACTTTTAAGCGTTTTTGTTTTTAGATATTAAGTTTAAGAAATTTTTAGCTTATGTTTTTGGTTTTTTTGTGGTCATTTTGTTCTAGTTTGGATTATAGGGTTGTTTAAGTTGGAATTATAGTCCGTTAAATAAATGCTTATTGCATTAAGGATAAATATGAGTTTGTGCTTTCATTCTTATTTTTATTGTTGATGGAATTTGTACACAATGCAACTTAATAATATTTTTGTATGTGATTATTCACATGGTTTGGTAGTTTTCATATGTTTATGAGACTATAATCATATAGAACAATGATGATTTGTGCCCTTTATGCTGTGGAATTGGATTATTATAGATCCTAGATAGCTTCAATGACATTGGAGCCTATAAGGTATGTCTTATTTTTATAACCCCATTAAAGAAAAATGATGCATAATTCTTATAGAAATAACGTTTTTATTATGTTGTAGAGATTTATATTCCCATCAATTTTCTTCTTTCAGGAGAACCGTGTTTCAGGGGGTTTAAGTTTAGAGGGTGGAACATCAAACGGACTCTGGACGAGAGGTAACGTTCCTTATAAATGAAAAGTTCATTTTAATAATGATAGATTTAGTGATCTCTCTCTTTCATACACAACCAATGCACAAGCCTATAACCACACACACATATATATATATATATATGTGTTACTTAGCATTATTAAAATTCACAATATGGTGATTTAACTGTCAATGGATTAAGTTGGGTAGATCTGTGGGTACAGTGAGTATGGCGTTGGTACTTGGCTTCATCACCTGGTATTTGTATCTACACACCCATGACTGTTACCCACAATGTGTTATTTATGTTAAAAATTCAGAAGCCTTGCATGCTCTATCGAATTAAACATAAAAAAAAATAAGTTTACTTGGAATGACGGTCATGGAGGAGTGAACAGTTGAGGGTTTTGGTTGGTGTAGGTTATTAGCAAACCTTATAAGTACTTTCATGGATCATTGTGTTTTTGTTGTTCAAGTATTTTGTTATTTTAGATCTCATCATGTCATTTCTTTCTTTGCATAATTTTTTTATTATTATTTTATTTTTACAACACCATTATTTCTTATATTTAACTTTTCATCAACTCAAAACCTTTCATTTTCTTTATTTATTATGAATCATAAATGTATATAAATGAATATTTATTATCATCAATCAATATATTTAGGACAAAAATAAAAGTTAAAGTTCATCTTTTCAAATTTTCATTTGTAACAAGAACACTCTCTTCAAACTCACATACACTTTGTGTAAGTTTTTCGACCCCCAACAATTTTTATACATCAATAATGGTAACCTTTTAAATTAGAATACATAAGTTGTAGAATTTGAGGATGTATGCTAAGTTTTTGTTGAATGCCAGATAACAGAGAGGTTGAAGAGGAAAAAAAAGACAATATACCGCAACGTAAAACCGGTTCAGCAACACCCATGAGTATGACTTTTAACAAGTAAGCCTAAAGAAATTTTTGGATATTTTATTGTGTTTATGACCCACAAAGATTGAATAGGTTTCTTGATTATGGTCGTTATAGTATTGTTGCAAAGTAATTGTTATATAAGCCAATGGAAAAAAGAAAAAAAAAACTAAAATCTGCAGAGTGAATTGAGCTACTTTGGGCTATCTCATATGATTAATTTGCAACAAAAATTTACAACTATAATGCCTAAAATAGCTCATATTGCATGTTTTTGTGAATTTTTACCTTTGGGTCTCATCTTAATTTCTCCAAACTTGAGAGCAACTGTTTCATATTTATTTTAAGTCACATTACATGAATTAAACAATTAAATGGAAATATTAAATTTTAAAAAGTAATGTTAATTAAGTAAGTAGGCGAGATTGTTAGTTTGGACAAAAGCTTATG
Organism: Silybum marianum; assembly: GCA_036898165.1. Classification (NCBI taxonomy): domain Eukaryota; kingdom Viridiplantae; phylum Streptophyta; class Magnoliopsida; order Asterales; family Asteraceae; genus Silybum; species Silybum marianum. Next base: position 34,270,397 of record CM072529.1, read on the forward strand.
TTTACCATACTTTAAGAGGTCCATATATTAGGAAGAAACTGAATACAAGGGTAAAATACCCATGGTAATTTTAGTGGCTCCTATAGATATAATCGATTAATATCATGTGAGACAACAATCAAATAAAAGCATTTGACAGATACCACAAAAGGTGTTCTCCATACACCAAAAAACCACATATGGAAAGAAAGTCAATGCCTACATTTACTAATCACTTGCGTGTTGGTGATGTTATTAGTGTTAATGATACCTTATGATTTTTTTTCCAGAAACATAATTGTGGAATGTTGATGCTCAAATAAACAAGTTTGATACTCACATGAATAAGGTTCTTACTGGTTCGAGAAAAACAAAGAGTGTGCAGGTTTACACAAGGTATTTTCAATAAACCTTTCAACTTCAATGTTATTGTTGCTAAACCATATTTTTTTTAGCACCACTCTCAACCTAGATCTTATTATATGATGCAACACAATTTACCCGGTAAACGCTTACCCAAGGAAAAATCATCACCCTCATTTACCAGGTAAGACTCTCCATCTCTTACCGGGTAAGATTTTCAACCCTTGCCATATTCATCATATAACACTTACCGGGTAAATGTTTAGTAAATGGTCCCTTAGTATATACAAATAGATCTCTTTGTTTTCCATTTGATGTACAATCTTTGTTTTCCATTTGATGTACAAAGTAGCAACACAAAGGTGTTTCATAATATTTCAAAAATTCTACGATTGAACTTTATATAAGGCTCGGATGTTGTTTCATCATCCATTAAATAATATTGCAGAAACATACGGATTATTTGACCAACATACATTCCCTCTCTCAAACATGTTTTGGTAAATAAAGTAAGTTCAGATAAGACATATTGATCAATGAATACATATTTAGAAAAAAGATCATACAGGTGCTAAAACTTGGATCAAAAGCATATTCAATAGAATTACTAATAGTCATTTCATAATTATTTTCTTTTCAAAAAGTTAGTTACAGGTTTTGTAAACATATTTTCAAAATGATTAACATGCTTAATGAAATTATTTTGCTTATATTTACAAAATAAAAAACGTTTATGTAAAAAATTATATAACTTTATTTGGTTTACATCATTAATTGGTCATTCAATGTATGATTTTTATTTTATATTTTCTAATTACATATGTTTTACATATTGAAATTCAAGAGGTTAAATGGAGGTAGAAGACCCAAACAGAATGCAACATGATATTCGTAGGTGTCTGTCACGGTTTGCACGGAGTAGAAGGCGAGCAGTCATCAATCTCAAACGAAGGGCAACATTGCCACCTACCCATACAAACATTAATGCTTTGCGATATTTAAGGAAACAAATTTCCAAACATGCTAGATTCCGAAGAAAAATATCAATCATGAGTTCCAATTCTAGACTTTTGGTTCCCCAAAAATTAGAATTAACAATTCAATGTCTCAACAGATTCGCTGCATCCATGACAATTATTTGCAATGGTAAACCAATTAAATCTTATTATACAACTCATTTAATATATTTTCTTTGTCCTATGATATTAGATACTATGTCATATTGTTTTATGCATTTAGTTTTGAACATTCTAAATTCCCATATAAAACATATTTTACTGCACCATTATATTATATTTACTTGCACTATATTTTACAGATACACAAATGGTGCAACATAATGGAATTGTAAACAATGAACTACACATCAATGTACCGAATGCACCACCAACGCTAGAAGAAGGTACACAAGCCATTATAACTCTCATCCATGCTACGATCCCATTATACTAACAATTGTATACTTTCTATAACCGTAATTGTATCTCATGTTTTCTTATTATTTTTATTTAACAGTGCAAACAATTGTCACCTCCGTTAACTCTTCACACTTACGCGCTCTTACCAACAACAAAAAAAAAACACAATGAAGGTAATCCAATAATTAATTCCTATATCAAATTTAACATCAATTTTTACCCTTTTAGAGGTCTAATTACTTTAATTTTTCCAGTACCTCGAGATATTCCATGGAACTTCGGACCACCAACTCACACATGTATACACTGTGGTGCCATATTGTGGTATGAAGAGCGAACAAGCACAGATCGCAAGTTATCAAACCCAAAATTTACTTTTTGTTGTTTGGAAGGACGTGTTCAACTACCATTAATGAAACAACCTCCTCATCTTTTATCATATCTTCTCGGACATGCATCAGGACAAAAGGGAGTGGCTTTTCGCAAAGATATAAGAACGTTCAATGCAATGTTTGCATTCACATCAATAGGTGTTAGGGTTGACACAAGTGTAAATTGTGGAAAAGGTCCTTATATTTACAGAATTAGTGGACAAAATTATCATCGAATAGGGTCTCTGTTGCCTAATCTTGGTAAACAACCCCAATTCGCACAACTTTATATTTATGACACCCAAAATGAGATGTCCAACAGAATCAATACAATGAGAAGGGAATCTACCGCTCTTGATGTTCAATTAACAAATGAATTGTCTGAAATGTTAGAAGAACATAACATTTTGGTACAATCGTTTCGAATGGCAAGAGATAGATATGAAGCTGAACCCAATTCCACATTCCGCTTGCGCCTCATCACTGATCGAAGCTCAGATGGTCGTCGGTACAATATACCAAATGCTGATGAAGTGGCTGGATTGATAGTGGGGGACTTAAGTGATTCTAACTTTGAGCGTGATATCATTGTGGAACATCGTACAGACGGGCTTCAACGAATCACAGATATGCATCCAAGTTTCATGGCTATGTCATATCCATTGATACACCCTTTTGGAGAAGATGGTTTTCGACAAAATATACAATTGCGAAAAATGGATGGTGATTCTTCAAAAAGACAGCTATTAACAATGCGACAATATTTTTGTTTTAGATTGCAACAAAGGTTGTGTGAAGGCCACACTCTCCTTCGATCTGGAAGATTGTTGCAACAATACATTGTTGATGCTTACACCGCTGTTGAGGAAGGACGTTTTCGGTGGATTCGAAATAACCAAAAGAAATTAAGATCAGACGTTTTTTCGGGGTTAGTAGACGCTGTAAGTCGTGGTGATTCAGATGGTTCAAAAATAGGGAAGTCAATTATTTTGCCATCTTCACATACAGGTGGACCTCGCTACAGAATTCAAAATTACCAGGATGCAATGGCAATTTGTAAATGGGCAGGATATCCAGATTTATTTCTAACATTTACGTGCAACCCAAGTGGCCAGAAATTAATGAAATGCTCACCTTAATTGGTCAGCAAGATGATCATAACAGAGTTGACATCATTTGTAGAGTGTTTGAAATTAAGTTACGGGAACTAATGGTGCACTTGAAAACAAAAAATCCGTTTGGGAAAATTATTGCCAGTAAGTCCAATTACAATGAATCAACGTATATTATATTTGTTTTTCAAACTTTCATATGTATTCTAATTCATATAATTGCTCCTTATACTTTTAACTTTCCCACTTTATTTGTAGGTCTTTATACAATTGAGTTCCAAAAGCGTGGCCTCCCGCATGCTCACATATTGCTGTTTTTGGAGTCTGAAGCAAAAAATCTTTCGTCTGATGAAATTGACAAATTCATAACGGCAGAAATTCCCAATGCGAATACTGATCCAAATACATTCTCTGCTGTTACCAGATTCATGATCCATGGACCTTGCGGCGATCTCTATCCCAACTCTCCATGTATGATAAAAGGCAAGTGTTCTAAACATTTTCCCAAGTCTTTTAATACTCATACAACCATTGATACAGATGGTTTTCCTGTATACAAAAGAAGAGTCACCGGTGATTATGTTGAGAAAAATAAACGTTTGATGGATAATCAGTTTGTTGTCCCTCATAATCGAAATTTGGTAGTCAAATTTGATGCTCATATAAACGTTGAATTGTGCAACCATTCAAGAGCCATCAAATATCTTTTCAAATATATTCATAAAGGTTCCGATAGAACTACTGCAACACTTCATTCCTCAGATACACCCCAGGCGATTGATGAAATAAGAACATATCTTGATTGTAGATACATATATGCATCTGAAGCATGTTGGCGTTTATTCCAATTTGACATTCATTCAAGACATCCAACAATTGAACGGTTGCCTTTCCACTTATCGGGGGAACATACTGTAACTTTCGAAGAAAACACCAATCTCGAAGCAGTGGTTAATAAACTAGGGGTAGAAAAGACTAAGTTCACAGAATGGATGGAATCAAACAAGAAACATGAAGATGCACGCAAACTTTCTTACTCAGAGTTTCCGACTGAATGGGTTTTGGAATTCACAAAATAAGGAGTGGACAAAACGACAAAAAGGCATAGCTATTGGGAGAATCTACTTTACACATCCTTCTGCGGGAGAACGGTTTTACATGCGTATGCTTTTAAACTTTGTCAAAGGATGCACTTCATTCAAGGACATACGTACAATTAATGGGGTAACATATCCTACTTTCAAAGGTGCATGTTATGCTTTGGGCTTGCTAGATGATGACAAAGAGTGGATTGACTGTTTGGAGGAAGCTGCAGCTTGGGCAAGTGGCAATGAATTAAGAAATTTATTTGTTATAATTCTCACACAATGTCAAGTTTCAAATGCAATCCATCTTTGGAAAACACATTATGAAACATTGTCTGAAGATATAGCTGTGATGCAACGTAGAAAGTTCAAGTCACAAAACATGCAACTTATTGATGGTCAAATTGAGGCATACACATTGTTTGAAATCGAATCCATCATGCAAAAAATGGGTAAAAGTTTGAGAGATATAGATGGAATGCCACTCCCTGAGACGACATTACTAAGAGAAGTACGCAACCGATTAGTCAATGAAGAACTCGACTACAATCACGGTGATCTCAAGGTCGTTCACATCAATGCATTGGCTTCACTCAATCAATGTCAAAAAGTAGCTTACGATGCTATTATCTCTTCTGTCTACAATGATGAAAGTCAGTTAATCTTCATCCATGGTCGTGGAGGCACTGGGAAAACATTCCTATGGAACACTGTTGTGTCAAAGTTGCGATCTGAAGGGAAAATAGTTTTACCTGTGGCCACATCAGGTATAGATACTTTGCTCCTCCCAAATGGAAGAACAACTCACTCAAGATTTCATATTCCTTTGGATATCACGCCAGAATCTACATGTGATATCAAACATGGCACTTCCACTGCAGAATTGCTTCAAAAAACTGAATTGATAATTTGGGATGAGGCACCAATGGCAAGCAAGTATTGTTTTGAGGCTTTAGATAAGAGTTTGCGTGACATTCTAAGTACTCGATATCCTAACAGTTCAACAAAACCATTTGGTGGTCTTACATTTGTTTGTGGTGGGGATTTTCGTCAAATATTGCCTGTTATACCAAAAGGAACTCGAGCTGACATTGTTGATGCATCACTCAACTCATCTTATTTATGGCCAATGTTTCGGTTTTACGAGCTCAATCAAAACATGCGGCTTCATTCTAAAGGTGTCTCGGCAACTGAGGCACTCAAAATTGAGACCTTCGACAAATGGATGTTGGATATAGGTGATGGATCCGTCTATGCTGACCCCAGTGAAGAATTGCTTCAATTGCCCCCAAATATTCACCAACAAAGTTATGAAGATCCAATGGACTCGATCATTCAATCGGTATACCCCCACCTCTTACAACATTGTGGATCCCCTTCATATCTCATGGAACGAGCAATCTTGACCCCTAAAAATGATAAGGTCCAAGAACTTAATAAGCGTGTCATGGATATTCTCCCCTGCGAAGGAATGACATACCTTAGCTCCGACACGGTATGCAAAGGAAGTTTGCAAACAAGTGACGAAGATCTTCTCTATCCAACAGAATTTCTTAATAGCTTGAGATTTAGTGGCATACCAAACCATGAAATCCATCTCAAACTTGATACTCCAGTTATGCTACTCAGAAATCTTAATCAAACTGAGGGTTTGTGTAACGGTACACGAATTATTATCACATTACTTGGAAAATGGTCTGTTAGAGGAGATATAATTTCTGGATCAAATATAGGAAAAACTGTTACGATACCAAGAATTATTATGTCACCAAATGAATGCAAGTGGCCTTTTAAGCTCAATCGTTGCCAATTACCATTGGCACCATGCTTTGCAATGACAATAAATAAGAGTCAAGGCCAATCTTTTAAACGTCTTGGTTTGTATCTTCCAAAACAGGTATTTACATGGATACAATTTCTTTCTATTATCACATTTCACATTATATTGTAATTAACTATCAATACATATTTTCACATAGGTGTTCACACATGGTCAGCTGTATGTTGCTGTGTCTCGGGTCACATCATGTGAAGGGCTAACCATACTTAATGATGATGAAGATATGGAAGACTGAAAATTCATAAAAAATATCGTTTACCATGAAGTTTTTACCAACATTTCTCCCTCCAACCTTTGACTCAAGGTAACATTTCTTAGTTATATCCAAATATACATCAGGTGTTATAAGTGAAATTTGATCAATGCTGATCTCAATTTCAATTTTAAACCAATAACCCATTTTTTCTCGCCTCTATTGTGCCAAAATATATTAAATAAAAACAATTTGTTCCGTTAACCATCAATGCAAAAGCTAAATCCTATAAACTACACCATGTAGAAGAAGGATTTAGAATCTAATTTCTTCGTTTTCTTTCAACAAATTGTCTTTCAAAACCTTGATTCAATCCTCAGAATTTAGCTCTCACCTACATTGGTAAATTGATATTTTGGTTCCTGTATTATGTTTATTCTTATATTTTAGTCCGGTTCAAATATGTCCACTGTGTATAGAAACGTATACAACTGCCAAAGTGTTGGAAGGCATGACATAGTTTTTAAGTAACTCAAGCCATAAAAACTTGCAAACTCAAACCATATATTAACATCTTGACAGAGATTCATGAAGAGAGGTGGTGGTAGTTAAGGTGCATGACTTCAAATTAGGATGACATTCTTCATTGCTTCATAATCATTCTAATATGGATCTAACTGACTTTGTTCGCAAGGTAAATAACCATCACTTTTTCTTTTTGGTTATACAATTTCAAATTTGTTGATCTTGATAAATGTAAACTAATCAATAATTATACATAATATCTAAAATCATTTCATTTTATCAATTTTTGCAGAAAGAAAACATATGTTCGAGGTGATTGTTGAAAAATGTAGTTTGTTTTTTACGATGTGTATTCTAGGCTTCAATGAATGTTCATAATTGGTGGAACACTTTTATATCCAACAGTGCAACTAACAATTTCCATGGATTTGTTTCTTTACATTACTTCTTATTATATACATTGCATTGAAAAGAATTACATGTTTGATAGAAATTACATATTTTAAATGACTCATAACATACTGTTATTTAATTTCATATTATTTAATTATAGTGCTAATACAAATTTCTCGCCACCGCGCGAGCGCGATGCCACACACTAGTTACATATATTTAAACTACCTAGCAACCCTCCATGGGCTTAGGCCTTAATATTTAAAAAAAAAATTGGCACAATCAAAGTTTTATGACAAAAATGGCTCAAATAACTAATTAAGATTCATCTTCTAGATATCAAAAATGGGTCCATATTTATGTCAAAATCGTATCTTCGAGAATTCCATCTTCACATACGGTGATGAATGTGAACCGTGCAACTTTCTTTCTGTTGGCACATAAAGGACAAAGGTGTAAAATTGGTGAGTACTTGCTAATAAAAGTACCAAACTACGGAAATTCAATCCTTCAAACCATATTATAGAAAGTTAGTAAAATGCAAAATAAAGAAGAAATGACTCAATGGGGTAAGATAAAATGAACTAAAAAGACTGAAATTATTTGACTAAAAGGTTAAATGTTAACTTGAAATGTAGCAAATCACAAAGAACAACAATTAAGATAAAATAGAAATGCTCCAAATGCTCTCAAATGCTCTCAAATGTTAAATATATTTCACAAGTCAAAAGCTTACAAATGAGAGAGTTAACTAACAATGAAAGTCAAAATATCTACTTATACTAGGAAACAAAATTACATTTTTAGTCCCTTTTTCAACAATTCTATATCTAACAATCTCCCCCTTTCGTGAAAGTAGAACGTCTCTTGAAATATCGGAACACTTCATATATGAACTTTGACAGTACGTGTACTAAGTTCATTCCGTTAGGGGCTGTTTGGTTGGTTTTCCATTAAGTCATGTATGGATAAATCTGTCTTTCTGGAAAAGTCTGTCTGTCTTGATTTAGATACCTGGTTGTTTGTTTGTTGTGCTGAATAAACGGTCTGAATGTCAAAAATGACTATCTTAACCCTCATTGTATATTAAGCACAAATTAACTTAACTGTTTGTTAAATATGTTGAATGACTGATTATGAATAATAAATACTAAAAATTTAAACAATTTTAAAAAAAAAAACTTCAACAAACATAATTATATGAACTAAATGACATAACCACAACAAATTTTAAAAATTACTTATAATTAACACAACAATGAAACAATAAATTACCAAAATATTTCAAGATATAATCATGACTGCAATTGATTCCTTACTTTTGAAACATAAATCAACAAGATATAATCATATAATAACTACTATCGATTTAAACAATTTTTAAAATTAAAAAAACTTCATCAAACATAATTATATAAATGACAAATAAAAAACAATCAATTTAATTAATTTTTTATAACAATTAATTTTGCTTTTTAAGAAATATAACAAAGACCTATGTAGTTTAATTTAAAAAAAATAAAAAAATTCTATTGGGATGGATTAGGTGATGGTCCACGATTTGATTTGGGCCTTCAAAAACAAAGAAACTTAAAATTAAGGCACAAAATCACAAATGAAAAAGATGTTAAATACAATTTCGCTAAAGCAGAGCCTGCAACGACCATCTTCACTTATTATACAAAAAGCCTTTTCTTTTTTCTTTATCCCATCTTTCCATTGATTTCTTGAACCACTCGGATTGATTTCCCTCACTAATCCTAAACTCCCCATTGTTTATATAAATAGTGTTTTCTCTCGCAATAATTTGATTTTATATGGCCACCCTCGTCAAGAATTGTTCCGACGAGAACTGCTCCGACGATAATGACGTATGAGATCTGATGAAAGGTTCTTGGGGTGAGAAAGACGTGTGAGAGGAGAGGGACGTGAGAGACAAAAAAAAAGAGGTTTGGCCTTTTTGGGGGGAAGGGTTTTTGGATGGTATCTGATTTTTGAGGGCTGAGGGAAAAATGGGAGTATTTAAGCGAGAATTTGAGAGGAAAAGATAAAGGGGAAAAAGTCATGTCTGTGTGCATAAGGGTTACCTTCAAAAACTTATTCGGTAAGCACTTTACTAAATCATTAAGCCAGTTCCAAACACCATGATATGGCTGAGCGAAGAAGCTCAATAGCTTATTAAGTTCATTAAGCAACTTCCAAACAGGCCCTTAGTGCCCTTGTGAACTTTTGACGGAAACGCAAGAGAACTTCCAATATTCTAATATCTTCCCGATAATCAAGTCTTGCTTGAATCAGCTTCAAAGCATCAACCATTAAGTCTCTATCTCTCTTAGCCATCTTCTTATCAGCTTTATCATCTATATTTATCTTGGCTTCCAACTAAAGCTTGACAGTCTTCAATGTACCATCACAATAACAAGTCATCTCACTGAAACGCATGTATAACTTTTTTTTCTTTATAAACCTCTGTAAATGGTACCAAATTCTGGTTGTTCAACAACGTAATAAGAAGGCAAACCTTCAATACCAGTGAGACTTTGGTCCTGCTTCATTAGATTGAGCTTTGGCTGATTACTTTCTAAACCAATCTGAAAGTCTAACAAATAACCTTGATAAATATGATAATACTTGATGAAGTTCTTCAACTTATCAAACGCCTTTATAAAATCCCAATTTCGGACACTCATGGCTCTAACATCATCAACTATATCTATCAGATCATCAATGGTCAGATAGATAAAATTTGCTTCGGTGAATTCCCATTGTTTCAAATCCTGTCGTAGGATTGCAAAGTAGGAAACATCAAAACCGAGATAAGGCTTTGTAGTAATACCGATCATGTTGAGATAACTATGCTTAGTGTTAACTAGAACTTTCTTGTTCTTCTTTTAGATTCAAAACAACCAACTTTTTGGCTTCATTTAATGGCACGAGATGACGAGTAAAGAACTTTCTTTCGGTGTTCTCTAGAAAGGCAAATAAATTCTTTGTATGGGCCACTGAGATGCCAAGTTTTCTTAAGTTCTGATTGGCTCAGGAAGATTCTCTGGGCGTACGATTTCTGGAATAGGAACTTCTTCTGGAATTGCAATTGAATCACCAAAAGCTGTAAATATTTCATCATCATCCCTTATTTCATCAAATTCTCCTTCTTAAACCACATCAGCATCATTGTACGGAAATAAGTCCTTTACCTCTTGTTTCACTATTTCTTGAGACGGTTGCATCTGAGAATCCCTATTATCATTAGAAGGAATATCAATAATATTCTCCAATAAATAATTAGCCATAATCACCTCCTCGGTTCTTTTGTCGGCAACCTCAGGCTTTTCAACTGTTGGGTTGACATGGGCAAGAACTGGAATGGCCACTGCACTTGCATCAATCATCAATGCATCACTTATACCTTTTTCAGCTGCATGATTTTCCACATTTTCAGCATCAACTACCTCATGAACACCTTCATTATCACGACCGCCTGTTTGTTCTAACTCTTGACCAACTTGACACGGTTCATTTACCCCTTGATCTCTTGGAATAACTTGCTCAATTGGACGCCTTTTCTCCCTCTCATGAGGATCTTGATCATCCTGATCCTCATGTCTTCGTTTAGCCGCGCCGGCCTGAGACTTACATGTTTCCTCCAAGGTAGAAACCCTGGTGGATAAAGATGTACGCCCAGTCGAGACAAGTGTCGTCAAATTCGAGAAATTCTTCGCCATGTCTGAAAATCCCTTTTGCATATCCTGGCGAAGTTGCTGACTCTCTGGAGTAGCTTAGACAACAAGGGCACACTATAGACGAAGCAAAGCAGCAAGGTCAAAGATCTACTTACGTTCGGGTTACCACCAAGTGAAGGTGAAGGACGATGATGTGGCAAAGACGGCATTTAGGAAATGTTACGGACATTATTAGTTCTTAGTGATGCCGTTTGGTTTGACAAACGCGCCAACAGTGTTTATGGATTTGATGAACCGCGTGTGTCGACCTTTTCTGGACTGATCAGTAATAGTATTTATTGATGATATTCTTGTCTATTCTAAGAACGAATTGGATAACGAGCAACACCTGTAAGAATTTCTCGAAGTGTTGAGGAAGGAGAAGCTATACGCCAAATTATCTAAGTGCAATTTTTGGCTAAGGAAGTTCATGTTTTGGGTCACGTTGTCACTCAAGTAGGAGTAAAGGTAGACCCATCCAAAATAGAGGCAATGATGAATTGGGAACCGCCTAGGAGTCCGTCCGAGATTCGAAGCTTCTTGGGATTAGCGGGTTATTATAGAAGATTTATTCAAGATTTCTCCAAGGTTGCTTCTTCTTTGACGACGTTAACAAAGAAAAACGTGAAGTTTTTGTGGACCGAAAAGCAAGAGAAAGCCTTTCGGATTCCCCAAAAGAAATTATGTGAAGCTCTGATTCTTTCTTTACCGGAAGGATCCGAAGACTTTGTGGTATATGGTGATGCATCAAAAATGGGGTTAGGTTGTGTATTGATGCAAAGAGGCAAGATGATTGCGTATGCATCAAGGCAACTTAAGGATCACGAAAGAATTATCCTACCCATGACTTGGAGTTAGGTGCAATGGTCTTTGCCTTGAAATTGTGGCGGCATTATCTTTATGGTACCAAATGCACTCCCTACACCGACCATAAAAGTCTAAAATATGTTTTTTTATCAAAAGGAATTAAATATGGGGCAACAGCATTGGCTCGAATTACTCAAGGATTATGATTGTGAATTACTCTACCATCCGGGTAAGGCCAACATAGTAGTGGATGCTTTCAGTCGAAAGGAGTACGGTAGTGGAACGCGTGTCGTGCTTACGCGAATTGACGTGGTGTCTAGTTTAAATGATCGGATTAAAGTATCCCAAGCGGAGGCACTTTTGGAAGCAAATCTCAAGAGTGAGGTGATGGTGAGGCAACACCTACTTTTGACGGAAGATGGTCGTGGTTTGAAGTTGTTTCAAGGTCGTGTTTGGGTGCCCAAGATCAGGGGTAACCACGAGTTACTTTTAGAGGATGCGCACAAGTTGAAATATTCTATTCATCCGGCTAGCACTCAGATGTATAAAGACTTGAAGTTAACATATTGGTGGCTTGTTATGAAGTTGGATGTGGCCAACTATGTAGAAAGATATGTGATGTGCTTGTAAGTGAAAGCAGAACATCAACTTCCCTACAGGAGTCTCCAATCTTTGGAAATACTGGAGTGGAAATGGGAGCATATCACAATGGATTTTGTGACTAAATTACCAAAAACCTCAAGAGGTCATGATGCCATATGGGTAGTGGTAGATTGTTTGACAAAAAGTTCTCATTTCTTAGCCATGCGATAAGCCGGACCAATTGACAAACTTGCTAAGTTGTATGTAAACGAGATTGTCTCAAGACACGGTGTGCCTTTGACTATTGTGTCGGATCGTGATAGTCGTTTCACGTCCAACTTTTGGGACGGTTTGCAAGAAGGATTAGGCACCAAGATTCATATGAGCACCGTCATGCAAAAAGGAAGAAGCCAGGTTCTTAAAATTCTATGGATACTCTGAATGGTTGGAAATCAGAGACGCCATTCAGGGATCCAAATCAAAATTGAAAGATGTGGTTGAAAGAGTGCTGGATCAGCTTTTGCAAAGGATGTCTCAGCATGTTCAAGTTCCTCCTCTCCCTGAGCCTTCAAGAAGAAAAAGATCAAGCGATGACGAAGGCCCCTCCAACAAAAATGAATATGAAACTAAGTTCAACTATTACAGCATCCTTGGACATCTAGATATCCCTGATATATCCAATCTTAATGTCTCTCTTCCTCAAGGTTTACACCGAGCAGAAGGCGATATCATCACACTCCCTGAAGCTGGTATGGTGTTCTTAGATAAAGATGGTTTCCTTGGATTCTTTAGAAACTCAGAGATCACAAAGGCCTCCTCAAGATTTGTCAATGTAATGTACTATCACTGCTGGGCAAATATTGGACCGATGTTAATGAAAGATCTATATGCTCAAGAATCATTATTAGGATGATATTGCTAATAATATATGATCCTAAGAGGTCACACCAATAACAACTTGATAAAAATAGATTATTTATAAGAATTTGATTATTGATAAATATTTATAACTCTTATAATTAAATTGAAAGTTATTTGTTTTATGAAAATGACAATTTTCAATGTCAAGTATCAACTATATCATAAGGTATGATTTATTAAGTCATGTACATCATTTTGAACTAGTAAGACTTTTGTCTTTTAGTTAGACATGCTTCTATTATTTAAATAGGAAAGACATGCTTTAGAAGGATGTCTTGACACTATGGTTAAGCATGGGTAGGATGTCTTGACACTATGATTAATCATTAGTTGAGGTATGGACCACATGGGAAGACTAACTCAAGTAACCATATACTTGATGTATTCTCTTATTTTCTTTAAGACTCTAAAACTTGTTAAAAAAAAAGTCTAGAGAAGAATTGATACTTGCATACTCTCTTTAAGTCAAAACTTGGTTTTTGTCTTAAAGCTTAAGAGTTTAGGACTAGCATCCTTTCAAGTTGGTAATTGTTGGTGAACATCTTTGGAGGAGTTCTACTCTTGCACTCTTGCCATCTTCTTCAACGATCTAGCCTCCCAAGAGGAACCAAAAGCTACAAAGGTTGTTATTCTTTTCTTCCTATGGTTGCATAATCTTTCCATACATGTAAAATGATCCTTGGTGGGTATAAACTTGTTTTATGTTGTTCAAATCTTTATTGCTTCCGTTGCCATCTATGTATTTTAGAAACCAAATTTTTGAACTAAACCCAACAATTGGTATCAGAGCCATTTTGCTTGCATGGTTAGATTTTAGATTATTTGGATAATCTTAGTTTTTGGAAAACATGGATAACTTTCTTTTATAAGAATATGTTCATACATGTTTTCTATGACAACTTGATAATTGTTATTATTATTTTTTTTTTGTGACCAAAAGTTTACATGCATTTTTGGTCATAAAAGTTGTCTTAGAAAAACAAAGAGTTGTTTTATGTTTATATTTATTTTTGAGTGCATAAACAAGCCATGGACCATTTGTGATGTTGTTTGTGTTGATTATTCAAAATGGTTGTAATATTTTTTTTATTCATATGGTATGTAATAATTTAATAGTTAGTTTTTCTTCTTGTTTAATTTTGTAAGTAATAGATTAGTTTTAGACTAGTTTATCTTTATATAAAATGTAACAAGATTGAAGATGGTGGCCATTTTGAAGATCCAAACTAACCCCATGGTTTTGTGAAGTTTTACAACTTCCATGGATTTTTCAACAACTTGTTACAAAGAGTTGTCTAAGCAAGTGGGAGCTTGAAGAACATCATTTAGAAGATTTGGTTCCATTTGTCCCTTTAGGAATGGACTTGGCATTTTGTGATGGCTCACAAAATGTCATTAGTTTATGGCTTGGTTTATGCACATATGCATGCTCGTGATGTTTATTTCATGTTAATATTATGCTTGATTGATAAAATGAGATTTTACATGCTAAATAATATTTTGAACATAAATATCATCACATATTTCAAAATATGACTTTTAAACTTAAGATGTATAAATTGAGACTTCAAAATAAAATAGTTTTGTTTTGAAAGTCCTATTACGACAAATTTTGAAATAATAATATTAATAAGTTTGAAATGGTGATTTTGATACTTATCCAAACTCTAAGTCTTTATAATAAAAGGAAGTTTTATTTAAAGGTTATAAATGGTTCTATAACGCTCAAACGTCGAACTTAATATAAGATATTAATTTTAAAATTTGATTGCATCGAAATATATAAAACTATATTTATAAAGAACCTAAAACGTGATTTTGTGAAAATGATACCATGGCTTATTGGATGCATGCAATAACGATGATATCACATGTTTTAAACTAGAATTATAAAACATTTAAATCCCTTTTAAAAACGCAAGTCTATGCCATCCAATTATAGGAACATTCTCACATCATTTGTATAAGCTTGTGGGAAGAAGGATACCTAACCGCTTGTATTATCTCTTGATGGCCGAAGTGTATTCGTGATTCCTATAACTAGTTATGGGCCGATTACACAAGTTTCTTTAATTGGATGACTTGATCGGGAATCTTTTGCGATAAAGGTTACCTAAGCATAAGAGGCCCGAGGCATAGATGGGATCAAACATGTCGATTAACAAAAGTTGTTTAGGATCCCATATAACTAGGAATTACATTTTGATGTAATTAGTAAATTGTCACTTACCTTGTTGAAATAAATAAATGGGAAAAAGGATACCTAACTATTTATTTGTTTTGCAACTTGGATCCTATACTTTAATAATTAATGTTTTAGAAACATAAGGGTATTAATTTTAAAGAATTAAATACTAAATAAAACTTTGTTAAAATTTTGTAGATGGCCCCACACTCGCATCTGTCCCACATCACTCTCACATAATATCCCTACGATCTGTCCTAGAAAAGGCAAAACTTGATCATTCCAACTTTTTGGATTGGCATCGCAATCTAGAATAGTCCTTAAACAAGAAAATAAGGACTACATTCTTGAGGGCCCTATTCCCGAGGAACCCCACACCACTCCTAAGGTTGCACATGACTTATGGTTGAAGCATTGTGATGATTCAATCGATGTGTCATGCCTCATGCTTGCTATGATGATCCCAGACCTCCAGAAGGATCTGGAACATCACACTGCTTATGATATGATCACACACTTGAAAGAAATGTTCGATAAGCAAGCAAGAACTGAGCGCTTTGAAACTGTTCGAGGCTTGCACGGTTGCAAGATGGAAGAAACTGGGAATGTGAGCACACATGTTCTCAAGATGAAGAGCTATCTGGATCATTTGGAGAGACTTGGCTCTCCATATCCACTTGATTTGGCAACAGATGTGATCCTAAACTCTTTGCCAAAATCATATGATACCTTCATCATGAACTACAACATGAATGGTTGGGATAAACCTATCTCAGAGTTGCACTCGATGCTTAAAACTGCCGAGAAGAACATTCCCAGGAAATCATCTCAAGTGCTCATGATAAGGGAGGGGCAAATCAAGAAGCCTAAAGGCAAGAACTCCAAAGGCAAGCCATATGTTGGCAAGGGCAAAAGGAAAATGTTTCCCCAAGCCCAACAGCCTAAGAAGAAGGAGAAAGTGGCAAAAGAAGATCCATGCTTTGAGTGTGGAGTCATTGGTCACTGGAAAAGGAACTGTCCTACTTATCTTGCGGGGTTGAAAGCTAAGAAGGCCGGAGAAGGCACTTCAGGTATATATATTTTCATGATTGAAATGGGAATCTTTACTTTTTCATCTAACACTTGGGTATTTGATACTGGGTGTGGAACTCATATTTGTAATTCGTTACAGGGGTTCAGAAGGAGTAAGCAGCTAAAGGCAGGCGACATGGTATTACACATGGGCAATGGAGCAAAAGTTGCAGTCCAAGCACTTGGAAATTTTGATTTGTGTTTACCTAATGGCCTGTATTTAAAATTAGACAATGTATGTTTGATTCCTAGTCTGACTAGGAATATTATTTCAGTTGCGCGTTTAAAACAATCTGGTTTCACTTATCAATTTGTTGATGATAATATTCACTCCTTTATGAATGGAATGTTCTATTTTGAGGCTAGGCCTATTAATGGAATTTATGAGTTAAATCTTGATTGTTCTTCAAACAATAATTCCATTTATCATGCAAACACCAAAAGGGTCAAATATGATTTAAACCAAACCTATCTATGGCATTGTCGACTTGGCCATATAAACAAGAAGCGCATATCCCAACTTCAAAAGAATGGACTTTTGAAGGCAAGTGATGATGAATCATTTGATATATGCGAATCTTGCTTATGTGGAAAGATGACAAAATCCCCTTTCTCTGGTTCTAGTGAAAGGGCAAGTGATTTGTTAGGAATCATACATACTGATGTATGTGGTCCTTTCAAAACTATGTCTAGATATGGTGAGAGATACTACATCACCTTTACTGACGACTTTAGTCGTTATGGTTATGTTTTCTTAATGAAACATAAGCATGAAGCATTTGAAAAGTTCAAATTGTTTCAAAGTGAAGCTGAAAATCAACTCAACAAGACCATTAAAATCCTTCGTTCAGATAGAGGAGGCGAGTACCTAAGCCAAGAGTTTCAAGATCATCTTAGGAGTCGTGGGATTGTCTCACAATTCACTCCACCCAGAACACCACAACATAATGGTGTATCTGAGCGGAGGAACCGAACTTTATTAGATATGGTTCGATCTATGATGAGTAGAAGTACTCTTCCTTTATCGTTTTGGAGCTATGCCCTACTCACTGCTGCTCGTATTTTGAATATGGCTCCAACTAAAAAAGTAGATAAAACACCATATGAAATCTGGAATGGAAAAGCTCCATCCTTATCTTACTTGAGGGTTTGGGGATGTGAAGCTTATGCAAGACAAGAAACTTCAAGTAAACTTGAACCAAGATCTACTAAATGCATTTTTATAGGATACCCTAAAGATTGTTTAGGTTATTACTTCTACATTTCCAGCGAGAATAATATCTTTATTTCTCGAAAAGCTAATTTCTTAGAAAGCAAGTTTCTAATGGATGAATCAAGTGGGAGGCGCGTGGAACTTGAAGAAGATCATGAACCACCGCCAGATGCATCACAAGTTGGCACTAGTTCTCAACAAGAAATTGTTGAACCTGAAAAATTAGTTGTTCATGATTCTAACGAAACACAGAGCGTTCGTAGATCTGATAGAGTTCGTCAAGAACCTAAGAAATATGGATTTCTCATTGACGAATGCTTCTTGATAGATTCTGATGAACCCATCAACTACCAGACTGCTATATCAGATTTTGAATCTGACAAATGGCTTGAAGCCATGAACGCAGAGATGCAATCCATGCATGAGAACCAAGTATGGGACTTGGTTGATCTTCCTCCCCATAGTAAGACTGTAGGGAGTAAGTGGGTTTTCAAGAAGAAAACTGACATGGATGGTAATCTACACACTTTTAAAGCAAGACTTGTTGCAAAAGGTTTCACTCAAACTCATGGTATTGACTATGACGAAACTTTTTCTCCAGTCGCTATGATTAAATCTATTAGGATACTATTTGCCATAGCTGCATACTATGACTATGAGATATGGCAAATGGATGTCAAAACCTCTTTTCTTAATGGACACTTACAAGAAGATGTCTATATGGTTCAAATTTCGATGGTTTTGTCAATCAAAAGCATCCTAATAAAGTGTGTAAGCTTAAAAGATCCATTTATGGATTGAAGCAAGCATCTCGAACATGGAATATTCGTTTCGATGATGAAATCACAAAGTATGGTTTCATCAAGAACGAAGATGACACTTGTGTTTACAAGAAAACTAGTGGGAGCACAGTAACGTTCCTAGTCTTATATGTAGATGACATACTAATCATGGGAAATGACATTCTGACCTTGCAAGGTGTTAAGTCTTGGCTCGGAAAGTGTTTCTCAATGAAAGATCTAGGAGAGGCTGCATACATTCTTGGAATAAAGATCTATAGAGATAGATCAAAGCGATTAATAGGTTTAAGTCAAAGTGCATACATTGACAAAGTCTTGAAACGGTTCAAGATGGAACACTCTAAGCGAGGATTCGTACCAATAGCACATGGCACGATTTTGAGTTCATCTCAAAGTCCTAGCACAAAAGTTGAGCTAGAGAAGATGAGTGGCATTCCATATGCTTCGGCTATTGGATCCATCATGTATGCCATGCTATGCACTAGACACGATGTATCGTGTGCTTTGAGTATGACGAGCGAGATACCAACAAAGTCCAGGAGATAGTCATTGGATAGGCGTGGAAGAACATTTTGAAGTACTTACGAAGAACTAAAGATATGTTCCTCGTCTATGGAGGTATGGAAGAAGATCTTAGTGTAAAGTGTTACACAGATGCTTCTTTCCAAACAGATCGAGATGATTGTAAGTCACAATCGGGATATGTCTTCATTATCAATGGAGGTGCAGTTTCTTGGAAGAGTTCCAAGCAGAGTGTTGTAGCACAGTCCACTACAGAATCAGAATATATTGCCGCTTCAGAAGCTGCAAAGGAGGCTGCTTGGATGAAAAAGTTCATTAAAGATCTAGGGGTTGTTCCTTCCATTCAAGATCCTCTAGAAATCTTTTGTGACAATGAAGGTGCCATTTCATTAGCCAAGGAACCCAGATCACATCAAAGAACTAGGCACATTCACCGGAGATTCAACTACATTCGGGATGAAGTTGGAAGTGGTGACATTTGTATTCGCAAAGTACACACTGATCAAAACTTGGCGGACCCATTCACGAAGCCCCTTCCACAAGCTAAACATGAGGGTCATGCTAGAGCCATAGGACTTCGCTATTCTAGTGATTGGATTTGATCTTCTTTTAGTATTGAGTAATGGAACATTGTAAGTAACAACTATTTTAATGATTGTGATATATGGAATATGATCTTTTCATTAAATATTTGTTGTGTTTTATATTAACATGTTTAATCCTCGAATAATGTAGTTATTCTAAATGTCCATAGTCAATCATTGTTGTGGGAGCAACAATGAAGTAAGACTAATATGAATTGGATTGGTTGACAAAGCGTTGCAACCAAGTTCGTAGGTACTTGTTAAAGAACAAGTATTGGACTTGACCCATTTCAAGATCACTTCATGGATCGCTATCATAAGTGATACTTGATAAAGGTATTATCTTTATATCCTTAGACCTAAGATACATATTTGGGACTTGAGTGTGGCGAATGCTATACTTTGATATGGTTAAAGATCTATATGCTCAAGAATCATTATTAGGATGATATTGCTAATAATATATGATCCTAAAGGGTCACACCAATAACAACTTGATAAAAATAGATTATTTATAAGAATTTGATTATTGATAAATATTTATAACTCTTATAATTAAATTGAAAGTTATTTGTTTTATGAAAATGACAATTTTCAATGTCAAGTATCAACTATATCATAAGGTATGATTTATTAAGTCATGTACATCATTTTGAACTAGTAAGACTTTTGTCTTTTAGTTAGACATGCTTCTATTATTTAAATAGGAAAGACATGCTTTAGAAGGATGTCTTGACACTATGGTTAAGCATGGGTAGGATGTCTTGACACTATGATTAATCATTAGTTGAGGTATAGACCACATGGGAAGACTAACTCAAGTAACCATATACTTGATGTATTCTCTTATTTTCTTTAAGACTCTAAAACTTGTTAAAAAAAAAGTCTAGAGAAGAATTGATACTTGCATACTCTCTTTAAGTCAAAACTTGGTTTTTGTCTTAAAGCTTAAGAGTTTAGGACTAGCATCCTTTCAAGTTGGTAATTGTTGGTGAACATCTTTGGAGGAGTTCTACTCTTGCACTCTTGCCATCTTCTTCAACGATCTAGCCTCCCAAGAGGAACCAAAAGCTACAAAGGTTGTTATTCTTTTCTTCCTATGGTTGCATAATCTTTCCATACATGTAAAATGATCCTTGGTGGGTATAAACTTGTTTTATGTTGTTCAAATCTTTATTGCTTCCGTTGCCATCTATGTATTTTAGAAACCAAATTTTTGAACTAAACCCAACAGTTAAGACAAAAGAAGATTTATCTAAATGAGTTACGAAGAAGACAAGAAAGACTCTCTAACTAGTTGGCAGTCTTTATTCCTTTGTAAAAAAATTCAGTGTTTTGTACTTTACTCACAATTGTAATTTCATTTTCAATGTAATTCTTCAGATTATCCTTAATGTAATTTCAATGAAGTACTCTACTCCAATTGTGTACTAAAAAGATCCCTGAAAACAGTAAATGGGAATGAGAGTTCTAATTTCTTTACAAACCTCTTTACTCACTGATATTTCTCTCTGAAATTTAATCAGTGAATGTAATTAAAGCTTCCATACTTGTAAATATTGTTTTTTCATATCCTTATAAATGAAACTCAATTATAATAGTAGATTAGCTGAAAAATATCTCACATATTAGTACTTAGAAATTTCTCTTTAAATTTTTTTTAAGTCTCTACTAATCTGCCAAGCAAATTTCTTATGTTGCTTAATCATAATTAAATAGGGGGAGATTGTTGATCATAACTCCTCTCAGTGATTTGAATATGATTCCTCTGTATACTTATTGAAAATTCCATTTCTAAGCAAAAGTTCAAATTCTGCGGTAGCACACGCTGATTGTACTCAGCGTCCCTGAATCTCTGGAACCTCAACCTTATCTCTGAAAATCTGAAGAACAACATTCACACCACAAGAATATTCAACGAAAGTCGAAGAACAAGTTGAAGATAAAGATAATCAGCTCGTAATCTGAAGCGGTTCAGTGATAGCAAAGGATTGTCTAGATAGACGTGTGATGTCTTGCAAGACCTCAGCGATACTCTGAAAGTTCATCCTTGAAGTTTCAAGTTCAGTGATCAAGTGAAGTCTAAAGCAAGACCAAAGTTGATCTTATCCTCGATGCACAAAAGTCAAACCTTATACTATGTTAGAAGAGGACGTACGGATTATCTCTTATGTCCCACCATATCTGATTTGGTACTGTTTACACTTGGCCAAAAGCATGGTTGATTTTGAACAAAGGACAAGCTTCCTATGAAAACTTGACACGTGGCATATACCTTTTGTCTTGCATTAGGTGCAAACGGGTATAAATAAGATGAAGATCTCTTCTTCGTCTTTATGCATACTACTTTCTACTTTCTCAAACCTCTTCCTCTTTTCTTTCTCATTTCCTTGTGCATCAAACTGTGTGATTTCGAAAGTTACAAAAGAATTGGTCTTCTTACTTGTTCTAATTCCGCTTGTAACTGTAAATTTGTATATTCAATATAAACTAATTTAAAAACTAAAAATCGGTATGTTTGTATTCAACCCCCCCTCCCCCCCTCTACAAACTGTTTCTATCTCCTTGAACTTTTGTAGACTCCTTTGGGACCAACAAGTGGTATCAGAGCAGTGTTTCTTGCTTATCTTTAAAATACTTGTCTACAAAAATATTTTAAAATGACTAATACTAATACAAACTACATTGATAATGGATCTTTAGCTAAACCTCCTAGGTTTAGCCGTGATAACTTTCCATTATGGAAGGAAAGAATGACTCTAATCCTAGAAGGGTCAGATCCTAAGACCCCCTACTATATAGAGAATGGACCATTCATTCCCATAGCTCTGGTCGCTGGTGTTCCTGCCACCACTAACACTCCAGCCATCGCTGAAAGGAGGATTGTCAAAACTCCAGATCGAAGGACTGATAAAGAGGAAAAGGAAGTAGCTATAGAATCTAAAGCAAGATCAATAATAGCAATGTCTATACCCGATGAAGTTTATCATTCTGTAATGAGAACATCTAAAGCCATGTTGGAACTGATGAAGTTCAAATCACTAGATGTATAAATCTGGTAAGACAATATGAAAGCTTTATGCACTTAAAATGTGAAACTCTTTCTCAAATTCACCAAACTTTTAACTGTCTCTTGATTGATATGAAAACTGTCAACAGAAAATATTCTAATCCTGAAATACTGACAAAATTCAGGAGGCACTACCTGAACAATGGGGAGTGTACACTACATGTCTAAAACTGTCAAAGAATCTTGAAACTTTCTCTCTTAGTGCTTTATATGGAATGCTCCTAAATGAAGAGCAAGCTCAGGTCTTAAGGGAAAACCTCATAAATGATATCAAGGGTGCCAAAAGTACTTCTTTGGCACTAGTGACTTCAGAGGTAGATCTTTCAAAACAAGTTTCTTCTTTTATTGCCTTTATCACTGAATTAAATCAAACTGATTCAGAAGAACTCACTGACACTGAAATCTCTGAGTTTGATAACTCTCTAGCTCTCCTAACTAACAATTTCAGAAGATTTGCTAGAAAGAGAAACTTTCGAAAAACTCATGCTATCACTGACTCTGATAAGTAAAAGAATCTGCCCGCTGAAAAAGCATCTGCTATATGCTATAATTGTCAGCGAAAGGGCCACTTTGCAAGTGAGTGTAGATCTAAGAAAGTAGCTGCACCCACCACCTCTCAGAACTCTGATAAAAAGGAAAAATATTCGAAGTTGAAGAATAAATATAGAGATCTGAAAAAGAACCAGCAAAAAGGCAAAGGTCTAATTGCTGATGAAATTGATTGGATTCAAGAAGACGACTGGGCCAAAACCTCTGATGAATCAGGCTCTGAAGAAGAAGATCTTACCTTCGTTCTGCCTAATGGCCAGAATCGAGGAAGCTGAAGAAGTCTCTGAAACATCATCCTTAGAGTCTCCTTCAACTCAGGTAAACATTCTTACAAACTCCTCTATACCTGAAAGTGATAACCTATCAGCTCTCGATGTTATGACTGTTGATTTTTACAATGCTCTAAATGGAAAGATCAAAGCTGAACAAATCAATATTGATCTTTCTGAACAACTGAAAAATTGTCATTTAAAAATCAAAGAACCGACGAAGAATGAAGAAACTCTAAAAGATCAAGTCTTTGTAAATCAAACAATAAACATTGAGAGACAACAAGCTATCACTGAAAGGGAAAAGGCTATCGCTGATCTCAAGGCTGAAAAAGCTACAATCGAATGATGGTGCAAGGCTTTAGATAAGGTCAGCGAGATCATCAATGCCCATATCCCTATGAAAGTCAAAAGTGGGTTAGGATACAACCCTGACAAAGAAGAATCAGAGAATGATCGTTCCATGTTAAAGTTCGGAATGTTTGTCTCCTCAATCCCTGATCCTTCCTCTCAGAAACCTCATTTGAATGAGAAGCTGCCTGTCTCTAATTCTAATGATTCTAAGAAAATGATCAAGAACAAGTTTCTTGACCACGTTCCTACTCTCAAAAACTTTCAGAAACAGAAGAAGAATTCCTCTGTTCCTTCAGTGAGTCATCCTAGAACTGGGAAGAAAATCACTGGATCTATTCAAAGATCAACACCCAGAATTAAGATCGACCTCACACCTGTCCCTGAAAACATTGTTATAGCCCCAAGGACATTAGACAAAGGAATTCTTGGGTCTGCTCCTGAAAATGTTTCCTTTTGCTCTTTGAACTCTTTCAATTCCAAACCTGTTTAAAAATATAGGAAATGCCATCACTGTGGTGAAACTAGTCACATTGCCAGCAAATGTCCTAATGCTACCAAAGCTGAAAAATTAGCTCATGGAAAGAAAGTAGCTCAAGCTGATAAATCAGCGAGAGTAAAATCCACCAAAGTTGGTAAAACTTCCAAGGTGAAGATATCCACTGAAGAAAATTCTTCAGCTAGTAGCTCATTCGCCACTCATTCCACTAACACTGCAGGACCCATAGTAATATGGTTACCTATAAAAAATTAATCTTTTTGTTGTATGCAAAGTGCCAAAGGTATCTGGTATCTCGATAGAGGATGCTTAAGGCACATGACTGACAGAAAATCTTTGCTCTCTGAATACAAGGAAGAAGCTGGTCCCTCAGTGACCTTCAGTGGAGATGGCAAAGGATACACCAAGGGTTATGGAATTCTATCCAATGGAGCCACTTCATTCAGTCGAGTCGCTTACATTGAAGGACTAAAGCACAATTTTGTGACAAAGACTTCAAAGTTCTATTTTTAAAGAACAGATGTGCTGTCACTGATATTAATGACAAACTTGCCTTAAAGAACAGAGGTGCTGTCCAAACAAGTTTCCTCAGTGACCTCACCTCTTCAGCTGCTCCATATGGATCTATTTGGGCCTGTCAATGTCCAATCTCTTTCTAGAAAGAAGTACACTCTTGTGATAGTTGATGAATACTCCAGATATACATGGGTATTCTTTCTTCGATCCAAAAGTGACACACCTGATGTAATTATTTCATTTATCAAAAAAATGGAAGTCCTGAACAATCTTATTTTTTGCTCCATGAGAAGTGATCATGGTACTGAATTCAAAAACAGTACCTTGATTAACTTCTTTGAAGAAAAAGGAATCACTCACAATTTCTCATCAGTGAGAACTCCTCGGCAAAACGTTGTTGCTGAAAGAAGAAATCGAACGATCATTGAAGCAGCTCGCTCAATGCTCAGCGAATCGCATCTACCTACTCAATTATGGGTAGAAGAAGTCAACACAGCGTGCTTTACTCAGAATCGATCCTTGATAGTGAAGCGATTCAAGAAGACTTCCTATGAACTGTTTCATGGAAGAAGACCCTCTCTGAAATATCTACACATCTTTGGATGTAGATGCTACATTCTGAATGATAGAGATCATTTGGGTAAATTTGATCCAAAAGCTGATGATGGGAAATTTCTTGGATACCCCTCAGCATCCAAGTCTTTCAGAATCTTTAACAAAAGAAGACAACATGTTGAAGAATCCATGCACGTCAACTTTGATGAATCTCGTCTAACAAATTCTATTCCTATCCTTGAAGAAGATGATGAATTGAATGAATGGATGAAATCTCATTATGGGGAACCTGAAACTTACTTCAGCAATCAACCTAATGCTGAAAATAATGATGATGGAATCTCTGATTTTCCTACCTCAAGAAACGATCCATCATCATCAGGGGTCAACATCACTCCTCTCAATCAGATTCTTCCCTCTGATACCTCATTCGGAAATTCTTCAGTGAATAACCAAGCTTCATCTTCTGCTGATCAAACCTCTGAATCACCTCCAGAATTGATATTCAATAATGAAGTACCAGTTGCTGAAACAACCATCGTTATACCTGAAAGAGAATAAGTCACTGAATCTATTGTTGATCAATCTCTTCAACCACCAGCTCAGCGATGGATTGCAAATCATCCAATAAATCAAATTATTGGTGAACCAAATGCAGGTATCAATACTCGTAGAGGTACAGGTAATATATGTCTCTATGTTAATTTTATTTCTCTCCCTGAACCTAAGAAGATAGATCAAGCCATCTCTTATCCTAGCTGGGTCTCTGCCATGCAAGAAGAACTAACCAAGTTTCGTAGAAACAAACTTTGGAATCTTGTTCCTCGTCCATCTGGCAAAACAATGATAGGAACCAAATGGGTCTTTCGAAACAAGCTAGATGAAAATGGTACTATTATCCGTGATAAGGCTAGACTTGTTGCTTAGGGATATAAACAAGAAGAAGGCATTGACTATGATGAGACCTTCGCTCCTGTTGCTGGATTAGAAGCCATAAGACTTTTCTTAGCTTATGTTGCCCATAAAGACTTCAAATTTTTCAAATGGATGTAAAGAGCGTTTTTTAAACGGTAAACTCAGTGAGGAAGTTTATGTTGAACGAGCTCCTGATTTCGCTGACCCAAACCATCCTGGTTATGTTTTCAAACTCCAAAAAGCTCTTTACGGGTTAAAACAAGCTCCTAGAGCTTGGTATGATACTCTTTCAAAATACCTCTTAAAGAAAAATTTGTTCGTGGAAAAATCGACTAAACTCTATTTTTAAGAAAATATATAGGTCATACAATTATTGCTCAAATATATGTTGATGACATTATATTTGGCTACACAAGACTCAAACTATGCACTCGTTTTGCTAAAAGAATGAAGAAAGAATACAAAATGAGTATGATGGGTCAACTAACATATTTTCTAGGTTTGCAGATTAAGCAATCTGACAAAAGAATTTTTATTTGTCAAAGTAAATATGTTAAGGACATGCTGAACAAATTTGATATGAATCAATGCTCAGCGATGAAGACCCCCATGACACCTCCTCTGACTTTGAACAATGACCCAAATGGGAAACCTGTCAATATCATTGCCTATCGAGGAATGATCAGATCTCTGCTATATCTTATAGCGAGTAGACCCGATATCACGTATTCTACCTGTCTCTGTGCTCAATATCAAGCTGAACCAAAGGAATCTCACCTAATCGCTGTAAAGTGAATTTTCGGATATCTGAAGGGAGCTCTTAATCTGGGTCTTTGGTATCCCAAACGCTCAGGGTGGATTTGATTGGATACTCTGATAGTGATTTTGCAGGTTGCAAGATTGATAGGAAGAGCACCACTGGTGGGTGTCAGCTATTAGGTGGTAAGCTAATAAGCTGAACAAGCAAAAACTAGAAGCACCACTGGTGGGTGACAGCTATTAGGTGGTAAGCTAATAAGCTGAAGAAGCAAAAAGCAGAACTCTGAGTCCACATCTACCGCTGAAGCTGAGTATGTAGCCGCTGGTAGCTGTTGTGATCAAATCCTTTGGATGAGAAATCAATTGCGAGACTACGATCTCAAACTTTCTAAAATCCCCATCTACTGTGATAGCACCAGTGCTATCACAGTTGCAAATAATCCTGTTCTCCATTCCAAAACCAAGCACATTGAGATTCATATCACTTTATCAGAGATCATGTGATGAATGGTCAAGTTGAACTTCATTTTGTACCAACTGAATATCAGCTCGCTGATCTTTTCACCAAGCCTCTTGATGAGACAAGATTCAATCTACTCATCAGTGAACTTGGTATGTTAAACTTTGAATAAATATTCAGTGACATACACATAAAGCCTTCAAATTTCCACTCTCTTAACTCTGATTCAGCGATACTTGATTTATCTCGCTCAGGTATGAACTCCTAAATCCTTACACTCTCTAACTATTTTCATACTCAGGGAATGGATCTCAAAAGATAAAATCCATCACTGATAATCCTTTATTGTCTCTTGATAAAGAATTTAAGGATAATGATTAACATTTATTTTAAATGATAATCATTTTCAAGTTTTCAAATAAGAAAAGGACACGTCAAACCTTTATCTGACACACGACGGCAATGACGTTTCCATTCTGTCCTCTTTTCTAGGAACGTGCGCTAGGTCATCATTACTTTTTCAAAAACCTAAAATCGTCGTTTAGCATTCTATCTCTTCTCTTGCTATTTAAGTTTCATTCCTCCTCTTTTATTTTCTTTACGCGCTCATAGCATTCAAAAAGGCAAAGAAAATCTTCGAATCTTCAAGTTTAACTCAAGAACACCAAGAACATGCACTTGTGCGTTTTTCTTCACTTTTTCACTCCTAAGGTTTGATCTAATCTTTTCTTCTCTAAATTCTTCTCTTAGAACAGAAGACCAGTTTTGGTATTTATAATAATCACACTTGTTTTAAAACTTATAAAATAACTTCTAAATATGTGTTTATCTACCAAATAACAAGTATTTTGACCTTGTTCATCATAATACTTGTTTTGACTCTTCACATTTGGTATTATTCATACCAAGAACTCTTTCTTGATTATACATTAAGTATTAAAACATGATTTTTCTATTTGGTGTTCCTATTTTTGAAACAGCAATGGCAACTTCAAGCAAGAACACTTAAGCTGATGAATCTGCCCAGATCTCTCTTCAGCGAGCACCTACATGCACCTTCTCTCTGGAACAAGCAACTCTCAAGCCGTGCAACTACATAGCACTGGTGAATATTCCTGCTGACAAACCACAATACCAAGATGGTGCTACATTCATCAAAGTCTGTCCTTTGATGTACGCTTTTGTCCACAACCCCATAGGCATCACTGCTCATCTTCAAGCCCTATGGTACGCTGCACACTGCACCACAATCACCACTGACAAAGGAAACAAACTCCTTGCAATCAGGTTTCAGATTCCTACTCACGGGTTCTTCGCATTCACTGTTGGCTTCCTGCGAAATGCTCTCCGTCTCCGTGTTAGAGGCAAGAATCAGAAATGGGCCCCCGAGCCCACCAAGGAAAAAACTTCTGAAATCCGGGACTCCATTGGTTATGCTTGGGAAGATCCAGCGGATAAGAATGTCTGCGCAAAGATGGAAAAGAATATACTTCCTGCCAGATGGCAATACATCTTCACGCAGGTGATTCAATGCCTGGGTTCTAAGATGGGCTCCCAAGACCAAGCGAGCAAGCACTATCAAGATATGGGCTTCGCTCTGTGCACCAACTACCCACTGAATTACGTTGACTACATCTTCAGCGACATGTACAACAAGGTGGGCGCTACAGAGAGGGAGACATTCATTCCCTATCCTCGATTCTTCGCAACCATTATGGAGTTGACGTTCACAGATGAGTACCCAACCGTTGCTAACCAAAACTTCTCTATGGTAGGCAAGAAGTCGCTTGATGCCGCTGAACATCCAGGAGATGCTCCGTACACCTCCTATATGTTAAAACTTATCAGCGAGGCTGTTCCTGTGCCTATTTCACTGACAAACCCATCAGTGAGTATCCAAGGCACCTCCTCCCTTCTAAAGCGAAAAAAGTCGAGTGAAGGTCACAAAAAGACCATCGCTCAAAAGCCCCATGTCAAGAAGCAAAGAAGGGAGTCTCTCTAAAGACTTCCCTCTCTAACAAAGACGTATTACCAACGGCATCTTCAGCCCCTGCCATAACAACGGAGTAAAGGCCACCGTCAATAATATTCACACTGACATCTAATCCCTGAAGGCGGGCAACTTGGCTCATGGGAAAGCCATTTCCAAGATAGAAAAAGCCATTGAGGCACAAGGCCAAGTGATCGAGTCAATTCAGAAGACATAATCCGATATGATGCAGATGTTATCAAAGATTGCTGACGCACGCACGTCTTTTTCTAATGCTGATCGGACCTCGCTGAGTCAGGTACTACAGAACTAGTCTGTGCACACCGATTCTCTCAAAGATATTGGTTCAAATGTGCGTACGATGATGGTGCACGTTCTCCCAGCTGACAACTTTGAGGGGGAGAGATGTGCCAAAGAAATAGCTGATGAGATAATTGGAAAGGTGAACGAAGTAGTCCCTGGAACTCCGATATCTCCTCACATTCAGCAACAGCTTGATCCTACCTTTGTCGTTGAAGAATAAGAAGAAGAGAACGAATATGGAGGATATAATAATGATGATGATGATGAGGAAATCCCTCACCATGGAGGATATAATAATGATGATGATGATGATGATGATATCCCTCCCGGTGCAAACCAACTTTTTGTAAATAGCAGACAAGGCACCTCCTTCATGCCTGAGATTATTTACAAGGATCCGTTGGGGGACGGACCACCTCCTTCTCAAGGACAGTCCGATCCCTCAGGGACGGGAAAGCAAGTGGTGGATATTGAATCCATCCCCACACATTTTGAGGGTGAGACCGCTGCTGAGGTAACCTTTCCTCTCTTACCTTTTATTCCTTCATCTGAACCCCCCAACCTATCCTTCATTTCCTCCTCCTGATTTTGGCACTGATGTTCCTCTCTCTCCCTCACCCATTTTCAGTGAGTCTAGTCTCCCAAAGGACTCCACTTTTATGAGGGAACCTTCGTGTGAAGTTTAGTTCTTGTACAAATCAGAGACTAACTCTGAAGACGAAGAAGGCCTTATCCCAAGGCAACGAGTACATAGGCTTCCAATAAGCGAGCCAGAAGAAGAGGAAAGACGAATAAATTTCATAAGGGAGCTAGAAGCAAAATGAATAAAAGTTCCCAACTCCGCTAAACCAGAAGAACCCACACCAATCAGCGTTGTGGATGAATTCTACTTCTTATCTAAGGAAGAGAGAGCCTAAGCTCTTGAAGCTCAGCGTATCAGGAATGAAAAGATGAAACAAACAGAGAATGATCTTTAGCTGGCCAAAAGGATACTCAGGGAGGATGCTGCAAGAGATGAAGCGACTAGAAAGCTGAACGAGAAAATCTGAATGTGAATCCCATCAATGCTCAAGAAAGGATCCTAAGAGCACTGACAAATGAAGATAAAAGCCACAAAGAAAATGAACTACGCTGGTGCACTAAACGATACAATTATCGGTTGTCTGATTCTAAAATCATCCGTGCTACTATTAAAGGACGCACTTATAAGAAAAGTGGTCTGCAGATACATGTACGAATGTACAGGCACTCGTCATGCGAGAAGGAAGAAGCCAAGTTCTTAAAGTTCTATGGATACTCTGAATGGTGGGAAATCAGAGACGCCATTCAGGAATCCAAATCAAAATTCAAAGATGTGGTTGAAAGAGTGATGGATCAACTTTTGCAAAGGATGTCTCAGCATGTTCAAGTTCCTACTCTCCCTGAGCCTTCAATAAGAAAAAGATCAAGCGATGACGAAGGCCCCTTCAATAAAAATGAATATGAAACTAAGTTCAACTATGACAGCATCCTTGGACATCTAGATATCCCTGATATCTCTAATATTAATGTTTCTCTTCCACAAGGTTTACAGCTAGCAGAAGGCGATATCATCACACTTCCTGAAGCTGGTATGGTGTTCTTAGATAATGATGGTTTCCTTGGTTTCTTTAGAAACTCAGAGATCACAAAGGCCTCCTCAAGATTTGTTAAAGTAATGTACTTTCACTACTGGGAAGATACTGGACCGATGTTAAGACAAAAGAAGATTTTTCTAAATGAGTTAAGAAGAAGACAAGAGAGACTCTCTGACTAGTTGGCAGTCTTTATTCATTTGTAAAAAATTTCAGTGTTTTGTACTTTACTCACAATTGTAATTTCATTTTCAATGTAATTCTTCAGATTATCCTTAATGAAATTTCAATGAAGTACTCTACTCCAATTGTGTACTGAAAAGATCCCTGAAAACAGTAAATGGGACAATGAACATAAGAGTTCTAATTTCTTTACAAACCTCTTTACCCACTTGTATTTATCTCTGAAATTTAATCAATGAATGTACTTAAAGCTTCCATACTTGTAAATATTGTGTTTTCATATCCTTATAAGTGAAACTCAATTATAATAGTAGATTAGCTGAAAAAGATCTCACGGATTAGTATTTTGAAATTTCTCTTTAAATTTTTTTTAAGTCTCTACTAATCTTCCAAGCAAATTTCCTATGTTGCTTAATAATAATTAAATAGGGGGCGATTGTTGATCATAACTTCTCTCAGTGATTTGAATATGATTCCTCTGTATACTTAGTGAAAATTCCATTTATAAGCAAAAGTTAAAATTCAGCGATAGCACACGCTGATTGTACTCAGCGATCGCTGAATCTCTGGAACCTCAACCTTTTCTCTGAAGATCTGAAGAACAACATTCACACCACAAGAATATTCAGCGAAAGTCGAAGACCAAGTTGAAGATAAAGATAATCAGCTCGTAATCTGAAGCGGTTCAGTAATAGCAAAGGATTGTCTAGATAGAAGTGTGATGTCTTGCAAGACCTCAATGATACTCTAAAAGTCCATCCTTAAAGTTTCAAGTTCAGCGATCAAGTGAAGTCTATAGCAAGATCAAAGTTGATGTTATCCTCGATGCACAAAAGTCAAGCCTTATACTATGTCAGAAGAGGACGTACGGATTGTCTCTTATGTCCCATCAAATCTGATTTGGTATTGTTCACACGCGGCCAAAAGCATGGTTGATTTTGAACAAAGGACAAGGTTCCTATGAAAGCTTGAGACGTGGCATATACTTTTGTCTTGCATTAAATGCAAACAGGTATAAATAAGATGAAGATATCTTCTTCATCTTTATGCATACTACTTTCTACTTTCTCAAACCTCTGCCTCTTTTCTTTCTCATTTTCTTGTGCATCAAACTGTGTGATTTCTAAAGTTACCATAGAATAGGTCTTCTTACTTGTTTTAATTCCGCTTGTAACTATAAATTTGTTTATTTAATATAAACTAATTTAAAAACTAAAAATCAGTGTGTTTGTATTCAACCCCCCCCCCCCCCTTCTACAAACTGTTTCCATATCCTTGAACTCTTGTAGACTCTTTTGGGACCAACACTACCGCTTGTAGAATTTGCTTACAATAATAGTTACCATTCTAGTATTGGAATGGCACCGTTCGAATCCTTGTATGGGCGGAAATGTAGAACACCGGTGTGTTGGGAAGCGTGGGAAGCTTGGAAAGCTTAGTCCTTCTTTCCTTGGACCGTTCAAAATCTTAGAAAGGGTAGGACGCCAAACATATAAATTGGAATTGCCACCCAAAATGGTCGGCATATACAACACGTTCCATGTGTGTTAATTAAGGAAATGTTTGGCGGAAAAAGAGAGTGTGATATCTCTCTCGGAAATTTGAGTCGACAATAGTTGTTGTGTGGAAGAACTGGAAACAATTTTAGAAAGAAAGTCAAAGATGCTTCGTCAAAAAGAAATCGTCATGGTTAAAGTCCAATGGAAGCACCACCGAGGTTCCAACGTAACGTGGGAAGCGGAAGAGGACATGAAGAGAAGATATCCTAGTTTGTTTGGTTAATTTGTAAAATTTCGAGCACGAAATTAAATTCTAGGGTTGGAGGATTGTAACAACCGGAAATTTTAGTTAAGGTTATGAAACTTTGGAAAAGTCTGATGCAAGTAATCTAGTATTTCAAGCCGATTTTCAAGTGTTTATATCATGTTTGGTTGGAGAATTAAAGAAGGAATCCAACGATATTTTTGGGAGTAAATTTGGAGCTAAGACGAAGTAAATATGCGCAAAACATTGTCTAAGGCTAGTTTTCACATGGGTTAGGCTAGAAGCTAGTTACAAAAATCTCGGGCAAGTTACAACTGGCATCCAAACTAGCGTCAGACACTATTGAGGGCCGCATGGATTACGGCGCCAGTTACCACTAGCATCCAAACTGGCGCCAGGGTATGTTTGGTCAAGCTTGGAGCCGTGTGGGTTACGGCGCCAGTTCTAACGCCATCAACTGGCGTCGGGCTCTGGTTGATGCTGGTTGATGCATTTAAGTGGGTTTTCAGCTCATTTCCACAACACACTTCAGCAACACGATTTTTCTCTCCTTAGTTCTTCTAAAGGTCGATCTTGAAGCGTTTATTTCCCAAGATCTACCCTTATTGAAGTCAAAGATTTGACGTCCAAGATTCAAGGGTTTGCATTCCTCATCAAGTTTCCATCCTCTTCACCATATTTGGAGTTTTCTAGGGTTTACCTAACCTTAGCCTCGTGAGTTCAAATCCAAACTTTATAAACTCAAATACTTGTTATAAATGTTGTATTTACTGATTTTAAGCTTTTGATCTCAAGTAATTATGTATTTGGATTAAGTTTGGAAGTTTTAGGTCAAAATGAGAAATTTGGGTATTTTGTTATAGATGATGACAAGAGCATCATAAATGGTTTATAACACTTGGAAAGGTTCTATGAGGAGTTATTCCTTGATTTTGGTACTATAATGGTTTGACCTAATTTTCGGTAAAATACATATTCCAAAAGGGAAATGTCTATACAAATGTTTTCAGTGTTTGGAATACTATCAATACGTCTCGTTTGATGTATTTGATTATTAGACTTGTATGACATTTTTGGCCCTTCTTGGGTTTGGTTGTTTTTAGGGATTCTCTCCCGAAGAACCTATGGATCTATAGGCATAAGAGTCGGTATTTTTATGTTGTGATGGATTGAACAATCCCACTTTTAATTTTGAAATAGGCATTGTGATAAATTGTGTAATTTCCAATCTATCCTTTCACTCCCTCGGAATATGCATTGTCGACTTTGTGTGCAATTCTTGAGGCTTGAGCTTATATGTACAAATGACTAAAAACTGTATTGTGATTGATGTCAATAGCTACCAGACCTTTATGTACAGCTCCAACTAATGATAATATCGGGTGTCCCCCGATTGTTTAAAAAGACCCTTGCTCATTAAGAGTACACTTTCATGTTAAGTTAAATGGGTAAAGTATACCGCATTTTCAATTAAAATATTTTACTGCTCTAGCCTTTTAACTGTTTGTTCTCACTAGGCGTAAGCCTAACACTTGATCTTAAATGTTGTTTAGCAGATGATGAGGCTAATGGGGTTTCTTAGAGAGGAGCGGAGTGGCATGCCGATGAAGGCACTGTTTTTGGGATTACACACTAGAGTGTAAACATTGGAGATACTAGAACGATTATTTTGAGGAATATTAGCAACACCCGAATCTAATCTATGTATTGTACTGTGTAGATTATTAGGTTGTTGATGTTGTATTCCATTATAGATATAAACTCCTATACTTTGTCCCCATCTTTTGGGTGATTTTATAAATTCCGCATTTATCTTTCGGTTTAAATTTGCTCTTAATTTTTAGGGTGTTAGAAGTTGGTATCAGAGCTTTAGTTTAAGCGAACTAGGTATGAACTTAATATGCCTAGACTTAAGCTGAGACTTTAAGTATTAAATTTTGAGTATGGGTAGACACTCTTGAGATAGGAGAGCTTTAGAGTCGACGAAAATGCACTAACTATGAAATGTGACTTCGGTAATAAGAATTCTTATATGTATGATATATTCAAAATATCACGTAGCTAATGCTATTTTGGGTATATTGTTTTGGAAATATGCATATCTTACTATGGTTACGATGATTGGAGAATGTGTTATACGTATCTATGTTAGCTTTGTCTTACTATTGTTCTATCATCTTGGCGGACTAAGATGGTGAACACTCGTACTAGATCAGAAGCTGAAGCAGACGGCACAAATCATAGCGGAACAGATGTTACTCAACCACCTCTGACCTCTGCTATCCCATCAAGACCTATGCCCAGATTGGATTGTATACCGAATGTTAACCTTAATGAGGGAGGTCCTCTAATGGTAGAGGTGGGCTCTCAAGATGAACTTCAAGTCTATTTGTTGCAAGCGGTGAATTCGGTTATGACTCAATATCATGAAACGGTGATGAAAATGTTGGAAATAAATTGGACTTTAACATTATCCGTATTAATTATTAAAGGACAATTGATTTAAATTATTATACTTATCAAGAGAATCCTATATCAGTTATAATCTGGTTACATATTTGGATATATATCTCCTAATATGAGTAGGATAATCATTAAGTTAATTACCTGATTAACATTAAGGTAAGTGCATATCTTCTCCTATTATTTAATATCAATTCTATAGATAAACTAGGACTCCTTATGGGATGAGTCTCTAGCTTTACATGGCCTATATATATAAAGGAGATCAAGTCCCTATAGCCTACACGAATTATGCATTCAGTTCAGCCCCATTCTGAAGCAAACCGTATAGAGCTTTAGAAGACTTCGATCTACAAGCAACGATAACCGCTTCCGCTTCAATGAACTCGTTGCGTATAACTCGAGTGCTCCAGGTTAGATCTATTAAACTCTCTACGGTATTATGTTAAATCGATTTCTGATTATGTGTTTATGTTCCTATGACTTCATAATTGTTATCATATACTTAAGGATAATCTCATATGAATATAACAAATGGTATCAGAGCCTAAATCAACATAGGTTCATAAACCATGTTTTAAGTATCGATTCATTCA
Organism: Silybum marianum; assembly: GCA_036898165.1. NCBI lineage: Eukaryota > Viridiplantae > Streptophyta > Magnoliopsida > Asterales > Asteraceae > Silybum > Silybum marianum. Next base: position 34,306,938 of record CM072529.1, read on the forward strand.
TTAGGATTGATTTGAAGTTTATTAATTACCGCAATAATATGACAATAGTATAATTGGTGTTTCTTATTATTAATATATTTGTTATGAGTGTTATTGGATATGAGTTTCACCAACAATAAGAAACAATAAGAAACAATAAGAAACCACGGACTTCAAAATTCACTTTTGGATGTATAGAAAAATTCTGGATAATTTTTTTAAGTCTACCGTCTCTTGGAACATTTTCTTTTTTTCCCAAGGGATATATGTATTCCCTGCGTTTTTAGAAGGAAAAAGAAATCACATGTACACAATGACAATATTCCTTTATTTGTCTCTATCGGTCCCTTAGCATTATTTTATGTTATTTTCATTGATTTTGGAAAAAGGGGCAATACTAGTTCTTGTTGCTGCATGTCTTGTACATTAAAAATTTTAAAAACCTCTCTGTGAATTTAGTCGATTAATTGAATTTGTCATAATGATTATTTACAATGTTTATCCTTTTTATAGAATTTCTAAACAGTGTAAATATTTTTTGGATAAATATGAAATATATATGATTGAATTATGATTTGATTATCAATTTAAATTGAATTTGACGTGTTTTAAAATTTTACTGAAGATATTTAATTTGAGAATTAAATCGGTTATATATAAATATAGATCTTATATATTTTGGTATTCAAACTTGAGTTTATTTTGAATTACGATTGATGAATCATTTAACTTAATATAGGATATCATAATTGATTTTCTTCATTTAAGAAAATAATTCATTTAATTGGCCATATTGTTTTGTTTGGGTCAATTAATGTTTATGTTATATCTCTAGCACGGAGGTTATATTTTATAGAATATGCGTACATGTATATATATTATCCATCTTAAGTATTTTATTGGATAAACTTATGAATTAAGTAATTTATTTTGTATTATATATTCAATGACATATGCTTAGATATTTTATTTGTTTAATTAATTAACGTATGCTTTATAACATCATCAATTTATGTGATAAATAAAAAATTTAGTTTTTAGTATATTTTGGAAATATGAAGGAGATCATTATCAGTAATGATAATTTATATTTTAATAAGTTATTTATGATATACTGAAATTTATGGTATTTATTTTATGTTTATACACTGTAAATTTACTCGTTTTGACGGAAAAAGAAAACAAACTGCATAATTAGACGAAGACACTACCTCAATTTACATGCCTTTATATCCATCCATTTTCCTAAATTAATTATTATGGGTTGTTATGGATATGAATATTACAATGTTGTGAGTTGAGAAAATTTATTAAGTTGATTTGGCCGATTTAATTGTATTCAAATTTAATACAATAATCTAATTCAAATTTTGAACCAATGGATTTTATTTAAGCAAATGTAAACTTATTTGGTTCATGTTTTTTCTTAATTTTAATTGGTTAGAATTATGATTGGATCTGATAAACAGTTTTAATTTATCTATTTTGAAACAATTAATTATTTATATATTGTCATTTGGATATTGGCTTTGTTAAATTAATTTGACTATGCAGATTGAACGCCCACTGTTATGTTTTGAACCAATAGACTTTTAATTTACTTTGATACGGATATTTCTATGTTATTGATTAAAAGTATTTATTAGTTTAATTTGTGTATGATTGATTAATTTGATTTAATATATAATCAAATTTAAATTTTGGTCCAACTAATTTTATTAAGGCATATATAAACTTATTTGGTTCAAGATCCATTATAGATTTATAGTCATATATATCTATTGTTTAAGCAAATAATTTAATTGAGCTAATTGATTTAGTCAAGATATTTGACTTTTAATTTAACTGGATTGCATAATTGATATAATTACTCAATTCCTAGTTATGCATTCGTCTAGTGTGGTTTTTATAGTATTTGGTCTTGTTAAGTTATTTCAAGTGCATTTGTTGAGCATAAGTTATTTGAAGATATGTTTAAGGCATTATATAATATATTTTTTCTATTTGTTATTGATATAATTTAATTTTGGATCAATAATCTAATTTGGATAACATTTAGAACCCAATTAAACTTAACTTTGGGGTAATTAATTTTAAGTTATTTGTTTATTGTGGGTTAAAAGAAAATCTTTTCATAAAATGGGCTATAAAAGCTTAATCCTGATATTCAAAATATTTTATCATATAAAAAGATTCTGGGATTCACATCTTAAAATAGGATTCTTTAACCCTAACTTGAACAATATTCATCAAAAAACTTGTATTTAAGATATGAAAATTTCTGCAAGTTTTTAAAGTTCTACCTTGTTCTAAATTTTGATGTTGTCTAATTATTGACTAAAAGTGTGTTTTTAGAATAAGATTGATTAGATTTAAAGCACTAAACACTTAAACACTATGGTTATCAATATATCGTACATGGGTTTATGGATTATTCAATGTATCTACATATATGTTTATAAAATCATATATATCAACTATTGAATGACTATTGACACCTAATGATAAACAAATTTTTGTGAATTTTAAAACAATCCTAATATCTCCCAACCTATATGAAAATTGGATTGTTTATCTTCATCAATTCACAAACTACATAATCTTGACTGAAAATTTTCTAAACCACAAGATCATGTTCCCATAGCAATTAATCTTTTTAGAGAAAGTTATATATACTAATCAGTCATAACTTGTGTATCTCAAATCACATTTACTTGAATTATATTCTTCCATAGAAGAGGCATTCTGAGTAATTTTGGTTTAAGAACAGCATCACATATAAACACACATGTCTATCTTGATACTTTGAAACTCTTCTTATCCATAGATTTGATTGTTTTCATTGGATAACTGATATGTGTTGTGTGTAGTGTGATGATATAGAATTTTAAATATTGAGTTTTATACTACCATAAGTATTACTTGATATTTGTATTCAATTGTGGGGTTAAGATAATGATTAATTACGAATGACAACTTATATTATTCCTTTTCTTGTCTTGTTTTTGTGTTTTGTCAATTTTAACGTGATCACGATCTTGATTAATTCCAACTATAAGCAAATGGATAACACAAAGAGAAATTTTACCTTATTGTTTGAGAGTTGAAAACTAACAGGCTTAACTGAAAATAACACTAAAGTTGACATTAATTCCCATGCTAAATGGAACTTGACATATAGGATGATTAAGAGTATGATAAGATTTTCCATGAGGATCGATAGAAGAACCTAAAGATGTGGTCGATTATTTGAAAAATATTACAAAATTTTTAAGGAGAGCGATATGGCCGAATGTGTTAGACTCTCTAAGATGTTTAAAGAACTAAGTTTTTTTTTTGGTGATGGAAATGTGAGAGATCATCTATTGTCTATAATTAAGATTAACTAGAAGCTTAGAGACTTGAATAAATGGTTTAAAGATGAACATATAGTTCATGTTGGACTACAATCTCTCTCTATACCGAACGACAACTTAAGGAGCATGTAAAATGCTATCAAAATAAAAAATGAGATTTAAACAAACTCATTTCCATGTGTTGTGTAAGAAACAAGAGAGAATTAAGAAAGAGGCCCTTGTGATGTACTTGTTAGAGAAATCTTAAAAAATGAAATAAAACAAGTACAAGCCATAGAAGCCTACCAACTTTAAGGCTAAGAGAAAAACTATAGAAAAGAAAGACTCCGAAGTTGTTAAGTATAAGTGTTACTTTTGCAAGAAATTTGGCACATGAAGAAGGAAGTGCAGTGGCTTCAAAGCCTGGATGATTAAGAAGAGTTATATTTTCCCAAATTCAGTATTTTCTTTAGAAGTTAATATTATTAATAATTCTTCATTCAGTTACCGAACTGATTCACGATCACCAATATGGCAACAAAAAAGAAGAAGAGAGAAAACCCTAGAAGTCTAAACAACAAGTCTATGTAGCTAAAGTTACAATTAAGGGTATTGGAACACTGGAACTAAATTTAGGACTATAAAATCTATTTGTTTAGACAATATTTATTTATTTTCTTTACTTAAGAGAAATTTAATTTTTGCAGTGCTTTTAGTTAAAAATGGTTACAAACTTATCATTCATTTTGATGGAATTAAAATATTTCAGGGTTCTGATTATATTGGTTTTGAAAATTCTGTTCACAATTATCAACAATTAAATTGTTCTCTTGTTAATCAAGAGATCTTTGCATTGAAAACTATGTAAATGTTGTTTAGAATAACACCATTATAACAAGCATAAAAAGAACCATCTTTAGAGAATTTTTGCAGATCTTTAGCATTGAAGGTTAGACCATATTTCTAAAGACAAACTAAAAGCACTTGTTAAAAACAAAATATTGTCAGATCTAGATTTTTTTATTCAAGTTGAAGAACCTATAAGCCAAAATCTAAGGTCAGATCCTATGCAAGACTAACCTATGTCAAAAAGATAATAAACTGTCCAAAATTTCTAAAAATGGGGGGAAAGATTTAGCCTGTGAAATGGATTACAAGTCTTAGATACAATTAATAGTAAGTCTAATACAATTATGTATCTGGCCTGACTTAACATATGTTATAGGAATTTTGTCCAGTTTTCAACAAAACCCAAACTAAAGATCACTACAGGTAAGAAAGTACTTCGTCACTTGCAAAGAACTAAAGCTCACATGCTGCACATATTTAGATTTTGCATTTAAATATCCAAACTCAAATAAATCTACTTATGGCAATATTTTTATGCTCACTCAAGGGGCTATAAAAAAAATCCCTAATTGCAACTTCACTATGGGAGATGAATTTATAGTCATTCATGAAGGGGTTTGTGAGGGCATTTGGATCAAGAACTTCTTGATTGAAAAGAATGTCTTAAGCTCTACAGTTTCAAGTCCTCTAGAGATGTTTTGTGATAATGAAGTTGCAGTCTTTTTCAGTGGATATAGTAAAAGATCAAACAATTCAAAGTACAATGGTCTTAAATATTTTAGTGTGAGTGAGACAAAGGGTTAAGAGGAAAAAAGGTTATTGTTGAATATATTGGTAACAAATCTCAACTTGTTGATCCATTCACTAAAGCCTTTTCAGCAGTAAGTTTTAGAAAACATGTTAGGGCTATGAGAATCTTACTTGAACTCGATACTTGAGATTAGTAGGAGTTGAGGTTTGTGGGAGTCGAGATTAATCTAGCCAGTTATTTTGTAATTTTCCATTGTTCGTAGTAATTTTCTTTTGGCACATTTTGATAAAATGAGGAATTCAAGTATATAAGTTATGTTATTTGTTTTACAAAAATAAAAATAAAGTTTATGTCATTATCTATATCAAACAAGTGAATCACCGCACTTAAGCAAGAATTGCGGACTACATAAGCAAAATTCGGTTCACTAGTGTTAAGAACTTTTGCTTGTACGTTTTAGAAACTTTTCTAAAACAGTCGGTGGACTATGAGCTATACTTTTATGCTAATTCAGGTAGATATAATTATTTGCATTAATGCTCAAATACAGGCACTTTTGAACTTATGTGGAATATGATATTATGTGTTAGTGGTTCTTAATCAAACTAGTTTGTCAAACTGGTATAGATTCTGAGTCCTACAAAGGGTGTCTATTCTGACCAAGTTTGAATGAATTCACAACTGTTAGAATTTCTCAGCGCGCACTTCATTTGATAAATATAATGTTTATGGTTCTCTTGTCTTTACAGATTATGTTAAGTCCAGTGGGAGAATGTTGGAAATAAATTGGACTTTAACATTATCTGTATTAATTATTAAAGGACAATTGATTTAAATTATTATACTTATCAAGAGAATTCTATATCAGTTATAATATGGTTACATATTTGGATATATATCTCCTAATATGAGTAGGATAATCATTAAGTTAATTACCTGATTAACATTATAAGTGCATAGCTTCTCCTATTAGTTAATATCAATTCTATAGATAAACTAGGACTCCTTATGGGATGAGTCTCTAGCTTTCCATGGCCTATATATATAAAGGAGATCAAGTCCCTATAGCCTACACGAATTATGCATTCAGTTCAGCCCCATTCTGAAGCAAACCGTATAGAGCTTTAGAAGACTTCGATCTACAAGCAACGATAACCGCTTCCGCTTCAATGAACTCGTTGCGTATAACTCGAGTGCTCCAGGTTAGATCTATTAAACTCTCTACGGTATTATGTTAAATCGATTTCTGATTATGTGTTTATGTTCCTATGCCTTCATAATTGTTATCATATACTTAAGGATAATCTCATATGAATATAACAGAAAATGTTTGAAGAACGTGATACAAGTAACCGAAGGCATGAAACCTCTGCTGAGAACATCATTTTGGGTTCCGGGGGAAATGGAACGGGGCATGCTATGGAAGGGACACCCTTGACGGAAGTAAGGAGGACGGAAAAGGGTTGTTCGTACAAAACCTTTCTATGCTCCAAACCACCCGAGTTTTCTGGATCAGCTAACCCGATGGATTGTATGAATTGGTGCAAGAGATCGAGCAAGCTTTTGGCTCGAACGAATGTGAAGAGAAACAAAAGGTGATGTTTGCCTCACAGATGCTAAGAGGCGCGGCCTTAACTTGGTGGAACATCACCATCAAAACTCTTGGCCCAGTCATCGTCTCAATGCTTACTTGGGATATGTTCAAGGCGAAAGTCTTGGAAGAATATTGCAACGAAAGAGCCATCGATTGTATTGTGGAGGAATTCCGCGCTTTCAATAAGGGAGACAAGACTGTAAGAGAGTATACTGAGTTATTTGTGGAGAAATTGAGCCTAGTGGAGCACGCAGCTCCAACTGAGAAGGAAAGAATGAAGGCTTACATCAAAGGATTGCCATCCGACATGATAGCAATGGTTCAAATGGCAAGGACCTCTACTCTAAAAGAGGCCATTGATCATGCTCAAATGGTGGAGGTTACCTACGAGTTAGTAAAGGAAGAAAGGAGCATGGTTGTGGAGAAGAGAAAATGAGAGGGAAACTATATGCCTCCCAAGAAGTCAAATTTTAACAACAACAACCGTGGATTCAACTCTAGGCAAGAGCCTAGGTGGTGTCAAAAGTGCAAGAGCAAGCACCAAGGCTCATGCCGACCCTACTCCGATATTTGTTATAAATGTGGGAAGACGGGCCACAACCGCAATGATTGTCCCGTCAAAGGACTCGTTTGTTTTGAATGCAAGGAGCCGAGACACTTCAAAAGGGATTGCCGAAAGTTAAGAATGGAAGGAAGTCAAGGGAGGAGAGAAGATACCCCTAAAGCTACGGGAAGAGCAATCAAGATGACCGCGGAAGAGGCGAAAGCGGCGGCGGATGTTGTGTCGGATTCGTTCCTTTTTAACTTCGTACCCGCTCATATTCTTTTTGATTCTGGTGCTACTTTCTCTTATGTATCCACTACTTTCTACTAAAACTTCTTGTTTCCGTTAGCACTTTAGAAGATGCGTATATTGTTGAAATAATCGATGGTAGGAAAGTTCTAGTTCGAGATATTATTAGAAATTGCACCTTAGAAATTGAAGAAAAGCAATTTTCGGTAAACCTCTTACCTATGGAAATAGGAGGATTTGATGTGGTCATTGGAATGGATTGGTTGGCCGAAAATCAAGCCGAGATTATTTGCTCCAAGAAATTAATCTAGATTTCGTTACCGGATGGCGGCATGGTAGTAGTCTACGGGGAGAGAAAAAAAGGCGAGATAGCATTGATGACTTTATAGCCAAGGCACGGAAATGCCTAACCAAAGGATGCCATTCGTGTTTTGTATACGTTTTTGATGCAAAGCTAGAAAACAAGAAGCTTGAAGATGTTCGTATCTTTAGTGAGTTTCTGGATGTATTTCCCGAAGACTTGCCAGGTTTGCCACCCGATAGGAAAGCGGAGTTTCGAATAGATCTCATGTCGGGGGTCGCTCCAATTGCAATAGCGCCCTACCGTTTGGAACCATCCGAGATGCAAGAAATGATGACGCAATTACAAGACCTTTTTGAGAACGGTTTCGCGAGGCCAAGCTCTTCACCGTGGGGAGCTCCGGTCTTATATGTGAAGAAGAAAGACGGCACGATAAGAATGTGTATCGACTATAGGGAGTTGAACAAGGCAACCGTAAACAACAAGTACCCACTCCCGAGGATTGATATATCTCTTTGGTCAACTGCAAGGAGCGGGATGTTTCTCAAAGATCGACTTACGTTCGGGTTACCACCAAGTGAAGGTGAAGGACGATGATGTGGCAAATACGACATTTAGGACATGTTACGGACATTACGAGTTCTTAGTGATGCCGTTTGGTTTGACAAACGCGCCAACAGTGTTTATGGATTTGATGAACCGCGTGTGTCGACCTTTTCTGAACCGATCAGTAATAGTATTTATTGTTGATATTTTTGTCTACTCTAAGAACGAATTGGATAACGAGCAACACGTGCAAGAATTTCTCGAAGTGTTGAGGAAGGAGAAGCTATACGCCAAATTCTCTAAGTGCGATTTTTGGCTAAGGAAGTTCATGGTTTGGGTCACGTTGTCACTCAAGACGGAGTAAAGGTAGACCCATCCAAAATAAAGGCAATGATGAATTGGGAACCACCTAGGAGTCCCGTCCGAGATTCGAAGCTTCTTGGGATTAGCGGGTTATTATAGAAGATTTATTCAAGATTTCTCCATGGTTGCTTCTTCTTTGACGGCGTTAACGAAGAAAAACATGATGTTTGTGTGGACCGAAAAGCAAGAGAAAGCCTTTCGGATTCTCCAAAAAAAATTATGTGAAGCTCCGATTCTTTCTTTACCAGAAGGATCCGAAGACTTTGTTGTATATAGTGATGCATCAAAAATGGGTTTAGGTTGTGCATTGCTGCAAAGAGCCAAGGTGATTGCGTTTGCATCAAGGCAACTTAAGGATCACGAGAAGAATTATCCTACCCATGACTTGGAGTTAGCGGCGGTGCTTATTGCCTTGAAGTTGTGGCGGCATTATCTTTATGGTACCAAATGCACTCTCTATACCGACCATAAAAGTCTAAAGTATGTTTTTGATCAAATGGAATTAAATATGAGGCAATGGCGTTGGCTCGAATTACTCAAGGATTATGATTGTGAATTACTCTACCATCCGGGTAAAGCCAACGTAGTAGCGGATGCTTTGAGTCGAAAGGAGTACGGAAATTGAACGCCTGTCGTGCTTACGCGAATTGACGTGGTGTCTAGTTTAATTGATCGGATTAAAGTATCCCAAGCGGAGGCACTTTTGGAAGAAAATATTAAGAGTGAGGTGATGGTGAGGGAACACCTACTTTTGACGGAAGATGGACGCGTTTGAAGTTGTTTCAAGGTCGTGTGAAACCTCTCTCGGAAATTCGAGTCGACAATAGTCGTTGTGTGGAAGAACCGGAAACAATTTTAGAAAGAAAGTCAAAGATGCTTCGTCACAAAGAAATCGTCATGGTTAAAGTCCAATGGAAGCACCACTGAGGTTCCAACGTAATGTGGGAAGCGGAAGAGAACATGAAGAGAAGATATCCTAGTTTGTTTGGTTAATTTGTAAAATTTCAAGGACGAAATTAAATTCAAGGGTGGGAGGATTGTAACACCCGGAAATTTTAGTTAAGGATATGAAACTTTGGAAAAGACTGATACAAGGAATCTGGTATTTCAGGCCGATTTTCAAGTGTTTATATCATGTTTGGTTGGGATTTAAAAGAGCAGCGATATTTTTCGGAGTCAATTTCGAGCTAAGACAAAGCAAATATGGGCAAAACAACGTATAAGGCAAGTTTTCACGTGGGTTAGGCTGGAAGCTAGTTACAAATATCTCGGGCCAGTTACAATTGGCATCCAAACTAGCGCCATACACTATTGAGGGCCGCGTGGGTTACGGCGCCAGCTACAACTGGCATCTAAACTGGCGTCGGGGTCTATTTGGTCAAGCTTGGAGTCACGTGGGTTACGGCACCAGTTATAACTGGCGCCCACAACTGGCGTCGGGCTCTGGTTGATGCTGGTTGATGCATTTAAGTGGGTTTTCAACTCATTTCCACAACACACTTCACCAACACGATTTTTCTCTCCTTAGTTCTCCCAAAGGTCGATCTTGAAGCATTTATTTCCCAAGATCTACCCAACCCAAAGCATTTAATCCTCATTGAAGTCAAAGATTTGAAGTCCAAGCTTCAAGGGTTTGCATTCCTCATCAAGTTTCCATCCTCTTCACCATATTTGGAGTTTTCTATGGTTTACCTAACCTTAGCCTCGTGAGTTCAAATCCAAACTTTATAAACTCAAATATTTGTTATAAATGTTGTCTTTACTGATTTTAAGCTTATGATTTCAAGTAATTATGTATTTAGGTTAAGTTTGGAAGTTTTAGGTCAAAATGAGAAATTTGGGTATTTTGTTAAAGATGATGACATGAGCATCATAAATGGTTTATAACACTTGGAAAGGTTCTATGAGGAGTTATTCCTTGATTTTGGTACTAAAATGGTTTGACCTAATTTTCGGTAAAATACGTATTCCAAAAGGGACATGTTTATACAAAGGTTTTCAGTGTTTGGAACACTATCAATACGTCTCGTTTGATGTAGTTGATTATTAGACTAGTATGATATGGATCCATAGGCATTAGATTCAGTATTTTAATGTTGTGATGGATAGAACGAACCCACTTTTAATTTGGAAATAGGCATTGTGATAAATTCTGTAATTTCCAATCTATCCTTTCACTCCCTCGAAATATGCATTGTGGACTTTGCTAGCAATTCTTGAGTATTGAGCTTATGTGTACAAATGACTAAAGACTGTATTGTGGTTGATGCAAATGGCTACCAGACCTTTATGTAACGCTCCATAACATTGGTTTGTGGCCAATTTGGAGTTCCGTCATAACTAATGGTAATATCGGGTCTCCCCCGATTGTTTTAAAAGACGCTTGCTCATCAAGAGTAAGCTTTCAGGTTAAGTTAAATGACATAAAGTATACCGGACTTTTAATTAAAATATTTTATCACTCTATCCATTTAACTTTTTGTTCTCACTAGGCGTAAGCCTAACACTTGATCTTAAATGTTGTTTAGCAGATGATCAGGCTAATGGGGCTTCTTAGAGAGGAGCGGAGTGACGTGCTGGTAAAGGCACTCTTTTTAGCAACACCCGAATCTAATCTATGTATTGTACTATGTGGATTATTAGGTTATTGATGTAGGATTTCATTAATAGACGTAAACTCCTATACTATGTCCCCATCTTTTGGGTGATTTTATATATCCCGCATTTACATTTCGGTTTAAATTTGCTCTAAATTTTTAGGGTGTTACACATTTGGATCATACACAATTCTCGACAAAGTTGCTACAAATCCTGGTCTTGGAACAGGTGCTTCTACAACAGTAGCTGTTGGAATATGCTCGTGTCATAATATATAATTATATAGCTAGATACACGTGAGCCTATAGGGTCACACACATATACACTGAGATACCACTTTAATGTAATTATTTTATTTACATTGAATAATTAAACTAAGTGACATGGGGTAATTAAATGGACAATTAAGTTTGACTTAACGGATTTATATTAAGTTAATAGCTGGTCCATTATACTTAATTAAATCCTAGGCTCATAAAGATTTAGAAGATAATTTATTTAAAGGCCAAGGAGCTTTAGGGTTTATTTATATAGAGAGATATTAATAAATCTAATGAGCCTAACCCTAATCTTGTGCCTCTCTCCCAAAATCGGCGCCCCCCCCCCAGCCCTCTCTAGGGTTTTTTCGGTTTTGATCTTTTAGCTCGTTTATTAGTTAATCGAGGCTCTAAGATCCGTTATTAAGGAGGACTAGCATCTGGTGATGATCAAGGACGTGTACTGTGGACTTCTCTAGAGGTATTCTCCGTTGAATACTTTGTTTCAGAAGGATTCACAAGAGGATCCCTTTTGTCTACAAATCACGCTACAAAGGTATACCGTTGTTAGAGTCCCACATCGGCTAGACTTGGACCATTTCTCCTCTATATATGTTGAAACCTCCCCTTTCTCCTCAAGGGCTCTTTTGGAGATTCATCTAAGGGTTCCACATATCCTAATATGGTATCAGAGCCAAGGTCTACCACTCAAAGGGACTTGACACTTTCAGGATAACCCCCTCTGGACAACTCAGTGTCAACCTAGCCTCGTTGGAGGGTGCGTGTTAGAATCCCACATCGGCTAGACTTTGACCATTTCTCCTCTATATATGTTGGAACCTCCCATTTCTCCTCAAGGGCTCTTTTGGAGATTCATCTAGGGGTTCCACATATCCTAATAACCGTTATTTGTATTCTTCGTTTAATCATATTGGCGATACGTTGATTCCTTTTGGTGATTGTTTTCCGCTGCGTTTATATGTATGTTTTTATGTGTTTTTGCACCAATCATCAACAGTGATATCAGAGCCATCGTATGTGCCGTATGATTAGCGGGTATATGTAAAAGTGGTTAAAACTAAAAAAAATGGGGTTCAATTTTTTCTGGAAATTTCGACCCTCATGAGATCTTAAAAAATGTTAGATCCTAAAGCCATAAGTTACATATACTAATCGTAGATTTATTATTGTAGTTTTTCTTTGATTCGTTGGCTTGTTTTATTCCTTATTGTAAGTGTTTTAGATCCATGGTAAAAACATGCACTTTTATCATGGACCAAGCTAACACTCTTAATGATATTGTATTGTTATGTTAATGTGCAAAACCGATGAAAAGCTTGGACCGTGTGTGTGCCTTGTTTCTGTGTTTGTCGGGTTTTTTTCTTTGGATTGTAATATTGTAATATTTTTTGGGCAATTTATTCTCCTTAGTTTAGTAGTAGGATAAATGTATTTTAGAAAAAAAAATGTAACCGTTGCTCAGAAAAGAATAGCGGTGAAGTTTTAGGCGAAAAGAAAAATTCGGAGCTGCTGGACAGCCGGCATGAAAAATGGATTTCCCGGAGTTTGGAACCTCGGATTGCACTGATTCTTGTTTCTGAAGTTACATAAGAAATAGGGGCACAACTTTGCAGAAGGATATTTTGATTGGGGAAGACTCCTTCCATGACTTTTCGGGCTTCGAACCTGCTTTATTTTTGGGGACAAATTTGGTATTCGAATCATCATATGGATTCTACTTGCTCTTGATGGTCTTGGAGCAAGTGGGAGCCTATTAAGGGTTTATGTTGGCCCGACCTTAGTTTCCCTCTTGGTCCGTCGTGATGGCTCACGAGATCAATCATAGGATTTTCATCGGTTGAGGTTTTGCACATATTATATTGGTTGTGTGTGTTTTATTTTCTATATTGCTTTGTTATCTATGTCTAGGATTTCAAACCTAAAATTAAACACATACCACTTTATAAACTAAATCTTTAGATTTAGTTAACATAAGTTTAAATTGGATTTGAAACTTAAAACTATTGTTTTATAAATAACGCTTAAAAGGGTTTTATCGGTTATTTAATTTATGTAATATCCAAACAAATTAATATCTCATGTAGGTAATATATTAGCCTTTAAATGGACATCTAGACATACATAAAATAAAACAAATTAGACTCTAAATTGAAAATTGTTTTTTAACTGATGCTACGAATGAAGAATGCATGCTTTTTTCGTACATTAGTTTTTTTATTGACACGCTTTATCAAAAATTCCATACCCATCATAATTTTAAGTCATGTCGTTCAATCCACTTGAAATCACTCGCCATTACTTTTTGCCTATGTGTGAGACCTAGGTTGAATTGTAATCCCGAGGTGAATATTGTCTATGCATGAGACCTAGATCTATTTTCACATGATTTCAAATTGGATGACTTAATCGAGTTAACAGGTGAGTCCTTGACCCGAGGCAAGGATGGGTCCCATAATGATCTAAGAATTGTACATGTAATGCAATTGGTGAACGTCATCTACCTATTGAATCTATCATTGCTAGCAGATTAACTGATGTGATGATAGAACCTCAATGAGGATCTTAGCCTTTTCTTAAAATTAAATGTTTTAAATGTAAAACTTGGGAAATTAATTTTTAAAAGGATTAATTATCGAAAATACTAATATTGAGCTTTGTATGTAGATGACAACAACAAATCAAACCCTAAGCAGCTCAACTATCAGGTCAGTTCGAGAAAAAGAGAAACTGACAGGTATCAACTTTATCCACTGGTATCGAAATCTGAGGATCGTCCTCGGAGCTGAAAATAAGTTGATCCATCTGGAAGAGGCCTTACCTGAGGCACCTCCTGCCACTGCAACTACTTCAATTTGTGCAGCCTACATACGTAGGTTTAACGAACAACAAGAAGTAGTTGCTCTTATGCTAGTGAGCATGACCCCCGAGATCCAAAAGAACTTGGAGGAACTCACAGCTTTTGAAATGCTACGAGAGTTGAAAACTATGTTTCAACAACAAGCAGAGCAGGAACTGTTTGAAACAGTCAAAGCATTCCACGCTTGTAAACAGGAGGATGGCCAGTCACTTAGCTCTTACGTCTTAAAGATGAAGGGCTATCTTGACCAAATGGAGCATCTTGGTTACCCCCATGCCACAAGTTCTTGGAGTGAGCTTGATTCTTACCTCACTCTCCAAGGACTATACCCAGTTTGTTATGAACTATAACATGCATATAATGGGGAAGACTATCTATGAACTGTATGCTATGTTGAAGCTTGCAGAGCAAGGGATGCCTAAGAAAGCCCCTGTTGTTCTAGAAATCAGGGAAGGTAAAATCTAGAAACCTAAACCGCATGCACTGGGCAAGGATCAAGGCAAGGGTAAAGATGTTAAACCCAAACCCAAGATCCCCCCACCTACTAAGAAGGAGCATCCTGCAGAGGACGCCACCTACCATCACTGTGGAGTGGTAGGCCACTGGAGAAGGAACTGTCCTACTTACCTGGCAGAGTTGAAGAAGAACAAAGCTACCCCGTCTAGCACATTAGGTATCTTCACTATAGAACTCTATGCTTTTCCTAGTAAATCGTGGGTTTATGACACTGGTTGTGGAACTCACATTCGTAGCAATGTGTAGGGACTAAGGGGAAGTAGAAAGCTAAACAAAGGAGCCTTGATCTTATCCTCCCTAATGGATTGATTATTGGTTTAGACAATTATCATTATGCACCTACTATTACTAGGGGTATTGTTTCGCTTTCTTGTTTGAAGAAAAACGGTTGTATTCACATGTTTACGGATTATGGTATTTCGGTTTCTAAGGATAATATATTTTATTTTAATGTTATTCCTCGTGATGACATTTTTGAAATTGACATGCATAATCTTGTTACAAACGATAGTTCTATATATACATGTAGCACTAAGAAATCCAAACGAAATTTGGACTTAACTTACCTATGGCAATGTCGTCTTTGCCACATAAGCAAGAAGCGCGTTATGAAGTTGCAACACGATGGAGTTCTAAAGTCAACCGACGATGAGTCGTTTGAAAAATGCCTCTCTTGCATATATGGGAAGATGACAAGAAAACCTTTCTCCCATGTAGGTGAAAGAGCAAAAGATCTACTTGGACTAGTACATATGGATGTATGTGGCCCATTTAGAACTATGTCTAGGGAAGGTGCTAAGTACTTCATTACTTTCACTGATCGTTTCAGTGGCTATGGTTATGTTTACTTGATTAGACATAAACATGAAGCCTTTGAAACATTCAAAGCCTTTCAAAGTGAAGAAGAAAATCAACTCGGCAAGGCTATTAAGGCTCTCCAATCTGATCGAGGAGGAGAGTACATGAGTCAAGAGTTTTTAGACCATCTGACTAAGTGTGGTATTGTCTCACAATTCACTCCTCCATACACCACACAACATAATTGTGTATCTGAAAGGAGAAATCGAACTTTGCTAGACATGGTTCAATCAATGATGAGTCTAACCACTTTGCCATTGGCCTTTTAGGGCTGTGCTCTAGAGTCTGCCGCTTGCATACTCAATATGGTTCCGACCAAGAAGGTTGATAACACACCATATGAAATATGGCATGGGAAAGTCCCTAATCTGTCTTACTTGAAAGTCTGGGGCTGTGAGGCTCTCGTGAAACGAGACACACTGAACAAACTTGAGCCTAGATCTATCAAGTGTATCTTTGTAGGATACCAAAAGAGTACGATGGGTTAGTATTTCTACTACCCACCCGAAAACAAAATATTTGTTGCTCCGTATGTTGAGTTTCTTGAGAACAATCTAATTTTACAAGAAGCAAGTGGGAGCACTATAGACCTTGACGAGATTCAAGACGAAGATGCAGAACCTCTTGGTAACACTAGTGAACATCATGCTGAGACTGAACATGCAGATGTTGAACCACAAAATGATGTAATTCCCATTCGTAGATCCGCAAGGACACCTCAAGCACCTAAACGATATAGTTATTATGTCAATGCTGAGGAGAAAAAATTGGGGGATCATGGTGAGCCCTCTAACTATCAAGATGCATTGTTGGATCCAGAATCCGATAAATGGCTTGAAGCTATGAATGCTGAAATGCAATCTATGAAAGACAATCAAGTCTGGAACTTGGTTGATCTTCCTCCGAACGGCAAGATTGTTGGGAGTAAATGGATCTTCAAGAAGAAGACTGACATAGATGGCAACGTACCCACCTACAAGGCCCGTGTAGTAGCAAAAGGTTACACTCAAACCTACGGGGTTGATTATGAAGAGACCTTATCGCCTGTTGCTGACGTTAAAGCTATTAGGATTCTTATAGCCATAGCAACGTACTATGACTATGAGATTTGGCAAATGGATGTCAAAACCGCCTTCTTGAATGGTCACCTTAATGAAGATGTTTATATGGTGCAACCTGAGGGTTTTGTGAGTCCGAAACATCCTGAGAAAGTATGCAAGCTTCAAGGTTCCATTTATAGACTAAAGCAACCATCCAGAAGCTGGAATAAAAGGTTTGATGAGGAAATCAAAGCGTATGATTTCACTCAAAACCTTGATGAGCCATGTGTATATATGAGAGCTAGTGGGCGCATCGTCGTTTTCCTAATCTTATATGTTGATGACATATTACTCATGGGGAATAACATTACAATGCTACAAGATGTCAAGTCCTGGCTTGGAAAATGTTTTGCCATGAAAGATTTAGGCGAAGCGTCGTACATCCTAGGAATCAAAATCTATAGGGATAGATCGAAGCGGTTAATAGGTTTAAGTTAAAGTGCGTACATTGACAAAATTTTAAACCGGTTTAGAATGGATGCTTCCAAACGTGGAAGTCTTCCAATGCAACAAATGTAAACTTGAGTAAGACTCAGGGACCCTCCACACCTGATGAGGTGAAACGAATGAAGGGAATCCCCGATGCCTCGGCTGTGGGATCCATCATGTATGAAGTGAGGTGCACTAGACCTGATGTAGCGTTCTCTCAGAACTTTACGAGTAGATACCAACAGAATCCAGGAGAAAGTCACTGGATTATTGTTAAAAACATATTAAAGTATCTTAGAAATACTAGAGATATGTTCCTTGTTTATGGTGGTGATATTGAAAGAGAGCTCAGTGTTACTTGCTACACTGATGTTGGCTTCAAAAGAGAACGAGATGACAGTCGATCTCAGACTGGATATGTTTCATCATGAACGTAGATTCCTCTGTCTCGAACAGCTCATCGGGAGGCAATACCAGCTCCTGGGGCTTAAGTTTGGAGGTGTTGTTGACTGTAAAAGTGCTAAGCAAAGTACTACTGCAATGTCTTCTACAGAAGCCGAATACATAGCTGCTTCCGAAGCTGCGATGGAGTCTGTTTGGATACGGAAATTCATTTATGGGCTTGGCGTTGTTCCCAGTAATGAGATACCCACGGATATGTACTGCGATAATTGTGGTGCCATTATCATAGCGAACGAACCTGGAGTTCAAAAAGGCGCCAAACACTTTCGCATGAAATTTCACTACATTTGAGAGGTTATCGAGATGGGTGAAATTAATCTCATCAAAGTTCACACAAATGACAACTTAGCTGATCCCTTTATGAAGCCAATGTCTTGTACCAAACATATTTTATGTTACAATGAATTGATGTACTTGGTATGATTGTTAATCCATAAATAATTTATTTGTTCATATCAACTGTATTCTATATTTGCATGTTTAATCCATAAATAATTTATTTGTTCTAAATTGTACATTGTCAGTTGATGATATGGGAGTATCATCGAGTTAAGGCAAATGTGAGCGTATTAGTGTCATTCATTGGTTAATGAATGTTAATAATGATGCCACCAAACACACATGTTGTTCATTGGTGATGAACATTGGACTGACCCAACCTACGAAAGTTCACTGCATGGATTGGCGTCATCAGTGAATCTCGCAAATGGTTATGTCACTCGTCCTTAGACTTGAGATGCAGGCAGGTTTTGTGTGGGTGGAATGTCAAGCTTTGACATTGTTAAACGTTGTCCTGATTAAGGCTGTTATAAAAACCATCTTCAGGAGCGATGTGAAGCACATGACAGACACATGCAGTCAAAATAGGATTTGTTCCTCTACATGTAATGGAGTTAGATACTACTGGACACCTCAATGAATTGAATAGATGTTTGTACAGTCATACCCAAATGTAATTAAGATGATGCTTGATTAATTTGGTAATCTAGTTCAACATACAGATTGAGAAACATAATCCTTGAACCATTAGAATGACATATGATTCATGTCTAATATTCAACAAGGTATCTGTAACAAATGGATGACTGATTTAGTAAACCATTTAAAATGAGACGTTTAAGAAACTAACCTCATGTGTCTGTAGGGGCATTGGCGTGTTGCTAGACACTAACCTTTGCTTGTATGATTACTTGTTATTATGACATGAGCAAGTGGGAGCTGTTATGACACGAGTATAATTTTATGGCTAGAAACACGTGAGCCTATAGGGTCACACACATATACACTGAGATACCACTTTAATATAATTATTGTATTTACATTGAATAATTAAACTGAGTAACATGGGGTAATTAAATGGGTAATTAAGTTTGACTTAATGGATTTATATTAAGTTATTAGCTGGCCCATTATACTTAACTAAATCCTAGGCCCATACAAATTTAGAAGATAATTCATTTAAAGGCCCAAGGAGCTTTAGGGTTTATTGATATAAAGAGATATTAATAAACCTAATGAGCCTAACCCTAATCTTGTGCCTCTCTCCCAAAATCGGTGCCCTCCCTTTGGCCCGCTCTAGGATTTTTCGGTTTTAATCTTTTAGCTCGTTTATTAGTTAATCGAGGCTCTAAGATCTATTACTAAGGAGGACTAGCATCCGGTGGTGATCAAGGATATGTAGTGGGGACTTCTCTAGAGGTATTCTCTATTGAATACTTTGTTTCAAATGCCCGCACAACAGGATCCGTTTTGTCTACCGATCACTCTACAAAGATATACCGTTATTTGTATTATTCGTTTAATCATATTGGCGATACGTTGATTCCTTTTGGTGATTGTTTTCCGCTGTGTTTAGATGTATGGTTTTATGTGTTTTTGCACCAATCACCAACAGTAGCTTCGCCAGCTTGAACCTCAAGGGCTTGATAGTGAAGCCTCTCTATTGTCTACTTCATGATCTCCATTGCCTGCCTTAAATTACTGTGTGTTAGTATCCACGGAGGTAACTATCCTTGTCCACTTAGGATACCAGGTGGGACAACGAAAGAATTCGTTGTGCCTGCATTCAGCGTTGGTGTGGTGTTAACACTAGCAGGACTTCCACCCTGTCCTCGTGGATAACCAACAAATAGTGGCACCGCTCTGGGTGTTCTAGTTAGGGCACGAAGACTCCTAACAAATGTTGTCTGTAAAGATGGTGTCCTAATCGGTGTAGCACCTGGCACTAGACTCGATGTGTATCCAAAAGAGGTCAACGGTCGGGGTTGGGGCATGTCTGTCTCAATACCCGTAAACTTCGAACGAGTTGCGGATAGTGTATGTGCTATATCCCAGTGGCTTGGAGGGGCGTTCAAATGCATTGTTGGGCGAAATATGGATTATTCAATGTTCGATCGCAACGGATGCATCACAACAGTAGATGTGGTTGCCTGGGAAAAAATGATTCACGGAAGGTCTGATATTTGTTTTTCTGACCTCGTCTCACACTCACCAAGTGTTTTTGCGTCCCTTCCACTCAAGCTCACATTTAATTCTGTTTCAACTAATTCTCCCTCTTCCATCCTTATACCTCCTGATGCTTGAATATCTGAAACAACGGTTTGGATAGTTACTGTTGGAAAACTAGAAGTAACATCATTTCTATCAGGCATCTCTATCTCCATTTGAGTTTCAGACTCCGTGTCTTTAGGAATAATATCCAAAGGAGGTTGTCTGCCTATCCATGTAGGAAATCTATGAACCAATGAGTGATTATCATCATCCTCATCATCATCATTATCATCTGCACCATGATCTGTGATAACCAAATGAGTAGCAAATTAACAAGAAATCAATAAGAATAAAATAAGATCAAACACAAATTTGCACCAAATTCTCTCTATGTCATATATCTCTTTAAAGTCAAAGTTAAAAAATGAGAGAACCAACTCAAAATAAAAGACAAGGAAGCTATTTATACCAAATACGAATATTACAATTTCAACCCTTCTACTTTCAACAATTCTAAATCTAACATTGTCCCCCTTTGGGGAAAGTAGCGTGTCTCTTGAAAAATTTGACCACTTCAGACATGAATTCTGACACTATTATACTGAATTCATCTCCTAGATGGCCCTTGTATATCTTGGACGGAGACGAAGAAGGACTTCCAATCTTCTAACACCTTGTCTATAGTCAAGTATTGCTTGAATGGATTTCAAAGAATCATTCATTAGATCTTTATCCCTCTTAGCCGTCTTCTTAACAGCTCGATCTTCTGCTTTCAGGCTACCTTCCAAATATAGCTTGATGGTCTTCAATGTTCCATCATAATAACAAGCTATTTCACTGAAGCGCATAAACAGCTTTCTGTTTGCTAAACCTTCTTAGATGACTCCAAATTTTGGTTGTTCAACAACATACCATGAAGGCAAATTATCAATCCCAGTAATAATTTGATCAAGCTTCTTCAAATTGAGCTTCGGTTGATTGCTTTCAAGATTTCACATCTGAAAATCATACAGATAAGCTTGATAAATGTGATAGTATATGATGAAGCTTAATAGCTTATCATATGCCATCATATAATCTCCAGGTCGATTTGTCATTCCTCTGAAGTCATTAACCATATCTACTAAATCATCAACAGTTAGATTGACAAAATCTGCTTCTGTAAACACCCATTGCTTAAAATCTCGTCGATAGATAGCAAAGTAAGAAATATCAAATCCAGAAAATTTCTTTGTCAAAATAGATGAAATATTCATGTAGCCTTGATCAGTGTTGACCCTACTTCCTTCCATTTTTGAATGTCTGATTTCAAACAGATATCGCCATTTAGTTTCACCCTGCAAATGCGTAACACCCAATGTCTTGGCTTCATCTAAAGGAACTAGATGTCTGATGAAGAAGTTTCTTTTAGTATTTTCTAGAAACGGTGTATAAATTCTTTGAATGCGCCATTGAGATCGTAGATTTTTTGTAGTTATAATTGGTCCAGGAATATTCTTTGGACGTAATCTTTCAGGTATATGAATTTCCTTTAGAACTAACTCGGGAGCTGCAACTGGATCACCAGACTCTCTGAATATCTCATCATCATCCTTGATCTCGCCATACTCTCCTTCTTGTACCGCATCTTCTTCATCATAAGGAAATAAATCCCTTACTTAT
Organism: Silybum marianum; assembly: GCA_036898165.1. NCBI lineage: Eukaryota > Viridiplantae > Streptophyta > Magnoliopsida > Asterales > Asteraceae > Silybum > Silybum marianum. Next base: position 34,328,699 of record CM072529.1, read on the forward strand.
TGTCTCATAACTTCTTGAGAAATATGTTCACCAATATCATCCGGAGGAGTAGTTAAAAATGAATCAGCCAACCTTTCTTCCTTAGTTCTTTTGTCGGCAAACCTCAGGCTTTTCAATCGTTGGTTCGATATATGCAAAAATTGGAATAACTGCACCTGCATCAATCATCGGGGCCTCACCTATCCCTATTTCCATAATCGGATGTACCATCTCAGATTCAACCATTTCCTGAACATCATCAACTGAACAATTCTCAGTGAGCTCTGCTTCTTGTACTTGTTCACTTAACCCTTGAACCTCTGACTGTACTTGCTCAACTCGTCGCCTTTTCTCCCCTCATGGGGATCTTGATCATCAGGATCCTCATGTCTTTGTTTGCTGGCGTCGGCCTGAGATTTACAAGTTTCTTCTAACACAGAAACCCGATTAGAAAATCCTTTCTACATTTCTTCGTGAAGTATTTGAATCTCTGTAATTGAAGAACTCAAGGTAGACTGTGAAACCGGTGCAATCTGTAGCCGTAGTAGATGAGCAAGGTCAACATCTTTCTGTTTCAGAGTTTCCTGTGCAAGCAATCTAGAATAAAGCATAGACTTTAATTCTTTAAGTGATGGTTCTTGTGGTGGTGGTGGTGGTGGAGTTGTAACGGGAATTGTGCCAATATATCTTGGAGGTGGTGCCTTAGAAGTTTCTGCCACATTCGAATCATATATGATTCGTAGCAACGTAGCTATAAATCCAGGTTTTGGAACTAGCGATTCCACAACAGGTGCTCTGCCGGAGACAACTTCCAAACATTGTAAGTGAAGACGTTCAAATGTCGGCTTCATTACTTCATACCCAGCCTTAAATGTCATTGTGAAAGGACCCATGAAGGTAACTGTCCTGGTCCACTTCTGATACCAGGTGAAACAACGGACGAGGCCATTGCGCCTGTGTTCAGCGCTGGAATGGTGTTAACGCTGACAGGAGTTCCACCTTGTCCTCGCGGGGCACCAACAAATAGTGGCCCCACTCTGGGTGTTTCGATTGGGGCACGAAGACTCCCAATAGATGTTGTCTGAAAAACAGACGGTGACCTAGGTGGTATGATATTGGGCCCTAGACTCAAAGTGTTAAGCAAAGAAGTCGACGGTCGGGGCAGGGGCCTGTCTGTTTCAATACCTGCAAACTCCAAGCGAGTTATAGATAGTGTATGTGCTAATTCTTCGTGTATAAGTGAATTAGTATTTTGTTGAGAAACTACTGAGTGGCTGGGGGGTATGCAATTGCATTGTTGAGCGAACAATGTCTTCTTCAATGTTGGATTGTAACGGATACGTCACAGCAGTAGATGTGGCTGCCCGGGTGAAACTGATTTGGGGAAGATCTGATATTTCTTTTTCTAACCTTTTCTCACACTCACCATGTTCTTTTGCTCCCCTTTCACTCAAAATCACATTAATTTATGTTTCAACTTGATCTCCCTCATCCATCCTTATAACTTCCGAAGCTTGAACTTCTGATACAACGTTTTGAATTACAACATTTGGATCAGGCATGTCCATGTCCATGGTGTCATTAAGTGGTTCCGAAACGGTGTCTGAAGATTCAGCAATAAGTGGAGGTTGTCTACCAATCCGTCGTGGTATTGTATGAATTAGAGTATGATCAGAATCATCATCATTATCATCATCGTCGTCTGCAGCAAGATCCGCAATATCATGAACAAGACTATCAAGTGGAGAATCAGTTCTGGGAATATTCATCTCAAAGGTCGTTGTAACTGGAGGAATTTCAGCTTCAACATTTTCCAATTCTCGATCAGATACACCCACTTCTGTACCCCTCTCATTTTCATTTTCCCTTATCTCTCCCCGATCAAGAACCCCATGTTCTTGATCCTGCTTTCCTAGACCTAACTCCTCAATCCTCTCAGGGGGGCATTGTGGGCACGATGAGCAGGCTCTTGCCGGTCCATCAATTCATTCTCACTCCTATAAGCTATCACACATTCTGCATTCTGATCGGCATAAGCAATTAAAGCTTCTGGAAGAGGAATTGCATTTGGATACTGACCCTCTTGAGTAGGTGCAATAGACCGCATAACTCTTGAGTTGGCCTTTGGAAGATGTGCTCGTCGGGGAATGTTCTGATTGCCTTCCAACATGCTATCAACAAAAATCTGCAAGTAAAATTGGAACGGAATGAACTTCTTTGTTTTTGCTGAAGTTCGGGTTTCAATAAAATCCTGCCATATGATAGCAGCATAATCAACGTGTCTGTTAAAGGCGACTATATGGAAAAATCATAGAAACACTATACTACAACTATCCATGCCAGTGGATTTACTCGTGATGCAACGATTGATGATGGAAAACAATGTATTCCAAACGGGTGGCAGATGTTTTCTTTTGAAAGCTGATGGTTTTGGAACGTATCATTGTATCCTAGACTTCGAATGTCTTGACATAATTCATATTTGGAGACTTCTTCTTCATATTCAACCCTTTGTGGAAACAGATAGCGCTTTGGTAATCCCGGTAAATACCGCACCTTGTTCAAAGTATGTCTTGTTTCTTAGTGATCAATCATCGCTGTTAAATGAGGATCATTCTCAATATGATGGAATGTCAGTGTATGCCAAAACTGCTGCAAATAGATCAGAGGAACTCTTGCATCTTTTGTAAATGTTGTAGAAACTGGATGGCGTTTCAGTATTTCCATCATGACCGGGAACAGACAAACCATATGGAAGTCCAGTCGGTTATTACAATTTTGTAGTTCCTTTTTGTCTTTTTCTGCAAATGAGTGCAGCTTCATGATTTGCAGCGTTTACAGATGTAACAAATGATTTGTGTGATGCCAGTGGTTGTTCATCATCAGAAGCATTTCCTGGTTGTGTCATAATGATCCTATGGATAAAAAAGCCAACACACAAAATTTTGAATTTTTTTTAAATGCCTAAGTCTAGAAGCCTTCGGATGACATTCAAGAGGCTTCGCATGATACTATGCGAAGGGAATGCTACGGATGAAACACATGCGAAGGCAAGAGGTTTCGGATGAAGCGTATCCGAAGGCAAGGGACTTCAGATAAAAAATATCCAAAGTTGGCTTCGGAAGACATTATCCGAAAGCTAAGAATGTATGAATGTTAGTATCATGCGAAGGCTAAGAACATATAAATGCAAGTATATCCGAAGGTTATCAACATGAATGGTTACTGTTCATTTTCCAGATTTTTCGATAAAAACTATTGAAAATTCTTGAAACCCATTTTATCCCAAGTGTCATTAAGTTCATTTTAGTTCAAAAACACATACCACTCATTAGAATATAAGTCCTAAAATGTACTCTTAACAACTCAAAGAGTAGATTGAAGTCCAAAAATGATAGAAACTCAAAAACCATACTATTTGTCTATCAGGACCGGTCATTAACGGTGCTGTCATCAACCATTCTTTAAAGGTTCCATGATATTGACTCCATTGTCTTGCATTTCAATGAAATCAATGAATCTATCACTCCATTGATCATATTCTCCGCAGTAGAGAATTGGTACTTTCGTGGAAGATCCAATTGCAAGAGCATCTCTAGTGTTAATGTTCATGTTTTTGTTCATTATGAATTGCTACAATTAATCTCAGATTAAAAGAAGAAAATCACACTGTTGGTATGTAAGAAAAAATAAAGTTGGATAAACAAAATTCAAAACTATGCCAAGTGTATAAAGCTCGAATGAAAGGATATTCTTGAAAAGAAGCTTCGCACAAAACTTGTCTGAGGCTTCGGATGAAGAGATGTCCGAAGAAACTATTCGAGGGTTCGGATGATATATCGTGTGAAGCTCGTGTGAACCAATTCGAGGCTTGTACTCAAAAACTTTATCCGAAGCAAATATCTGAGGCTCGTATATATCGTGTGAAGCTCGTGTGAACCAATTCGAGGCTTGTACTCAAAAACTTTATCCGAAGCAAATATCTGAAGCTCGTATGATATATCATGCGAGGCTCGTATGATGTATCCGAAGTTCGAATGTTAGGCTCATATAAAGTGAAACGAGGCTCGTGTCATATAATCCGAAGATAATAAGGAAAGCCTTCGCACCCGAGTCGTGCGAAGGTTTACTTTTCAATACCTTTGAGATCCGAAGGTTTTGAACATTCAATATCCGAAAGCTATGAATGTTCACTATCTTAACGTTACGAATATGTGCTTTCCGAAGGTTAAGAAGATGTGCTATCCGAAAACTATGAATGTCGAACAAGGCCATATTTTCTTAAGTCCAAAAATGTCAAATATCACTCCAAATCTATCCTAAAGACCTTCAAATTGATCCAAACTCGGTAGGGTTCTTCACTAACATATTTTGAACATAATCCATTCATACACCAAGACCTAATTCAGCCTCTAACCACAGATTCAAGATCAAAACAGTAGCCTTTTCTCAAAACTCAAAACTTCGAAAATCCAATCAAATCAGTTCTAGTGGTTTCCCGAAATCAAATTCCTTCCGTAGGATGATTCTACAACTAAAAACGAACCTAATGTACCTATTCTTGATCCATAACATCCACGAATTTGATCCAAAATGATCCAAAATCAAGAAAATGCAAAAACACTAAAATACAAGATTTTCTTACCAAAATATGATGATTTATTCTTGAAATCTGTCTGCTCTGATACCGATTGTCAACCAAATGAGTAGCAAATTAACAAGAAATCAATAAGAACACAATAAGATCAAAAACAAATTTGTACCAAATTCTCTCTATGTCATATATCTCTTTAAAGTTAAAGTTACAAAATGAGAGAACCAACTCAAAATAAAAGACAAGGAAGCTATTTATACCAAATACAGATATTACAATTTTGCCCCTTCTACTTTCAACAATTCTAAGTCTGACAATCTGTAACATCATGGGCAGGTATATCATCATCTTCAACAGCAGCATCAGATCCGGGAATATCCATCTCAATAGTCATTGTGACTGGAGAAATTTCAGTGTTACTAGTACAAAAATGTTCTTTTGTGACGGTTTTGAAAAAATAGGTTTGTAGCGGTCTGATAAAAAGCCGTTGCAAGAAGTCACAAAAAGTTTTAAAGAATTGTTTTAGTAACAGATTTTATAAACAAACGTTACTATTACCAAAAACCTCGAAACTTAAAGCAACGCTTAGATAAAAACGTTAATAAATGGTCCCTTAAGGTAATGGTTTAGGACCATTTTGAAGAATCGTTGCTTTATGTTGTGACGGTTTTTAAAAACCGTTGCCATGTATGATCCTGTAGTAACGGTTTTTGTTTAAACCGTTGCTTTATGATGTAACGGTTTTAAAACACCGTCACTGAAACTAAAATATATATAGCAACGTTTATTTGAAAACCGTTTCCAAAAGTCAGTAAGTTCTTTGGCAATGGTTTTGCAAAATTTGTCACTAAAGGTTAGTCGATGGCAAGAGTTCTTGAAAGATTTGAGTCACCGTATGTCATGTTTTGGTAACGATTATAAAACATTTACATCACCATGTCTCGATCTACATTGACGGGTTTGAATAATATTCGTCACCATATGCCATGTTTGGTGACGGTTTTGAGAATTTTACGATATGTCATTCTACGGTAACGGTTTTGAAAAATAAATGTCGCCATATTTTTTTTGTTATAGTGACGGTTTAAAAAAATTACATGTCACAACGGTGACGATTTTGTATTGTCATCAACTATCATGCTATTGTGACGGTTCGAGTAATAAGCGTCCACGTAAGTCATGCTACGATGACGAATTTTAATGATAAATGTGGCCATATGTAACGTTATGATGATGATTCTAAATAATAAACAAAAGGGTGTGTCATCGTTCATCATGTTACGATGACGGTTATTAATTATAAATGTCATGCTACGTCATGCTACGTTGACGATTTTGAAAAATAAACGTCACCTCATGTCATGTAACGGTGACGTTTCAAAAAACATTACGTCACCATATGTCATGCTACGGTGACTATTTTTTAAATATAAACGTCAACTTATGTCATGCAACGATGACGATTTTTAAAAATTAAGATCAACATATCTCATGCTACGGTGACAGTTTTAAAAATAAATGTCACTGTATATTATGCTACGGTAACAGTTTCAGAAAAAAAAAAACTTTTTTGTACATTTAAGGTGACGGTTTTAGCTTATGGCAATGCTTTTTGATGTGATTTGGTAACGTTTTTTAAACGTAACCAAAAGTGTATCAAAAGTGATGGCAGCTACGATGACGATTTTTACGTCCAGAAAAACCTTTACCATATACCTATGGTGACGGTTTTTAACCGTCACTTAAGACCATTTTTGTACTAGCGTGTGTAGCAACTGCAACAAATATTTCAGGAATATCAATTGCACAATCAGATGCCCCCATCTCCCTACCCCTCTCATTTACATTTTGCCTCTGATCTCGCCGATCAAGGACCCCATGTCATTGATCCTACTCCCCTAGACCTAAAAGATAGCTTGGTTTCTCTTAATAAAAGATATGTGAACAACAATGAATATATGATAATGGAAATTATGAACGATGAGATAAAACCAAGCAAGTATAAGAGCAATAATTAACGATTAGTAAAAAAACAAGTTATATAAGAAGAAGAACAATTTGTGAGTAGCAATGAGATAACACCATAATTATCAACATCAACACAATAAATACTTAATATTAAAATAACCCATACAATTACAATATCTTAAGAACAAACCATGGGAGAGAAGAAGACTCCAACTAGCACCAAAAAGTTAACCAAAGACTTTGAGAAGTCTTTTGAGATGACTTCCAAACCAAGAAGAAATTTGGGAAATGAGTTCCCCTGACGGTCTCTCGAAACTTACCTACTACATATATTTATGCTAACTAGAAACCCTCCATGCGCTAGACCTTAATATTACAACAAAATAATTGGCCCAATCAAAGTTTATAACAAAAATGGCCTAAATAACTGATTAGGATTCATCTTCTAGATAATAAAAATAGGTCTACATTTCTGTCAAAAGCGCATCTTCGAAAATTCCATCTTCACATACGGTGATGAATGTGAACCGCACGGCTTTCTTCCTGTTGGCACATAAAGGACAAAGGTATAAAATTGGTGAGTAGACCTGGCAAACGTGTCATGTCGGGTTCGTGTCGGGTTCAAAGTTAAACGGGTTGAGAGTGCCTAACCCTAACCCGACCCGTTTAATTTTGGTGTCGTGTCATGTCAACCTGTTAAATTTCGTGTCGTGTCGTGTCAACCCAGTTCGTGTCTGGTTAGCATGTCGTGTCAGCTTTTTCCAGGTCTATATAAAATGTACAATCACTTTTTATTATTATTTAGTATTACTTTGTTAAAAAAAACTATAAATTGTGGGTTGTTGCCTAAGGGTCTAAGGGGCCTAATATAAAGGGGTTAATCGGGTCGTTTTCGACTTGAAGATTTTGACCCTTACCTTACCTGTTTAATTTCCGTGTCATGTTGTGTCAACCCGTTTACTTAGACGGATTGAAATGTGTTACCCAAACTCATTTAATTCGTGTCGAGTTTGTGTCGGGTTAACGTGTCGTGTCAGTTTTTGCCAGGTGTATTGGTGAGTACTAGCTAATAATAGGGGTGGCAATTCTCGACACGACAAGAAGTCGACTTAAAAACAAACGGGTTTGGATTGAACTTTCTGATCCACCAACCCGTTTATTAAACAGGTCGTGTTCGGGTTGACACATACAGGAATAATTTTTATTCTAAGTTTTCTAAAATAATATTTGTATAAGTATTTGAACTTGTTTGTAGTACTAGTATTTGAATTTGTACATTTGAACTTGGTTATATTATTATGTGACTTGCCAACCCGTCAATTGACCAGCCAACCTGCCAATTGACCCGCCAACTTGCCAATTTATCCGTCAACCCGTTTATGACCTGCCAACCGAGCGTGTATGGGTTAAGGTTGAACATTTCGACACGGTTAGTTAAACGGGCTGTGTTCGGGTTAAGCCTTCCTAGCCCGCCAACCTGAACACGACACGATTGTCACCCCTAGCTAATAAAAGTACCAAACTACGGAAATTCAATCCTTCAAACCATATTATAGAAACTTAGTAAAAATGCAAATTAAAGAAGAAATGACTTAATGGGTGTAAGATAAAATGAACTAAAAATACTACGAAATGATGTGAAAATAAGGTTATATAATTAATCTTATCAATAATGCAATCAATTGGAAAATTAAAACTAAAAACATAATGTCGTAGACAAACGGTTTTTAAATGGGACATAAAAAAATTGAACTTACAAGATGAAATTTAAATACAACTAGTGTGGCATTCGCATGTTGCGTGATAGTGTGAGTAATTTAGATAGTAATATGTAGATAGTCTATGTAAATAAAAATTAGGTTGTACATATAATCACGAACAAACTGTATTTTTAAGATTCGAAAAAGTTAGAAGCTAACTAAAGGAATTTTAATATATATATATATATATAGATGTTGGTTCATTTAGAAACTTTACGAAGGGTAGAAACTTAAAAACCTTGGCAAATCAACATAAAAAATAATTTTTTTCATGATTTTTTTTCATCAAATGCTATGATTTAAGATAATTTTTTTTATCGAGGCATGGGGGAACATGCTTAGAAAATATAGTCATGAAAGTAATGATTGGTTGGGTCAACAGTTCAAGTTGAAGGAGAAATGGGCTCTAGTATATGGAAGAGAAACGTTTTGTGCAAATATGACTACTACTCAACAAAGTGAAAGCATGAATAATCATCTTAAGAAATATATTAGCTACCAACACTTAATGTTGCGTTTTTTTGAACATTTTGAGAGGTTGATTTTGGATCGTCGTTACGAAGAACTAAAGGCAGACTTTAGAGTAAGTCAACTTAATTTACCACCATCCCTTCCCATTGAAATTTTGAACCATGCAGCAACTTTGTATACCCCTGCATTGTTAAGAATGTTTGAAGTTGAATTTTCAAAAGCTTATAATTGTGCTATGGACCGAGGTAGGATCAGTTGAAGAGTATAAGCTTACTCCCAATGGTAAGGTTTTTCAACACAAAGTTAAGTATGACTCGTCGGCCAATACAGTGATATGTAGCTGCAAAAGTTTTCAGTTTTCAGGAATTTTGTGCTCACATATTCTAAAGGTCTTTTCCTTTCGTAATGTTGTAAAAATACCTTCACAATACATTTTAAAGTGGTGGACAAAACATGCTAAAATGGGAGTTACGAGTAGTACATCTGAGATTAAACAAGGAGATGATCCTAAAGCATGTTTGGCACTACGTTATTAAGATTTACCCAGGTCTTACACTCAGATTGTAACAAGAGCATCAAAGACTGACAAGGCCTATAAAGTTGCTAGAGATGGCTTAAAGAGAGTGTGGGACGCAGTTGATGCATGTTTGAGGAAAGAGAGAGTTGAAAGCAATGGTAAGACCGATGCTAGCAGTGAAATTAGTACAAAAATAAAAGGTATAGAGACAAATAACTCGAGAATTCGTGGAAGCTCTTCAAGTCCAAAGAATGCTCTTGAGAAGATTCGTAAGAAAAGCAAAGTTTCCAAAAAAATTTGTCTACACAAAAGGTTCGACGTTTTTCCTCTTTTTTTAAACTTTATGTTTTTATTACCTAGATTTTAAAGTATTGTACATATATATATATATATATATATATATATATATATATATATTGTAGGTTTTACAAGACTTTAACAACGACAATGATCAACTCAATTCCTATATGCCATTTTCTCAGTCAGATTGGTTGCCAAATTCCACATCATTTAACCATGTAATATATTATATTTATTATTAGGAGTTATCTTTATAAATGATGATGTGTTTTTACAGGTTGATACCACACCTGATGATCCAATCATAAGAACAAGTATGACTGGATTACTCTTACAAGCCGAGTCTGCATTCAAAGATAGCCAATTTTTCTGGAATACAAATAAAGATTTAGTTTAGTGAACTTAGCTTTTTATGATGGCTAAAATCAGTTGACATTTTTTAGATTTAATTATTATGTCTAATATTGGTTATATTTGGTTGATATGTTTGAATTTAATTATTATGTCAAACACTGATATGTTTGAATTCAAAAAACGTTTTATAAAAAATTCATGATTTATTACGTATATACAAATTTTCATGTTCGAATATTGGGAGATAATTTCTTATCATTTACTATTTTGATTTTTATTCAAACATTAACTTTAAAAATGATGGATTAATTTTTGATAAAAATTAAATTACTATTAACATTAAAATTGTTAAAAAAATTAATTGATGTGGAATTCATCATTGATTAAGGATATTACTATTAACATTCATCATTGTTAAAAAAATTAATTGATGTGGAATTCATCAAAGTTAATGCAATATTTTAATCAATAATGAATTCTTTAAAATAGGGAATTTGTTGAAGATGGATGTAATTTTTTTTTAAAATTTTGAGTTTTCATTACTTATTTTAGAAAAGTTTTAGGAAATTTGTTGGAGATGCTTTTTAGTTGACATGAGAATGGAGACTAAAAAAAAGTGGGAGAGAATATATTTTTAAATAAAATAAAGATAGAAAGTATTTTTTTTATATAAAATAAAGATTTAAATTTATTAAGGTTCTAATTATTTAGAAGCATAATATTTATTTAAAATTTTAAAAATCTTAATTTATAGAAAATAGGTAAATCAAATAAAAAAGGAAAATATATGTAAGAGAAAAAATAGATTGTGATTCTTTCATTTTTTTTTTATAAAATAATTGATTGTTAACGGAAAGAAGACACCGTCAATCAATTTTATATAATTAAATAGTTATTATATTAATAGTTGAGGTGACATTTTGTTATTGGATGGACATTTTTGACACAGAGAAGTATTGGATAGTGGATTTTTGCTCGCGGTGGAGAGGAGAAGAGGGAGAGGTCGTGAGAAAGAAATAATTGAATAAAAAATCCCAAAAAAAATGTGAGTGTGAGAATTCGAAATATTGAGCTCCGAAGATGCCACGTCAACAACACTAATATTTTCTTTTATATAGATATAGATTAGTATATGTATATATTTGGCAGTTGGTTCGGTCCAATCCTCTCAAGAAAATGTTTAAACCATATACCAGATCAGACCGAACAGTTTGGTTATTTTTCAAACCGGACCGGACCGCTAGGACGTTCAAACAGCAAAAAAGGTTTGGTTTGACTTTGTTTGATCAGTCCAACGGTTTTTTGAAAACTCCTAATATATATACTTGTGTGTGTTAGTGTTTAGAATAATAACGTAGAAAATTTTATTCATATAAAGTTATAAAAAGCTAAAAGAAAAAAAAAGGGAAAAGTCTAATAAAACCCAACGGACTTTAGTGTTTGGAACAATTAAGTCCTTGGATAATTTGTTGGAATAGATAAACCATTGAACTTTTTAAAAGATGTTAAATAAATCCTTATACTTTTTGTAACATATTGTATATATATGGATGGAGGTCGGTCCAATTCATCTGGACCGTTCAAATTAAATGTGAGATTAAATCCTGACCATTTAAATTACCTATTTTGTGGTTATCTTTCCATCTGAAGCATCCCCCATTTCTCTCTCACGTCTTCTCAATCAGTTATCCAGTCCACTCCTCCCCAATATCTTTGCCCATCTCTTCTGAACTAAGCAACGTAAACTCCCATCCGCAAACCGTAATGTATCTGATGGTATAAACCGCGTCCCAAGTTCCCCTAATTGTGTGCGATAATTTTTTAATATCAGGTAAGAATTCAAGGTTTTAATTTTGCTCCATCTCTCGATCTCTCAATCCATTCTTTGTATCAGGTGAGGATTCAAGGTTTTGATTTTGCTCCATCTCGAGATATCTCAATCCATTTTTTGTATCAGGTGACGATTCAAGGTTTCCATGTTGCTCTATCTCTCGATTGATTCTTCATATCTAGGAAATTGTAAGGATCATGGAGAGATTGTTATTGCTACTCAAGAATTTCTTTAAGTTTTACTGAATTTGTAGAAGAATTTCTTTAATTTCTTATGTAGGGTTTACCTTTCGACTCTGTGTTTTATTTGCATCAAGTTCTTCTTTGTAACGTCATTTCTCTCTCTGATCATTCACATAACAATACAAAAAAATACCGTTTATTTTGATCAGGGAATCATCAAATACATTCGACAGAAGCAATCATCAGTAAATATATCTTTCATCATGTATGTTCACCATGTGTTTGTTAATATGCTACGTACAGATTTTTTTTAGTTTGAGTTGGATTATGTTCCTAATTCATATTTATGATGCGGATAATCATGGGTTTTGATTCATGATAGCTCTAAGTTATGATTTAGACTACTTTTTTGTGTTAATTTGCGAATTCCTTTGATATGCTGATCACATGTTTCTTCCATCTTTGTTTATGAGTTTCTAGGGGGAGAGTGCTTAAGCGGACTTCATTTATGGGGAATACAAAGTCGTATCACCAGAGACGAGTGAGTTTAATTCTGTTCTCACCAACACAAATGCTATGGTCGACTGAAAATGGCAATGGATGTAACAAGGGTGATAAAGATAAAGGTGTTAACGTGCAAGTTATTCTTCGTTGCAGGTTCGTTTTGAGGGTTTTTACTCATAATCTCATGGGGATCTATCTATATATGTTCTCACATGGTATAAGAGACAATCGATAAAGAAAAAAAACAATAAACATATAAAGTAAAACATAAATTAACCATAAAAAGTATGGTTTAATTAAAGATAACATAGAATTGGTTTCTTTCCTCTTCTAAAAAAGTTAAAAAAAGGTAATGAATTCAAACTTGCAAGTTGCAGCCTAAATATATGTTGGAACCTCCATTCTTTCATAAGGGTCTTTCACTCTTTCTTTAGAGTGATCTCGTGGATCCACATATTCTCACACATATAATGGAGAATCTTGGGTTGAAATTATGGAAAGTTGATGGCTTAATGCATTAGGTCGCCTTAATGTTGTATCATAATCAAACATTTGTTTGGTCCATAAGCTTGCATGCTTGATGATAGACTTTTAACGTTGGTTTATGCAGACAATGGTTTGTACACTATAAGAGCGGTGCCTTTAATGATATCAGTCAATTCGCGGGCACACCCTAATGATTGGTTGGTGGTACGTTATTGTTATTCTATCATCTGGTATAACTATCGTTTTTTTATTTCCCACTTTAGTTGGATCTAGTGTATTTAACGTCGCTAACATCTTTACGTTATTGTCATCATATTTTGTATTTACAATATATTAGTCTTTAATAAATAATAAATTAATACCATCAAATATTTGCCACTAAAATAGCTTATTTAGTTGGTACAAATTAAATAAAAGATTAAAATAAACGGACAAGAAGAGTATTTATGGTAAAATAAGATTTTTCTATTAAGACGTTTGAAAGTGTATTATAATTTTATAGCAACACTTTTCAGATATTATGTTTTATTGTTTGATCATATAAATTCAAGTTTTATACTTTAAGCATTAGTTTATTATGCGTTATATACATTTTTTACGTCATATAAACCCAATTTTCTTGTAGCAATGAAAATCTATAATGAGTTTTTTCTTTTACATCATAGTCTATAATTTGTATGGTAACACTAAAAAAAGTCAAAGTGTACATGAACATCCTAATCCCATTGATGGATATGATATAGACTAGGTGCAAAAGATCTATAATTCAATTTTGGCAGCATGTAGAGTCAAAAAGGACATCATTTTCTAATAATAAACTTATATTGAAAAGTGTGACGTGCATAAAAGTTGTTGGACCTGATATTATGCGTTTAGGGAACATTCAATGTCATACTCATTAAACGGGTGTAAGAATCGACGTTTTTAGTTGAGCAACCAGCCTTTTAGGAGAAGGTTTTGAAAGAAAGGGATATAAAAGGTAGGGTAGGGAAAAGCCACATCTTAATCGATTATCTCGTTCCATATAACTATCCGATTAAGCCATATCCTTAACAACTAAGCTATAAACAAACATATATGGTTGACTTGCCCATGAGCATCTAGGCCATCAAGCTAAAAATAAACAATCCTCAAGTTGATATTGGTCAAATTTAGATAAAATAGTAAAAGATAAACGATCTGATATTTTGAATGTTAAATGTTTAAGTCATTATTGGTAATTCGGTTGATTAATATTGAAAAGTTATTCAATAATTAATGTTTTAGGCATTTTTTATTATTATATATATTGTTACAAAACATAATATCATACGAGTCACGACTTGTCATAGTTGGTGCTTACATAAGTTGCCAAATAAACAATTTTATAATCTTAAAAACCCTATCAACTGCAGAGCGTCCCTTACCCACAAATTGAAATATGAGTTTGTAAAAGTTGTTGCTGCAAACCAGGTATAGTAAAATAAGAGGGTCTTGCATTGTCATTTTTTCCAGCTTTGTGGTTTTCCGTTTTTGCTTGATGTAATCCATAGGAAAAACTCTTTAATAACAACCCATAAATGCTTATTAAGAAATAGAAAAAAGTTGTTGTAGTTTAGTGAGCAATGGTAACTTCATAAATCTATCGACACTTCAACTCCACAAGCTTTCTATTTTATGTTTTAGATTGTTTCATGCGAACTTTCAGTAGCTTTATATTTGCCAGTTTTTTATATTTGATGTTTATAATTGACATAGCGACACCTTCAAAGCAATTAATAGGTTTTCATCCTGTACGACACACCAGAGTAGCCTGGCCGGCAGTGCAACGAGAAAACTCAGGGGGAATGAGCATGGGATCGAGTTTGGATAGATAAGCGACACGATTAAGCGTATGTTTGGACCGATGAGTATGTGGGATCTGCGTGAAGTGGGAAGGGACTGATTTGGGATGGATTAGGATAACAGAGCAAAATGAAAAGGGGGTTAAACTCTTATCAAGATCAGACGAAGTAGGAGCTTTTAAACTTTTATACAAGAAAAAAGTCTTCTAGGCCCAACCTGGGAGATTGACAAACAATAACTCGATTGATTGAGAGAGGTGAGTGTGGGATTAGGTATCCGTATTGAGCGAGGGATTGAGTTTGGATCGATAAAACAACACGATTGAGTATGAGATCGAGTCTTATGTAAGAAATTATGTGCCGCTTTAAATTAATGTGCTTACATTCTCCTATATTTGTTGACTATTGTTTCCTGGTCCAATTGATTGGCAATTGATTTCATGCAGAATGATTTGGTACCTTAGGTTCCTGAAAGAGAGATGTCTAGTCTGGTACCTGAAGTTCCTATAAAGAAGTATTGATGAAGACAGTCAACATTAACCAAGTGTTGAGATCTTAAGGTGCATATACAACCACTATTTAATTTCCGTTTGGATTCCCAAAAAATCACAACTTGGTTTTTAACGATGAAGACATTACTTTTCAACTGCAAAATTGGCGTGGGTTTGGCTGAAAAGAGATACATTCCAATAATTGATATTGACTTCAAAAGTCGATGTAGTGTGGAAACTTTTATGCAAAATAACATACTTTTGTCTATGTGAAGTTGAAGTGTATCCCTTTTGTTGGAATAGGCTAGCGAGCATCCCGATTGAATTAATTCCGCCAAACCAAATTTGAGACTATCTTTGGGCAAAAGATTCAGAAGATATATGCAAACTTTATGTATTTTCTTGATTTCACCTCTTTTATTCCGTTTCTTTTTGTTTGGAGAAATCTAGGGATGAATGTTAAAAAAATGGTTCAAGAAGCATGCCATGTCTTGCTTTTGCAAATTAAAAGGACTTGTGGATCAGCATGTTTTTTAATTAGAGATATATCATATAGTTACAAGTCAGTGATGGCTGGTTTTTCATTTTGGTTCTGCATATCTCATATTTACTAAAACAAATCATGTGTGTTTGTTGTTTAAATTTATTTTCTATTATAAAATTCTTAATTGCTTGAATGGACAACAATAGAGTTTGAAGCATGAAGGTTCGAGTACATTGCCCAATCTACCACTTTTTATCTAGCTTGTGTTGTTTTCTATTACTCTCAATATCTGCCGGTAAGCTTCAAAGATGAACACAACGAGAAAAGTTGGTTCTTTTTCTTCTTTGAGCATATAAAAAACTTATGTATTCCATATGTTGATCATAACTCCTCTCAGTGATTTGAATATGATTCCTTTACTATACTTAGTGAAATTCCATAGTTAAGCTTCTGTTCAAATTCAGCGATAGCACACGCTGATTGCTATCAGCGATCGCTGAAGGTCAAGGAACTACAAGCTTATCACTGAAGACCTGAAGATCAGTTATCACACCAGAAGACCATTCAGCGAAAGTCGAAGACTCTAGCTGAAGAAAGAGATAATCAGCTAAGTGAACTGAAGTGGTTCAGCGATAGCAGCGATTGTCTACTCAAAGTGTGAAGTCTTGTGAAGCCTCAACGATACTGAAGTTCATCCTTGAAGATTCAGTATCAGCGATCAAATGAAGCTTCTTTTGCAAGATTAAAGATTGATCTTATCCTCGATGCACAAAAGTCAAACCTAGAACCATGTCAGAAAAGGACGTACGACTTGTCTCTTATGTCCCCATCATATTTGATATGGTACTGTTCATATTCGGCCAAAAGCATGGTTGTCTTATTAACAAGGACAAGCTTCCTATCCAAGCTTGACACATGGCATGTACCTTTTGTCTTGTTTCAAAGACAAACGGGTATAAATAAGATGAAGATATCTTCTTCATCTTAATGCATGCTTCTATCTAACCTATACCCTCTTTATTCTTTCTTTCATCTTCTTGTGCATCATACTTAGTGTTTCTTAGTTACAATAGAATAGGTTGTAAACTTGTTCTAATTCCGCTTGTAACTGTAAATTTGTTTATTTTAATAAACTCATTTAAAAACCAAAAATCTGTATTTTAATTCAACCCCCCCCCCTTCTACAAACTGTTCTCTCTTGATTGAACTCTTGTAGACCCTTATTGGGACCAACAAGTGGTATCAGAGCAGTGTTTGCTTCTTAAATCTTTAAAATATTTTTTTCTTAAAACTATTTTAAAATGTCAAACCCAAATACAAACTACATCGATAATGAATCTTTAGCTAAACCTCCAAGGTTTAGCCATGATAACTTTCCATTGTGGAAGGAAAGAATGTCTCTATTTCTGGAGGGATCTGATCCAAAGATTCCCTACTATCTGAAAAATGGACCATTTGTTCCTACAACAATAGTAGCTAGTGTTCCTGCCACCACTACTACTTCAGCCATTCCTGAAAGGATTATCGTTAAAACTCCTAACAGATGGACTGAAGAAGACAAGAAAGAAATTGCTATTGACTCTAAAGCAAGATCAATAATAGCAATGGCTTTACCTGACGAGGTCTATCATTCTGTCATGAAAATGAGGACTTCTAAAGCCATGTGGGATACTTTATGTATCCAATATGAAGGAACTTCTGAAGTTAAAGTGACTAGATGCATAAACCTTGTAAGAAAATACGAGAGTTTTATGTATCAAAAGGGTGAATCTCTTTCTCAAATTCACCAGCGATTTAACTGTCTGTTGATTGATCTTAAATCAGTCGATAGAGTATATTCAAACGCTGAAATTCTGACAAAATTCATGGAGGCGTTGCCCGATCAATGGGCAGTGTTCGCTACATGTATAAAGCTGTCAAAGAATCTTGAAACCTTGTCCTTAAGTGCATTATATGGTATGCTCTTAAATGAGGAACAATCCCAGCTTCTAAGGAAGAACCTAATTAATGAACTCAAAGGTGCTAAAAGTACTTCTTTGGCACTTGTGACTTCTGAGGGAACTTCTTCTAAAAATGTTTCTTCTTCTACTATCACCTCCATTACTGAATTAGGTCAAACTGATTCAGAAGATCAACTCACTGATGCAGACATCTCTGAGTTTGATAACTCTCTAGCCCTTTTAACTAATAACTTTAAAAGATTTGCTAGAAAGAGCAATTTTCGAAAACCTTCTCTAACCTCTCTGACTCTGAAAAGCAGAAAACGTTGCCTGCTGAGAAAGCCTCAGCGATTTGCTTCAATTGTCAGCGAAAGGGTCATTTCGCAAGTGAATGCAGGTCGAAGAAAGTTGCTGCTCCCACTACCTCCCATACCTCTGATAAAAAGGAGAAGTATTTGAAACTGAAAAACAAATACAAAGATATGAAGAAAAACCAGCAAAAAGGCTAAGGCCTTGTCGCTGAAGAAGTTGACTGGGATGCTGAAGATTACTGGGCCAAGACCTCTGAAGAGTCTGGTTCAGATGAAGAAGATCTTGCCTTCCTCTGTCTGATGGCAAGAATTGAAGACGCTGAAGAAGTCACTGAGACTTCTTCCTCTGAGTCTCCTTCTACTCAGGTAACTATTTCCTCTGTCTCTTTACCTTCTGAAAGTGATAACTTGTCAGCTCTCGATGCTATGACTGTTGATTTCTACGATGCTTTAAATGGAAAAATTAAGGCCGAGAGAATTAACACTGACTTATCTGAACAATTAAAAAATTGCCATATAAGAATCAAAGAACTTTCTAAAATTGAGAAATCTCTCAAAGACCAAGTCTTTGCAAATCAAACTATAAGCATCGAGAAACAACAAGCTATCGCTGATAGGGAAAAGGCTATCGCTGATCTCAAGTCTGAAAAGGCAACCATCGAAGGATGGTGTAAGGCTTCTGATAAAGTCAATGAGATCATCAATGCTCAAATACCTATGAAAGTAAGAAGTGGGTTAGGCTATAACCCTGAAAAGGAAGAATCAGAGAATGATCGTTCGATGCTCAAATTCGGAATGTTTGTCTCTTCTATCCCTGATCCTTCTTCTTCAACCTCTACTTCCTCCTCTTCTAAAGAGAAGCTTTATATTCTTAATTCTAAGAAAGTGATCAAGAACGAGTTTCTTAATCAAGTTCCTAAGAATAAGAAAACTCAAGATAGGAACAAGAAATCCTCAGAGAAAGTTTTTAAAACTAGGAAGAAGGTCCCTGACTTTTCTCAGAGACCAACCCCCAGAATTAAAATCGATCTCATTCCTACTCCTGAAAAGGTTGTTATACCTCCAAGGACTATGGATAAAGGAATTCTTGGACCTATCCTTGAGAAATTTCCTGCTCCCTCTCTGATTTCCAAACCCTTTAAATATAGGAAATGCTATCACTGTTGTGAAACTACCCACATTGCAAGCAAATGTCCTAATGCTACTAGAGCTGATAAACTAGCTCATGGAAAGAAAGTAGGTCAAGCTGATAAATCAGCGAGAGTGAAATCCACCAAGGTTGCAAAACCATCAAAGGTGAAGATATCCACTGAAGAGAGTTCTTCAGCTAGTAGCTCCTCCGCCAATCCTCTATCTAACCAAGCAGGACCCATAGTAGTATGAGTACCTTTAAACAATTAATCTTTTGTTGTATGCAGAGTGCCAAAGGTATCTGATATCTTGATAGCGGATGCTCAAGGCACATGACAGGCAGAAAATTTCTGCTCTCTGATTACAAAGAAGTAGCTGGTCCATCAGTGACCTTTGGTGGAAATGGCAAAGGATACACTAAAGGTTATGGAATTCTGTCCAACGGAGCCACATCATTTTCTCGTGTTGCTTACATTGAGGGACTAAAGCACAATCTCTTGAGCGTTAGTCAACTATGTGACAAAGACTTCAAAGTTCTATTCTTAAAGAATAGATGTGTTGTCACGGACGGAAATGATAAGCTTGCCCTTACAGGCAAAAGAGTAGAAAATGTATATGTCATAAATATGAATAGTTCTCACTCTGAGAACATGTGCTTTATCTCTAAAGCATCCACTGACATAAACTGGTTATGGCATAAAAGACTCTCTCATCTCAACTTTAAGACAATAAATGAATTGTCTCAAAAAGACTAGGTCAGAGACCTCCCAAATCATACATTTACAAAGGAATCTCTTTGTTCAGCGTGTGAGAAGGGAAAGCTGACAAAAGCCTCCTTCGAGTCAAAGCAAGTTTCTTCGGTGACCACTCCTCTTCAGCTACTTCACATGGATCTATTCGGACCTGTCAATGTCCAATCGATCTCTGGGAAGAAATACACTTTAGTGATTGTTGATGAATACTCCAGATACACATGGGTGTTCTTCCTTCGATCCAAAAGTGATACCCCTGAAATGATAATCTCCTTTATAAAAAAGATGGAAGTTTTGAACAATCTAATTGTTCGTTCCATAAGAAGTGATTATGGCACTGAATTCAAAAATAGTACTCAGATAACTTCTTTGAAGAAAGAGGCATCTCTCACAACTTCTCCTCAGTAAGAACTCCTCAGCAAAATGGTGTTGCTGAAAGAAGAAATCGTACTATCATTGAAGCGGCTCGCTCAATGCTCAGCGAATCGCATCTTCCAACTCGGTTAAATTTGAAGCACTTAATACAGCATGCTTCACTCAAAATCGATCCCTGATAGTTAAACGATTTAAGAAGACCCCCTATGAATTATTTCATGGGAGAAGACCTACTCTGAAATATTTCCACATTTTTGGATGTAGATGTTACATTCTGAATGACAGAGATCATTTAGGTAAATTTGATCCAAAAGCTGACGATGGTATATTTCTTGGATACTCCTCTATATCTAAATCCTTCAGAGTCTTCAACAAAAGAAGACAACATGTTGAAGAATCCATGCACGTTAACTTTGATGAATCTCGTCCCATTCATGCTTCTCACTCTCATGATGATGATGAAGAATTGAATGCCTGGATGAGATCTCATTATGGGGAACCTGAAACATACTTCAGCAATCAAACTCCAGCTGAAGCAAGTGATGATGAGATCCCTGTAAACCCAACAAGTAATAATCATCCATCTTCAGGGATGAATGTTACTCCTCTAAATCAGATTCCTGTTGCTGATTCCTCTCTTGGGAATTCCTCTGTGAACAACCAAACCACTTCTGAAAATCAATCCCCTGAATTGATTCTAAATGAAGTACCTGTTGCTGAAACAAGTCCTATTCCGTAATGCGAAGAACAGGTCGCTGAATCTGCTGTTGATCTCTCTTCTTAACCACCAGCTCAGCGATGGACTGCAAATCATCCAATAAATCAGATTATTGGTGATCCCACTGCAGGTATCAAAACATGTAGAGGTACAGGTAATATCTGTCTTTATGTAAACTTCATTTCTATCTCTGAACCTAAGAAGATAGGTCAAGCTATCTCTGATCCTAGCTGGGTTTCAGCTATGCAAGAAGAACTAGCTGAATTTCGTAGAAATAAAGTTTGGAATCTTGTTCCTAGACCCTTTGATAAAACTGTCATAGAAACCAAATGGGTTTTCAGAAATAAGCTAGATGAAAACGGGACTATAATTCGCAATAAGGCTAGACTTGTTGCTCAAGGTTATAGACAGGAAGAAGGAATTGACTATGATGAAACCTTTGCACCTGTTGCTCGTTTAGTAGCCATAAGACTTTTTTTAGCTTATGCTGCCCATAAAGACTTCAAAGTTTTTCAAATGGATGTTAAAAGTGCTTTTCTAAATGGAAAACTCAGCGAGGAAGTTTATGTTGAACAACCCCCGGGTTTCTCAGACCCTAACCATCCTGGTTATGTTTTTAAACTTGAAAAAACTCTTTACGGGTTAAAACAAGCTCTAGAGCTTGGTATGATACCCTCTCTAAATTTCTTCTTAAAGAAAAATTTGTTCGTGGAGAAATTGACCAAACTCTGTTTTTTAAGAAAATATAAAGGTCATACTATTCTCGCTCAGATATATGTTGATGACATTATCTTTGGTTCCACAAGACCCAAACTTTGCAATCGTTTCGCTGCAAGAATGCAAAAACAATATAAAATGAGTATGATGGGTGAACTAACATATTTTCTAGGCTTGCAGATTAAGCAATCTGACAAAGGAATTTTTATTTGTCAAAGAAAATATGTTAAAGACATGCTGAATAAATTCGACATGAATCAATGCTCAGCGATGAAGACTCCTATGGCGCCTCCTCTGACATTAAACAAGGATCCCAATGGAAAACCAGTCAATGTCACTGCCTATCGAGGAATGGTTGGGTCTCTGCTGTATCTTACAGCGAGTAGACCAGACATCATGTACGCTACCTGTCTCTGTGCTCGGTATCAAGCTGAACCGAAGGAATCCCATCTAATCGCTGTAAAGCGAATCTTTAGATACCTGAAAGGAACTCCGAATCTTGGTCTCTGGTATCTCAAAGGCTCAGGATTTGATCTTATTGGTTACTCTGACGGTGACTTTGCAGGTTGTAAGATAGATAGAAAGAGCACCACTGGTGGGTGTCAGCTACTAGGTGGAAAGTTAATAAGTTGGACAAGTAAAAAGCAAAACTCAGTGTCCACTTCCACCGCTGAAGCTGAGTATGTAGCCGCTGGTAGTTGTTGTGCTCAAATCCTTTGGATAAGAAATCAACTAAGAGACTACAATCTCAAGCTCTCTAAAATTCCTATCTATTGTGATAGCACAAGTGCTATTGCAATTGCCAACAACCCTGTACTTCACTCCAAAACCAAGCACATTGAGATCCGATATCACTTTATCAGAGATCATGTGATGAATGGTGGAGTTGAGCTCCATTTTGTTCCTACTGAATATCAGCTCGCTGATCTTTTCACCAAGCCTCTTGATGAAACTAGATTCAATCTACTCATCAGCGAACTTGGTATGTTGAATGCTGAATAATTTATTAATCAGTGACCAACAAAGGATTACAAATAAAGCTTTCAAAATTTCCATTCTTTGAACTCTGATTCAGCGATATCTAGGCCATCTCCTCAGGTATTATCTTCTAATCTTTAACACTCTTTGATATCTTTTCTCATCAAAGAATGTCTCTCTTAAAATTAAAACTCCTCACTAACAATCCTTTATTATTAGTGATGAAGATTTTTCTAAAATTATTAATGATAAACCTTCCTTATGGATAATTATCATTATAATCTTTTAAAAATAAAGAAAAGGACACGTCAGACCTTTTTCTGACACACGACGGACCGCGACGTTTCCATTCCAACTCCTTTCTTGAATCATGCGCCAGGTCATCATTTCTTTTTCAAAAAGCTAAAACCGTCGTTTAGCACTCCTTTCTTTCTCTCTCCTCTTGCTATTTAAGCATTCTTTTTGCCTTACTTTGCTCCTTCCGCTTTCATAACAATTCTCAAGGCAAAAGAAATTGTTCGAATCTTCAAGGCTTTCTCAAGAACACCAAGAACACGCTTGTGTGTGTTTTTTCTTCTAAGAACTCAACTAAGGTTTGATCTTAACCTTATATTATGACTGGAAACATCTTGTTTCACCTCTTCTTCTCCTTAAAACTCTAAAAATAAAAATAAAGATAAACTTGATCAAAATTAAAAAGTTTTCCCTCTATAAAAACCCTGTTCTAAGTTCTTTCCTTAGAACAGAAGACTATTTTTTTAAACTTTAATCCATTTACCTTAGCTTTTTATTATTGTTTATAACAAACATTTTGATATTGTTCATCAAAATATTTGTTCTCTTTGATCTTACATTTGGTATTCTTTATACCAAACTCTGGTTTATACATTTATGTATAAAACCATGATTTACCACTTTGGTGTTCCTATCTTTCCCACAGCAATGGCATCTGCAAGTAAAACTGCTGCAACCTTCTCTGCTGCTGAAGACACTACACTGGTCGCTGCACCAACATGTCACTTCCCTTTGGAAAGAGCCGTCTTCAAGTCCTGCAACTACATCGCTCTGGTAGAAATCCCTACAGACCGCCCCCAATTCACTGAAGGAGCTTCTTTCATCAAGGCATGCCCTCTGATGTATGCGTTCGTTCAGAACCTGGTGGGCATCTCTTCCCATCTCCAAGCCTTATGGTACACGGCTCACTGTACCATCCTGAAAACTGACAAAGGAACCCAACTCCCTGCTATCGGGTTCAAGATTCCAGAACTAGGTTTCTTCTCCTTCACCGCTGGATTTCTCAGGAAGGCTCTGCGTCTCCCTGTACGCCCTAAGAACCAACAGTGGGGCACTGAACCTACCAAAATGCAAATTGATGCATTTGTGGACTCCATTGGATACTCTTGGGAGAATCCCTCTCTGAAGACGGTGGGATCTAAGTTAGAGAAGAAAAGGCTCCCTGCTCGCTGACAGTATATCTTTACTCAGGTAATCCAGTGCCTGGGGTCGAGGATCGGCTCTCATGATCAGGCAAGCCAGCACTTTCAAGACCTTGCTTACTCACTCTGCACCGGCCACAACCTGAACTACGCGGATTATATCTTCAGCGACATGGTCAGTCGCATCAACGCCGCCACCAGACATCCTGTTATTCCTTATCCTCGCTTCTTCGCGACCATAATGGAAGTTGCCTTCGGGGAAGAATACCCGAAGGTCGGTGATCACTCTTTCTCTATTGTAGGGAAGAAGTCCCTGGACATTGAGGAACGTCCAGGTGATGCTCCTTTCACACCCTACATGCTGCAGGTGATTGGCGCACCTCTTCCAGTGTCCACCTCGCTATCAAACCCAACAACGAGCAACCCAGACACTGCTGGTGTTAAGAGGAAACAACCAACTGATGGTCATAAAAAGACCATCGCAACCAAAGCAAAGAAGCCAAAGAAGTTGGTCTCTCAAAAGACCACCCTCTCTGATTTCGGTGTTCTACCAACACCAACTGCAGCCACAACCACTTCAACGGTCTTTACATCCGTTGTTGCTTCTTCAGCACTACCTACATCAACAGCGACTCCGGTCACTGAGGGTGTCTTAGCCGGCTTCTCTGAGCCGGATCGTGTACTACCTCCACAAACCTTCTCTTCTACTTCTATCTCCTCTTCTTTGGTCCTCACCTCAGCAAGTGACTCAGCGATAGTTGTCCCTATCTCTGATAATGCTGAAATGCACGCAGTCCAAACCTCATTATTGTTCAGGCAATCTGAGTTTTGGAAGGCCAGATTAAAAGGACCTCAGAGTATCTCTCTCAGATACTCTAAGACACTTGTTAGTGATCCTCTAAACACTACCTTTGCAAATGTAGTCCCTAAGAGTAATCCTCAAGATACTCTCAGGGAGACAAATATGATTTTTCATCCTTCTTCTAATCCGGATATGTTTTTGGCATCTTTATAATGTCATCATCAAGTGTGGCTTCTGTTCCTACCTCAGCGACGACAACCACCACCACCAGCACTCCTCCCATCAGCAAGGATAAGGGAAAATCTCCTCAGGGCCATCCCTCTGCCGCAAAACTCAGAGATGTAAAGCAAGAGATGGCTGCTCCCAAGCTTCCCACAGTCACCGAGCTGCCTCCTATTGTCCTTCCCAACCCCACATTCCCTGCAATTGACTATCTGGTCAAAGAATGTGCTCTCACAAGGGCTAGGGTGGACAACCTTCAGACATCGGCCGAGCTTATCTTCAGAAGGATCATTGGTACTCCAGCGATCAAGACAAATGTCAGCAACCTGATATCTAACGTTTTCGGCCTGAAGGAAGATAACAGGGCCTTCCATCAGACCCTGAAAAACTTGGAGCAGAAGGTTGATGCTCAAGCAAACATCCTTGAGTCTATTCAAAAGACTCAATCCGATATGATGCAGATGCTCACAAAGCTCTCTGAGGCAAGTTCCTCGTCTTTCAACGCTGCTGATCGGAAAACGCTTCAATAGGCTGACGAGAAGCTGAAGGACGTTCAGACAAATGTTCGCACTCTGATGGTGCATTGTCTACCTCCTGATAACATTGAGGGGGAGAGATGTGCCAAAGAGTTCGCTGATGAACTCATCTCCGAGCATAACAAGAGGTTCCCTGAAGAAAGAATCTCTCCTTACATCCAGCGGCCTGAAGCTGAAGCCGCTTATGAAGAAGATGAAGAAGAAGAAGATGAGGATGAAGAGGATGATGAAGAACCTATCCCTCACTATGGGGGGATGGATGATGATGAAGATGATGACGACATTGGAAGTGCCTTAGAGCACTTCAGATTGTCAAGACCTGGTGTCGCTCATCAAGAGCCCTTGGGGGACGGACCGCAACCTTCTTAGGAACAATCCGGTCCCTCAAGCAAAGGAAAGGAAGTGGTAGATCTGGATGCCACTATCCCTATATCTGAGGGGGAGACCACAATTGGGGTATCTCTTTCTCTTATCCCTTTCTCTGCACCTCTTCCTGAAACTCCCATACTCTCCTCTTCACCTACAAAAACTCCCTCTGACAATACTATTTCCTCCTCTCCTTCCCTCAGTGATCCCCGTCCCCTAAAGGACTCAACTTCATGGAAGGAACCTTCCTCTGAAGAGCAGTTTATGTACATAATTGAAACTGACTCTGAAGAAGAAGAAGGCCTCATTCCCAGGCGTCGCGTTCAAAAGCCGATCATAAGCGAGCCTGAAGAAGAAGAAAGGCGAATAAAATTCCTTAGGGAATTCGAAGCAAGAAGAATAAGGGTGCCTGAAGCTGAACCCATTGAAGCCGTACCAATAAGGATGGTAGATGAATTCTACTTTTTGTCCAGAGAAGAGAGAGAACAAGCATTGGAAGCACAAAGAATCAGGAATGAGGAAATAAAGCAAACTGAGAATGATCTTGCTTTAGCAAGGAAATTGCTTAGAAGACTCTGCAAGAGATAAGGCGACTCGAGAACAATTGAAAAAGAGTGAAAGGGTCGCTGAAGCTCTCGTACAAAAAGAGCTTGCACAAGAGCACATAAATGTAGATCCAATTCTCGCTCAACAGAAGATCCTAAGTGCACTGACCTCTGAAGCCACTATGCAGAAAGACAAAGAGCTTGATTGGTGCACTGACAGGCTGAAATTTCGAAGATCTGAAGCCAAAATCATTCATGCAACTTTCCAAGGGTGACACTCCAATAGAGGTGGTCCAAAGGTATATGTAAGAATGACAAGGACGAACAGAACAGAGAGAGAAGAAGCCAAATTCTTAGGAATTTATGGATACACTGAATGGCTAGAAATCAGAGACGCCACTCAGGGTTCTAAATCCTAATTCAAGGACGTGGTGGACAGTGTGCTGGATCAGTTGCTGCAAAGAATGTCACAACATGTGCAAGTTCCCCCTCTCCCTGAATCATCTAAAAAGAAAAGATCAAACGCTGAAGGAAGTTCAAGTGCTAAGAATGAGCATGAAACTAAGTTTGATTATCAAAGCATTCTTGGTCATCTTGAGCTCCCTGATATATCAATGCTTTGTACCTCTCTCCCTCAAGACCGAAGATATGAAGATGACGAAATCATCTCACTGCCTGAACCTGGTATGATATTCTTGGATAATGAAGGATTCTTAGGACTCTTCAGAAACCAAGAAATTCACAAGGCCCCATCCTCTCTCATAAAGATTATGCTTGGGCGCTGCTGGTCAGATACTCCTCTGATGAATCGACAGAAGACGCTTTATGAGAATGAGCTACAAAGAAGAAATGAGAATATCTCTGACTAGTCATAGTTTTCTACTTCCTTTGTAATATTTCTTCAGTGTACAAGTACTTTATCTTTATCATTGTAATTTCATTTCGCTGTAATTCTTCAGATTATAATTAATGAAATTCAAAGTACTTTACTCCATCCTAGTACTGAAAAGATCCCTGAAAATAGTAAAAGGGACAATGAACATAAGAGTTCTATTCTCGTTACACTATCTTTTACTCACTGATCTTTCACTCTGAAAATTCAATCAGTGAATGTACTTTAAGCTTATCTACTTGTAAATATTGTGCTTTCATATCCTTATAAATGAAACTCAATTCAGATAATAGACTAGCTAAAAAAGACTTTACAGATTAGCACTTAGAAAAAATTTCTTTAAATATTTCCTAAGTCCTTTACTAGTCTCTTAAAGCAATTTTCCTATGTTGCTTAATCATAATCAAATAGGGGGAGATTGTTGATCATAACTCCTCTCAGTGATTTGAATATGATTCCTTTACTATACTTAGTGAAATTCCATAGTTAAGCTTCTGTTCAAATTCAGCGATAGCACACGCTGATTGCTATCAGCGATCGCTGCAGGTCAAGGAACTACAAGCTTATCACTGAAGACCTGAAGATCAGTTATCACACTAGAAGACCATTCAGCGAAAGTCGAAACTCTAGCTGAAGAAAGAGATAATCAGCTAAGTGAACTGAAGCGGTTCAGCGATAGCAGCGATATTCTACTCAAAGTGTGAAGTCTTGTGAAGCCTCAGCGATACTGAAGTTCATCCTTGAAGATTCAGTATCAGCTATCAAATGAAGCTTCCTTTGCAAGATTAAAGATTGATCTTATCCTTGATGCACAAAAGTCAAACCTAGAACAATGTCAGAAAAGGACGTACGACTTGTCTCTTATGTCCCCATCATATCTGATATGGTACTGTTCATATTCGGCCAAAAGCATGGTTGTCTTATTAACAAGGACAAGCTTCCTATCCAAGCTTGACACGTGGCATGTACCTTTTGTCTTGTTTCAAAGACAAACCGGTATAAATAAGATGAAGATATCTTCTTCATCTTAATGCATGTTTCTATCTAACCTATACCCTCTTTATTCTTTCTTTCATCTTCTTGTGCATCATACTTGGTGTTTCTTAGTTACAATAGAATAGGTTGTAAACTTGTTCTAATTCCGCTTGTAACTGTAAATTTGTTTATTTTAATAAACTCATTTAAAAACCAAAAATCTGTGTGTTTGTATTCAACCCCCCCCCCCCCTTCTACAAAATGTTCTCTCTTGATTGAACTCTTGTAGACCCTTATTAGGACCAACACCATATAATCTAAGATCCTGATGTAAGCATATGTAACGTGTAGTCTTCATTTGAACGTTGATTGTTGGATTCTATGTTCTATAGACATGTATGTAGTCTGATTCAGTAATTTATTTTCTTTATCCAAGATTTTCTATCATACAAACAAAATTTTTACATCAGCTTATGGTTGTTATTCCTTTTTTTAGGTGTGTCATGCATAACTTTTTTCTTTCCTATCGTACGTCTCCTGTTTCTCTCTTCTCAATGATTAGCTTTATTTAGGGGCCATTTACAAAACGATTACCTGGTTTACCACTTAATTTTCCTTACCGGATGAACATGGCAAGGGTTGAGAATCTTACCCGGTAATACCGATGATAAGGATGGAGAGTCTTACAGTGTGGCGACTCTTACCCGGGTAACTGGGTAAGCTCTTACCAGAATCGTTTTGATGCACTACAATCTTACCCCGTAAAATAAATCATAGTATTGATTCCTACGGTAAGCATTTGGGTAAACGACCCCTTAGTCATCTATAGAATTCACAAATATAAAATTCCATAATGGATCCCCAAATGTGTATATATGAATAAATGGGATCCCATACATTATAATATAAACCATAAAATACATGATTGTTCTTTTAAACGTAAGTCCTATAAAGTGGTTTGTTAGGACATTTATATATATTTGACATCCTAAAAAGACGATTTTGTTACAATGATTGATGCCAGTAAAACTAATACATATTCATTGTCATGAATGCACAGGTTGTACGACTTGGGAACCCGTAGGGTACTCGTGGTTAGGATGTGGCGGCTGAAGTAGCTCAACATAGCAGAAACGGCGAATATGCAGCCAAGGTTCTAAAGGTTTTACATAAATAAGAACTACTAATGCTATCTTATTTCATTTTAATGCAAACAATGTTTTTTAGTTTAATTATTTGCGTATAGGACTTGATACTACAAAAATGGCATGCCATACAAGGAGATTGGATTATGTACCCCGATGTCGAACTTACGCCCAAACATAGAAGGCGAACAGACTAATAGTAGATCAAATTAAACAGAGAAGGCGAACAAACTAATAGTAGATCAAATTATGATTGGATCAAATGAGTACACATAATCCCATGAATCTAAGGCACCATTTTGGTCTTGGCTTTTAATAATTAACCAATAATCAGTTGTAGCTATTTGTTTGTATCTAAAAATCTACTCTCCAACCACAGTCCCAAATATCTATTTTTTGAGTTATGTTGCTCTTTTTATGTTTCATGATGAGTGATGATCTTATTTGAGGATGTTTTTTTTATATTTTCAGGTGTAAACTTATGTAACTCATGGCTTTGTTTGATATTTATATCCATCTCTCAGTGTGTGGAAGTTTGATTCTGACATAAAGATCCATGGACATATAAGAGCACATAAAGGACATGAGATCTGTACATGAAATTTACACCTCAATATAGACTGACTCTTACATTTATCGGATAAGTTTTTTGTCCCGTTATTGATAACAGTAAAATAAGGGGCACCTCAGATAAGCTTTGACGAAACAGCGTCCAAGTTGCCTTAAGACCTATTTTGTCCATTTTTTAGTTTTCTTAATAGTTAATATATTAATATAGTTTAAACGATCTATTTGGTTTTTACTTTTTACCTTTTACGGGTACATTCTCTTGAAAGTTTACTTATTTTTAGAACATATACCATGTCAATACCAAATTCATGGACTTTAATTTAGTGATCATGTGACGGTGAGTGAATGTTTATGATGGATGACAAAGACGGCCTTAGGCCTTGGTGAATTATCTGGTAAAGAATGATTACCGACAATTTTGATTTGTTCTACATGGAACCTGCCTTTAAAAACACCAATATAAAGAGACATTTTTTCTGAAGCCTTTTTGTTCTCTTGGAGTGCAATTGTGTAGATCTCCCTTTCACCATTAAATATCTTATAATACTTAAAAGTAAGGTAATTTTAATACTTTTTGCATAAGGCTTAGGTTGGTAGTGCACATGCTTTTGGAATGGATCAATTTTGTCCCATAGGGATTGATTGGGCCTGTTTCAGGGACGTTTAGAATTTGTTTAGACAGTGATTTTTATCAGTCTTTTAGTCTTCGTCTAGAGGGACTCGATAGGGATACGTTGTAAGATAGTAGAAGTATTATCCGGGGGTGCCAATCGAGTTAGGATAAAACTTTTGTCACAGAAATACATGCTCACATTTCTCACGTTATCAATTTGTTTAAGTTGATAAATTGTCGGTTTGTTTGAAGTATGTTTCAAGGACGTTTAATCTGTTTAAAGTCATATCGTGTACCCGACCAACGGACGGGTATAACGCTAGTTAAATAAGTCTTTCTTGAATAAAAAAGTGACATACAACCTGAATAGAAGGTAAACATATATACTAAATTAAAAAAAAAACTAATTCTAATCCCAAACCCTCCTTCCAGACGTCGCCTACCTCTCAAAGGCTTCTAAGGTTTGGTTTCCTCTTCTCTCATTCTCAGTTGCTCCTCGCCTAATGCTTCATCCACATGGCTTCATATATAGATCACTCTGTTCAAGTTTGAAGATCCATCTTCCAAGTCTGACATCTCCTCCGACGTCTCCTCAGGTGTTGTTTCCTCCTGCATATGGCGTTCTCTTTGTTGCCTCGCTTCTCTGTCGGAAATGAAGAAAAACCACGGTTCGAGAAATATAGTTTCTGAAATTTCTAGGTTTTGATCTTCGTTTCTTGTTTGTGTGCTTTTTGTTCATTGATTTTTATTTCTGAAATTTCTAGGTTTTTTCTTGTTTCTGTGCTTTTTGTTCTATTAAAGATCTGGTATAACCTTCTTTCTTCATTGATTTGTTCATCTTTGTTCCATTAAAAATCTGTTTGTACATATGCCATTCGATCCTTCAATGATGTGTTTTGTTCATCTTTTTTACCATTAAAGATAAGTTTTTATATATGTGATTATCGCATTTTTCCCATCATCAGATGTCCTAGATGTGGAGCTGCAAGTGAAACGACCGATCATGTGCTGATAAACTGTGAGGAGGTGAAGAAAGTATGGCAGCAAACGGGGAGATGGTGGAGTGTTAACACAGACTCGATAGTTTCGGTGCATGACTTAATCAACGTGGTCGATCAGCTAGGAGAGAACACAAAAGGAGCACGAAGATGGGTTGCGGCAGTGTGGTGCTTATCTTATTTAATATGGGAGAATCGAAATAAAGTGGTGTTCAAGAAAGAGAGATGCAAAATTATGGATCGATTTTATGAACTACAATTAAAGGTGTTTGAATGGATCAAAAGGAAATAATGCATGCTGGAAATTGACTGGGCGAGCTGGCTTTCGAACCCGTCTGTGGGATAGAATTAAAGTTCTGTTACATAACAGGTTTGTGGAGAAAAGTTGGGGGGTGTCCATAATAAGCTCATGTGTTCGATAGTTGTGCAGATAGGATAGTGTCGGGACTGTATCGGGATGATCGGGGGCTAACGATTCGAACGATCTGGGTATTTTGGTTGCGAGTATACCTGCTGTAAATTTCATAATGTGATGTAATAAAATTAAAAAACTTTCTTTGCTTTGAATAAAAAATAAGTCTTGATGCTTTACTATATATCTCTTGATCTCTTTTTTTTCTTCGTGACAATTCCTACCACTATGTATCTGATGATGCGGTGAATATGGGTTGTAAAAAATGCAGTAAAATTTAAAATTTTGGTTTTGAAAAATGGTTTGGAATTGGTTTTCACATGGTTAATTTAATAGGATAAAAATAAAGACGATGAAATCGTCATTTATAACATTGAGACTGTTTAGTAAGCATAACAACCGAACAACAAATTATCTATTAGTATACAGATAACTTTATCAATGCAAACATCTTATCCATACAGGTCTTAAAAGAAAACAAACCGAATAGCCCCTTAATCATTCAAATATGAAAGTTTGTTGGGTTTTTTTCCGAACTTTTCCCATAATTTTATCACATTAACCAGTTTTATAGGCCATAAAGGATGTATCTAACAGGTTTTAGAAAGTCCAATGATTTATTTAACCGGTTTTCGAATGTCCAATGGTTTATTTGTTGCAAAAAATTGTTCAATGACTTAATTGTTCCAAACACTAAAGTCCGTTAGGTTTTATTGGACTTTTCCCAAGAAAAAAAGAACCATATATATCAAATATATAGAGCTTATAAAAATGATACTGAAAGTGCAAAATCACAATTAATGCTCTATTGTAGTCTCTATTCATTACTTCTTCCATATTTAAAAAACGTGTGTTCGACTCAGCATTGACAGGAATAAGAGTAAGATATACCTATTTAGGGTTTTAGTTTTTAAGTTTTTTTTTTATGTTTATTTATGTCTTAATTTCCATACATAATTATCATTTATCCCCAAGTTATATGTTAATAAAAGTAAAAAAGAAAACTCACTCATTACATGATAACACGGTGTAGCACATCATAACACATTACAATGCAAGTACAGGCACAAAGGTTAACCTGCACAAATGTTAACGTGACAACAAAATCACAAGGGTTAAAATATTACAAGAATCATAAGTGTAGTTTACTCTAAAGTAGTCTAATAATATTTTATTTTATAAATAATTAATATTAGAATTTCTAGTGATTTTGACTTTTAATATTTTAGATTTAAAAATTTGTAGAGTATCACTACTACAAATATGACTTTTATACGTACCTAATTATACACGTTTTTTATCGTTTTTACTAAAACCGTGTATAAAAAGATGGATCTGGAACTTTTTTACACAGTTGAAATGGAACCGTTGCTAAATATAAGGTTTTATACACGGTTCTGGAATAAAAACCGTGTAAACAAGGTAGTTGACAGTTACAAACGGTTGCAGCGAAAAAAACGTGTACAAAAGTTACCTTTTATACACGGTTGTGTATAAAAAACCGTGTAAAAATGTGTGTTACTTTTATACACGGTTGTGTATAAAAAACCGTGTGTAAAAGTTACCTTTATACACGATTGTGTATAAGAAAAAACCGTGTATAAAAATAACCCTTTATATACGGTTTTTCAATCCACAACCGCGTATAAAATTAACATTTATACACGGTTTCTTATACACAACCGTGTATAAAAGCTAAGGTTGTACCTAGGGTTATCCATATTATATATATATATATATATATATATATATAACTGTGTGTGTGTGTGTCGTTTTTTACCCAATACAGCTCATTCTCTAAAGTTTGACATTTTTTGACCTTTTTGGAGATTTATGATCATTTTTGGCATTATTCTTCAAAGAAAGTAAGATATGATCATCATTTTAAACAAATAGTTCATTAATCACAGAAGCTATATGCATTAAGATCATGTTTTTAATTCGTATAAACAAACCAATTGGATTAGACCGATCAACCGAGCATACTAATTATGCATTATACTACACATTAATTATTTAAATTTTTACACGATTGGTAAAAACTTAATTTGCATGCATTTATTATATACACAAGTCCATTAATTTGTCTATAGATCGCCCATCCAAATTTTGATCTAATAGAGATTAATTTCGGATAGTCCCCTGTTTGTGACTGCTTTTTGAATATTTTTTCTCATTTAGAATGTGAATGCATATAACAAATTGGTTATTTAAAGAAAAATTTGGTAAAAATTTCATTGGGCTTTAATGAATCTATTAAACTTTATTCAGTATTTATTGGGCTTTAATTCGTTTTATAAGGCTTTAATGAGTCTTATTGGGCTATAATAGATCTTAGTGTGTCTTAATGGTGTTATCGAACATCACATTCATATATAATGGGTACAGTGAGCTTCAATTAATCAATTGGGTTTTAATGAGTCTTATTGGGTCATAGTGAGTCTTATTAGGCTATAATGAATCTTAGTGGGTCTTAAAGGTGTTATCGAATTCAATAGACATCATGTTCATATATAGTGGGTCTAGTGAGCTTCAATGGATCAATTGGGTTTTAATGAGTCTTATCGGGCTATAATTAGTCTTATTGGGTTATAATGAATCTTAATGGGTCTTAGTGGTGTAATCGAATCCGATAATCTATATATAGTGGGTCTAGTGAGCTTCAATGGATCAATTGGGCTTTATTAAGTTTTATTGGGCCATAATTAGTCTTGTTGGGTTATAATGAATCTTAGTGGGTCTTAATGGTGTTATCGAATCTGATAGACATCACATTCATATATAGTGGGTATAGTGAGCTTCAATAGATCAATTTGGTTTTAGTGAGTCTTACTGGGCTATAATTAGTCTTATTGGGCTATAATAAACCTTAGTGGGTCTTAGTGGTGTTATCAAATCCGATAGACATCACATTCATATATAGTGGGTCTAGTGACCTTCAATGGGTCTATTGGGTTTTAATCAGTTTTATTGGGTCATAATGAGTCTTATTGGCCTATAATGAATCTTAGTGCGTCTTAGTGGTGGTATCGAATCCGATAGACATACATTTATATATAGAGGGTCTAGTGAGCATTAATGGATCAATTGGGCTTTAATAAGTTTTCTTGAGCTATAATGATTCTTATTGGGCTATAATGAATCTTACTGGGTCTTAATGGTGTTATTGAATTCAATAGACATCATATTCCTATATAGTGGGTCTAGTAAGCTTCAATATATCAATTGGGGTTTTAATGAGTCTTATTAGGCTATAATGAATCTTAGTGGGTCTTAATGGTGTTATCGAATTCAATAGACATCATATTCCTATATAGTGGGTCCAGTGAGCTTCAACGGATCAATTTGGTTTTAATGAGTCTTATTGGTTTATGATGAATCTTTGTTGGGTCACCGATGATTTGGTGATGAACCACCTTCTTTTGTATGATTGATTTTTTATAGGTTCTTTTGAGGGTCTGAAATATGCTTCAAGATTTGGAAAATCAAAGATTATCCAATCAAGGGTTGTACATCAAAAAGTGGAATTTTTCATGTACCAGCTAACTTCAATATTCAGATTAAAATTGCCAAAGTCAAGATTGGGTCACCAATGTAGTGGGTCACTGATGGTACACCTCTAAGTCATCAAAGTATTGAGTCATCAATACAAGATGAGGTCATCAAGTTTGTACTCATGGTCACCAACACTATACTCTTGGTCACCGAAATTGCAGGTGCCAATTTTAAGACTGTGATATCATGTCACAAATACAAGGTTGTACACTTCCAACACTTAGTGAAATTTAAGGTTCACCAAGAAATGTGTACACTTATCTACTCCAACCTTACAAGGCACTAACCGACATGATACATGGTTCAATGTATCACTCAGCAATTTTTTGGAGATAAGTTCTTGACTCACAAGAAATGCAAGACACGTAGGCATCAAGAACTTGGGCATTCAACTTTAAATAAAGACATTCTCTTTTATTCTTATAAAAGGGATGTTTGTCTTTTAGCAAAAAGGTTTGATGGGACTTCACAGAGCATGAAGAAAAAGAAGATAAAGTTATCTGACATTGCGTGCTACAAAGAATGGTTCATCCATTATCCTAGTACAAAGGGAGTGGCCTCCTCCTTTGTCCAGCAGATACACTTCCAGCTAATAAATCCTTGACAGCTGTCCACATGCATCCTATGCATGGACACTATAAAAGGAGATGAAGTCCAACCCATAAATCTCACGCTTTCAACAAATCTTCAAAGTGATTATTTGTTTGACTCCGGCAATCCTGTGTGTTCTAACAGTCTTGTTTTAACTTCCTTAGTGTATAAGTTAATTACTGTTATCTGTATGTTTAGTTTGTTAGAATAGTGTGTCTATTCTTTTCCGCAACAAACTTCTTTGTGTAAATTTTTTATATTTATATTAAAAAAATCTAAAAAGAGTATATTCTGTGTGTTTGTATTCAACCCCCCTCCCCCTTCTACAAACTCTCTTTTAGTTAGCCATCTCTAAACAGGGATTAACAAGTGGTATCAGAGCAGTTGGCTTAATTCAATAAACCAGATCTGTGATGGCTACTACTTCAAATGTTGATGGTACTTTGCAGACCTCCTCCAGTAGTACATATGATTTAGGATCCTTGGCCAAACCTCCAAGGTTCAACCCAAGTAACTTTGGGTTATGGAAAAATCGTATGCTACTATTCTTGGAAGGGATCGATTGCAGGTATCCCAACATTCTCAGTGAGGGACCTATTGTTCCTAAAATATGGGCTCGCTTTGGCCCGCAAAAAGACGCTGAAGGAAAAGATATAAGAGTCAGATGATGAAAGGAGTGATAAATCTGGCAGATATATCATCAAACCTTCAAACAAATTTAGTGAAGATGATAAAAGCCTAGTTGCTCTAGACACTAAAGTCAAATCTGCTCTTGTTGTATCCCTTCCTGATGAAGTGTATCACACTCTTCTAAACCTCTCCACTGCAAAAAAAATGTAGGACACTTTGAGTATCTTATATGAAGGTACTAAAGAAGTTAAGAAATCCAACAAGATCTGTCTTGTTAGAAAGTACGAACTATTCTCCCAAGAAAAAGGAGAATCCCTCTGCGTCTACTTTAATCGCTTTAACTGTCTATTAAATGATCTCAAGGTTCTTGGAAAAGTGTATGATAACAAAGAGGTTCTCTGCAAGTTTATGGATTGCCTCCCAGACTTCTGCTAAACCATATGTACTTGCATTAAGCAAACCAAGGACTTAGAAATAATGCCTTTAACTGCTCTCTATGGAACTCTTCTCCATTATGAACAAACCAAGAACCAAAGAAAATCTCTCATAAAATATATCAAATCTTCTTCTGTTGCTTTAATAGGTGATTCAAAATCTTCTTCTTGTGTTCCTAGAATCGCCTATCCTTCTTCTGAATCTGAAAACGATATTAAGGAAGATTCATCTCACCTATCAGATGCGTACTATAGTGCTGTTGATGATGAGGGAGAAGAATCAGCCATTGACATACTTTCTGATAGTATGGCAATGATTGATGGAAACCTTAAGAATAAAAGATTTTCTTCAAACCGCTCTAAATTTCATAGAAAACCTTTTTCTCAAAAATCCTCTTCTGACAAAGCAAATGAAGAATTGTAACACCTTAGGCACATCCCATATCGGCCGTGGACAGGAGTGATGCTGGGTTTATAAGTAAACCTTGGGCTTCCTAAACACAACGCGTTTTGGGGCCACACGCATGGCAGGTTCTTCGAACTCTGTGGTTAAGCGTGCTTGGGTGGGAGTAGTACCAGGATGGTGATCCCCTGGGAAGTCCTCGCCAGGTCGCCAGAAACAAATCCGTGCGGCTTAGGCCAAAGCGGACAATATTGTGTCGTGGTAAGGCGGGGTGTTACAAATGGTATCAGAGCCACTCCTGTGCCATTCGGGATATGGGGCAAACCTCATCCAGGACGATGAGTCCCTAAGGGGGGGTGTTTGTAACACCTTAGGCAGATCCCATATGGCCGTGGACAGGAGTGATGCTGTGTTCATAAGTAAACCTTGGCCTTCCTAAACACAACGCTTTTTGGGGCCTCATGCAAGGCGGGTTCTTGGAACTCTGTGGTTAAGCGTGCTTGGGTGGGAGTAGTACCAGGATGGGTGACCCCCTGGGAAGTCCTCGCCTGGTCGCCAGAAACAAATCCGTGCGGCCTAGGCCAAAGCGGACAATATTGTGTCGTTGTAAGGCGGGGTGTTACAAGTGGTATGAGAGCTGCTATTGTGCCGTTCGGAATGTGGGGCAAACCTCATCGACGACGATGAGTCCCTAGGGGGGGTGTTTGTAACACTTTATGCAGATCCTGCATATCGGCCATGGACAGGAGTGATGCTGGGTTCATAAGTAAACCTTGGGCTTCCTAAACACAACGCGTTTTGGGGCCACACGCAAG
Source organism: Silybum marianum (assembly GCA_036898165.1). Taxonomy (NCBI): domain Eukaryota; kingdom Viridiplantae; phylum Streptophyta; class Magnoliopsida; order Asterales; family Asteraceae; genus Silybum; species Silybum marianum. Next base: position 34,367,305 of record CM072529.1, read on the forward strand.
GCAGGTTCTTGAAACTCTTCGGTTAAGCATGCTTGGGTGGGAGTAGTACCAGGATGGGTGACCCCCTGGGAAGTCCTCGCCAGGTCGCCAGAAACAAATCCGTACGGCTTAGGCCAAAGCGGACAATATTGTGTCGTGGTAAGGCGGGGTGTTACAAGAATGCTTCAATTGTGGAAAGAAGGGTCACTTTGCTTCTGAGTGCAGATCCAAAGCTTCCTCGAATCTCACATCGTCTTCTTATTATAGCCATGACTTCTCCAAATCAGCTTCTAGGAAGCCTGAAGAGAGAAATAGCCACTCTTCTAAGGAAAATCCTGAATCAAAAGAAACCTCTAGCTATAAGAAATACAAAGCTAAATATAAGAGGGAAAAAGAAAGGAACCAAAGTAAAGGTAAAACTTTGGTTGCTGAGGCTCATTGCTGGGAGGATGAGCAAACTTCTGAAAGTGAGAGTGAATATGTCACAAAGTGCCTCATGGCCAAAATTGATGAGTTGGAGGACATGGAAAACTCACTCTACACTGCTCTCGTCTCTGCTGAGGGATCTGCTTCAGGAACAAAACCCCAGGTACACCCCTTTACCTCTCTCTCTGATGATCAAAAGGTTGATGCCTATGGTTCTTTAACTATTGACTTTTGCAATTTAAAAGATCAAAAGAAAAAGGCTGACATGCACATTAAATGCTTAAATGATCAACTTCTATCCTGCTTCTCTAAACTCAAGGACTTTGACAAAATGGAAGCTGATCTAGAAAACTTAAGGTATTTAAATGATAGCCTCTCTGAAAAGAAAACAAAGATATCCAATACTCTTGAAAAGGAACAGGAGGTTCTTTCTAAGTGGACTAAATCTTCTAAAGATTCTAGAAAAGATTCTTCTAGATCAAATCTCTTGTAAGGACAAGTCTGGACTTGGATATGGAAAAGATCATCAGGTTTACTAGAAAGATTGAAAATATGAATGCTAAACTGGTGAAATCTATCAGAAGTGATAATGGCACATAATTCAAAAATGTTGTTGTGGAAGATTTCTTTGACTTAAAAGGAATCTCTCAGAACTTTTATGCCGTACGCACTCCTCAGCAAAATGGTTATGTTGAAAGAAAGAATCGGACGCTGTGTGAGATTGCAAGATCAATGCTGAGTGAATCCAAGTTGCCAACCTATTTTTGGGCTAAAGCAGTTAACACTGCATGCTTTACTCAAAATAGGTCTATCATAGTCAAAAGGCATGACAATACTCCTTATGAAGTTTTCCATGGTAGGAAACCTGCAGTTGACTTCTTCCATGTATTTGGTTGTGCGTGTCACATGCTAAATGACAGGGAACAACTTGGAAAATTTGATCCAAAGTCAGATGATGGAATTTTCATGGGCTACTCTCTCTCTCCTCAAGAGCCTTCAGAATCTACAACCTGAGAAGACAATGCATAGATGAATCTATGCATGTAAAGTTTGATGAGTGTGAAACATCTTCATTATCTTGTAATGAAGAAGAACTAAATCTCTGGATAAACTCATGTGTTGGTGAAATTCCATCTTCCTCTCTTTCTTCTCCACCTATTGAAACTGTCTCTACAGGAGATCATACCCACCTAAACACCATATCTCCCACTACCCTACCCTCACCATCTCAAATTCCTACCTCATCTTCTTCTTCTCTACCTCCTCCCTTGCCTCCTGCACTAAAGTGGACCATGGATCATCCAATAGATCAAATCATAGGTGATCCTCAAGTTGGTGTAAAAACAAGGAGAGTGTTAGGTCTATTATTATTTAATTGTGACAAAATAAGGAAAAGATATGCTTAATTGTTAAAAGGAAGTTTATAATTCCTTAAACTCTTGTTTCTTTAATTAGATTAGACCTAGCAATATAAATAGAACGTTAGGGTTTTGCTTTGAGAGTTAGTCGATTCATAATACATAGAGAGAATGCTGAATCTGATTGTAATCGACATATATACATTCAAGAGATATATGACTACGTAAGTTCTTTAAATCATTGTTTGTGTCATATTACTTTGCTATTAACTGTTTATTGTCATTGTGCTTATTATAATGGGATCAACAACTGGTATCAGAGCCTGAGATCACGAGTTTTTACGATTTTCTGAGCAAACCATGAAACGAAAGGTATTTTTTTCGATTTCTGCAAATTCTGCTGTTCATTGAATTTTTTGTCGTTCCTACTGTTTCATGCTTTACCCGATAAAACATCATTCTAATTATTGTCGACTACCTCATACTGATCATTGAATTTTTCTCGAATATCTCTTCTGTTGATTGAATTTTTATCGATTCAACTGCATAAAATCTTGAATTTTTATCGACCCCTACATGAAATATTTAAATCTGTTTAATTAAAATCACTTTAATTTATTTTGTTTACTTTTGAATATCTTTACATAAGAAAACTCAGGAACTTGTGACTCCTGCAGCTTTTCTTACTAAAGATTTCCTAGTAAAATCATAAATTCTCGTAATCTTGATAATTTCCGTAATTGAACAAATAAGAACCTCGAAAACCCAGACAGTCTTGTCCATAAAAAGACTAGGTCTTTTTAGTCAAGAAAACTATGTTTTTGTTTTCTGGTTTATCAATCACAGAAAACTCAGAATTAAAGTATTTTTTGTCGAGTCCTATTGAACCCAGAAGAATTTTAATCGAGTAGGTCAGTATTCGATAAATTTCTTTAATCAAAGTTATATCGAGTTATTATCGAGTAAATTTCATTCGACAACAATTTTTATCGAGTCTTGTTCACTCGATAACAATTTTTTTTCGAGTCTATTTAATTCGACAACAATTTTTATCGAGTCTTGTTCACTCGAAAACATTTTTATATCGAGTCTATTTAACTCGACAACAATTTTCATCGAGCCTTGTTCACTCGATAACATTTATTATCGATCCTTAGACACCCGATAACAATTTTCATCGAGCACCTCACACCCGATAAAAAATCCTTAAATCGATAATTTTTTCGCCCTCCTTTGTCTCTCGAGAAAAACCTACTGTTTCGGGAGACAACTCAGAATTTTTTAAAAACTCATTGATCGAGGTCCAACCAAAAAGTACAATGACCACCCGTGAAGCAATGGCTATTGGATCAGACACCAAACCTCCAATTCTCTTCCCGGGAGAATATTCTCAATGGAAGGATAGATTCCTTGATTTCGTTGAACGCCATAACTATGCCGATGAGATCATGAGTTCAATCAAAGAAGGTCCTCCTCCAATTTTTTATCAGGAGTTTCCGGCTATGCCAAACAATACTCCTCCTACGCTCGCACGAAGGGAAGTTAAACTAAAAAATACATGGGATGCAAACGAGAAGAAGATAATGAGAGGTGACCAACTTGCCCGTTCTTATCTACTTATGAGCCTTCCAAATGAAATCTATATGAGCATTGATAGCCACAAGAAGACGGCTAAAGAAATGTGGGAAGTCATAGAGAAATTCATGCTTGGAACGAAGATTGGCACACAACTCAAAATCACCAACTGCATCTCTCAATATGTAGAATTCAAGGCAAAAGATGGAGAAAGTCTTACGAACACGTATACCCGTTTTGTACAACTGGTAAACGAACTAAGTAAAAACAAAATTCGTAAGACCAAGATCGAAAACAACGTTAAATTTGTTAGCAATCTTCAACCGGAATGGCGTCGGTTTGCTAATCAAATCAAACACAACAAATATCTTGCTGACCTTGATCTTCATGAAGTCTATGAAACCCTTCAACAAGACGAAGAGGAGGTTCTTGAACTAATGCGGTTAAATTCAAAGAAGAACCCGGATCCAATCGCGTTAATGGCAAAAGATTCCTCTTCCACTCCTCAAGAGATGTTTCCCGATCTAGAAGACGAAGATTTTGACTATGATTCCGAAATTGCCAAACTTCAACAACAACTAGCCTTCCTTACGAGATCTTTTCAACAAAAGTTCTCACGTCGCTCGAATCCCAGCCAACAAAGGTATGCCTCGGGATCTAATAATCATGAGCGAAAGGCCCTGTTTGAACCTAAACCAAGAAGAGAAGAACCACGCCCGACACCCAAGCCAGAAGACAAGTTCAAGGGTGAAAGAAGCCTGTGCTACAACTGCGGCAAATCTGGTCACTACGCAAGGGAATGCAAGAAGCCAATAGTGAAGGACTCTAACTACTTCACTTACAAACTGATGTTGTCTAAACAAAAAGAAGCCGGTAAAGTTCTTCTAGCTGAAGATGAACAATGGCTTAATCAAGATGATGAAGATGACATGGAAGGGGATACTCAAGCACATTTCAGCTTAATGGCTTACTCTGATGACACTCCTTCTCACGCTTCCGACTACACACCCGAGGTAAGCCCTTCTGACTATGACTCTTTTGTATCTCAAATGCATGATTTAATGTGTCAATTAAAGGAATTACACTCCAAATTGAAAACCGAGAAACTCTTGGTTTCCAATTTAGAAGCAAGCCTGGAGAATAGTCATAAACAATTGCTTCTTATGCAAACCGACCTTGTCAATACTCAAAGTATAGCACACAATCTCGAAATGGAGAAAATGGTTTTAAAAGAAGAAAATGATCTTTTTCAACAACAAATATCTGATCTCACACTCCAACTTCAATCATCTAGGAATGAGACTGCCAAATTTTCATCAAAGTTTGACTTTATCAGTTTTCAAAAACAAGATCTATTAGAAAAACTCGAAAAATTGGAATTAAAACTTTACAAGCTTGGTCAAACTGAACACACTATTCACTTAAATGCACCGAAAGATTTAAGCTCAAAAGCCGGCTTAGGTTTTAAAAACCCGAAACACTTAGCAAAGGCTATCTATAATACTCCGACGATTTATAAATTCGAATATCTGAACCTTGGTCCAGATTACCAAATTCAATTTATGAAGTCGGACCCTAGTGTTGAGGAAAGAGAAGATTGGAAGAGACAAAACAAAAACTATTTTCAAATACCTTTCTGCTATCCTCAAATAGTAGAAGAGGAATCTTCAAGTGAATCTCTTCCAAACAACTACTTTCCATCATATTCAGCCGAAGAACTTCAAAACAAGATTCCTGAATGTAAACCGTACATTCGCACTCTATTTTTAGAAAAGAAAATAATTCAACTCGAACGAGTGTTGGAATCTGAACGGTCTTTGGCGGAAAAAAAAAATGAATCATTTTTATTTAAAATACAACAACTTGAGAACGAGACTTTACAATTGAACAAAACTCGTGAAAATGATACTATTTCAAACATTTCAACTTGTAAAGCCTTTGTTAGCGGTTATTTAGATAATTGCGAAGAGTTGTTTAAAATGGACCCAAATTCCAATCTTCCAAAACAAAAATGTTCCTATTCTGACGAACAAATCAATGTTGAATTAGATGCCCTTTCTAACCAATCTTCACTTGAATCGGATGAGTATTTAAATGACATGTGTGATGAGTTTGATTTCAATTCTGTACTTCCTACTCACACTGAATCTTTAGACAAAGGCAAACAACCTATGAAATCAGTTTCATTGCCTACTGAACCAACGGAGTGTTCCACGAGTCAAAATCAAACCATTCATAAACAAACGAAAACCAATCATGTCTTCAAAAACCATACTAACCGTGTTCCTTTCAATGTTTCAGCGCTTCATACTTTAGAAACCAAGTTGGTTTGGGTCAAAAAGGGCACGCATACTACAAAGCAAACACCCCGCAAAGAAGACAAGTTTTTACATTCTAATGTCAAAAGAAACAATTCTAGATTTCGTTTTCCTTATCAAATTCATTCCTTTAGACATTTAATCAAATTTTCTCGTAATAAAATTTGTTGTTCTAATTGCGGTGTGGATGATTTTGTTCGTAAACCTCCTATTGATTATGGTTATGGTTATTTTCCGGACATGCATAATTCATTTAATCACAAATTTTATCATTCATCATCCATTTCTAAATCGGGTCCGAGAAATCAAATGACTAACGCCCATAAGTCTGACCACAAGTGGGTACCCAAGGGTGCAATGTCAACTAACCATGATGGACCCATTTACAAATGGGTACCTAAATCTGCCTGATTTTGTGCAGATCGGTCATGTGTGGTACTTAGATTCCGGATGCTCCAAACACATGACCGGACAAAAAGAGCTGCTTGCCAACTATACTGAAAAGAAGGGCGGATTCGACAAATTTGGCAACAATCACTTGGCACCGATAAAAGGATATGGTGATATCATTCAAAACAACATCACCATTTCCAACGTCTCTTATGTACAAGGGCTAAGCTACAACCTGTTGAGCATTGGAAAATTCTGTGACAAGCAACTCGAAGTAAATTTCAGTCCCGATAGATGTTGTGTTCGCACGTTTGATGGAAAGGAGCTTCTAACCGGCACACGCAAGTCCAACCTCTACACGATCGATCTTTCCCAAGTAAACGCCCCCTCAAGTGTTTGTCTTCTATCAAACGTTTCTAGTCCAAAGACCTGGTTATGGCATTGTCGCTTATCTCACTTGAACTTCAAGAACTCTCCATCCAAGGATTAGTCACCGGCCTCCCAACTGTTAAATTCGACAAACCGCATCTCTGTGACGCATGCGAAATGGGAAAGATGAAGAAGGTCTCTCACAAACCCAAGTTAGTTCACAGCTCGACTCTACCTCTTCAACTCATTCATATGGACTTGTGCGGCCCGATGCGGACTCAAAGCATAAATGGTAAAAAGTATGTTTTAGTAATGGTGGACGATTTCTCTCGATTCACATGGGTAATGTTCCTTCGATCAAAGGATGAAACCCCCGACACCATCATCACATTTCTCAAAGCCATTCAAGTTATGCCAGAACTTACTGCACAAACCATCCGCACAGATAATGGAACTGAATTCAAAAACCGTACCCTTGACGGTTACCTCGAATCGGTTGGTATAACCCACACGTTCTCTGCAGCTCGTACTCCACAACAAAACGGTGTGGTCGAACGCCGAAATCGAACTCTAGTTGAAGCCGCTCGCACTATGCTTACTTTCTCAAAGCTTCCTCTCCACCTTTGGGCCGAAGCTATCAACACAGCATGCTACACTCAAAACCGCTCCATCATCAACAAACGCTTCAACAAGACACCTTATCACTTGGGCTACGATCGCGTTCCTTCCATCGAGCATCTTCGAACGTTTGGAACACGTTGCTTCGTACTAAATGAAAAGGAAGATCGTGGGAAACTCAAGCCGAAAGCCGATGAAGCTTACTTTCTCGGATACTCACCAAACGCATCATCTTATCGGGTCTACATAAAACACGCATGTTGCGTCACTGAAAGCGTTAACGTACAATTCGATCCAAACGCCAAAATGGCTCCTGAACACGACAGTTCTGGACCCGCACTCACCGGCATATTAGCTTCCGATCACATTCGTTCGGAACCTGCTCCCAACCCCGCTGAACCTTCAACGTCCAAAACCGCCATGTCAAATCTGGATGACTTACTCGAGTACTTCTACTCGGATTACTTTGGACCATCCACTGATACTTCTCTCCAGATTCCCCTGCCTACCTTGGAGATTGCCGAGACCTCGAATCTCTCCGGACCACCAATTACAACGGAAACCATCTCAACTGCTGCATCTCCAAGCACATCTACAACTGCTCCTCCCGATCAAACTATTTCATCGGATGCTCCTCTTGTTCCACCTGAACCTCAACCGACTGTTCAACGAAATCCTGCGGAACCGACATCCTCTCCCCCACCATCCACTTCAAACCCTACGGATGTCACAAGTGGCACAAGATCATCAAACATGGCACCAACCTTGGAATCTCTTCAAGATCTTCCGTTAGGTTCTTATCAAGATGACACCCCGGATCTAAATGCATTTCAACCGCTTCCTACAACCAAATGGACCCGCTCTCATCCTGTTGAACAAATTATCGGGGATCCGAACCGACCAGTTACAACGCGTTCCGCCTCGGCCAATGACTTCATGTTCTCCTCTTTTATAAGCAAGATCGAACCCACATCCATTCTCGAAGCAGTGAATGATCCCGATTGGATTGTGGCCATGCAAGAAGCACTCAATCAGTTTGAGAGCCTGAAAGTATGGCGCCTTGTTCCCCGTCCTCGAAACAAGACCGTTATCGGCACGAAATGGATCTTCAAGAATAAACAAGACGAAGATGGAGTCGTTATACGCAATAAAGCCAGACTTGTCACAAAGAGATACCGTCAACAAGAAGGCATCGACTACGACGAAACATTCGCACCTGTAGCCCGCATTGAAGCCATTCGGATGTTCTTGGCTTACGCGGCACACAAGAACTTTGTCGTTTTCCAAATGGGCGTCAAGACGGCCTTCTTAAACGGTGTCCTACGTGAAGAAGTCTATGTCTCTCAACCCGACGGGTTTAACGACTCCTCCAAACCAGATCATGTCTACATTCTGGACAAGGCCCTCTATGACTTGAAGCAAGCCCCGCGCGCTTGGTACGATAGTCTGTCAACCTATTTAGTGAAGAACGGATACTCCAAAGGTAAGATCCATCCAACTCTTTTCATTAAAAAGGACAATGGTGACATTATGCTCATTCAAGTCTACGTAGAGGATATCATCTTCGGCTCGACTAACCCAAGGCAATGTAAAGAGTTCTCTGAACTCATGATTGCAAAATTTAACATGAGCATGATGGGAATGATGAATTTTTTCCTTGGTCTTCAAATTAAACAATTTTCTACGGGAATATTCATCAACCAATCAAAATACATCTCGGATATGTTGTGTAAATACAACATGACGTCATGTTCTCCGATTGGTACACCCATGTCCCTGGGTTCAAAACTACACGCTGATCCTTCAGGAAAAGATGTGGATTCTAAAAATTATCGGGGCATGGTTGGTTCTCTCACGTATCTTACGGCTAGTCGTCCGGACATAATGTTTGCCACCTGTCTATGCGCGAGATATCAAGCATCTCCAAAGGAATCTCATCTTAGTGCGATCAAACGGATTTTCCGGTATTTAAAAGGTACACCTAATCTTGGCCTATGGTATCCCAAGGATACGGGTCTCGAGCTAACTGCCTTTTCTGATTCGGATCACGTCGGATGCATGCTCGATCGCAAAAGCACTTCGGGCCACATTCAATTCCTCGGAGACAAATTGGTCAGCTGGTCCTCCAAGAAGCAAGTTTGCGTCTCCACCTCTACCGCGGAAGCCGAATATATCGCTGCCGCAAGCTGCTGCTCTCAAGTCCTGTGGATGCGCATTCAACTTAAAGACTATGGCTTCTGGTTCAACAAGATTCCTATCTACTGTGATTCCAAAAGCGCCATAGCCATTTCAAGCAACCCGGTTCAACACACGAAGACAAGACACATCGACGTTCGCTATCACTTCATCAAGAATCACGTCGAAAGAGGTACAATTGAACTATATTTTGTTAATACGGAACTTCAGCTTGCCGACTTGTTTACCAAGGCACTGGATGAGAAACGATTCCAGTTCCTAGTATCCAAGTTGGGAATTCTCAATCTTAAAACCTGATTATCACAAATCAGTGTGTCTCAAAATCCTCAAAAATGTCTATCCTAGGGTTTATGCACATTTACTCTTCGAGTCAATCTGCATAACACTTGGGTTCTCATTTTTTTAGATTTTGACCTTTATCTTACAGTTCCGTATTTTCAATCTTTCTTTCCTTTTTCTTTCTACCTCGCTGTGTGTATCACCTTGGTTCATCGTTCAAGGGGGAGCAACAAGGTACGTTTTCCTATCCATTCACATTCCTAGGGGGAGCACACCACTGTTTGCACACATTAAGGGGGAGCCTTGTATTTGTTTTCTGTCTTTTAGTCTTTAAAAAAAATTAATTAAAAAATTAATTTAATTAAGTCAGGTTCTCGCCCCCTAAGGGCCCGACAACAATGGGATTATCGACCCCCTCTGGCTCGATAACCTCCCCAATCGACATCTCGATAACGGGAAATTTTTCATCGGCCCTATCACACACTGCCACGTGTCATCACCCGATGACCACTATTTAAAGTAATCGGGCCCCACTCTCAAAGAACCTTTCCTCGCAAGTTTGAATTTTCCATCTGAAAAACCCTTCAAGTTCTTGGCTATCCAAGATCAAATTCTCAAATCTTCGAGTTTTTCAGATCCGAAAGCACCACCAGGTTCGTAATTCTCCCCTTATCATCTTTAATTCTTGCACTTTGTTCTTAAAACCGTTGCATGATCCGTTTTTTGCTGTATGACTGTTCGGTTTTGAAGGGTTTATAGGTTTTCCGATTTTGACTGTTCATCAGTCAAAATCGTGATTAGATTTGGTGTTGTGGCCTTAAAGACCTTTATTAAACTTGTTCCCTATCACTAATCGCACTTAGCCATAGGAGTTTACCTGAGTTTAGGCATTTTTGTTGCATCTGAGCACTTAGGATTGTCACTGTCTTGTTATGCATTTTTATCGAGTCCTTCTTTGTGCCTTTGCATTTTTATCGACCCATGTTAGTAGGTTAAGAACTTCATCTTATTCGCTAAGGGTTTTTATCGATCCCTTGTGACTCGACAACAATGTTTATCGATAGCCTCTTGGTCGATGAAAATCACCAAGTGTTTTCATCGAATGCCTTAGGACTCGATAACATTTGTTATCGACTCAAAAAGGATCGATGAAAAACACCAAGTATTTTTATCGATCCCTTAGAACTCGACAACTTTTTTTATCGACTTTCTATCGATCAATGAAAATCCCTAAGTATTTTTTATCGAGTCCCTTTGGTTCGATAACATGCTTTAAACTGTTCAAAGTTTTTTTTTCATCGAATGCATTTGGATCGATAACATGCCCTTAGATTTTCCAAGTCTTTTCATCGAGCCTCATAGAATCGACAACATGCTCTTTGAATGTTTATCGAGTCTAAATGGATCGATAAACACTCTAAAAAGTTTTTAAGTATTTTCATCGACCCTTAAGCACTCGATAACTTGTACTTCTCGATTCTCAATGACTCGACATCCCTTCCACAGGTTGATCTTAATTTTTTTCTACAAGTCTTTTTGTCGATCCTCCTTCATTCGAAAACACCTTTTTCCTCGATCCCATTGCACTCGATAACAATTGTTATCGACCCAATGGGACTCGATAAACAGACTTAGCATTTTTTTGTTAAGACTCAATACACTAACTTTACACTTGGTTTGCCTAACTGTCTTATTTCAGCAAGCAATGGCAGCCATGAATGATCCGAACCTTTCAGATGATGAACACCCGATGCCGTCCGAACGCTCCACAGAACCAAGCATCAACGCAGCTAACCGGGATGACATCTTGATGCCTAGAGCTCACCTTCGAAAAATCAAACCGAACAACCACCGTCTAGATTTTGTTATCACTCTCGAACAACAAGTCATCCTTGAAATTCTTCAACGACATCCGTTTCGTTATGCCTTTGCACTAGACCACCGGGTACCCCTTTTCTACCTCCAACAATTCTAGTACACACTGACATACCATCCGGACGAAGGTGACCATCATTTCACTGCTCAAATCGATGACTTTGTCACCCGCTTAACTCCATCCAGGATTCACCGCATTCTCCGCCTGCCGCTCGCCACAACCGAACACCCATACGACGCCTTTGCAACCGACCAACAGCTGGTTGCCGACATCCTAGCCCTTGGGTAAGAATCCCCTGAACCATTCACAAGCCCCGGCCAGTTCAAAAGGATGTACCTGCCTTAGATTTGGTTCACGCTATTCACCATCGTCAATCGATGTCTGACTAGCAAACACATTGGCATGGACAAGGCCAGCACTGCGGTTCTTCGAATTTTTCACGGCATCGCTTTCAACCGTCATTATGACTACGCGATGCTCATCTGGACGGATTTTGTGGAACTAGTGGAAGACAAATCCAACAATTGCGATCGTGCCTTCATACCTCTTCAACGGTTTCTTCAACTTTTCATCCATGCCATGATGACTTTCCGACCTGCCATCCCTAGACGAGCCGGATCACCCTTAGGCCCAACCAGTGCCCTTAAATTTCTATGCCTAAATGATCGGGTCTTCATCTATACCATGCCTATCCCTGAAGCGCTCCTCGCTTATGCTGATCAGAATGAACCTAGTGTGATAGCCTATAGGGAGCGACATGGCTTAATGGCCCAACCACCTCCGGTTGCGCCTGCCCAAGAGCCGATCCATGAGGAAAATATTGAGGGAAGTGAGGATCCCAGAGTAGAAGAGCAGGGTCAGGATCAGGGGGATCATGACCAGGGTGATGAGCGTAATGCGAGGGGACATGACAAGGGAGGTGCATCTGATCAGCACCCCCCCCAACCCACTACTTCCAACAACCCCCGCACCCGACCCATTATCCCAACTCCCCGATTCAAAACACTGGTTAGCCGACAACGTGTCCACCCCGCTCTTCATCATCGGATGAGGATGATTCTGACAACCAACCGCTCCGTCGTCGCCAACGAACTGCAGAAATATAAGTGTAAGCCGTAAGTCGCATCGGCCCACAACCTTCTATCACCGATTCCAGTTCTGGGAATGAAGAGTCTTCAACTGAACCGAACCCTGAACCAATCATCCGTACACCCACCTCCGCACCAATCATACCTTCTGATGAGGAACCTCAATTCGACTTTGACTTTGAATCCAATCGATCCTCCCCATCTATGTCTGACATATTCCCTGAAACCTCAATTGGACAAATAAGGAGAGAGGAGGGAGTACAAACTGAAAAAGAAATAGTGAGCATGAGCGAAGGGGCGACAAAAACGATAGAGAGTGAGAGTCCAATATCCCCCAACCAGGTAACCGAGTCAACTAGCCCTACTCATTCGTTGGGTATGACTAGTGGACAAGTCACTGTGGACCTAGCAGCGCAATTGCACGCCCCCCCCCCCCTAGCCACTCTGAAGGCTCCCAATAGCCAACAGTTTCAAAGATACTTGTGAGTCTAGCACCTTATCTAGCTCCCCTCCACTCGGGAGGCATAGCTATTGAAACAAGAGGCAGTAGCTCACCTGCTTCGACTTCGTTTGTATGCACATCGAGTCTAGAGCCCGCTAGGGGACACGAGTCTACACACACTACGAGCCTCCGTGGCCTAGTCGGAACTCCCATAGTGATGTCCACTCCGGACATTCCACGAGGATTGGGAGGAAATCCTACCAGCGCTACATCTTTGCCAATTTTGAACGTATGTCATACAGTTGAATCAACTGTTATGTCAACGGGCAATCTAAGTGATCCCGGAGTTACTCATACAGCAACCCCATCTCCGTCGTTCTCTATTCCCCCGGAAGGCGAATCAATCATTGCTGCTCACCTACAAAGGGCAAGAGACACCCTTGCTTGAACATGTTGCCCTAATGACAGCCGAAAGAGAAGCCTTCGTGCGCCAAATTCCTGAAGCTGCGCGTCTTAAAGAACCGACTCCTCTACAAGCCGACCCTTCACATGCAAGCTCCAGTCGTCCAAGCACCAGCCACTCTCCACCGCCACCATCACCCCCCGAAGATCGACCCCATTTCTCACATCGATATGAATACAACACCGATGAACTCATGTCGATGTTGTATGTTAATCTGCTAGCCGAATCCAATGCAACCGGCCAACCGAAGGATTCGCTTGAGGGTCTTCTTCGCCGCAATCATCAGATCCCCACTGTCACTCGTCATGAGTTCGATGTATTCCGCGCCCATATTGACCAAGAGCTTGCCGACTTGAAGAATGCCCAACAACGCCAAACGGATGACATCTTGGATGCTATTACTGCTCTTCGCACCGAAATCCAAGAGTCTTGCCGTCCGGCCGTTCGTTTATCTACATCCAGACCTCACCAGGACGACCCGGGATCCGCTCCAACTCGTCCTGAGGGGGAGACACGCCAAACGGCAAGATCACGATCAAGAGCAGCTGCTGCTTCAGCTTCAAGACCACCCGCTCAATCTACCCAACAAAGGCAACGCACTACAACGACTCAAGAGGACGATACACCAACGGTTGAAAAGCCTGTGGATATCGAATTCGAGAATACAGCCGAACCTGCCAAACCCGAACCCAAACAAAATGAAGAACGAGTTGATGTTTAACGTCTGCGAAAATCACTTCGAAACTGGTTCCGAGATCCGTACGAACCAGTACTCCAAGAGCAAGACTATGTGAACTTGAGGCATACAGCAAGGAACTATGCTTTAAGGGAACAAAACGAACCAAGACTCCTACCTCATCAGATTCGATGGCAAAGAATTTTGACGGAAAGCAAATCCAAATGGGTGAATCAGCAGATTCGTGTGCCATATCTTGAGGAAACTATGGAGAAGATCTTCCGCAAGGAAGCAAAACCTGACGATTTGGCATACATTCATCACGTGATGGAAATGGACCCTACTCAGGTTAGAGAGTATCTCCATATCCTGAGGATGAGAGATTTCCTCAAGCAGAACTGGTCTCAAGGCACAGGGTTGTCGGGATTCTGAAAATTGACACTGCAAGGATCTTTCAAGTCGAGTACCCGGTTTTCACTGTCCAAAGAGAAGATGGTAAAACGTATTCCTTCTCTGAAGCTGATTTTGCTAACCTTGATATAATGGACTTGGAGATCATCTACAACGATTTGAGAGACAAGCGTAACAGAAACGTACACGAGCAAAGGGCATTAAGGGTAGTGGTAAGGCATGTTCAGAAAGAGCTTCAGTACAGCTATCTTCATGATCTTCAACGAGGGATCGAAAGCGAGCAAAAGAAGATACATATTAGTAAGCCTGATCAATCATTACCTGTACCTGACAGTACTCTAGTCGCCACCATCATCACTCGTCCTGTTCATGGAGTAGTTCGGATGCATACTTCTAGAGAAAAACTGTTTCTCAGATTTCACGAAGTGGCTGCATATTCTGATGGTACGTTATGGGGAATCCGAAACAGACTTGCGTCAGAACTTGCAACATATAGAAAGAGCGCAACAAGGATGAGCAACGACAAAAGAAACTCTCTCATAGAAGCTATCAAGATAATCGATGACAGAATTGTCTATCGACAAACCCTACGAAGATTTGAAGGCATGTTCGAGCTAAGAAGATGAAGACTCATTTTGCCACAAAGGGGGAGATTGTTAGGTCTATTATTATTTAATTGTGACAAAATAAGGAAAAGATATGCTTAATTGTAAAAGGAAGTTTATATCCTTAAACTCTTGTTTCCTTAATTAGATTAGACCTAGCAATATAAATAGAACGTTAGGGTTTTATTTTGAGAGTTAGTCGATTCATAATACATAGAGAGAATGTTGAATCTGATTGTAATCGACATATATACATTCAAGAGATATATGACTATGTAAGTTCTTTAAATCATTGTTCGTGTCATATTACTTTGCTATTAACTGTTTATTGTCATTGTGCTTATTATAATGGGATCAACAGAGAGGCATAAGCAACCTGTGCTTATATGTCAGCTTTGTTTCTAGCTGGGTAATTGTCATCCAAGAAGAACTCTCACAATTTGAGAGAAACAAAGTCTGGAAGTTAGTTCCTCATCCATCTAACAAAACCATTATTGGAACAAAGTGGGTGTTCCGCAACAAGATGGATGAAGAAGGAACTATCATAAGAAACAAAGCAAGGTTGGTTGCTCAAGGATATCGGCAAGAGGAAGGAATTGATTATGATGAAACTTTTGCTCCTGTTGCCAGATTGGAAGCTATCCGAATATTTCTTGCCCATGCAGCTTACAAGAATTTTCGGGTATTCCAAATGGATGTCAAAAGTGCCTTCCTGAATGGTGAGCTAGCTAAAGAAGTGTATGTGAAGCAACCTCCTGGGTTTGAAGATCCACTCCATCCATATCATGTGTTTCGGCTAGATAAAGCTCTGTATGGACTAAAGCAAGCTCCTCGTGCCTGGTATGATACTCTCTCAGACTATCTTCTTAAAAATAAGTATATACGAGGCAAAGTTGATAGCACTCTCTTCTTCAAGAAATCACAAGGTAATATCATTCTTGTTCAAATTTATGTTGATGATATTATTTTTGGAGCCACCGATGAATTCTTGTGTGATGAGATTAGCTCTCTCATGCAAAAAGAGTATGAAATGAGCATGATGGGGGAGTTAACCTTCTTTCTTGGTTTGCAAGTAAAAAAATCTCCAGAAGGTATTTTCATTAATCAAAGTAAATACATTAAAGATCTTCTGAAAAAGTTTCAACTTGATACTTGCTCTACCATGAAAACTCCTATGGCTCCTCCTCTTAGACTCTATTTTGATCCTGATGGTGCTTCTGTTAATATTACAAATTATAGAGGCATGATAAGATCTCTTCTTTATCTTACTGCAAGTAGACCTGATATTATGTTTGCTACTTGTCTGTGTGCTCGATATCAAGCAAATCCTAAGGAATCACATCTTGCTGCTGTGAAAAGGATTTTTCGGTATCTGAAAGGTACCATAAATCTGGGTCTTTGGTATCCCAAAGACTCAAGTTTCAATCTCATCGGGTACTCTGATTCTGATTTTGCAGGCTCAAAAATAGACAGAAAAAGTACAACTGGAAGCTGTCAGTTACTTGCTGGAAAGCTTGTGAGCTGGTCAAGTAAGAAACAACATTCGGTGTCTACTTCTACAGCTGAAGCAGAATATGTTTGTGCACAGATATTGTGGATGAAAAATCAGTTGTGTGATTATAATCAGATTTTCTCAAAGATCCCAATACTGTGTGACAACTCAAGTGCAATAGCCATTGCCAACAACCCTGTGCTTCATTCAAGATCTAAGCACATTGATATCAGGCATCACTTTATAAGAGATCATGTCTCTAAAGGTGATATGGAACTTCACTTTATTCCCACTGAGTATCAATTAGCTGATCTATTCACAAAGCCTCTTGATGAAGCAAGGTTCAAGTTCCTCATCGGTGAATTAGGTATGATAAATATAGACTAATATATATATATATATATTATAAATTATATACATTTATGTATATTATATATATTATATAATATTTATATGTGTGTTTATATATATATAAATAAATAAATAATATATATATAAATAAATATATATATATATATACCGTCGGTGAGTGGACTCACCGACGTGGCACCCTTCTCTTCTCAAACCTCTCTCACCTCTCTCTCATAAAACCCTAACCCTAAAACAACCACCGACGTCACTCATAACCCACCGACGGTCACGCACAAGCCACCGACGTTGCCACCCATAGCCACCGACGTCGTTGTCCATCCACCGACGTTTCTGACGTCTTATCCTCACCCACAAGCCACCGTCGATCTCTCTCACACACACACCCACCGACGATCTCCACTCTCTCTCAAACCTCGAACCCACCGACGTGTGTAATCCACCAACGATCCACCGTCGAACCACCAACGATCCACCGTCGAACCACCGACGGCGACCCTCTCCCCATCCACCGACGTTGCCACAAAGCCTCACCATCCACCGACGTCATCACTAGCCGCCGACGGTCACACCATCTCTCTAACCCACCGAAGTTGTAACCACCGACGTCAAATCAGTCACCGAGGTAACCTCTAAAAACCCTTCACATTCTTTAACCCTTTAAAGATAACCCTTGGTTTACCAATCTTGGTGACTAAGATTCATTGAACTTATCCATAATGACATCATCAACGTCATTAGTGTCAGAAGCATGCACCGATTTCAGCCTAAACCCTTAGAATTATGACCTTTCAATCACCTCAGGTCATCATTGATTTTGAAAATTGGAATTCCCTCTCATATATAACCGTTTCCCCCACTTCCTTCTCCTTCTTTCACGCACCAATAATCTTCATCATCTTTCTCTCTCAAAATTCAAAGAAAACCTGCATGTAACACACCGGAATTTTCGTTGCTATCTTTCATCGTGGGTACGTATTTAAATATTAGTTCTTTAAGGTTTAAATTGAGCTCCATTGAATACTTTTAAGTGTTGTAGTATTTGCGTTTCAAAACTCAAGGTAAAGTTTGGTAAAGGAGGAAAAAAATGGGTCAAGCTGGTTACGAAGTGCGTTAGGAACCGAAACTAGCTTGATAACTAGCCTTAAGGACTTTACACTCAACAAAGGCTAGCGTGGGTTGCAATGCCAGTTACGAAAACGTAACAAACTTCATAACTAGCCCTAAGCTTTTATGCTTCGCGTGGGTTGCAATGTCAGCTACGAAAATGTAACCAACTTCATAACTAGCCCTAAGTTTTTATGCTTCGCGTGGGTTGCAATGCCAGTAACGAAAATGTAACCAACTTTATAACTAGCCCTAAGCTTTTATGCTTCGCGTGGGTTGCAATGCCAGTTACAAAAACATAACCAACTTCATAACTGGCGTCAGCCTCTGTTCAGTGTTTTTAAAGACCAAAAATCGGGATCTTTCTCATTTGAACCCTATCTTTCTTAATAATGCTCCGATTTGAGTGATTCAAGTTGCTGTGGATTCGTCTCTTGAAGCTCTACAACAAGGAAACAAGTATGGCTAGAGGCTATTGGTTGATTGTGGAGTTCATAGAAGTGAAGGTAAGATCTTAATCCTTGAATCTTGAATCTAGGGTTTGGGTCCTTCCACCAACAACTCTCATTCTCTCTTGCGTTCGTTCTTGTGTATGTTTTGGAGGTTATATAGGTGTTCTTGAAAGACTTACACCATGGATCTAGAGTTGTAGCTCGAGGATATAAAGTCTTCACCGAATGGAACTCGGTATCGGGGTAAATCCTAGATTTAGCATAAATCTAGCAAGGTGAGTTCAAGATACTTTATGAAAACTTTGTACATGCCAAAAACGTTCATTTTGAAGTATTAACATGTTTTACTTATTATTAGTAAAATGTTTGGGTATTTGGGTAAGTTTGCATATTTGATATAAAATGATTTATAAAATCATGTATGAGGCTTATACTTGGGTTTTTGACATTTTGACAAATAAAGTATAAGTGTGGGTTGTTTGGATGACGAAAACCATTTGGTTATATTTGCATCTTTAAAATATTGGATTTATAAATCGTTGGAAAATACATGGTAATGCATTATGAGTCGTTTTGGAAATACATGAATACGATCTCATTGGGAAAATGGTTTGTCTCAACTAATGTTTTGAGTAATTAAGTGTTGAGTTATAGAGCATTTGCTCGACTTTGACTAAAAAGAGTCTCATGCACATTTGTCCGATTTGAATAATATTTTACATGCATTGGAGTACGTTGGTCATTCGTTTGGAGTCATGTAAATTAGACTAGTATGTTATGGATCCATAGGCATAAGAGTCGGTATTTTTATGTCGTGAAGGATAGTTTGAAACCACTTTTAAATTGGAAATAGACATTGTGATAAATTGTGTAATTTCCTAACTATCCTTTCACTCTCTCGGAATATGCATTGTGGATTTTTCCGTGCAATTCTTGAGGCTAGAGCTAATGGGTGCAAATGACAAATAAACTGGAATTTATTTGATGTCCATGGCTATCAGACCTTTATGTACCGCTCTATAATATTGGTTTTTAAGGCTTGAGATAATGGGTACAAATGACAAATAAGCTAGGATTTGGTTGATGTCAATGGCTACCAGACCTTTATGTACCGCTCTATAATATTGGATTCTTAACGCTAGAGCTAATGGGTACAAATGACAAATAAACTAGGATTTGGTTGATGTCAATGGCTACCAGACCTTTATGTACCGCTCTATAACATTGCTTTCTTGAGGCTTGAGCTAATGGGTACAAATGACAAATAAACTGGGATTTGGTTGATGTCAATGGCTACCAGACCTTTATGTTCCGCTCTATAACATTGGTCCGTGGCCTACCTTGTGTTCCGTCACGACCAGTGGTGAATCAGGTCTCCCCCGTCATCTTCGGATGTTTTAAATCCTATCAAAAATAAGAGTGGGTTAATGGTTTATAAATATGGTCAAAGCTATGTTTCTATCTTTACGTTTATAAACTTATTCATGGTCGTGTGAGTATTGGGATTTGGTATCACGTTAAATGAGTATTTCTAGTTAAAGCTTTCACTTCTAATGTCATTTTGGTTTAAAGCTTTTATTTATGGAATTATTGTATTTGGGGAAAGATGTTGCTTTTATAATAAGGTTATTTCCTTTGAGAATTATATTTTATCAAGCAAATCTTTTGGTTTCAAATCAATTATAAATATGTTATAAAACTCTTGAGCTCACTAGGCGTTAAGCCTAACCCTTTTTCTTTGTCGGTATGTGCATCAGGTTATCGTTGGGGTGGATACTAACGACACGTGTGGACTTGAGTGTTAGGAAATGAGACGATAAAGATTAGACTCTTGGTGACATTTTCCGCATTCGGAGATAGCGACTCTTATTGGTTTAGTAACACCCAACCATATGTAGGTCTTGTATAAGACTTAATTTGTTTGTTGTAGAAGTTTATTACTAATTGTGGTTTGATGAAAGTTATATATTGATGTAATATTAGAAATTTTAAATTAGTCGCTCTTTCCAGATTTGAGGGTGTTACAAGTTGGTATCAGAGCATAAGTTTGAGAGATTTAGGTATTGATTTTAGATGCATAGACTCAAACTAGCGTATTGTTAAGTGATGAATGTGAGATTTCACGATTAGACACTTTAAGATAGGATATTTTGAGGTTAATAGATGCACTAGAATCGAGAATCATGATGATGTTAACAAGGATCCGCATGTGAGGTAAATTTGTATTATTATCCTGTCGGTGATAATATGAATTTACAGTTACATGTGTGTGCTTGAGCCGCATTTTCGTGATAACCGATGGGGTAGTGAATGAGTTATCATGAGTTAGCCATTGGAAGAATTGGTGATGGTAGCATTGCCATTTTGAGTGACAACTAAGTACGATGAATTTGTAATGTCGATCATTTTGAAGTCGGAGGTAATGATTGGATATAAACCATAAGCTTGTTGAATCATTCTTATTCCGGGAAGGAAATTTGTAAATCGATGGATTTAGTTGTGAACAAAGGTCTTAAGATATGAAGCTTTCCAATGTCGGTCTTGTGGTAGACTTGGAGAGTGTGGTTTAAGACTTCGGGTTCCGACCGGATGCATGCACGACTTTTGTTTTAAATAATAAATTGCAAAATTATTTCGGGTTTGTTAAAGGAGTAATTAGTCTGAAAAATGTGTTGGGGCACACCCAAGAGTGTAGCCATGTCTTGGGATTTGTTAAATCGTTTTAGTTGCATGAAAATTGCATATTTATGCACTAAGAATTTAATTTGTACTGTTTTGCTAGAATTGCAATTTTTGAAATTTATATCTCAAGAGAATTTAAATTTGAAACTAACCTAAATTGTTTCGTGGTTTCCGAGAAATGTACCACATATCGTTTTTACGAGTTTTGAGAAATTATTTGGTGTACGTGAGTTTTTGGTCTAGTTGGAAATGCATGAACTACCGTATCTCCTACTGTTGTTTACGTGTCCCATTGGAATTTTGGGTGCATGGTGTTCATGAGTTAATTTTAAGTTTTGGAATTTTGTAGACTCGTTTTACTGTTGGTGTTGCGTATGAGGGTTATTGAGAATTTTATTTTGCGTCATTTATTTTGGCATAAATATTTTAATGGTGTCCAAATATAGAGTTTCCCTCGTCCTTATTTTAGTTTTTTTTTGGATCGTTTGTTGCATGGAATTTGCATATTTTTTAGTTGTAACTTTCTTTATAATGTGTAGCCACATTTTATAAAGAGCACACATACATTGTTATTTGGCTTTAAGTTTACATCCAATCCGAATTAGATCTTGGTATGATCAAATCACATGCATTTCTTGATTGCTAATTTTGAGGAAATAAATTGATGCATGCTATCTTTATTGGGGTACTTTACTCCATATCGTTTTATGATCAAAAGTAGAATTTTGGAAAGGTCGGTACAAACATTTAGTTGCACAGGATTTTAGTGCATGTATTTATTTTACATACATGACATCATTGAGTGTGTGTCAAGACTACCATGGTTCATTTTAAAAGTTTAC
The DNA here is from genome assembly GCA_036898165.1 of Silybum marianum. Lineage (NCBI taxonomy): Eukaryota > Viridiplantae > Streptophyta > Magnoliopsida > Asterales > Asteraceae > Silybum > Silybum marianum. The sequence goes on from CM072529.1 coordinate 34,389,318, forward strand.
TAATTGTATTATCATTGTTGTCATCATTAGTTTGAATAATGAGCACATAGCTTTTAAATTGATGTTCTAGTCATTTTTCACGATTACCTGATTGTAGTAAAAATCTTTGGACTTGCATACAATTGGTTATAAAGATTTTATTTTTGTTAAATCTTTGATAAATAAAATTGGCATATTTGCTTAGACATATGCTGGTAAAACCTTGAACTCATTAGGAAACTTTGGAAGTAAGTACAATTTGGTGGTGGGAGTAGTATTTAAAGACTAAAGGAGTCTTTGCGAATTGAAGTGTCGGGTGACCCGACTTGTGGCCCGTTTTGGATTTTGGGGTTCCCTAAAAAAAAGGGGTCGGTTCGAGTATGATCGATTGAGGTATTAGATTTATGAATCATCCGGTCATTTAAGTAATGATATTTTGTTTCAACGATATTCGGGTTAAAGTCTTGTGTGATGGCTTGCTTCTAATTGGTTTAGTATTGGTGGGGAGTCGGGCGACATCATTCTAAATATTAGTGGTGTAACAACTTGATAAGTCAACATGAATAAAGAAGATTATGTGGTATAGTCATTTTGCGATCATAGGAGTCAACTATTGGTCCCGAGGTCAAGTACTATAAGAGTACCTAGGTTGCTTCAGTTGAACCTCAGGAAAATTTTGCAAGTTATAAGTGGTAAATTTGAGGAGGTTAGATTTGGTATCCAGTGACGAATGGATTTGACCAATGGTGTTATTTAGAAAGTTTGAGAGTACTTTGGAGTTTTGTGTTTGGTGAAAGTTTGGGTCTGGATTTTACGGTTGCGTTGAATTGGACCGAATTTTTGAATAAGAGTTTCGTCATGGAAGGGATGATAAATCTTGTATGATATTGAATACTCTAGAATTTTACTAAGAAGGTTAAGGCAGTCATTGAGTGGAAGTCGCTTTATCGAGGAGACTTTGATTGTCGAGGTATAAGATTTACCGTGTGCGTCAACAGATGGTATATTTTGGGATATTGTGCAAGATTCCCTTACCACCCGGGTAAGGTCGACGTTGTAACGAGTACTCCAATTTGAAAGATGTATGTGTGGTTTTGTTCAAATAAAGTTTTGGGAATATTATCGAAGGGTTGATTACATATGGGAAGCGTATTCTAATTGGCAATAGTTGTTAGAAAGTGCTAAGAGTAAATTCATTTATGGTAATTTTCACAGAATTGAGAAGTTGAAATCAATAGTTACCCTTGAGATAGTATGAATCACTTAAGGTTGGGAGCCAATTGCGATCGTATTGCTATAAACCTTTCCAACAATGCTCAAGGTTCACCCTGAGGGTGGTGTAGCATGTTAAGTCAAGGACTAGATGTGGGAATCAACGTGTAAATCGTCATTATAGTCTCGATAAAAGATCTTAGAACTCCTTTTAGAGTTGATTCATTTTAGTGGCACTCTCTTGTGAAGGGAGCCATTCGGGTTTCTGAAATAAGGTTATTTGGATGTTTGGTCGTTTATAGATTTCCAGGACGAAATCTCTTTTAAGGTTGGGAGGATTGTAACACACCGGAACTTTCGTTCCTATCTTTCATCGTGGGTACGTATTTAAATATTAGTTCTTTAAGGTTTAAATTGAGCTCCTTTGAATACTCTTAAGTGTTGTAGTATTTGCGTTTCAAAACTCAAGGTAAAGTTTGGTAAAGGAGGAAAAAAATGGGTCAAGCTGGTTACGAAGTGGGTTAGGAACCGAAACTAGATTGATAACTAGCCTAAAGGACTTTACACTCAACAAAGGCTACCATGGGTTTCAATGCCAGTTACGAAAACGTAACCAACTTCATAACTAGCCCTAAGCTTTTATGCTTCGCGTGGGTTGCAATGCCAGTTACGAAAACGTAACCAACTTCATAACTAGCCCTAAGCTTTTATGTTTCGCGTGGGTTGCAATGCCAGTTACAAAAATGTAACCAACTTCATAACTAGCCCTAAGCTTTTATGCTTTGCGTGGGTTGCAATGCCAGTTACGAAAACGTAACCAACTTCATAACTGGCGTCAGCCTCTGTTCAGCGTTTTTAAAGACCAAAAATCGGGATCTTTCTCATTTGAACCATATCTTTCTCAATAATGCTCCGATTTGGGTGATTCAAGTTGCTATGGATTCTTCTCTTGAAGCTCTACAACATGGAAACAAGTATGGCTAGAGGCTATTGGTTGATTTTGGAGTTCATAGAAGTGAAGGTAAAATCTTAATCCTTGAATCTTGAATCTAGGGTTTGGGTCCTTCCACCAACAACTCTCATTCTCTCTTGCATTCGTTCTTGTGTATGTTTTGGAGGTTATATAGGTGTTCTTGAAAGACTTACACCATGGATCTAGAGTTGTAGCTCGAGGATATAAAGTCTTCACCGAATGGAACTCGGTATCGGGGTAAAACCTAGATTTAGCATAAATCTAGCAAGGTGAATTCAAGATACTTTGTGAAAACTTTGTACATGCCAAAAACGTTCATTTTGAAGTATTAACATGTTTTACTTATTATTAGTAAAATGTTTGGGTATTTGGGTAAGTTTGCATATTTGATATAAAATGATTTATAAAATCATGTATGAGGCTTATACTTGGGTTTTTGACATTTTGACAAATAAAGTATAAGTGTGGGTTGTTTGAATGACGAAAACCATTTGGTTATATTTGCATCTTTAAAATATTGGATTTATAAATCGTTGGAAAATACATGTTAATGCATTATGAGTCGTTTTGGAAATACATGAATACGATCTCATTGGGAAAATCGTTTGTCTCAACTAATGTTTTGAGTAATTAAGTGTTGAGTAATAGAGCATTTGCTCGACTTTGACTAAAAAGAGTCTCATGGACATTTGTCCGATTTGAATAATATTTTACATGCATTGGAGTACGTTGGTCATTCGTTTGGAGTCATGTAAATTAGACTAGTATGTTATGGATCCATAGGCATAAGAGTCGGTATTTTTATGTCGTGAAGGATAGTATGAAACCACTTTTAAATTGGAAATAGACATTGTGATAAATTGTGTAATTTCCTAACTATCCTTTCACTCTCTCGGAATATGCATTGTGGATTGTTGCGTGCAATTCTTGAGGCTAGAGCTAATGGGTGCAAATGACAAATAAACTGGAATTTAGTTGATGTCAATGGCTATCAGACCTTTATGTATCGCTCTATAATATTGGTTTCTTAAGGCTTGAGCTAATGGGTACAAATGACAAATAAACTAGGATTTGGTTGATGTCAATGGCTACCAGACCTTTCTGTACCGCTCTATAATATTGGTTTCTTAAGGCTAGAGCTAATGGGTACAAATGACAAATAAACTAGGATTTGGTTGACGTCAATGGCTACCAGACCTTTATGTACCGCTCTATAACATTGCTTTCTTGAGGCTTGAGCTAATGGGTACAAATGACAAATAAACTGGGATTTGGTTGATGTCAATGGCTACCAGACCTTTATGTGCCGCTCTATGACATTGGTTCGTGGCCTACCTTGTGTTCCGTCACGACCAGTGGTGAATCGGGTCTCCCCCGTCATCTTCGGATGTTTTAAATCCTATCAAAAATAAGTGTGGGTTAATGGTTTATAAATATGGTCAAAGCTATGTTTCTATCTTTACGTTTATAAACGTATTCATGGTCGTGTGAGTATTGGGATTTGGTATCACGTTAAATGAGTATTTCTAGTTAAAGCTTTCACTTCTAATGTCATTTTGGTTTAAAGCTTTTATTTATGGAATTATTGTATTTGGGGAAAGATGTTGCTTTTATAATAAGGTTATTTCCTTTGAGAATTATATTTTATCAAGCAAATCTTTTGGTTTCAAATCAATTATAAATATGTTATAAAACCCTTGAGCTCACTAGGCGTTAAGCCTAACCCTTTTTCTTTGTCGCCATGTGCATCAGGTTATCGTTGGGGTGGATATTAAAGACACGTGTGGACTTGAGTGCTAGGAAATAACATGATAAAGATTAGACTCTGGGTTACGTTTTCCGCCTTCGGAGATAGCGACTCTTATTGGTTTAGTAACACCCAACCATATGTAGGTCTTGTATAAGACTTGATTTGTTTGTTGTAGAGATTTATTACTAATTGTGGTTTGAGGAAAGTTATATATTGATGTAATATTAGAAATTTTAAATTAGTCGCTCTTTCCAGATTTGAGGGTGTTACACTGCAACTTTTTCATCTCTTCAATGGCTTCTCCATAAAAATCCTCAGAAGATCAAACTCTCACTTTTGGATCTCTCTCATTTCCTGCATGCAACTATTATAGACGTATTGGAACTGACAAAGCTCATCATGAATATAATGATGTATGTTGGTTCCTTCAAAGGTGTCCTCTCCAATATGCACTCACTGCCAAACCAAAGATGAGTAAGTTTCTTCTAGGAAATTTTTGGCTAACTTGCACATTTGATGCCTCTTCGGATCAAATCTTGGCATCTGTTCTTAGCAAAGATGAACATGATGTGGTCTTCGATGTTGAAGACGTTCGTAAAATTCTCAGGTTTCCATCTTATGATTCTTATGAAACATTTCCACTTGGAAATGAACACCAAGAGGTGGTATCTGTTATGAACTACATTGAAGAAAAGAGGGGCTCAAAATCAAAGGGTCGAGGCACACTGCTCAGAAAGAATATGGGAAGTATTTGGAACTTCCTATTTGCTCCCCTTATTCTTTGCTTGAGCAAGAAGACAGGTGGTCCTGATCAGTCACCTTCACAGATAACAGAATTGGCTCATGCTCTAATCTTTCAAAGAAGAATAGACTTTGCAAGCTATTTCTTCAATGAAATGATATCATCATTCTCCATTCTTCGGCCTCCTCAGGTACCCTTCCAACGCTTCGTCTCTCTAATTATTAATGCCAAGTTGGCTGACAAACTTGAAAAAAGGGATGATATTTTATATGATCTGCCTCTTCATCAAGTGGGAAATCAAAAAATGAAAAAGGGAGTCTTGGCATCAGACAACCCTCTTCGACCTTCTATGATTGAGTTTGCAAGGAATGCAACTCTTATATGGGGTGAAAATGAACCTAGACTTCAAAGACCCTTTGGTATGGTTTCTATCCCTTCTTCACCCCGAGTCACTGATGTGCCCAAATCTCGAAAGAGATCCAAGGCGACGGGCACATCTACCCCCGCACTCACTGTTGCCACAAAGCCAAAAGAACCTTTGGCTTCTACCCAGGCACAAAAACCCAAAAAGCGAGGAAACTCAAAAAGCCCCCCAAGGACTTCCTCAAAGAAGTCCAAGGGTACACAAAGGTTCATAACACAAAGGCCACCTGCTGACTCCCAAAAGTCAGTAGGTGTTGAAAATATTCCTACTAGACCCAAGGAATAGTTAACTCATCCCAGCTTCTCCATGCCCTCTCAAAAGGACATGGTTGTACAAAGGGATATCCCTATTATGCCTTCATCAACTTTTTACTTAGTTGATGAAGAAGACTTGGAGTCTCCCATCCAAGGTATCTCTTCACCACCCCCTGAGCTCTCACAGCCCCTATTCCACACTCCACATGAGAGTGCATCACAACTAGATGCACTTGATGGAGCATCCCATTTTACTGACTTTTTATTTTCCGATACTACACCGTGGTCAGTTACGTCTCCCGTACATGCCAAGGGTGTTGAGGAACCCATTACTGAGGAATCCCCTCATAGACACTCTCTTAAATGTGTCTCCCCCACGTCTGCTAAATCCCCCCCCCCCCAAGTAAACCTACAGGTTTGGTGGATTACTCTTCCTCTAGTGATGATAATGATGATCAACCACCGAAATCTCAACCATCAGCTCCTATGTCCTCTCAACAAGGAGATGATCTTATCAAAGCTTTCACCAGTTTTTCTCAAAATACAATCTGCCGGGTGGAAGCTCTGGAAGATCATGCCTGCAAAGAAATGGAAAGAATGGCCTCTCTTTCTTCTACGCTCAGATCTAGCATTGAAGAGTTGTCGGTGAGTCACCCAACTCTGATGACATGCTTAGATCTCCTGCACTTGGATGTTCTTAGTCTTCAGCTAGAACTTCTCTCCAATCAAGACTCAGTGAACTCCTCTATCAAAGAACTTTGCAATTCCTCTGATAAACAAGCCACCGATATTGCTTCTGTTCTTGTCAATCAGAAAGCAATTTTGGAGTCCCTTGCCACTCTTCACACCAAAGTTGACAAGATACCAACTTCCTCTCCCACAGTTGAGCTTGATGTGGGTGATTCCTTCTTTCAGGCTAAAGATAGATTTGTGCTTCAAAGGGTCGAAAGGAAAGTGGGTGCCGTGAGTTCTGATGTAGCAAGGACAAAGACCTTTCTCTCTTCAGTTGGTTTCAAGGGTTCAACCACTGAGGGGGAGAAAAACAAGAAGGCATCTGCTCCTCCATCCCCAGCCACCGATGCTCCCACCGATGCTCCAACCACCACTCCATCCACCGATGCTATGACAGCCACCGACGTGGCACCTCTAGCCACCGATGGTGGTGTGGTCACCGTGGCCACGATCACCCACGTGACCCCTTTGGTCACCGAGGTGACTCCTCACGTGGTCACCACTGTCTCTCAGGTCACTGAAGCTACCAAAGCAACAATTGAGGGGGAGAGTGTCAGTGCTCGATCCCTTGAAACTGAAGAAGAGAAAGAAAAGAAGAGACTTGAAAAAGCCAAAGGGAAGAAGCCTCTGTCCTATGAAGAACAGCAAGAAGAGAAAAAGAGAAAGAGAATAAACAGAGGTCCAGAAGCTGATACTCTTAGATTGCAGCCTGCTCCTCTACTCACCGACTCTCTTGGGGTAATCTTGACTGAAGCAGAAAGGGAAGAAGCAATTAGGGCTCAGCTTGAGTATGATCAGACAAATGTACTCAAGTTGGCTCAAGATGAGGCCACTAATGCCAGTAACTGATGCACTTCAAGTTCAGAAAGATGAGCTTGAGAACATAAAGAAAAAATCTGAAGTTGTGAAAATGGTTGATGAAGCGAAGAAAACCAAAGAGGTGGAGTGGTTCAAAAGAAGATTGAAAACCAGAAAGGATGAGTCGAAGATCATCAGCGCCACCATCCAACCTCCAACCAAAAATTCTCCCAAGTTACTTGTCACCCTCAAGAGAGCCGACACTCTCTCAAAGGTTTATGAAATTGAATGGTTGGAAGTTCTTGGAGTAACAGAATGGATGGACGTTGGAAAATGCATATCAAAGAGTAAGAGCAAGTACAAGGAGCTTGTACTTAACATTCTCAGAAAATTCTTCATTAAAATGCTCAACATTCAAAAGGAGCATGATATTCTTGTGACATGTATTGAAGCACAGCAAATGTACCTTATTAAACAAGGTCTTAAAGGAGAGGTCATCACAGCTCCAAAGAACAAAAAGAAGGGACATTTTGCCATGCTTCATGAAAGAGGCATCAAGATAAATGCTTCGGGTATAGATCTTTCCATTCCAACTCCAATTGCTTACCCGGAGCAAACCATGCTGACTACACCTGAGCTTGGGGTTTTCTTTGAGGACATCTTTGGAAACATAGGTTTCTTCAGAGCCTGTGACATCCCAAGGGCTCACAACTCGTTTCTCTCTGCAATTCTTGGTGTACCTCCAATTGATGATCATGGGATTACAAGACTCATTTTGGATGAACTCAAAAGAAGAGAACCCTCTGATTCTTGATTGCTTACACTTATAGTATGAACTTTCTTAATCATGTACTCTGTGTGTTATACAATGTTGTGTGTTGATTAATAAAAGTTCATACTTTTCTTCTTCAAAAATTCTTTTTCATATCCTTATTTCTTTTGCACATATTTATACTTATACTTATACTGTATATACTCATACTCAGTTAAAAAAAGTATATATATATATATATATCTTTGTCAAAAGAATCCAAAAGAAATAGAAAGGGTCAAAAAGTATTCCTTTCTAGCTTACAGGTAACATCATCAAATAGGGGGAGATTGTTGGGTCACCAATGATTTGGTGATGAACCACCTTCTTTCGTATGATTGATTTTTTATAGGTTCTTTTGAAGGTCTGAAATATGCTTCAAGGTTTGGAAAATCAAAGATTATCCAATCAAGGGTTGTACATCAAAAAGTGGAATTTTTGATGTACCAACTAACTTCAATATTCAGATCAAAATTGCCAAAGTCAAGATTGGGTCACCAATGTAGTGGGTCACCGATGGTACACCTCTAAGTCATCAGTATTGAGTCATCAATACAAGAAGAGGTCATCAAGTTTGTACTCATGGTCACCGACACTATACTCTTGGTCCCCGAAATTGCAGGTGCCAATTTTAAGGTTGTGATATCATGTCACAAATACAAGGTTGTACACTTCCAGCACTTGGTGAAATTTAAGGTTCACCAAGAAATGTGTACACTTATCTACTCCAACCTTACAAGGCACTAACCGACATGATACATGGTTCAATGTATCACTCAGCAATTTTTTGGAGATAAGTTCTTGACTCACAAGAAATGCAAGACACGTGGGCAGCAAGAACTTGGGCATTAAACCTTAAATAAAGACATTCTCTTTTATTCTTATAAAAGGGATGTTTGTCTTTTAGCTAAAAGGTTTGATGGAACTTCACAGAGCATGAAGAAAAGAAGATAAAATTATCTGACATTGCGTGCTACAAAGAATGGTTCATCCATTGTCCTAGTACAAAGGGAGTGGCCTCCTCCTTTGTCCAGCAGATACACTTCCAGCTAATAAATCCTTGACAGCTGCCACATGCATCCCATGCATGGACACTATAAAAGGAGATGAAGTCCAACCCATAAATCTCACGCTTTCTACAAATCTTCAAAGTGATTATTTGTTTGACTCCGGCAATCCTGTGTGTTCTAACAGTCTTGTTTTAACTTCCTTAGTGTATAAGTTAATTACTGTTATCTGTGTGTTTAGTTTGTTAGAATAGTGTGTCTATTCTTTTCCGCAACAAACTTCTGTGTGTAAATTTTTAATATTTATATTAAAAAAATTTAAAAAGAGTATATTCTGTGTGTTTGTATTCAACCCCCCCCCCCCCCTCTTACAAACTCTCTTTTAGTTAGCCATCTCTAAACATGGACTAACAATCTTAGTGGGTTTTAGTGGTGTTATCGAATCCGATAGACATCACATTCATATATAGTGGGTCTAGTGAATTTCAGTGGATCAATTGGGCCTTAATCAGTTTTATTAGGCTATAATGAGTCTTATTGGGTTAGGTTATAATGAATCTTAGTGGGTCTTAGTGGTGTTATCGAATCCGATAGACATCATATTCATATATAGTAGGTCTAATAAGCTTCAATGGATCAGTTTGCCTTTAATAAATTTTATTGGGCTATAACGAGTCTTATTGGGTTATAATGAATCTTAGTGGGTCTTAGTGGGTCTTAGTGGTGTTATCGAATCCGATTGACGTACGTTTATATATAGTGAGTCTAGTGAGCTTCAATGGGTCAATTGGGCTTTAATAAGTGTTATTAGGTCATAATGAGTCTTATTGTGCTATAATGAATCTTAGTGTGTCTTAATGGTGTTATCGAATTCAATAGACATCATATTCGTATATATTGGGTCTAGTGAGCTTCAATGGGTCAATTTGGTTTCAATGAGTTTCTTTGGGCTATAACGAGTCTTACTGGGTTATACTCAATCTTAGTGGTGTTATCAAATCCGATAAACATCATATTCATATATTGTGGGTCTAGTGAGTTTCAATGGATCAGTTGTGCTTTAATGAGTCTTATTGGGTTATAATGAGTTTTATTGTGCTATAATAAATCATAGTGGATCTTAATTATGTATGTATATTTATATAAAATTAATATTCTATTTATTCAAATATAAAAATTGAAATTAAAGAAAAAGCCTAAATTTATATAAATTAATTGATATTTTCCCTCCCCCCAAAATTTTCCCTCCCAATTTCCCCCAAAATTAAACCAGACCTAATTCTCTCATTTCCCTTTCCATCGTCACTCTCCTGCTTTTCTTCCAAGTTCCACCCACACACTCTTCTCTCTCTCTCTCTCTCTCTCTCTCTCTCTCTCTCTCTCGATAATCATCACCTCTCATTGTTACTCACCGCTGATCAACATTACTCACTGCCGTTGCTTACTTGTAACACCTTAGGCAAATCCTATATCGGCCGTGGACAGGAGTGATGCTGGGTTCATAAGTAAACCTTGGCCTTCCTAAACACAACGCGTTTTGGGGCCACATGCAAGGCAAGTTCTTGGAACTCTGTGGTTAAGTATGCTTGGGTGGGAGTAGTACCAGGATGGGTGACCCCCTGGGAAGTCCTCGTCAGGTCGCCAGAAACAAATCCGTACGGCTTAGGCCAAAGCGGACAATATTGTGTCGTGGTAAGGCGGGGTGTTACAAATGGTATCAGAGCCGCTCCTGTGCCGTTCGGGATGTGGGGAAAACCTCATCGAGGACGATGAGTCCCTAAGGGGGGGTGTTTGTAACACATTAGGCAGATCCTATATCGGCCGTGGACAGGAGTGATGTTGGGTTCATAAGTAAACCTTGGCCTTCCTAAACACAACGCGTTTTGGGGCCACACCAAGGCAGGTTCTTGGAACTCTGTGGTTAAGCGTGTTTGGGTGGGAGTAGTACCAGGATGGGTGACCTCCTGGGAAGTCCTCGCCAGGTCGCCAGAAACAAATCCGTGCGGCTTAGGCCAAAGCGGACAATATTGTGTCGTGGTAAGGCGGGGTGTTACATTACCGCCATCAACTCCCATCGCTGCTCACTAGGGGTGTTTCGATTTTGACTCAAAATGTTTGAATTTCTTCTTTGCTTCTACAGGTTTCGATTTCTTTTTAGTTCCTTGTTCCTACACAACTTCAAGAGTTCAAGTTATGGTTTTTGACTAAACAGGTTTCGATTTTGACTAAAACAGGTTCAATTTCTTCCTTGCTTCAACAGGCTTCGATTTCTTCCTAGTTCCTACACAACCTTAGGTTACGGTTTTGACTTAACAGGTTCGATTTTACTTCAACAGGTACTATTTCTTCCAAGTTCCCATTACCGTTAACTCCTAGGTTACGATTACCCATGTACCGTCCGTGAAATCCCAGGTGAAGGTTTCTTCTGGCCTTCTGGGTTATTAGGGATTTTCTTGTTCTTGATGATTCCTTGAAAACACTTAATTGCTCTTTGTATGAGATTAGGTGACTGAAAAACAGCTTGTAGCTCTCTTCGTTAATTGTGGACAGGTTTATACATCCTCAGTTTATCATGTTGCACCCCTCTCTTTCGTTTGTTTTGGTGAATATCTAATCCTAGTTATACTTTCTGCACTGAAGGTTGTGGATTGCCGTATATGTGGTGACCCTAATTCTGTTCTATGTGTTGCCTTCATTGAATTTAATGATGAGGGTGTGCCATTGAGTATCTACTCTGGTATATAATTTCGATTTGTGTTTGGTGTGACTTGTAATGAGAGTGTGATCTCTTTTTTATATGAAGCATGTTATCCAGGTAGATGTGAAACTCTTCTTTGAGTCGCTTTGTGGTTGCCCATGCGAAAATCCAAAAATATTTCCACCATTTGGATTAACCACATAATTTTGTAGGTGTACCGATAGAGGATGCTGGGAGACTATCTTGTATTGCCTTTGTTGAGTTCGTGATGGTAAATTCCCTAAGCTCTCAACCTAGTTTGGATCATACAATTTATTTATACAATTTATCAATGTATTTATACAATTTATCAATTTATGTATTTATAACTTTGTAGTATATAGTTTGGATGATGGATCATACAATTTCAGATTAGGTTAAAATTCTGCGTTGTTCAACATACAATTTCAGATTAGGTTAAAATTCTGCGTTGTTCAAACTACATAAAGGAGTTGTAGGTTGCAAGTCTCTAATGTTTCATACAATTTCAAATTAGGTAAAATAGCCAAGGGAAGAGGTTATTAAACCCCACACACCAACTACTCTAGATGTTGATGTTGGATACTTTGAGGAGTTGTAGGTTGCAAGTCCCTACTTTTTCATACTATTCAATTTTAACTCCTTTTTGTAGAGTCTTGTTCATTTGTAAAATTTACATTCATAAACATAATATATGTGTATGGTCTGCATGTCTTGGTTTGAGGTTTTTAATTTAATTTTTCTAAAAAAGAAATGTTGTTGCATTCTTATTTGATGTTTGTCTATGTTTTTGCTGCTTGGAGTTATGTAAATTAGAGGTTGAGGTGATTGTTGATATCACTTTTGGTTGAGATCCATCAATAGTCAAGCATATTGAGATAGATGTTCTATGCTCATACTAGAAAGAAAGATGCTGGAGACTTTGCAAAAACAAGTTTATGAAGAAAAAGAAGAAAGAAAGAGGTTGCAAAAACTCAGGTTTGTATATTCATGTGTATATGTAAAAAACTGTATGTGTCAACTCAAGTTAGTTCAAGTTTTCAATTTAAATTGTAGAGTTCAATATGTTCCAAATTGATTTGTGGTTCTACTTTTAACATAGAGAGATGATTGTGTACGTGTTGTTTGTTTAAGCAATTGGCTTCATTAATGAGAGGTATTTGTGGCTTGTGCAGAATTGGCTTAATTAATGAGATGTAGAGGAGATGGCTTGCAATATCACGAGACGTTTTTGAAGTGCATGATGGATGGTAAAATGAGTAACGAATGGGGTGATTATTTAAAAAATTATTAGACTTGATTATACGATGTAAAATATTAGGTTATTTGGTTACTTTGAGTTGTTACATTTACATTGATGATTTTTAAAGTTTAATGGTTACTTTGAGATGTTACATTTACATGTCTAGTTCATTTTGTATTTAGATTTGTCTTTGAAATGTTGCATTATTCCAATTGGAATTGTATTTGGAAATGTAGCTTGTTGGATATAATGCAACTTTACAAACATTTGGAATAATGGATGGTAACAAAATTGTGGAAAATATTAAAAATATAAATATAACTAATTATACACGGTTCTAGTAAAAAAACTATGTACAAAAAGTAACAATTATACACGGTTTTGTTATGACAATCGTGAAAAATTATTACAATTGTAAACGGTTTGAGCAAAAAAACGTGCAAGATTGTTATTTTTATACACGGTTATTAATCCCTTTCAAACAGTTTTATGTAAAAACCGTGTAAGATGTTGACTTTTATACACGGTTATTAATTTTTTTAAATGGTTTCATCTAAAAACCGTTTAAGATGGTGACTTTTATACACGGTTATTATAACTTTTTTAAACGGTTTTGGAACCGTGTATAAAAGTTGAGTTTTATACACGGTTGTAGAACCGTGTACAAAAGTATGAAACTTTCACAAGCACTGGTCATATACACGGTTCCAAAACCGTGTATAAAACCCAAAATAACCGTGTATAAAAGCCGGTTTTGTACTAGTGTATACTCTTAAACTTTATAAATTTCACATATTTAAGATAAATAGTATTTTAATAAATAAAATTTAAATAAATAAGTAGGTTTTTCAAATAAATAAATCAAAACTACTATAACAACTTAAGTGTGTCAATTTTGTATCAAAACAAATCATTCAATTCTCGTATTAATTGTAAAAATTTAATTAGTATCAACTTAGTTGGTACTAATCTAATTGGTTGGTAGTATCGTATCAATTATTTAAACTTGGTTGGTATATGGGACTACGGTAAATACTGTACCATACCAACTATATTTTTTAATTAACATTTAAACGATAATACAACATATATCGATTTTTAAATAACTAATTATTTTATATTAAATTTTGCCAAATTATAACTTGAAAGGATATACAAAAATTCAATTGAATTCAATCGGCTAACCTTAACAACCTTATTAACTCATTCATATGTCCACGACTCAAAATTCAATTGAATTTAATCCGCTAACCTTAAAAACCTTATTAACTCATTCATATGTCCACGGCTCATCGTCGCTCGTCAATAGCCAATTGTATTAGGCTATTAAGGTTATTTGAATGTTTCTGTCGGCAGATATAAGTTACAAAACATATCACAAGTTATTTGAATGACCGGGGAGTTTAGTGTATCTAGATCTATTTGCTAATGTCAATATAAATAATTTATAACTTCAAGTTTTGTGATGTTGGTACAATATCATACCAATTTATATTGATAGTTAAAAGTTGATAGCAGTTTAGTTAATACTTCATACAAACTATAATTGATTGCTAAGTTATATAATTTTTATTAACTTGGATATCCAACCCGTTATGCGAGCCGACCAATCCCAGGGCGACCGCCCGTTTCGCAGATAACACAGAGTCACCGAATTTAAACCTCCGTGGCCACAAGGGGAGTTTTATTTCGGTTAGCCCGGAGTCACCACATATGCTTTGTACAACTTATCCCTATCTTATTTAAAATTTTACATACCAATTATAACATGTTAGAGCATCTCCAACAACATTGCGAAAATAGAAAAAAAAAGTTATTTCTCTAAAATGCTTCAACAACATTGGTATCTTGTTTGCTATTTTAGAGAATTAGGGAAAAACTCTAAATATTGATGACTCTCTAAGAGCATCTCCAACGACTTCTTTAAAATAGAGAAAATCATTTTTTTTTGTTCTCTAAACTACTCCAACAGCTTCTCTATCTCATTCTCTAAATTAGAGATTCATATAAAAAAATTCATATATAGAGAATTCTCTAAAACTTAAAAGAGAATAGAGAGAAATGAGTTTTTTTATTCAGTACTCCATCAATAAGAATTAAATTAATACCATTTTATATATATATATATATATATATATATATATATTAAAGTGAATTGGATCATAAAATTATAGAATATTTAAATAATATAATTAATGATTAAATAATATATAATCCAACATTGATTGCAATTTATTTTATAGATTTTAACTTTTAATTTTTCATAATAAACAAATTATAAAGAAACTACTAAATAACTTTAAAATCTTTAAGTTATATATAAAAAAATATTTTAATATTTATATACAACCAATCGAAACCATGAAAATCAAATATATATTAAAAAAAATAATATTTTATTAAAATATTTAATAATATAAGTAATAATGGATTAAAAAAACCTGTTAGAATTTCTATTTTTTATTTTAAATTTTACTTTTTATTATTGTTAATTCCAAAAAATGACTTAACGGTAGACTAATGATTCGGACCTTTATTAACTAAAAAAAGAAAACCAATTCGAAAAACAATCAAACGGAATGTAAACGACACAAAGAATTGTTGACGCGGAAAACTTCCTTCTGAGAGAAAAAACCGCGGACGACCGTAGGGGGATCGTCGATGCACTAAGGAAATAGGACGTCAAACAGGGACGCCGGCCTTAAAAACAATAAACAAGGCTACAAAAACAGTATGAATGATCGGTCTTAAGTCTACGACTGTTGTCGTGACTTGCGGCGCTGTTGTCGTGAGTTTGGACCGTGGTGTCGTGAGTTCATCAAAATGTACTCGGAGCTTTTCTCAGTATTTCGTTGTGTTTCACCGTCTGCTTCTTGTTGATTTGAGCTCTCTTTTTATACTTGAACTTGGAGGGTGGTCTTGGTAACGGCCAAACAGTCATAACGGTCGAATCTTCATGATTTGTCTTCAATGTTGCCATAACATCTTCTTAAAGCCTTTGACTCGTAACTGAAAATGATATAAATACAGTCATAACGGTAGAACGGATATATTATTAACGTCGTTTAAGTCGTGCGGTTAGTACTTCGTTAGTCAAGTTATAACATTCTCTAACAGAATTAACGACAAAATTATAATGAAACTTAACGGTGTTAACTACGTAAATTTTGGGTATAAGAATTATTTATTTTAAAAGTTTGTAGAAAAACTGTTAAAAATATTAATAATACACCGGGCATGAAAAAAGATATACAGTACCATATTCACTTCTAGGGTAACTTCACTTTTTACCAAATTTATTGGTTTGGTCTTTGGTGCATCCTTGGAATACGCCGTACGTTTGTGTTGACCATGTTGACCTCACGCAACCCTATATTTTAATTATCACACCAGATATTCTCATTTAAATAGCCGATTCACGGAGTTTATTAAAAGGAAAAAAAGAAAAGAAAATTAAAATTTATCGGATATTTATGTAACTGTGGAATTTGGAAAGCAGTGCACGTGTGGTGCACAACCTACAAAACCACAGATTTACTTGCTATGGCCCGTACCCCTTACAGGTAAGCACCAACTCCTTCATGATTGATGATATTTACCTTTAATTGCACTTTAGTCCCCTAGTATTTAAACAATCAAAATTTTAATCCTAAAATTATATACCAATAAATAAATGATAGAGTTAAATTTTGTTCACAAACACTTATCCATGTAAGATTTGGTAAACGGTCTTTTAGATAATATTTGACAATCATAAATTATTATTTTATTTTAAAGTTTTTTTAATAACACTTTTAATTTTATAAAGCATAAATTAGGATATAAACAAGTATTTGAAATACAACTACGTCCACAACATTTTAATCCGTTCAAATTCTAAAAGTATGACGTAAACAATTACTAGATCAGTTAAATATTAATATTCTTATACTTGTTATATATCTATTTCATTTAAATGAAATTAGACAAAAGTGTATATATTATGAAAATATACAGATGTAAATGATATTTTTAAATGCAATTAAACAAAAGCTTATAAAAAGTTAGTAGCGGCAATTTTGTAAACAAACTAAACAAGCCAACATATATTAATATTATTAATTAAACTTGTATTAATTTAATTGGTATTCATTATTGTTGATTGATAGTATCGTATCAAATATGTAAACTTGGTTGGTACATTGTATTAAAAAGTTACGTATCATCGTAATAATATTGGAAGTTGTGTATCATCGTAACAACTCCTAGGAAATAGTGAAGCTTTTTTGGGTCTTTATCTAGGTGCATGTAGTCCGCATCTTCACAGACATGTCTATTTCACCGAGCCTCTCTCTGAGACATTGCTAAAAGGTTACGCCTTTCGTGCGGGTCGGAATTTACTCGACAAGGAATTTCGCTACCTTAGAATCGTTTTAGTTACTGAATTTAACAATTAAATATATGTGTATTTTTTCCTTGAGTTTGACTAAAAAAGACTCGAACACCGACTTACTAATTATTTATTAATTAAATTATTTAGTTATAAAACATAATTATTGATTTTTAAGTTTTATGTTATGGATTTTTTTTGTTCTAAAATTAGAATATCTGCGAGTTCTATATAAATAAAAAACCCTGAATCATGATAAGATGCATTGCCTATAAATTCAAAATGTTACTTAAAATAAAAAATAATAAGTTTTCATACATGTAACTTGAAATTAATTCAAAACGAGTACCAACAGAAAAAACTTAGTATCGAATATAGTTGATTTGTATATAATATAAAAATTTACATATCAAGTTAGCAACTATAATTGGTTGGTACAACACAAGAAATATAATAGGCTCCTATTTAAAAAAAATAATGAGTTTAAGGATCAATGTTGTCATTTTACATTTCCGAAGGACTAAAAGTGTAAAAGGTTTAAAAGATTATTACTCCTTACTCGTAGCAAGGACAAGGAAGAATTGTTGGGTTTTGAATTTAACACTCTCATAGAGACCCAATTTGACAAAAGCAAAGGGGTGAACCAGTTACCCTTTTTCAATCTCATTCCACTTATCTCAAATTCTCAATAACCTCCTGAGCTTTTGCCCAATTCTTTGACCTGAATCTTGTTTTTTCTCATCATAATTCTTTGATTTTTTTTCCTACTTTAGTTGTTGTGAAATTAAGTGGATCACACTGTTTGGTGTTGGGTCATGAGTGTTGTCGTTGATTCGTAATGATTCTTATCCTTTATGCGGAATGATTTCACTCTTTTGAGCTTCAAGAACAACTTTTTTTTTTAACTTTTTTTGGCTGTTAGGGAAGAAGAAGATCAAGAAAAAGAAAAAGTCATCATGGTCTTCGATAATGATGATGAAAATAGTGAAAATGAACAATGTGGGTCTTTTTGAATTTTGACCAGAAGAAAAAGATGTCTCTTTTGATGCTCTATTTGTCAATTTGAGACTCTTTTTTTGCTTCAAAACTTATTATCTTCTTTTCCCTTAAAAACACTTGTTGTTTTGGGAGTTTATTTCTGTGAAAAAATGCCCATGTACCAGCCTTCTACTGGTGGTCAGGTATTGGATCTAGAAACTGCCGTCAAAGATGGCATTTTGGGTGGCGGCGGTGGTGAGAAAGTGGATCTGAAGAAGATGATTGAAGAACTTGACTCAATTGAAGTCCCATCTGTGTTCATTTGCCCAATCTCATTAGAACCAATGCAAGATCCAGTGACCCTTTGTACAGGCCAAACATATGAAAGATCCAACATTCTCAAATGGTTTTCATTAGGTCACTTCACTTGTCCTACCACAATGCAAGAGCTTTGGGATGATTCACTCACACCAAATTCAACTCTCAATCATTTAATCCACACTTGGTTCTCACAAAAGTACTTAGCAATGAAAAAGAGATCAGAGGATGTTCAAGGAAGGTGTTTGGAGCTTCTTGAGACATTGAAGAAAGTCAAAGGTCAAACCAGAGTTCAGACACTCAAAGAACTGAGGAGAGTTGTTTCAGCCCATGAATCAGCCAAGAAAACAGTTGTGGATAATGGTGGGGTGAGTTTCATCTCTTCACTACTTGGTCCTTTCACTAGTCACTCAGTTGGATCAGAGGCAATTGGGATTTTGGTAAATTTGCAATTAAGTTCAGATTCCATAACCAATCTGTTGCAACCCATGAAGGTTTCATTAATGGTTGATGTTCTTAATGAAGGGTCAACAGAAACCAAGATAAATTGTGTGAAATTGATGCAAGTTTTGTTTATGGGGTCCAACATTGTTCCAAGTTTGAGTCTTTTAGTGGGTGTATTGAGGTTAGTGAAAGATAAAAGACACCCACATGGGATATTGGCAGGGCTCAGATTGTTAAAGATGATAAGTTCACAGGAGTCATTAGGGAACTCCATTGTAAGCATTGGGGGTGTTCCACAATTGGTTGAAATGTTACCTCATTTCAATTCTGAATGCTTAGAATTAGCTTTATATGTTCTTCAAGTTCTATCTTCCATCCCAGATGGTGTTTTAGCTCTCAAGGATTGCTCTAATACTATTCCGAATTTGGTCAAATTACTGATGAAAATATCAGAGTGTTGTACTGAATATGTGTTATCGATTCTTTGGGAGGTTTGCAAGCTTTCCCTTGAAGAATCCGCGGCCACCGCTGTCAATGCTGGCCTCGCCTCAAAGCTTCTTCTCGTGATTCAAAGTGGTTGCAACCCGGGATTAAAGCAACGGTCAGCAGAGCTTTTGAAATTATGTAGCTTGAATTATACATCCACCATTTTCATTTCAAAGTGTAAGCTAACCAGAACTTTGAAATGAGGAGTTCAAACTGTTGATATGAAAGCTTGTGAATCATGCCCTGTGTATATCCAACAAAAAGAAAAGAATTTGATAAATTTTGGCCACAATTCAAGAAGGCTTCAATGAACAGGTGTTGGTGAAAAGTAAACACATTGTGTTTGCAAAATGGGGAAGATTATGAAAAAGAAATTCTTCTTTGATCGGATGAAATTTTAGCAAATGGCAAATGTAATGTGTTGCTTGAATTGTGGTTTTCAATCTTGGCTACAAAATCTGAGGGTTCTGTTCTTCAATGAGGGGGAATCATGTAATTCAATTTTGTTTAAATGAATGAATCTTAGAGTAGATTTGCAATTTGATGGTAAATTTGGGGAGTTTTAATGGCACCCTAATACAGGGGTGTGCACGGAATTTCATGTACTTTATAGGGGTGTGCACGGAATTTTTAGTACTTTAATAGATGTTGATGTTGATGTTGACTTGTGTGAGAATGACATTCACCCTTAGTAAAATTTACAAGAAACTTTTGATTTCAGCATCTATGATACACTATTGGAAATTGACAGTTGGTGAGTTGGGTGGTTTCAATTCAACCCTTACCTACTCACACATCAAGACTTTTAACAAATTTGATATGATTTTGACATAAAAGGAACACATATAGGTTAACGGTAGATTAAGGGGTCGTTTACCAAGCGTTTATCCAGGTAAGACTTACCAAGTCATATTACCTTACCGAAGGAATATGACAAGTACCAAAAATCTTACCCGGTAAGAAGAAGACAAGGAAAACAAGGACCAAAAGTCTTACCCTGGTAAGTGATTGCGACAACTCTTACCACGGTAAGCACTTGCCGGCTAAATTGTTGCATACGATGCCACTTTGGTGGACTAAAATCTTACCCGGTAAGTAAATGATAGTGTTGAATTTTGTCCGCAAGCACTTACGCGGGTATGATTTGGTAAAAGCTCCCTAAATGTTAATATTTAACAATGAATACATATAGGTTAACGGTAGATTAAATGTATCCCTAAATGTTAATATCTATACATTGTTAAATCCATCATAAATACTAATGTTTTTTTACATACTGTATAATTTAATTTGATTCTGATTTAAAAAGAATTCCAGATAATGCATAACTTAAAAAAAGAAAAAAAAATGTTAATGGTGGTTGAAAAGAAATGACAATTGAGACCAAAGGTGGTTGATGATGATGAAGAGTACAAGTATTGTTTGGAAGGTGTTAATGTCAACAAAACTTGTCAGCAGTCACCTTCGCGCAATCTCCCTCTATGCTTGTCTCTGTATGTAATTGTAAGATAAAGCACATATTCATCATGAACACTGTAATGAATTTAGGTTTATTATTCATAATAAATAATGAAAATATGTGTTGTGTTCTCGTTTTTGCCTCTGTTTGCAAAGGAGCACAAGTGCACTTTTTCTCCCTTTATATAGACATTAAATTATATGTATCGTTCCATAGATAAAACAACATATAAAAAACCATTATTGAAAATTAACCAAAACCATCCATTAAGTTTGATTTTAAGTTATGATTAATGTTTGTGTGTGCACTGGCAATGTGAGTATGAATGTCTTTTTCATGTATAAATGTTCTTTTTTGTTTTTTTTTTCACTAGAAATACATTACTTAACGTTTCATCCATGGAACAATGCCTATAAACATTGCATGTTTAAATGTGTTTTTTCTTCTATAAAACAACACATGTCAATTTATTTTCACGGTTTTTAACTTTTAGATAATTTTTATATGTTTTGTCCTATGTGTGTGTATATATACGCATAATTATTTACAAACTCAATAAAGAGAATAAACTTAACAAGAACTTTCATGGGTTATTTCATATATGAAACATCACGCGCGAAAATACAATGTTTATATAGCCTTGTTTTATATGTGAATCGTTCATAATTGTTTTGTGTATGAAAAAACAATCTTGAACGTTTCATATATGACACCAACATTGTATAAATATTACAGTTTTACATATACATATATATATATACACATACAGGGGAGGGATCAAATGAAAATCACCTCTCCTTAAAGGAACAAAGAACAAATTGTGGACCACATATGATGTTGGTCCCACATAATATTAAATGATTTAATGTTATATGGGACCCACATCATATGTGATAATGTGATCCAAAAGTGTCCCTTTGTTCCTTTAAAAATGCAAAGTTCTCATTTGAACATTCCTTTATACACACACACATATATATATATATAAAGGGAAGTTCAAATACAAACTCATATTTATGTACAAACTATACAAACCGGTTCAAATCAATATAAAAATAATTATTTTCATGATTTTTTTTGTCAAATGCTATGATTTAAGATATTACTATACATATGTTTGTTTCATCTTTTGAAAGAATTACATATGAAAGTTTTACATTATAAAACAAAAACATGTGAAACTTTTTTAAGTATTAAAATATTGAGCATGCCTTCCTTGATAAACAAGGAAAGGGGGAAGCTGAATGAGAGCTTTCTTTGAACAAAATGAATGTATTTTACTTTTAGCTTTTGTTCATAAGAGCATCTCCAACAGCTATGCTAAAATAGAAAAAAGAGAGATTTTAGCATTTTTTGTTCTCCAACAGTTATGCTATCATCTATGCTAAAATAGAAAATAGAGGAGAGAGATTGAAAAAATCTCTAAATTTAGAGAAATTTCTAAAAGTATATAGAAGAGAGGGAAACAATATTTTAATTATATTCAACCAATCAAAATAATCGATGTTAAATGTATATGAGAGAGAAATAGTATTTTATTAAATGATGAAATATTTTATTAGTATAGTTAGTGATAAAATTGCTAAAATAGAATAGCTGTTGGAGTTGGATGAATTTTTTTTTAGAAATTTTAACTTTTCATACTCTATTATAGAATTTTTTTAATATAACTGTTGGAGATGCTCTAAGTATGCAAATTAGTAGAGAGCCATCACCATCGCCAATTCACAATCACTAGAGTCCACACTAAGCTATCTTGGTACCACTTCCCATCCTATCATCGCCAATTCAAGATATTTTTTTAATAATTTAAAGAAGTTTATCAAACATTTATACGTAAGAGCCATCATTTTTATTTACCTTATCACGTAATTAGGGTCGTACATTAGCTTGTTAAATAAGCATCTTTAAACATGTGCCCAAAAATTTGGGGCCCAATGTATCATGTTTTCTTGGGGTCCTAATTCACAAATCTATCTCTACCTGAAACAGATATTTAATTTCATTTATCAATAAAAAAAGCGGCATTCTATATCGTGTGATTTGGCGGCCAATCAAAATCATTAAGGGCTTTTCAATTTCTTCTATTTTTATTCCCCATTTGAACGATTGAAATCTCAAAGGCTAAAAAATTAAAGATGCATACTTATAATTTGATTCTAAATTCTAAACAATAACTTTTTTCTCTCATTAAAATCAAATTTGAGACAACAAAAGTATGTACATCTGTAACACCCTAAAAATTAGAACAAATTTAAACCGAAAAGTAAATGCGGTATTAAATAATATCGCCCAATAAGTGGGGAATGAGTATGGTAGTTTACAACACAAAACGGATACTAAAACAACAACCTATTAATCTACATAAACAGGAACATAGATTATGTATGGGTGTTGCTAATATCTCCAAATTACAATTATAATATCTCCAATAATTACACTCTAAAGTGCATTTCTCAAAAAGAGTGCCTTCACCGGCCCTTCACTCCGCTCCACTCTAAGGAGCCCAATCAAACCCGATCACCTGCTAAACAACATTTAAAATCAAGTGTTAGGCTTACGCCTAGTGAGAACAAACAGTTAAATGGATAAGGCAGTAAAATATTTTAAAATAAAGGTGATGTATACTTTATCCCATTTAACTTAACTTGAAAGCTTACTCTTGGTGAGCAAGGATCTTTTAAAACAATCGGGGGAGACCCGATATTACCATTAGTTGTGACGGAACTCCAAGTTGGCCACAAACCAATGTTATAGAGCGGCACATAAAGGTCTGGTAGCCATTGACATCAACCACAATACAGCCTTAGTCATTTATACACATAAGCTCGATCCTCAAGAATTGCACGCTAACCACAATGCATATTCCGAGAGAGTGAAAGGATAGATTGGAAAGATTACACAATTTATCGCAATGCCTATTTCCAATTAAAAGTGGATTCATTCTATCCTTCACGACATTACATACCGACTCTTATGCCTATGGATCCATATCATACTAGTCTAATAATCAACTACATCAAACGTGATGTATTGATAGTGTTCCAAACACTGAAAACCTTTATATAAATGATTTCCTTGAAAAGCAAGTTTTACCAAAAATGAGGTCAAACTATTTTAGTTCCAAAATCAGATATTTTCTTATCAAGAGACATTTACAAGTAATATGATACCATCTAAAATGCCCATTTTAAATCCAAGATCAAAATCCCCAAATTTCTCATTTTGACCTAAAACCTCCAACTTAACCAAACACATAAATACTTGAGTTTATAACCTAGAAAGAGTAAACAAGAACATTTATGACAAGTATTATGGTTGTAAAGGGTTGGATTTGAACTCACAAAGCTAGGGTTAGGAAAAACCCTAGAAATCTCCCTAAGAGGATGAAGATGGTGATGAAGCTTGGTGAAGGACACGAATCCTTGAAACTCTAGCCTTAAATCTTCAAGCTTGAGGTGCAATAAATGATTTGGAATGAGTAGGTTTAAGGAGTTAAGACCCTCCAAAATGGTCTTGAGAGAGAAGAAGAAGAGAAAATAAGTTTAGGTGAGAAATGAGTGTGAAAGACAAGAAAAAACGGAGGTTTTAATGTAGATCAGGAGCTGGACGCCAGTTGTCCCACCAGTTATAAGTGGCCCGGACCAAAACAGAGGCTAACGCCACTTGTGGCGTGGGTTAGCTTTTGTAACTGGCGCCGTAACTGGCCCCAGCCAAACAGAGGCTAATGCCACTTAGTGGCGTGGGTTATCTTTTCGTAACTGGCGCCGTAACTGGCACGAGCCATTTAAGTCAACCCGAAACTCACAAACTTGATTTCCGACGCATAGCTTCGATCTTTTTCATTAACCAACCCACAACACTTTTAAAACACGACTTTTCTAGAATATTTATATTCATCAAAAATTTCCGGGTGTTACAATGATACAATCCTCCCAACCTTAGAATGATTTCGTCCTCGAAATATATCCTTGATACAAAACTTAAAATTTACACCCAACGGACAGCTTGGATTTCCAAATTTTCAAATCCCTCATAGATTGAATAAACATCCACACGAGAGTTTCTCTAGTATTGATATCGTTTCCTCATTTCCTTATGATACTCTTTATCCATAAGAGGCGCAACTCTCGAACAGTTGCATTTTCACAACTCAATTGACTCCCTTCCGGTGGGAGTATTTCCACCAAGCTCGGACTCTGGTTGGAACCCTTTTTCAATCGATTATACCCATACCAAACGTGAACAGTCCAGAGCAGTTCCAACAGTAAGATCTTAATTGCCTCCCAAACTTAGTTGACCCTTACAATCTGGAGAGTATCTTACAACATTAATTACCCCACTTCATTATTGTTGCTCATAGATGAATTCCTTCTTAAATGTTTTCTAACGATCCCGATTGACCAAAATGCTCTTCCTCTCTTGCATTAAACCCTCCGATAGTTTCGCAAGAGCTCAACCGGCTATAGCCATACATATTTCCTTCGATTTAGGTTACTCCCTAACATGCCGACTTTACCCGGGTGGTAAGGTAATCCCTCAGAATTGGTCCTAAAAAAACGAGTACCGCGTTAAGGTTTTGACTTCAACTAGTCAACGTCTCTCTAAGATTTATAATTTCTTCTTACGGTCTACCTTAACACTCACACTCAAATTCTCTAATAATCAGCACAACCTAAAACTTATTATCCCTTCCATGATGAAACCTTAATCACTAATTAGGTTCGACTCAATGCAATCGTGAAATTAAGATGTAAACTTTCACCGAGCCCAACAACTCCAAGAACTTTCAAACTTTCTGAGTAGTACAAATGATTACCATCATTCATCACTGACCACTAAAATCCATTCTCAACAAGCCCACCACATAATGCCTCCAAACCTTACTTGGAATTCAATCGGAACACTCCAAGTACTCTAGTGATACTTGACCTCAAGAACACCAAGATTGACACCGATACCAACCAGCTCTTTAAGGCACACGATCACATGAATTCTAACTGAATATTGATGAAACGAGAGGGTCATCACATAAATAGCTCGAAATGACCCGAAAATCCCATATAACTCATAATCTGATCAATCATGATCTTTCTTGATCTATCTACATGAGATAAAATCTTACCAACATAATTCTTCAATAAGGCTAACCAACCTCTCTTCTCATTTCCAAACAAACACGGACATATGACTATCATGATATGTGTACATAATACACATTGAGCCATTATGGTAATTACTTGGAAATTTAAATGCAAATACTACACTATTAATTCCCAATCATCTATCCGATTAACGTTCTCATGTCCTTGCAACTAACCTGATACATAGGCAATAAACTTGCCTCATTACATAAATACCAGGTCTAATTCAGACCTTGAAGGTCGTTGAAAATACATCCCTCCTAGCCTTCAAGCAACCATCAAATTTACGCTTAGCTTCACCTTTGCTTTCAATAGCTGAAAGATATGTTCTAACTGGCTTCGAGCTAACTTACAGTGCTTCTGGATTAATGCTGACATTAAACTCCGCAATATAGAGAACCCTTAATGAACTTTCAACCATACTTCAGTATCCCAATTAAGCTTCTATCTACGTCACCAATCTCGGTTGCTTTAAATTAGACACAACCTTTGAGCTTATTGGATTTTACTCAGATGTCCTTCTTGTCAACTTTGTGACCAAGAACACTAAAATCTTGCATATACTCTCATATTGACTTTTTTTTTTGCCCTTACAACTTTTTTTCTTCAATGGTTGTGGGACGGACCCTTGTTGTTATGCACTCTTGTTCTTATCTAACAAATAATTGAATCCCATGCAATTAACCATTATAGCAGCTTCTCAAAGTATGGTCCACATACCATGCCCACTAGGTGCATAACATTATTGTCGTGTTTCTCAACCCATGTGGCATTACTGAGAGCCGCAAATTTTAACTCAATTTTGGATGAGCAAATGTTACATCAAGGTATGTAACATTTATGTTGATTTGAAACAATGAATCTAATGTCCAAAAGCCTCGAACAACTTTTATTTAAACAAAACATGTCGTCAGTCATCTTCGGGATCTTGATTTCCATGGTGTTGTGCGAGGTCATTCACCTAACTGATCCATCCACGTGAAGTGACCACAGTATGCACTTGATGCATATCCAAACTAAGTAAATGTGTGTATTTAAATACCCTTGTCGTACCTGTACCTTTTTCGCATATTCGTAGTGTTTTGCCTGAATTATTGGTATTCCGATACAAGACTTTTCACACACATAGCCAACTGAACGTGCATAACTAACACTAATTGAGGTTGAAACTGTCAGCTACATACATATACATAAACCAATTCAAGTTCTGGCTGAAAAGCACCGGTGATATCAAAATCAGATTTTCCTTGACGTTTCTAAATTTGCACATTGCATGACCTAATCTCAGGCCTAAGCCCATACTCCCCAATCTGCCGTACGTTGCAATGGCTTACTTTCAAGCCCCCTTCACTCATTCTTAAAACCGATCTTATCTAAAAGATTAGATCCATTGCAACCACACTTAAGCTTACTACATCGCTATACAATGCTATACTGATCTTACACCATGTTATGTTGTACCAAACATGTGTTATGCTAGTAGAGATCTACGCAGGATGCATATCTTGATTCACATATAAAGTTGTAACATCATCCCCTCACCACATCAACACTTCCTATTTCCATAGGTATGAGGTTCACTGAAAATTGCTTTTCTTTCATTTCTAGAGTACAATTTCTAAGAACATCCCGATCCAACACCGTTCTACCATTTTCCTTAAACCGTTTTACTCAAGAGACTAATCTTGGCATTTGTCAACTTGCTAACAACTTAAGCTTGATCTCTGACATGAAAAAAAGGCAACCGCCCACAAGATGACTTTTCCACAAAACCCATTAATCTCCAATATTCTTAAGAACATGCTACCATCAATGACCTTTCTCAATGAATCTAAGCATCAACAAACTCATCAATAGACTTAGATAAAAAAAAACGATCCCTTGTTGAGCTACATAGATCCATGCTTAAAACTTTCCAAAACCCAAACGATACAAGATGTTAAGGTAATTAAAACATTTACAAGGGTTACTTCCTTGCTCAAGCCCATATGCCACAATATCTATAAGCTTTAACACAAGATTACATCTTTTCAAGACTCCAACCATAACCAAAATCTTAACTAATAAGATCGAGTGCTTATAACTTAAACAACTTAAAAGATAGCGAGTAGAGTTTCCACAACATACCTGACTCAAGTCCACAAGTGCTCTTGGTCTAAATTCAACTGAAATCAAAGACCCTCCTTGGTCCTTAGGCAATTCTTTCGGGTGTGACCCGGGTTTCCGCATTCATAACATGAAATTCCATTAACGGTGCAAACATGGATTGAGTGACCTCGCTTTCCACACCTACAACACTCTAGACTCTTGGGTGCGCATGCTACATGACGTTTATTTCAACAAGTGGTACCCCAACCAATGTCTTCACTAGACCCGTCATTTGCTTCTTGGGATCATTTGTATCCTCTTCAGTTAAGTCCATTTCCTGCTCGTTGCGAGATTCCTTCAAAACCTTCTTCTTGAATAAGACTCCTCTTAGCCGAACAAAAGTATAGAATAGGAGTAAGACAAAGCTAACATAAATACATATAACACATTCACCATTCATCGCAACAATAGTAAGTAAGCAAACTCACATAATAATATACCCAAAATAGCATTAGCTACGTGATATTTTGAATATATCATACATGTAAGAATTCTTATTACCACAGTCACATTTCATGATTAGTGCATTTCCGTCGACTCTAAAGCTCTCCTATCTCAAGAATGTCTACCCTATCTCACCAATCAACACTTAAAGTCTCAGCTTAAGTCTAGGCATCTTAATTTCATACCTAGTTCGCTTAAACTAGGGCTCTGATACCAACTTGTAACACCCTAAAAATTAGAACAAATTTAAACCGAAAAGTAAATGCGGTATTAAATAATATCGCCCAATAAGTGGGGAATGAGTATGGGAGTTTACAACACAAAACGGATACTAAAACAACAACCTATTAATCTACATAAACAAGAACATAGATTATGTTTGGGTGTTGCTAATATCTCCAAAATTACAATTCTAATATCTCCAATAATTACACTTTAAAGTGCATTTCTCAAAAAGAGTGCCTTCACGGGCACTTCACTCCGCTCCACTCTAAGGAGCCCCATCAAACCCGATCACCTGCTAAACAACATTTAAAATCAAGTGTTAGGCTTACGCCTAGTGAGAACAAACAGTTAAATGGATAAGGCAGTAAAATATTTTAAAATAAAGGTGATGTATACTTTATCCCATTTAACTTAACTTGAAAGCTTACTCTTGGTGAGCAAGGATCTTTTAAAACAATCGGGGGAGACCCGATATTACCATTAGTTGTGACGGAACTCCAAGTTGGCCACAAACTAATGTTATAGAGCGACACATAAAGGTCTGGTAGCCATTGACATCAACCACAATACAGTCTTTAGTCATTTGTACACATAAGCTCGAGCCTCAAGAATTGCATGCTAACCATAATGCATATTCCGAGAGAGTGAAATGATAGATTGGAAAATTACACAATTTATCGCAATGCCTATTTCCAATTAAAAGTGGGTTCATTCTATCCTTCACGACATTACATACCGACTCGTATGCCTATGGATCCATATCATACTAGTCTAATAATCAACTACATTAAACGTGATGTATTGATAGTGTTCCAAACACTGAAAACCTTTATATAAATGATTTCCTTGAAAAGCAAGTTTTACCAAAAATTAGGCCAAACTATTTTAGTTCCAAAATAAGATATTTTCTTATCAAGAGACATTTACAAGTAATATGATACCATCGGGGGAGATCTCCCTAGAAATCTAGGGTTAGGAAAAACCCTAGAAATCTCCCTAAGAGGATGAAGATGGTGATGAAGCTTGGTGAAGGACACGAATCCTTGAAACTCTAGCCTTAAATCTTCAAGCGTGAGGTGCAATAAATGATTTGGAATGAGTAGGTTTAAGGAGTTAAGACCCTCCAAAATGGTCTTGAGAGAGAAGAAGAAGAGAAAATAAGTTTAGGTGAGAAATGAGTGTGAAAGACAAGAAAAAACGGAGGTTTTAATGTAGATCAGGAGCTGGACGCCAGTTGTCCCGCCAGTTATAAGTGGCCCGGACCAAAACAGAGGCTAACGCCACTTGTGGCGTGGGTTAGCTTTTGTAACTGGCGCCGTAACTGGCCCCATCCAAACAGAGGCTAATGCCACTTAGTGGCGTGGGTTAGCTTTTGTAACTGGCGCCGTAACTGGCCCCAGCTAAACAGAGGCTAATGGCACTTAGTGGCGTGGGTTATCTTTTCGTAACTGGCGCCGTAACTGGCACGAGCCATTTAAGTCAACCCGAAACTCATAAACTTGATTTCCGACGCATAGCTTCGATCTTTTTCATTAACCAACCCACAACACTTTTAAAACATGTCTTTTCTAGAATATTTATATTCATCAAAAATTTCCGGGTGTTACAACATCCACCGATTTCATTTGATTCTTGTCTTCAACAGTTCTGAGCTCTAGAAGTAGAGCACTAGAGCAGGTAAATTTCATTTCTTTCATTATGATTTTTCTAGTTAAGTTTGGTTTATATATGTTATTTTTTTTAAATTCGATTACTTTTGTCTTTTCTCATAAATTATACCATTGTTTTGTTGTGAATTAGGTTTAGATTGTTAATTTTTTAGATTTAGGTCACCGGCTCAGAATGCCACTTGTTCATATTGTTAATTGTTCGGGTGTCCTTATATAATTTAATTTGTCTTCAGTCGATAGTTTTGTATAAGTGTAACAGGGCCTCTAAAATGATTGGAACGGCCCTGCACGTAACATTTACCAGATAAGATTTGCAATACTTTCTATACTGATTCGGTAAACGTTTGATAAACGGCCTTTAGTTAATTTTATTTTTAAAAAAAAATTAAATTTTGTTTGATGAACATTGAACTAACTTATAAGTTAGAGTTATGAAAAACTGTTTCAGAATTAAGATATAAGCTCATGTGCTTGCCTTAGGTGACATTTACTTTTTAAGAGGTGCTGAAGTTTGAAGTCTGATTTCAGTTTTGAAATGGTTACGAAACATCTAAACGAATCAGACATAAGTGGTGATTAAGAGTTTAAAATGAAAAAATAAACAAGGACCTAGTTTCTTTTTTCATTTGTGGCATTTATAGAATTGACAAACTTTTATAACATATTTTTATCGACATCTTTTTGTTGTTGTAGGACTCTCCATCTTCTTGGGCAGATAACCCGTTTCATTTGGATGGTAAGTTGTTCTTATAATAAATAACAAATCAAGTAAAATATTTAGCTTATCTTACATTGGTATAGTTAACTTTTATTAAATATGGTTAGTTTATTAGTTAATTTTTATCAATTATTTCTTTTATTTTTAGGAATTTGTTTATGTAGATTAGACATGTGATGATATTATGATTTGGTTGGTTATATTTGTAAATCACAGGTGTTAACGGTGACCTTAAGTTAAGAATATTTTCAAAAGATTCAAACTTGAAACCCTATTTGGCTATTTCTAGTTAGGGTGTTATATTTTGCACCATAGTCTATATCATATCCATCAATGGAATTAAAGTGTTCATAAATACTTTGATTTTTTTAATGTTACCATATACAATATAAATTAGGATGTACCATAGATTAGGATGTAAAAGGAAAAATCCTTCGAGTTAAAAATAGGTTGGGAAGAAGATTGGAAATGATTTTGAAGGGTAGGTGAAGTATGATAATTAGCTAGGAATTGGTGGTGGGTAGGGAGAAGGGGAACTAAATTTTTGTTGGCATTTACAGTTTTGGTATCTTTGACCAAGACCCCACTCTATTGCCTTCTTTATTCATGGATTTCAAACTACTCAATTTGTTGAATATGATTTCTGTGTGCTTATTTTTTATAAGAGTAATGTTAATTTTTGATCATTAATGTTTATTATTTTTAATGGTTCTTCATCCTCAAGTTTGTTTTAGTGGTCATTTCACAATAGTTTTGGTGCCTCTTACAAACGGTCGTTAACTTTTTCTGTTAAATACAATAAATGAGAGGCATTTTAGTTATTTTACATATTTTTTTAGTTTTCTATTAATATATATATATACACACACTATATTATAAATCATTTAGCATAAAAATTTTAATAGCAACATGTAAAGCACTATATAGTGCTATCTAAAGCATTACTTCATAAAATCTATGAAGTGCAAGTGGTGAAGCATAATGTACACCACCATCAATTTTGGTAGTTCTGATAGGTTTGTTTTTTCTCTACAGATTTACAAGTTTCTTAGGTATGCTTCTAAGTTTGCTTTCTCAAATGTAGAGTTCTTCTTCCCCCGTATGATTATTTCGACAACAATATCCAGATTTGAATCCAAATAAACATTCAAACCTTCAAATTTTAATTTTGAACTTTAAACTTTCAAATTTCAAAATTTAAACTCTTCTAAATATATTCATTTTCTTTTCTTGAAATCAAATAAGGCAAACAAAATCTCTCATAATTATAACAATCTTTTCTTCATCGTCGATTTAGGATTTTGTACTATCTGTCTGGTCCTCTTACCGACTATTCGATAAACTCCATCTGGGTTCTTCATAAATTTCTGTTTCCTAATGAGAACGCTAAGCAAGACTTCTTCAAATTCATCATTTTCGGCTCCCACATAAATCTTATAACCGAGTGATACAATATGATCTTATGAGGTACCTTGCTCAGTTTCTCTTTTACTATTTCAATTAGTCCATGTCGAGTTAACAGATCATAAAAAGATCACTTATTAAGAGTTTATCATTTTCTTCTATTCTTCCCCTAATTTCTACTGTATTTATTTGAAAATTGAGGCTTCCGATTTGTGGGTGCTATCAAATCTGTTAAAAATCCTGGTTTCGATTACTAGGTACGCTTCAAAAGTCCTGGAAAGAATCGAGTATTTGATCTTTTTGAGTTTTTTTTGCTTTTGGTTTGGTAGGGCGGTTACAATAGTAGTCTCGAAATTTATCGCTTGAATGGATTACTGGATGGACTAATTTCAGACTTCTAATAGCGATGTATTTGAAACCATTGAGAAAGCCATCATTGTGGCTACTTCTGATTACCCAAAGGAATTTTCGAATCAGGAGTGATGACAGTGCTCAAACATTGTTGTTAGAATGTATTTTATGAAGTATGAATCAGAAATGCCTAAGTGTCAAACTTCAGAAGGCAGTCTAGAAGTTCACCATATGACATCTCATCCAGAAGCGCCCAGACACTCCAAAGTCCTCTGGATTTCAACTGCTATTCCGTATGCGCTTCAGATGACGTGGCATGTCATACTTTCCGTGCGTAACTAATTCTATTAGCCGTATAAGTGATGTGTCACTTAGTGATAGGTTGTCTTGTTGACTTTATCATTTGTAATCGTATAAATAGAGTCAGCCATCACTGTAATCAGAGTCAATCATCTTTGAGAGAGAATTAGGGTTTACCATTCAAACATATTGTAATCGCTTTTGAGGTTATTAAATACAAATTCTCATTTGATCTTCAATTACTGTTTATTAATTATTCTTGCTTTAATCATAGATTTAATTTACTTTCGCTCTTATATTTCACTTAGATCTATTGATTGATTGAGTTAAATAGGGATCTGGGTTCCAACAATTGGTATCAGAGCTTGATAATCAATCTATTGATTATTCGATCTCGTCCAGTTTGGAGAAATCGCTACTCAACTAGCAGTTATTTTCAGCTTTTAAACTACTGTTCTTCATTCTACCTTGTTTTAGAGATTTTGTTGATTTCATACATTTTTCTCTAAAACTGGTGGTAATTTTAGTTTAATTTTGAGATCAGTAAGTAAATCGTTTCGTTTCGATTCATCTGAAGTTTATTTGTTCTAAATTTCAACAATATTTCCTGCAAATTTTTGAATCCATGTTTTCTACAAAAATGACGAATCAAAATTTGCGCTATTTACACATGTGGATCTCTAACCAAACCTCCTACTCTAATTCGAGACGGATATCCTCAATGGAAAATTCATATGATAAATTTCTACGAAGAGTTAGATGCAAATCCATATCCTACCATTTTAAATGGACCTTTCGTACCAATGACTATCATTCCTAGAGTACCTCCTACTGCCACCACGGATGAAATTCCTGCTCGTCATGTTCCCAAGGAAAGGGAAAATTGGACTGATGATGAAAAGGCCAAAGTAGAAATTGCCAAAAAGGCAAAAAGTCTACTTATCATGGCAATTCCCAATGAGATTTTTTAATCTCTTGATTCTTGTGAGATAGCAAAGGATCTATGGGATCAACTTGTTTATCAATTGGAGGGAGGTGCTAAGATGAAAAAGAACAGAAGAGCTCAAGCTCTAAATGAGTACAACAGTTTTCAAGCATTCCCAGAAGAAACTCTGGAATAGACTTATCACAGATTTAACACTCTGATAAATCTGTGTAAGAAATGTGATATCATTAGATTAAAGGAAGACAACAATGTTCTATTTCTAAAACGCTTGAATCCAGAATGGTCAAAGTTGTCTATATCTCTTCAAGCTAATCAAGATCTGAAGATGTGGTCACTACATGATGTGTTTGGAACGCTTCAAGCACATGATAAAGAGGTTAATCAGAAAAAGGCAACTGTAGGTGGACCTCTGGCCCTCATCTCTCAATCCAGAGGGTCAGGCAGAAGAAGCAGAGAGACAGGAAAGAAAGGGAAGAGTAAAGCACTAATTTCAGAGACCAATCTAGAAGATTCTGATTCTGAAGATGATGAGATCAATTCATTTGCCGAATCTTTAGTTATAATTACCAAACAGTTCACAAAGAAGTTTGGTAATCGTTCATTTCAAAGAAGAAGGTTTGATAACAGAAATGAACGCCCTACTTCGTCTTATGTTCAAAGGCAAGAAGTACAGAAGGTGGAAAAGTCAGAAGCTGAGAAGAAAGAGGATGAGTTAAAGAAAAAGAAAGATGTCTGTTATAGATGTGGAAAGCCAGACCATTATTCAAAAGACTGCAGAGGTGCACCTGTAAAAGACAAATCATATTACAAAAACAAATATAAGTATAATGTAGATGAAAGAGCATACTATGCTGAAAGAGAAAACTGGCTTGATGATCAATCAAGTGAAGATGAAGCCATGTTCTGTGGAATGACGATGGCAAATGACTCAGAAGATGAACCTTCTGAAACTCCGGTATGTACTAACTCTAATTCTTCTGAACTCGAGCAAACTATCTTAAATCTAACTCTTGACTTTGAAAACCTGAAACAGAAGCTTTTTGTTGAAAAGAAATTAACGAATTTTTTTGAACTATCTGTTTCTACAATCCAAAAGGAAAGAGATATCTTCAAAAGAGAAATGGAGATTTTAACTGATGAGAAACTTGAACTATCTGTTGAGAATAAGAAGATCTCAAAACGTTTAAAATCAACAGAAGTCAAACTAAGAGAAGAGAATCAAAATTTTTGTAAACTTATGGAATCTAAGGATAAGGAGATAAGTGCTAAAGAAAGTGACAGATTAAACTCCTTAGCTCTTAAAAATTATTTTCAAAAGGAAAGAGAATTTCTACACATTAAGCTTCAAAACAAAGGCTACAGATCAAAAAATATTTGGATGCTCAGAAGGTGCATGCTCAGAAGGTGCATGAAAAGATAAATACACAAGTAGGGAAAACATGCCTTGGTTTTGAGGATCTGGATCCTTATACGTGTAAAAAGAGATCTACTCTTGATTCTGTGTTTTGTATAGGCAAACAGAAACTTGTTTTCCCATTTTATATGAACAATCTGTTTTTAAAAAATCAAAATATGAGAATGGACATCAAGTTAGAAAACTAAAGTACAAAAACATTAAATATTCTTCAAAAAAAGCAAGTCAAATTGATCTTAAGCTTATCCAGAAGAAGAAAAACGTTTTTAATTTTGGTTCATTCACTCATATAACTTTAAATCCAGAGGCTGATGAATTCATACCCATACAAGCAAAAGAAGAGCTTCGACTCAAGTTCCAAAAAGACATTCTCACAATTCTGGATGATTGTTTTAAATCAAATACTACAAATCTGGAACAACAAACCTCTTAAAACCATCCAGAAAATTTTCCTTGTACTTTTGTGGATTTAAATCTTTGTGGAGTTGAACAAAACGATGAGTTTGTTACTTATCCCTGGGAAAATGATAATCAAAATGATGATAATTTTTTTGAAAACTCAGAAAAATATATCTCAAATCTTTTACCTCCTAATTATACAAAGGTTCCAGAAGTTATAAAGGACAGAAATGCTCCAATTTTATACACTAATGAACCTTTGGAAATTAGAGCTACTGGATCAAGTATTGCAAAACTTTCAAGTGGAATACCAATAATCTCTGTTCCTCCTAAAGAACAAAGAAAAGAGGTTCCCATACATCCAGATTTTCTTGGGATGTGTTTACAAGCTAAGACTTCTCTTGAACTCGAAAAAGAAGCAAATCTTAAAAAGAAAAAAAATATTCAGCACAAACCTCTGAAATCTCCGTCACAGAAGTTTACTTGTTTTGAAAAAGGAAAATGGAAAGCTAACTCTTATGCTTCTGTCTCAGTAAACCCCAAAGTTCCAGAGAAGTTTCATCAGAAGCAGCCTCCGCAGAAGAATTCACATGTTCAAAAGCATAAGTCTAGACTAGATAAGACGTTCAATAGAACAACTGATGCTAGAATACACAGAAATAAGAACAAATTGTAATTATCATTCTAGTGATGAAAATTCAAGGAATTCTTTTATGTTACGGAACTCTAAATGCTTCTCTCTATTTTTGAAACTTAAACAATTCTTTTCAAGGCCTTCTGGTTATTTCTCTGACGAACAAAAGCACAACTTTAAAAATCAAAACAGAAGAAATACTTCAAACAAAACAGGTAAATCAGCTATCTCTTGAAAACCTGTACATAATTCTGCTCATAAGGAATAAATAAATCAGAAACCAAATCCTAACATTAAAGGACCCATTATGAGATGGGTACCTAAATCTCTTTGATTTTGATTGCAGAAACAGCGTGTGCATATCTGGTATCTTGACTCTAGATGCTCGAGGCACATGACTGGAACGAAAAACTTACTCTCCAAATTCAAAGATAAAATTGGTGGAGCGGTAACGTTTGGTGATGATGGTAAGGGTCAAATAAAAGGCTACGGTACTCTTCAAGAAGGTAACATTACCTTATCCAAAGTAGCTCATGTTTCAGGATTGAAACATAACCTGTTAAGTGTAAGTCAACTCTGTGATTCTATGATGCTAGTTGTATTTGATGAAAAACATTGTTACTTATTCTCTAAGGTAGGTGAAGAATTATGAAGAGCTGACAGAAAAGTTAATCTATATATGATGAACTTTTACATCCAAGGATGGTAAGAAAACTCACTATCTTATCTCTAAAAAGAGTGAAGTTGCATGGCTTTGGCATCATAAACTTGCACACTTAAACTTTGAAAACCTTGAACTTCTTGTAAAACACAACCTTGTAAAGGGTCTCCCAGAGGTAGGTACATTTTCAGAAGGATCACCTCTGCCCTGCTTGTGAGATGGGCAAAATAAAAAAGGGCATCTCACAAAACCAAAAGTGATCATTCATGCACACGACTTCTGCAAATGCTACACGTTGACCTCTGTGGTCCCATTGCAATTCGGAGTCTGTCTGGCAAAAAGTATATCTTGGTACTAATAGATGAATTTTCCAGATATACATGCCTTGCTTTTGTACGATAAAAATCAGAAGTTCCAATTGTGTTGAAAAATATGATGACAAGAATACAAGTGCTTCTACAACAGAAAATACAGCAACTCAGAAGTGACAATGGTACTGAATTCAAGAATGCCAAACTTGAAGAATACCTTGTTGAAAATGGCATTACTAAAAAATTCTCTGTTGTACGCACTCCACAGCAAAATGGTGTTGTAGAAAGAAGAAACAGAACATTAGTTGAAGCAGCAAGTGTTAGGTCTGAAAATATTGTATCCGAGATTACAACTATTGAAGACGTGAAGGGCTAAAGTGAAAAGATAGCAAAGTCTTTAATTAGGAAAGATTTAATAAGGAAACATTCTATTTTGTAAATAAGGCAAGTGTATAATGCCTTAATCTTACTTCCTTATACCGTATTTCCTATACATATAAATAGAGGGTTAGGGCTAGGATTAGAAGGAGAGGAACATTAGTGCGAAATATTGAGAGCTAAACTGTGAGAGATAAATATGTTATTATTCAATACAAGTAAGATATCCGACTTCGGATCTTCAACATATTCATAGCGTTCTTCGTGTTCTTATTGATTATTCTTTATAAAGCACATCGTTACCTCATATTGCATAAATTCTTTCTACACATTGCACGAGTCTTTGTAATTCACATTGCATATCTTTGTGTTTATGCCGGAATAGTTTGAGAAGCTAGTTTTATAACTTACTTCTGTGATAACTGGAAGTCCTATCAGTGCCAACCCGCTGCCAACACTGAATATAGGCTACTTAATTAAATTTATTTTTGATTAAGTGATAACAGTTGCTACATGTGCTTTTGTCTATTAGCCCATTGCCTGATATTCCTTATTTACATTTGATCATATTTGCACTTATTGTCTTTGGTTGTTCATAATGATTCGGATTCCCCTTATCATTCTGAGGGGGAGAAAAATTATATTAAAGACGCATACTATTATGAAGGGAGAAATAAAGTTACCGACAACCTCAAATACTAACCCGAGAACATCAAGATATGACAACCATCTTTTGCCTCTTTCATCAAACGAAAAGTTCTACTCGAAGAAAGATACCCTGCGACATCACGGCTCCTTCAACTTTCTTTTCGTGAACTTTATGCTAATGTTAAGGGGGAGCTACTAAACTTATCAAGTGATCATATTCGTAGGGGAAGCAAAAAAATTCAAGATAGTGATTTGTTGACAAAATTTCATCGTCTTCAAAAGTGCTGATTTGCTGAAGTGTAATCTCGAATACAAAGGGGGAGATTGTTAGGTCTGAAAATATTGTATCCGAGATGACAACTATTGAAGACGTGAAGGGCTAAAGTGAAAAGTTAGCAAAGTCTTTAATTAGGAAAGATTTAATAAGGAAACATTCTATTTTGTAAATAAGGCAAGTGTATAATGCCTTAATCTTTACTTTCCTTATACCGTATTTCCTATACATATAAATAGAGGGTTAGGGCTAGCATTAGAAGGAGAGGAACATTAGTGCGAAATATTGAGAGCTAAACTGTGAGAGATAAATCTGTTATTATTCAATACAAGTAAGATATCCGACTTCGGATCTTCATCATATTCATTGCGTTCTTCGTGTTCTTATTGATTATTCTTTATAAAGCACATCGTTACCTCATATTCTGGGATCAACAACAAGAACAATGCTTGCAGCTTCTGGCCTACCCACCAACTTCTGGGCAGAAGCTGTAGCCACAACATGTTTCACTCAGAATCGATCAATTATAATTAAAAGGAATTTCAAAACCTCTTATGAGCTTATTAACAAAAGAATACCCTCAGTTAAATTTTTCCACATTTTTGGCTGTAGGTGTTTTGTTCTGAATGATCGAGATAAACTTGGCAAGTTTGACAAGAAATCTGATGAAGCCAAGTTCTTGGGATATTCGTTAACATCAAAAGCTTTTAGGGTTTTTAATTTACGAACCAAGATTGTAATGGAGAGCATAAACATCGATTTTGATGATCAAACTCAATTAACTTATGAATATTCTGATTCAGAACTTAAACTTAACAATGTTACCTCTGATTATCTTTCAGGTTGCAGAGAATTCGAGATTGATGCTCTATTTGATGATTTTCTGCGAGAAGCGATAGCTTCAGAGATAATACCAATAACCCACCATTGAATATTCCTGATGTCCTTCAAACTTCTGGGGTAACTCTTTCTGGTCCTGTATCACCAAATGACAGTCCAAAGGTAACCTGTGTGCCTTCATTTAAGAGGGAGACACTAGATGCGTCTCCATAACCAGAGCCCGTTCCAGAACCAGAACTCCAATAGTAGAAGATACAGAAGTTCAAGCCCAGCAAATACCTCAAACAAGGATGAAAAGATGGACACAGTCTCACACTCCAGATCTAGTTATTGGAGATCCATCTGAAGGGGTTAAAACCAGATCTACAACTTCTAATGAAGCCTTCTTTTTAAACTTTCTGAGCATGATAGAGCCAAAGAAGGTTCATGAAGCTTTACAAGAACCAAGCTGGGTAGAAGCTATGCAATAAGAGTTGCTTCAATTTGACAGGAACAAAGTATAGAAGTTAGTACCTCTGCCTAAAGACAAAATCGCCATTGGTACTAAATGGGTATTCAGAAATAAAAAAAGATGAAGATGGAATCGTGATCAGAAACAAGGCTAGGTTGGTGGCCAAAGGATATTGTCAAGAAGAAGGAATCGACTACGACGAAACTTTTGCTCCAGTTGCAAGACTTGAAGCAATAAGATTATTTCTAGCCTTCTCTGCATACAAAGACTTTAAGGTGTACCAAATGGATATTAAATGTGCTTTCTTGAATGGAAACTTGAAAGAAGAGGTGTATGTCCAACAACCGCCAGGGTTTGAAAATTCAAGTCAAACATACTACCTCTGGTATTTTTATAAATCAAGTCAAGTATGTTTCTGACATGTTAAAGAAATTCAAACTTCAAAATTCCACTACTATGAAAAGTCCTATCTCTCCGAGTACAAAACTAGATCCAGATCTCTCTGGTAAATCTATTGATTTAACGAACTATAGAGGTATGATAGGATCACTTCTGTATTTGACACCAAGTAGACCAGATATAATGTTTTCCACTTGCCTCTGTGCGAGATTCCAAGCCAATCCAAAAGAATCTCATTTGGCTGCTGTGAAAAGAATTTTTAGATAGCTAAAAGGAACACCTTCCTTAGTCCTATGGTATCCAAAACATTCTGGCTTTGATTTAATTGCATATACTGACCTTGATCATGAAGGATGTAAGTTGGATAGAAAAAGTACCTCTGGTAGCTGTCAACTTATGGGAAACAGGCTAATCAGTTGGACATCTAAAAAGTAAAATTGTGTTTCAACTTCCACAGCTGAAGCTGAATATGTTGCTGCTGCCAGTTGTTGTTCACAAGTTATTTGGATGAAAACTCAACTCAGAGATTATGGTCTGGTGTACGACAAAATTCCCATCTTATGTGACTCGGAATGTGTTATAGCCATCACTGAAAATCCAGTACAACATTCAAAGACCAAGCACATTGATGCAGGTATCATTTCATAAAGAATCATGTGGAGAAAGGGACAATTAAAATGTATTTTGTCTTCACTGATTATCAACTTGCTGATATATTTACAAAAGCTTTGAATGAAAAGCGCTTCAATTTCCTAATTA
The DNA here is from genome assembly GCA_036898165.1 of Silybum marianum. Taxonomy (NCBI): domain Eukaryota; kingdom Viridiplantae; phylum Streptophyta; class Magnoliopsida; order Asterales; family Asteraceae; genus Silybum; species Silybum marianum. The sequence continues at coordinate 34,430,531 of CM072529.1, forward strand.
GCAAGTTGGGTATGCTAAACATGTAATTATCTTAATTCCTATGACTTTCATAGGATTGAGCTAAATCACTTGTTTAGTATATCTTTATTTTCATACTTAGTCAAATTTGTGTTTAACAACAAATCAGAACCGCCCAGAAGCCTCTGGTCACTTCTGATGATCAACTCAGAAGCACTCAGAAGCCTCTGGACACCTCTGTTCTCAAAAGAACATTTGTTTATACTTTTTGATCCAAGTATTGACAGAAAGGGAAGCACAATTTGGAAAAGTTAAGGGGGAGTCAAATACGCAAATTTCAAGGGGAGCTAAATTTGACGATTTCGAGGGGGAGCAACATTCCAATGTAATCTCAAGAAGCACAAACCTCTGATTCAATTAAATGAAAAAAAATTTCGAGACTAACTCTTGTTAGCTGTCATCTGAATTTTTTTTCCTTAGAAAAATTTGCGAATTTGTTACTTCTGAACTAACTCTTGCCATCAAGGTTATTCAGAATTTTCAAATTCAATCAAAGTTCTTCTGAAAAGTTTCACTTGACATAAAGCTTTCATTTTGTCCTAAAATGCTTTCTTCAAACTTATGATTAGCTGTTCTATAAATTTTCATTTCTCTTGAAATTTTTACTAATAAGATTACTTCTAAACTAACTCTTGCCGTCAAGATTATTTAGAATTTTCTTATGTAATTAAACTTCTTCAAAAATTAATATTTATAGGATACAAAGCTTTCTTTTAAAGTTCAAAATATTTTTAATTAATTATTTCTAATATTCTTTTTATAAAAAATTAATTTCCAAAATTATTCTTTTAATCCACAATTCATGTTGATTAATTGGTAATTTTTATTATTAATTTTTGGAGGGAATATTCAAAATAATGAAAGAGGAACCGGTTCCCATAAAAAACTCACGAGAAATGTTACAGTGCCATGTGCTGACAAAACACGCGTCCCTCATCCCTCTATACACGCGCGATTGAACCTCCATGTGTCATAAATCCATGGTTTGCATGTTTGCACGCCTTTTAGGCATACGTCAGCAGTCAGGAACCGTTTTCGAATCCGTAAATCCCAATTAAACCCTTCCCATTCTAATCCCTTTCCCAAATCTCAATTAAACCCTTAATCTTAAAAATTACCCGAGTGCACTTTCAAATCCTACTATATAAACTCGAGTAAATCTCTAATTTCACTATATAACCTCCAACTTTTATTGTGCTCGATTGCAAACTTGCAACTTTCGATTCTCAAACTTCCCCAATCTCACAAATGGCAAACCCAAGTGCAAACATGAATGTTCATGACGAAGAAGACAGACTTATCGATTCAACCGCAGACAATGCTCCAGTCATTCGATTGCCTATCAAACCCAACAACGTTCAATTTTTTTTGGATCTGAACACATATTTGTCAGAATATCGAGTGATGATAGAGTTTTTGCAACACCATCAGTTGAACCGAGCCCTAACGCTTACCATTCCAAATGTTCCGGAGGTATATGTTCAAGAAGTATGGCAGACTTTGTATATCAAGAATGATGAAACTTTATCTGGCAGTTTTAGCCATCCTGAAAACACTGAGAATGCTGTTGAAATACCCATAACCAAGAAGAAGATTGCCAGATATTTTCATTTGCCTCAATCTCTCATCGAAGTCGAAGGCCATAAGGTACCCAATCCTAATCTTGAACAAAATCCATCCACATAAGCGTTGTTAACATTTATCAATTTTCTGGGCTACAACGAACATCTCACCAAGCTTTCTGAATTCAAGAGGAAAAAGTTACCTCCAATGTGGACAGTCCTAGGACAGTTCTGGGCTACAACGAACATCTCAACAAAATCCTCACGTGCAAAATAGGGTCTCTAGATCAGGCAAGCAAAAATATTCTAACCATCATGTATGGTATGTACTTCAACTGACCTATGGATTTTGCAAGTCTCATATTCCAAGAAATAAGTGCAACAGTTCACTTAAAGGTTCTGAATCAAACAAATGGTAAGGCTCTTCCAGCACTTATGTTTCCTAGGTTTCTTGCCCTATTCTCTCATCGAGCCATCACTATACTTCATGCCCCAATCATTCAACCAATGTGCAAAATTTCAACCATAAACTCCCACAAACAAACCATCGACCTCGCCGGCTACACTATCAAACACGAACTATCCAGGTACATGCTCGATCTTATTCCTCAAACCGCTCCTTATCTTACTTCTTATAGAAGCTCTATGGTACACTCAGAACAGAGGGTACCTAACCTAGAGCAGTGAGAGCCTAGAGTAGATGGTGAGGGGTCGAATGAGTTTGAGACTGAAAATAATACGAGTGAACAACCGAGCGCTTCTAACCATGTCGAGCGTTTGTTAAGAGAAAGCCAAGAAGATGTCTATAGGGACACATTTGTGAGTTCCTCGCCAAGTCCAACCAGAGCAACCACATTTACTGAGGTAGATACCAACACATCCTACACTCATTGAAGCAGGACAGCTCAGTCCAAACCACCCTGTAACTAACCAAGCAGAGGGTCATTTTGCCTCTGACCCAAGCACTGCTGGGGAAACCACATCATCTTCATCATCCTCTCAAAAGGATGATGATGTAAATATAAGAGTTCCATCACCCCAGAACTCGCCACCTCCTACACTTGTTGATTTCTCTGTGACCAACACAATCTTAGGAAATACAAAAGGCATGTCCATGCCTTCTACTAGTGTAGATGCCTATGAAATCTGTTGGTCCCAAAGAAGTCTACAAGAGTTCAAGGATATAGAAACAACTTGTAGAAGGGGGGGGGGGGTTGAATAAAAACACACATATTTTCGGTTTTTAAATTAGTTTATATTGAATAAACAAATTTACAGTTACAAGCGGAATTTAGAATAAGTAAATAAACCTATTCTATTGTAACTTAAGAAATCACACAGTTTGATGCACAAGGAAATGAGAAAGAAAAGAAACAGAGGTTTGAGAAATAGAAAGTAGCATGCATGAAGATGAAGAAGACATCTTCATCATATTTATACCCGTTTGCATTTAATGCAAGACAAAAGGTATATGCCACGTGTCAAGCTTTTATAGGAAGCTTGTCCTTTGTTCAAAAGCAACCATGCTTTTGGCCGCGTGTGAACAGTACCATATCAGATATGATGGGGACATAAGAGACAATCCATACGTCCTTTTCTGACATAGTATGAGGTTTGACTTTTGTGCATCGAGGATAAAATCAACATTAATCTTGTTCGAGAGGCTTCACTTGATCGCTGCACTTGAAACTTCAAGGATGAACTTTCATAGTATCGCTGAGGTTTGACAAGATTTTACACTTTGGTTTAGATAATCCTTGCTATCACTGAAGCGCTTTAGATCAATAGCTGATTATCTCTTTCTTCAGCTTGGTCTTCGACTTTTGCTGAATGTTCTTTTATTGTGATGATTGATCTTTAGATCTTCAGAGGTAGATTTGAGGTTCCTGATTTTCAGCGATCGCTGATAGAGATCAGCGTATGCTATCGCTGAATTTGAACTTAAGTTTACAAATGGAATTTCACAAAGTATACAGAGGAATCATATTCAAATCACTGAGAGGAGTTATAATCAACAAAATTCTATCAGAGGGGTTCAGGCCAGAGGATGCACCACTTACCGGAGTCTTCGAACGTTTTCAAGGTAAGCACACATTAATTGACTCTCCACCCTCTGATGTTGGAGAAAAAGTCAATAATGTCAGAACATCCAAAGAGGTGCCTATTCATAATAGCCCTCGACGACAGGATGCAAGTCCCTCCACGCTCAACGTACAAACATGCGTGAATGAGGGCCTCTCTGAACACGAGAGACAAGGGGCCCCATGTGTTGGGAATGCACCGGTTACAACACCTGACTTTGTCACAAATGCAGTGTTCAATGCATTTGTTGATCAAATGAAGGGATCTATGGTGGATCTAAAACAACTTGTTCAAAACTCTGAGGCATGCCTAAAATCAGAAATCCAGACTCTGAATTCTTCCATTAGCTCAATCCATACCACTTAGAGCGAAATGACCAAAGCTCTGGAAGCTCTCAAGAAGATGATTACAGATACTGCTGAAGCATAGAGTAATTCTGCATCTGATCACTTCAACAAGCTGAACGCTAGAATTAAAGCTAACTCAGAAGCTATCTTCAATATTCCAGCAGCCATCCCCTCTCCAGAAGTCACCATTTCAGTTTTTTGAATACGGATCCTTTGTTGCAGACATACAAAAGCTTATCAATGCTGTTGTACCCTCTGGGACTCTACATCAACAGGTTCTACCCTTATTCGACAATAAGGCTTGGCATCTTTTCAAAAGGCAATGATGGATAAATTCAACGCCATCAATGCCAAGTTTATATCCAAGATCAACAATTCTAGCTCTAATGAGTTGGCACAGAAATTATCTACCTTAGATGCTTCTGTCTCCAAGCTAACTCCATTAGTTAGCTCTATCTCTGAAGAGTTTGAAGGGAAGAAAAAGGCCAAAGAGGCCAGAGCGTGTAAAAAGGCAGAAAAGAAGAGAAAAAGATTTGAGGATCAGGACCCTGATTCTCAGAAGGGGGAGAGCATGGAAAAAAATGCTAAAACCAATGGTGCTGAAACTACTCAAGCTTAGAGTAAAGATAAAGCCTCTGTCTCTACACCTTCTGATCCACCACCATCATCTAAACAAACCCCTCTTACACTAACACCTCTAGCTGTAAATTCTGGCCCACTTCCCAAAGATCCAGATATGGCTAAGTTCATTCTCGATCTTTTGGGAAACAAAATAAAGACAGAAGGTAAACCTCAAAATGCAAGTTCATCTCTGGCTCAACCATAATCTCAACCTCCACAACCTCAACCACAACCTCAACCTCCACAACCTCAACCACAACAACCACAACCTCAACCACAACCACAACAACAACCACAACCACAACCAGCTCAAGGAACTAAATCAGAACATTTCTCTTCGTGCGCTAGAACCTGAGAGTTCCCTATTGATCAAAATCCAAACTCAAAACTGCCCTCTGTCTCTACTTCTAAACAACCCACTCCTGATCGAGTCAAGCTTAAGGCCGAAGCTGACAAAGTTAAAGCAGAAATTGAGAGAATCAAGAGGGAAATGTCAATCAAAAGAAGGGCTCAGATACAAGTGGAAAAGGATAATGTAAAACAGTATGAACGTCCAACTTCATTAGAAATTGAGCACATGCACATGTACTCAATCACGGAACAAAAGGTCTTTTTGATGCTCCCAAACCTTGCCAATGACTATCATGTAAGCGATGAAGTCAAAAATAGATTCATGAGTCATAGGCAAATGAGGAAAGAGGCCTTCTCAACTCTGCAAATCAAGAAAATCTCTGGAATTAAGCATGTCAGATTCAAGAAAACGGAGATTATGTATACTATATATGAAGTGATGAGAGAAGACAACAACAAGTACTACTTCTATGATAATGATCTCTTATCTATCAATCCCTCTGATCTTATACCTCTGGGAAGGTACATGAAGAACAAAATGAATCAAAGGACTGATGCTCAGAACAAAATTGCCTTCTTCCAAATTATTGGATGCATGGAAGCCTTCATCAAGTATAGAAGACAAGTAGATTTTCAAATGGGTCTAGATCACAAAGTAACAAATCTGAGCATCACTACACCCAATGAAGATGGAGAGGGTCTTGATCATCTTTATGTTGGAGAACTGTTGATAGAACCAGAAGATGGCATTGTATTCAGGAGACCCACGAGGAAAAGCTTCTTCAGAATTAGTGAAGCACATAAATACTCTGCTGCAGTGATTAGCATCGTCAAGAGTTATGCCTCTCTTCAGAAAGATAATACAAGGAAAAAGAAAGAAGAAAGAATCATCGGTGAACATAATCTAAATTTGTTAGTCTTTATGCATTCTGTGACTATTTTATAATCTGAAATTAGGTATCCAAATTCATGGGTAGAACTTGTATTCGATGAAATTCAATTGCAAGATTGCAATTTAATTCTTTTTCTACAAAAATGCACCTATTCAATTCATTGTTCATCATTCTTGATGAACCTTCAAAATTTTGGTCCCAAAATAGGGGTCTACAAGATTAATAAGTAAGCAGTTTGTAGAAGGGAGGGGGGGGGGGGTTGATTACAACCAGTTTTCTAAATTCGTTTATTGTGGTATAAAATTCAAGACATAATTTACAAGTTTTTTGCGGAATAATAAAAGGTAAAACCTATTCTAAACAAACTTAGAATCACTAAGAGATGCACAAGAATGAGAAAGAAATAATACCGAAGAATAAAAAAAGAGCTTCTAAAGATAGATAAGGTTAAGAGGAAGACTTTTCTTTTCTATTTATACCCATTGCGTTAAATGCAAGTCAGAGGGTATAATCTACATGATAAGCTTGAGCCTAAAGCCGTTAATGTGTATTTTTGGGTTTCAAACATGGTGTAAAAGGTTTCAGATTATGGTGTCAGGAGACCCGAAAAGTCATAATAAGTAGAGTTGTGACTTTTGATGTAAGTTCTATGTTGTGCAAGCCTACCGTTTCTGATCAACCAAAGGTAGATGATCCTAGTTCTTCTAAGGGATCTCGAGTGGAGGTGGAGCTACCAGTTGGCTCTACAACCACGCCTCCTAATGTCTCACAGTCGTCTTCATTGTCTAATGGTGAGGGTCATGGTGCTTCTGATTTGTCACCGCTTGAGCCACAACCCTTCATTGCCAGGGATTGAGGTCGAAGACCTATAGTCCGTCCTGCACTGTTTATTGAAGTTAAGGTGGTAGCATGCGCGTTTAGTGTTTCCTTCGAGGTAGAGTCAGTTGAGGATCCATCTACGTATAGTGAAGCGGTTGACTCTAAAGATTCAGAAAAATGGATTGTGGCAATTCATGAGTGTTGATCCAAACTCCTTACAGTGATTTGAATATGATTCCTCTATATACTTATTGAAAATCCAAATTTAAGTTACTGTTCAGATTCAGCGATAGCATACACTGATTGCACTCAGTGATCACTGAAAGTCATGAACACTATCTGAACTTAGAGATCTGAAGAACAACTCTCACACCAAAGACCATTCAGAGATAGTCGAAGACCTATCTGAAGAAAGAGATGAATAACTCGTGATCTGAAGTGGTTTAGTGATAGCAACGTTCATCAAACAAAAGTGTGAGATCTTGCGTATGCCTCAGTGATACTTGATGTATTCATCCTTGAAGACTCTGTATCAGCGATCAAAGTGAAGCTTACTCAAAAAGATCAAAGTTGATCTTATCCTCGATGCACACATGTCAAACCCCCATACCTTGTCAGAAAGTATGTACGGAGTTACTTGATTCTCTCTCCACGTGCTTACCAACTCTGATTAGGTCACTGTTCATAATCGGCTAAAAGCTAAGTTGCTTTATGAACAAAGGACAAGTTTCCAATAAAAACTTAACACGTGACATGTACTCTTTGACCTGCATCTAATACAATGGGTATAAATAGATGAAGACCTCCATCTTCATCTTCATGCATGCTACTCTCTCCTTCAACCTCTGATCTTAATTCCCTCTTACCTTGTGCATCAAAAACACTGAGTGATTCTAAAGTAGTAATATAATAAGTTTTATACTTGTTCTTATTTCGCTTACAACTTGTAAATTTGTTTATTTATATTAACTCATTTAAAAACAAAAGAAGTTGTGTTTGTATTCACCCCCCCTTCTACACTCTGCTTCTATACTTATACATTCTTGTGGACTCCTTTGGGACCAACAAGTGGTATTAGAGCAGAGCTTATTGATTATTATTTTTAATACTAATATCTTGTTGTTTTAAAATGGCTAATAATAATACAAGCGATATTGACAATGGATCTCTTGCGAAACCTCCTAGATTTAGTAAAGATAACTTCCTTGTCTGGAAGGAAAGAATGACTCTATTTCTAGAAGGGTCAGATCCTAAGATCCCCTACTATGTAGAAAATGGACCATTTGTTCCTACACTTCTAGTCTCTTCAGTTCCTTCAACTACTACTACTCCTGCTATACCTGAAAGACGTATTCCCAAATCTCCACATCAATGGAGTGAGGAAGACAAGAAAGAACTAGCTGTTGATTTAAAAGCTAGGTCTATTATTGTTATCTCTTTACCAGATGATGTATACCATTCAGTTATGAAAATAAGGATTTCTAAATCCATGTGGGATACTCTCTGAGTTCTATATGAAGGAACTAGTGAAGTTCAGATAACTTGAAGAATCCACTTGGTGAGACAGTATGAAATTTTCATGTTCATCAAAACTGAAACACTTTCTCAAATTCACCAAAGATTCAACTGTTTGATCATAGATCTAAAAATAGTTGGCCGAGAATATTCGAACTCAGAAGTACTGACAAAGTTCATGGAATCTCTTCCTGAACAGTGGGACACATTTACTCCCTGTCTAAAACTTTCAAAGAACAATGAAACTCTCTCATTAAGTGCTCTTAATGGAATATTACTCAATCATGAGCAATCTCAAACCTTAAAAGAAATCTTTTAAAAAACACTAAATCAGCCAAAAGTTCCTCTTTGGCTTTAGTAACCTCAGAGACTGATCCCTCAAGAACAGTTTCTTATTCTATTACCTCTATCACTGAGTTAGATCAATCAAACTCTGAAGATATCATTGATGCTGATATTTCTGAATTTGAAAATTCTCTAGCCCTCCTAACAAATAATTTTAGACGATTTTCCAGAAAGACCAACTATAGAAGAACTCCTGCCATCACTGACTCTAACAAGTCAAAGATATCTTCTACTAATAAAGCTTCTGCCATCTGCAATAATTGTCAATGCTAAACTCACTTTGCCAGTGAATGTGGATCTAAGAAAGCTGCTGTTCTAACATCCTCTCAGATACCTGATAAAACTAAGAATGAAATATATTCTAAGTTAAAAGACAAGTATCTGAATCTGAAGAAAAACCAGCGAAAATGCAAAGGTCTTGTCGCTGAAGAAGTTGATTGGGCACAAATCACTAACTAATCAGGGTCAGATGAAGAAACAATATCTTTCTTATGTATTATAGATAGAATAGAAGAAGCTGAAGAGGTCGCTGAATCTTCATCACCTAAAACTTCTTCACCGTCTCAGGTATCAATGCTAGAAAACTCTTCTATCCTTGAACCTGATAGCTTGTCGGCTCTCGACACCTTAACTGTTGATCTTTACAATGCTTTAAACGGTAAATCTAAAGCTGAAGAAATTAACTTGGACTTAACTGAACAACTTAAGAATTTCCACCTTAAAATCAAAGAACTTACTAAAATCGAAGAAGATTTTAAAGACCAAATTTTTGTAAAGAAAACGATAAGCCATTGAGAAACAACAAGCTATCATCGTTGATCTCAAAGCTGAAAAAGCCACCATTGGAGACTAGTGCAAAACCATTGTTAAGGCTAGTGAGATCATAAATGCTTAGATCCCCAAAAAGGTCAAAAGTGGTCTGGGATATTCCTCTAACCAAGAAGAAACTATCAAAGATCGTTCCATGTTTAAATTCGGAACATTTGTTTCTTCTATCCCTGATCCTTCCACTCAGTGTTCCTCTACATCTGAGTCAGGACCTTCTAAACCGATTACCAAGGACTCAGGGAAGGTGATTAAAGACAAGTTCCTTAATCATGTTCCTAAGATCAAGAACTTTCCTAAACTGAAGAAGAATCCTTTTATTCCTTCAGTGAGTCATCCTCTGACATCTGGGAAGAAGATCGCTAGATACGTTCAAAGAACAACTCCCCGGATCAAGATTGATCTCGCTCCCTCTAAACCTAAGAAACAAGTGGTTTCTCCTAGGTCTATGGAAAAAGGAATTCTTGGTCTTGGTCCTGAAAATGTAAAGCCCTCGTTGATGCATGCTTCTAGTTCTAAACCTTCTTTCAAAGATAGGAAGTGTTATCATTGTGGTGAGACTACTCACATTGCTAGCAAATGCCCTAATGCCACTAAGGCTGAGAAAATATCTCATGGAAAGAAAATAGCTTAATCAGAGAAATCAGTGAAAGAGAAATTCACCAAAGTTGGTAAAATAACTAAAGTGAAAAAGTCCACTGATGAAAATTCTTTAGAGAATGAGAAATCTGTTATCTCTGACATTTCCACTAACACCTTATGACCCATAGTTCTATGGGTACTTATAAAAAATTAATTCCCTTATCTTATGTAGAATGCTAAAGGTATCTGGTATCTTGATAGCGGATGCTCAAGGCATATGACGAGTACAAAAACCCTGCTCGCTGAATATAAGGAAGACAAAGGTCCGTTAGTGACCTTTGGTGGAAATGGCAAAGGATACACCAAAGGTTATGGTATTCTTACCAACGGAGCAACTTCTTTCAACCATCTTGCTTATGTTGAAGGGCTAAAGCACAATCTTTTGAGCATTAATCAACTATGTGACAACGGCTTCAAAGTTTTATTCACAAAGAAGAAATGTTCAGTCACTGACAAAAATGACAAACTTGCTCTTAAAGGAAAAAGATCAGAAAATGTCTATGTCATGAATATGGATAGTACTCATTCAGAGAATGTTTGTTCTCTATCTAAGGCCTCTCCTGATGTTAACTGGCTTTGGCATAAGAGACTCTCTCATCTGAACTTTAAAATGATAAATGATTAATCTAGAAAATGACTTGTAAGTGGACTCCCTAAACATTCTTTTGCAAAGGAATCTCTTTGCTCAGTATGTGAAAAATGACGATGATGGGTGAACTAATATATTTTCTTGGTTTTTAGATAAACCAATTTGAGAAAGGAATCTTCATATGTCAGAGTAAGTATCTTATAGATATATTGAAGAAATTTAATTTAACTCAAAGTTCTTCAATGAAAACTCCTATGGCACCTCCTCTGACACTGAACAAGGACCCTGATCGGAAACATGTTAATGTCATTGCCTATAGAGGAATGATTGGCTCACTGCTGTATCTTACAACGAGTCGACCCGATATCATGTTCTCTACTTGCTTATGTGCTAGATATCAAGCTGAACCCAAGGAATCCCATCTGATCGCTGTAAAGCGAATTTTCAGATATCTGAAGGCAACTCCTAATCTTGGTATTTGGTATCCCAAAGGCTCAGAGTTCAATCTAACCGGTTACTCAGATAGTGACTTTGCAGAATGCAATATAGATAGGAAAAGCACCACTAGAGGTTGTCAACTTCTAGGTGGAAAGTTGGTTAGTTGGACAAGTAAAAAGCAAAACTCAGTGTCCACATCAGCTGCTGAAGCTGAATATGTAGCTGATGGGAGTTGTTGTGCCCAAATTCTTTGGATGAGAAACCAACTCAACGACTATGATGTTAAGCTATCTAAAATTCCTATTTACTGTGATAGCACAAGTGCTATTGCAATAGCAAATAACCCTGTACTTCACTTTAAAATCAAGCATATTGAGATCAGATATCACTTTATTAGAGAGCATGTTATGAATGATGAAATTGAACTTCACTTTATACCTACTGGATATCAACTCGCTGATATTTTCACTAAACATCTTGATGAAACTAGATTTAATCTCCTAATCAGCGAACTTGGTATGTTGAACTATGAAAAGTAAAACACTCTCAGCGATTAACGTTTTCAGTAATAACAAAGTGACATTTCAAATTTATTTCTCATTACCTGAACTCAGTTTTAGTGATAGATATCTTTCTAAGGTATGTATTTCTTCCTTTACGCTCTCTGTATATCTTCCTATTTCAGAGAATGGTTCTTAGAAAGAGAAAATCCATCACTGAGAATACATTTATTCCTAATGATAAGAGGATTTTAAATGGATAACGATTAACATTTATTAAGCTAAATGATAACTTATTATTTTGTAAAAAAGGGCGTGTCAGCCTTCTTCTGACGCACGACGGGCTCAACGCTCCCTATCCTATCAAACCTTAGGGATGTGCAAAGGTCATAATTACCTTTTTCCTAAAAGCTAAAACCGTCGTTTTGTATCATTTTCTCTCTCTTCTTTCTCTCTCATCTACCTATAAAAGATAATTTTAAATTCATTTCATTCTTTACGCTTTCAAACCTTCCAGAGCAAGTTAAAGAGTTTGAATTCTTTCTGCAAACCAGCAAGAACACACACTTGTGTTTTTTTTTCTCTTTGTGTCAATTAAGGTTGGTTTTAATCGTGTTTTTCCTTTTAACATCAACTTGAATGTCGTTAAGAACTTCTACCCATCACTTTTAACATTTTGTTAAAGTGATTTGTATTAATGTTTTGTGTTTTTGTAACATTTCTAAAACCTCAAAACCATAAAACCTGCTCTAAGGTTTCTACTTAGAACAGAAGAACTGTTTGGTCATTTTGATCCAATAATTCCTTCAATTCTTTTCTAAAATCTGTTTATGGTATACTTTCTATACCAAAATAAACACTTTGGTGGTTTTTAACTAAAACCTTTGTTTAAGCGTTTTTCATAAATAATCTGTCAAATAACAAATATTTTGATCTTGTTCATCAAAACACTTGTTTTTCCTTATACGTTTGGTATTCCTTGTACCAAAAATTCTTGGTTGATACACTTTGTATTAAACCATATTCTTTCTCTTTTGTTTTCCAATTCCTGAAATAGAAATGGCCAACACGAGCAAGAATGTCAACACTGCTACTGAAGAGGCTACCCAAAGAAGGGGAATAAAAAATTCTCCCAGATCGGCAAGAAATCCCTGGAGCACGATGAAAAACCAGGTGATACACCCTACTTCTCAGAGATGATGGTTATCATTAGGGGTATTCCACTCCAGAACGTTGATGTACATGAATCTACCGTTGTGGTAGAGAATGTGTCCGGGTCACAGACAAGCCCATTAGTGATCGACCTTGTCACATATTCCTCCCCTAGTAATAAAAGAAAGAATCCTGCCACTGATGGACATAAAAAGTCCACAACAAATAAACCACCGAGCAAGAAACAAAAGAAGACTGTCTATCTTTAGACAACTCTTCCTTTTTTCGGCGTACTACAAACGCCTCCTCCAACCTTAACCACGACAACGACATCAGAGACCATTGCCCCTTCTTTAGCTCTACCCTTTTCAGAGACCAAGGTCACTGAAAATATAGTCACCAACTCCGTTGAAGAGGTCACTTAAAATATAGTCACCAGCTCCGCTGAAGCTGGAACAGGTAATTCTATCACTGCGTTCTCTTCTATTTCTCTTCTTTGTTCCACATATCAATCCATGATTCATATATGGTTGTCCCCATATCTGAAGAGGTTGAGATACGTGTTGTTCAGCTATCAATTTTGTTTCGACAATCTGAGAATTGGAAAGCTACGTGCATAGGACCTGAGAATGTTTCTAATAAACATTGTTAGAGACAGGTATGTGATCCTCAAGACACAACCGTAGCAAGTTCCAACCCCGAGAGTAATCCCTCATATACTCCCAAGGAACCTTGCAAACACCTACTTCTACCCCACTTCTTTCTGTTATACTCGAGCTATTTTTGGCTCATTTATCTTTATTGTCTACAGTTTTCACTGATGCACCTACTACGAGTGCTGCTGCAACAGGTGTCTCTGAAGCACCTCTCATCAAGTCTCCGTCATCTCTGAAGATGGAGAGACTCAGACAAGTAAAGATTGAAAAGGTTCATGGAAGACCAATTCCCAAGATGAACCTAGAGATCCCCAAGATCTCTCGGGCAACTCCCACCGCCTCCCTTCATATTCCAGCTCTCGATCATCTTGTCGGTGAGGTTGTGGACATAAAGATGAAGGCCGACAACCTGCAAATCTCAGCTGAGTACATCTTTAAGCAGGTTTCAGGGATGCCAACTGTAAAGACCACGGTATCCACCATGCAATCTGCTGTCATTGCTCTTCAGGAAGAGGTCACTTCTGTGAAAGAATGCAGTCTCCTTGAACACCTGTTCAATCACTTAGCTTGGCACTAAGCTAGATAAACAAGGGGTGACACTGTTAGATATTCTAAAGCTTCTTCAAGCTCCTAATGCTGCTACCTCTTCTCTCTTCGACGCTGATCAAGAGAACGTGAATCAACTGAGGTTGAATCAAAAGACCCTATCAGAGACCCTTGAAAAAATAAGAAGCAAGGTCAACAGTATACTGGTTCATGTCCTCCTTGACAACAATAAAGAAGGGAAGAAGATCGCCAGAGAATTAGAAGAACGGATCATCGCTGAGGTTGATGATCTACTCAAGAAAGCAAAACCCTCTCAGGGATTGACTGATGCGGTTAATTCCCTCATCCAAGATGATGATGAGGAATAATAAAAAGAAGAGGAAGAAAAAGAAAAAGAAGAAAAAGAAGAGAAAGAAGAAAAAGATGATGACGAAGAAGGTCCTTCATACAAACTGGGATGAAGATGCTTCAACCTTTTTCCAGTTTGTACGGCCAGGGATACAAACCGGGGTCGTTGTCAAATCATCTTTGAGGGATAAGCCCCCTCCTAGTAAGAAGCAGCCTAATCCCAATGAAATGAACAAACAGCCCATGGAATCAGAGGCTGTTGACCTCCTAAATAAAGAGGGGGAGCTCAATAATATTGAGTTAAGTATTCCTATTGAACTTTACCACTGTCTCTCTGAACCCCAACCTCTTATCTTACTACCCCTTGTTGTCCCTACCAATAATTCATTTATAAGAAGTATTGAAGAAATAACTAACTCTGAACTGTCTTCTCCCACTCTCAGCTCACCTTGTCCCCCTAAGGTGACTCCGTTACTGAGTGAACCTTCGATCGCAGTTGAAGAGGCATTAGCACAAGAGGAGCTCGCCTAATCAAACTCAAGAATGAGAAATCCTCCCAGAGCCCAAGAAAGGATTCTATAAGAAACGAATAGAAATCTTCAAAAAGCCAAAGAAAAGTAGAATGAAGAACTTGAATGGTGCAAAAAGAAAGTCAATTCTCGTGTTCTCCTGAAACAATTAGAAATGTCACTATCTCTGGACGAAATTCAAAATCTGTCCCAAAGATAGAGGTAAACCTTTTCAGAGAACACAACAGTCAAGAAGAAGCACCTCAGTTTATGAAGTTCTATGGTTTCTCTGAATGGCTGGAAATCAGAGATGGTATTCAGCAATCAAAGTCCTAGTTCAAATCTGTAGTAGAAGAACATCTGAATCGGCTTCTGCAAAGGATTTCTCAGCATGTAGCGATACCTCCTATTCATCAAAAATCCAAAAAGAAGAAATCCAAATCCGACACAGAAGAAGGTCCATCGTTCTAGAATGAATATGAGACTAAATTTGATTTGGAAAGTCTCTTAACGCACTTGGTTCTCGCTGATCTTTCAATGCTCAATACCTCCCTGCCTTCCTGGAGAAAATACGAAGAAAATGAAATAGTAGGCAAACTTGAACCAGGGATGGTCTTTTTAGACAATGATGGGTCAACCAAGTTTCTCAGAAATAAGAAGATTTCTCTTGCTCCAATAAAAATTCTCAATATTATGTACTACAACTGCTCTGAAGAAAATGATTGCTTCATTTTCAGAGAAGAAGAATCGAGAAAGAACTACAAAGAAGAAAAGAAGCAAAGACTGCTTTGCAGGGCCTTAGTTCCTAATTTTTCCTTTGTATTACTTAAGTGTATAGTACTTTACTTATTGTTGTTTTTCATTTCCTGATGTAATTCTTCAAATTATGAATTAACGAAAATGTAGATCTCAGATTATCAAGTATGAATGCTAGGTATTATCAAGAACACGAAGAACACTATCATTTAGAGAGAACGTATGTCATATATCTTACTTGATGTAATCGTTGGTTACAAGAAGTCGCACAATGAATGATACGATTACAATATGGACTTATCTTTCTCTCTCTTCTAATATCGACCCCTATGCATTTATTTATAATCAAGGACTAAATGATATAAGGAAAGTAGAATAAGACATTATACACTTGCTTTTTACAAATATAAGAATAGTTTACTTATTTTTGACACAACTAAATTAAGTCCTAACAATCTCCCCCTTTGGGGCAAAATAAGGCTTTATCTTCGGAGCTCGAACATCCCTTCAAAACGTCTCAAGGTTTGTCGGTAGACTAGTCGTTTATCAATGATATCAGTGGCTTCTAGAAGCTTTTGTGTTTGATCAGGTTTAAGTGTAATCTTCTTCTTTCGGTCAGAACTGATTTCAGCAGAAATGCGATTTCGAATGCCTTTGAGAGTACCATCGGAGTAAGCAGCTGTTTCATTAAAGGGCAAGAACCGTTTTGCTCCAGATTCATGAAGATAAACGATACTGTGAGCAGGCATTTTCATAACGATAAGCACCTTCATATTCTCTAAGCCGGGGATCTCTTGGTTTGGCTTTGAATGGTAGATCTTCCTTTGTTGACTTTCGATGCCTTTTTGTTATCAGTGAAGGTAGCTTACCGAAGTTCCTTTTGTACGAATCGCACTACCACTCTTAAAGCTCGTTTCTCATCAAGATTCTTGTTAGGCTTATCACGTAGCTCAACATACAACGTTTCCATATCTTCGACTGTGATGTTTAGAGAATCTGCTTCAGAAAATTCATAATCCTTGCCATCTTCTCGCATAACCTTGAAGGTAGGAAATTTAACTTGAAGGAGCTTATCATACCCAATCTGTTTAACAACTACAATTCGTTGTTTGGAGCTCACTTGTTCCTCAGTATTCGATAAGTTGTTGTGAGTCCATTTATGAAACAAGGTGGATGTGCGCTAAGTCACGAGGATCCTTGTTTTCAACGAAGATCTGCTCCAGCTTTCCTTTAGAATATGGTACCCGAATTTGCTCATTTTCCCACTTCGGGTCGTGATTAGCAAGAATCTTTTCCCATCTTATTTGATAATGTTCTTGTTCAATCTTCTTCTTTGAGAAGAGGAGCCCCGAAGAGGAGCCCACTTCGGGTCGTGATAAAGTTCTTCTTCTTTTCCCATCGGCTCAGTTTCAGTCTAGTAGAGGAGCCCAGAAAAAAGTTCTTGTTCACGTGATAAAGTTCTCTACAATCTTCTTCTTTGAGAACAGAAGCATACGGATCCTTGAACCAATCTTTAACTCGATTCTTCAAACTTTGCACATTCACTGGTTCATCGACAATGCCATACTCCCAAATTCAAACTTTGTCGTGGGCTTTTCAACCGTTGACGGATTTTCTTATTGATGTGTGGGAGTAGGATTGGCTTGTTGTTGTGTGGATGGAACGGATGAAGTTCCGGGAGCTGCTGTGATATACGGTTCGGCTTGAGAATGAGCTCTAGTTATCCGGCGAGGTTTCTCCCCCTCAGGACGATTGGGAGACTAATTCGGATCGTCCTGATCAGGTCGCGAGCAGCGGGAAGACGACACAGGTTGGAAGCTTTGATGGATTTCTGTTCGAAGGGCAGTGATTGCACCTAGAACAATGTCTTCTGTTTGTTTCAACTGGGTCTTCATCTCGACAAGGTCTTTATGAACATCCTCTTTAAAGTAATCAAACTCGTGGCGAGTGACTGTAGGAATTTTCAACTTTCGGCAGAAGAGACCTGCTAGTTCATCTTATGGCTGACCCGTAGCTTCAGCTTGAGCTATAAGGTTAGCATAGAGCATTGACATCATTTCATCGTTATTGAATTGGGATTGATGGGGTGGTGGAGGTGTCTGATTAGAAGCCGAAGAGAATGAATCGGCAGTTGAAGCCGTAGGTGGAGATCGGCTGCTACTAGCACGTGATGTACTGGCTTGTGATCGTCTAGTACGCGGACATCTAATTTCGAAGGTTTGGGGTGCTTTGCCACTAAAAAGTTGGCACATTTGATCCATGTGCGTCTCAGGAGAATTCTGAGCATTCTGAAACGCTTCATTTACAAATTCACGGAGCTCGGGAGGAACCGTGTAAGATGATGGAGGTGGACCTGTAATGGGAAATCCTGGGTCACGAAGAGCACCTATTGTCACCACAGTTGATGCAACATGGGACCTATGCTTAGCGTTGGAATTGGGATAGTGCTAGTAGGATTTCCTACCAATTCTCGTGAAATCTCAGTGGTTGACATCACTATAGAAGTTCCGACCATGTCACGAAGATCAACAGTGTGTAATAACTCTTGTGTCCTAGGTGACGCTAGACTCGATGTGCATTGAAATGAAGTCAAGACTACAGAGAAGGTCTTTTTGTTTCAATAGCTGGAGCTCCCGATTGGAGTCCCGCTAGATGAGGAGCTAAAACTGCAAGTACAAATGAAACCGTTGTATTTTTTGAGACTTCGGAGTGGTCGGTTGGGGGGTGTACTTGCGCTGTTGGGTCCATAGAATCTTGTACAATATTAGCTCCCAACGGATGAGTGTCGTTAGAGGACACGGTTACCCGACTAGTGGGTTCAGGTCGCTCATTCTATTGTATATTTTGTGTTCCATCACTCAAACTCACATTAATATCTTTGACTATATCTCCCTCCGCTCTCCTTATATCTCCAAAATCAGGCTCAGAAATGGGTACAAATTGCTGAATATGGTGTGCAATAGAGTTGGAGTCCGTGCTTTCAGATGATGTTTCTTGAGCAGAAGGTTAACGACCTATTCGGTTTAGGGCAGCATCGGAAGTCGAGATTCTTAGGTGACGAGGCTCGGGTATGTCTTCGGAACAGTCATGCATATCTAGGGTAACTTGTCGTTCGTTTCGTTTTCGGAAGAGGATATAGGGTGGTGTGTTGGTCGACGGCGAGCCAGAATTTTGATTCGTGGGATTCGGGTTGTTGATTGAGAGGTGTTGGTTATTGAAGCACGGAAAGGAGGTGGAACAGGAATGGTGGGTGCAGTAGTAGTAATGACGGACTGATCAGAAGCACCTCCCACTTCATATTCCCTCACTTGATGTTGTCTCTCAACTCCCTGTTCAGGATCTCGTTGATCCTAAACCTGCTCATCTAATCTAGGACCCTCACCAACAATGTTTTCTACCTCACGGGGCGGCTCTTGGGCATGGTCTTCCGGTTGTGGAGGGACCACTAAGCCATGTCTCTCCCTATACTCTATCACACTTGGTGCGTTCTGGTCAACATATGCGAGGAAGGCGTCAGGATTAACCATTTGGCGAGGAAATTCTGCATCGTAGAGCTTGAGGTATCTTTGAACATAGTGAGGTCCGAGCGGGGTTCCTGCTCGACGAGGGATGTCATTGTTTTGGGTCATCACGCTACGGATGATGAGTTGGAGAAAACGCTGAAACGGGAGAAATTGACGGTCGCGGCTTGTGCCTTTGTCGGCCACAATTTCTACGAGGTCGGTCCGAATAAGATTGGCATAATCGTAATACCAGTTGTAAATGATGGCATGGAAGATACGCAGAACAACAGTGTTGCTTTGTCCATGCCTGTGTGTTTCGCAGTCCGACAACGATTGACAAGCGAGAAAAGGGTACACCAAAGGTGAGGAAGATGCATGCGCTTGAATTGATCGATTTGAGTGAGCTACTCATTGTAACCTAATGCCCAAAAGTCATGGCATAGGTCTTCTTCTGATGCTGGGTCTTTGTAATTCTGACGGCCAGGGAAAGCGTCCGGGGCCGGTAAGCGTAGAACTGGACGAAGGCGGGTGGGTGTGAGACAGGTCACGTACTCATCAATTTATGCGGTGAAGTGGTAGTCTCCTTCAATTGGGTGGTAAGTCAGTATGTGCCATAATTGTTGTAAGTAAAATACGGGGACCCGGGCCGTTATGTTGAAAGCATGCCTTAGAGGGTGCCTTTTGAGAATCTCCATGATCACTGGATACTGTAATCGCATGTGGAAGTCCAGTTGATGGTTATTTGCTTTAAGATCCTTCATATCTGATCGAAGCATGAAGCGATCGTCCGGGTTACCAGTCGAGACGCTCAGTGCGGGTAATCTAACAGAGGGCATCGGGTTTTCGTCATTAGACACATTCGGATCATGGATGGCTGGCATTGAAACTGAGATCAAAGATGTTAGAAAAACCAGAAAGTCCAGATCAGTATAGAGTGCCATGAGTAAACAAGATTTTCCTAATGGTGGATTTTGAGTGACACAGAGGGATGCAAGACCCGAGAAAAAAATCTTGTCGAGTTCTAGTGAGTCGATAAGATGGGATGACAGACCAGAGCTGAGAAACGCTAAGTGTATTAATATCGGGTCAAGCTGAGGTCAAAGAGAGTCGACATAAAAGATGTCCAGTCAGATGAAGCACCAAAAAAATTTAACTATAGATATCGGGCCAAGAGAATAACTTAGATACACTAAGGGACTATGTCGGGCTAACCAGAGTCAATATCCTAAGATCTCGGGTCAAAGGAACCACTTAGAAACGAGAAGGAAATATGTCGGGCCAAGGTGAGTCGACCTGAAAAAGATGAAGTCCGGCCAATTCCAAAAAAATTCTATGTTTGAAGGGGCCTAACTGGGGTTCGACATGCTAAGGGACCCGAGAAAACATGAACACTTGAATGGTAATGGGGTCCGACAAGTATGAACATCATCCTACCCAAAAATTAAAGTTCGAATTATGATGTATGGGGCCTGGATCTAGGTTCGATGGCCATCGCATAAGACGTTTAAAACTAGGCCTATGATCAATTTTGGGCAAAAGCAAGTAAACACACAGAAAACTGTAACCTAAGGGTTTTGGAAGTCGAACAGTTGATCATCAAATTAACACACATGCAACGGTTAAAACAGAAAATCACAAAAATTAAAGTTGTTTACGAAAGAAAGACGAACCGGGTGATGTGATTATTGTGGTGTAAAACGAAGATACTGGAAAATTGAAGTGAACTAGAGGTGCTCGGGTGAACTTTTGAGAGAAAAAGAGGGGGGAAACTTGATCGACAAGTGAATAGTGTGTTTGGGGCCCGTGGTTTAAATAGTAAGAAAAAGACATGTGGCAGGGTCGCATTGGTCAAAGGAAGTTTGATCAAGATGTCGAGTGAGGGGATGTCGAATCTTAGGTAGCCGACATCTGTGGATGTCGAGTCCTATAGACTCGATATAAAAACATGTCGGGTCATAAAGGTTTGATGACAAATACTTGTCGACTGAATAACTAAGCTAAGTGCTCCCCCTAGATTTGTGCAACAAGCAAGAAAATTTAGCTCCCCCTACAACTGTGCAAGTCTAAGAGTTAAGAAAAAATTACCTTTCCGCTCGCACTTGAACATTGAAATATTAGATAAAAAACAAGCATCGAGAGAAAGAAAGAAAAAGACAGAAACATGACGAAAGGTGTATGAGAATTTTGAAAATACAGAAAGACTAAAAGAATCAAAAGTCTCAAAACGAGAATTCAAGAATAATGCAGATTCACATATAAAGGTGAATGTGCAATTAAACTGGAATGGGCGTTTTGTGGATTTCAAATGCATTGATAAGGAATCAGGTTTTTAGATTGAGCATGCAAACTTGGACACTAGAAACTGGAAGCGTTTTTCATCCAATGCCTTTGTGAACAGGTCGGCAAGCTGAAGTTCTGTATTAACAAAGTATAGTTCAATCGTACCTCTTTCGACATGGTCTTTAATAAAATGGTACCGGACATCGATGTGTTTTGTCTTGGTGTGTTGGACCGAATTGTTGGATATGGCGCTCTTCGAATCACAGTAGATGGGAATTTTGTTGAACCAGAAGCCATAATTTTTGAATTTTGTACGCATCAAAATAACTTGTGAGCAACAGCTTGCGGCAGCGATGTATTCGACTTTCGCAGTAGAGGTGGATACGCAGGTTTGCTTCTTTGAAGACTAGCAGACTAATTTGTCTCCCAAGAACTGAATGTGACCCGAAGTGCTCTTTCGGTCAAGCATACAGCCGGAATGATCAGCATCTGAAAAAGCAGTTAACTCGAAACCCGTATCCTTAGGATACCATAGACCAAGATCAGTAGTACCTTTTAAAAATTGAAAAATACGTTTAACGGCACTAAGATGAGATTCTTTAGAAGAAAGTTGATATCTAGCGCATAAACAAGTAGCGAACATTATATCCGGGCGACTAGCCGTTAAAAACATTATAGAACCAACCATGCCCCGATAGTTATTGGAATCTACCGCTTTACCCATAGGATCAACATGTAGTTTAGAACCCGGAGACATGGGAGTGCCAATCGATGTACAATTCGTCATATTATATTTCTTTAACATATCCGAGATGTATTTCGATTGGTTGATGAATACTCCCATCGAATAAAGTTTGACTTGAAGACCAAGGAAAAAATTCATCACTCGCATCATACTCATATTGAACTTAGCAACCATGAGTTCGGAGAAGTTTTTACAGTATTGTGGGTTTGTCGAACCGAAAATAATGTCATCTACATATATTTGGATAAGCAGAATATCATCTTTTCCCTTTTTAATAAAGAGAGTAGGATCGATCTTACCTTTGGAGAAACCGTTTTGCCAAGTAATCAGAGAGGCTGTCATACCATGCACGGGGGCCTTTTTGAGGTCGTATAAGGCTTTGTCGAGGATGTAGACATGATTGAGTTTTTCATCATTGATGAATCCTTCGGGTAGTGAGACGTAGACTTCTTCGCGTAACACGCCATTTAGAAACACATTCTTAACATCCATTTGGAATACCTCAAAGTTCTTGTAAGAACATGAGAATGGCTTCAATTCGAGCAACGGGTGCAAAGGTCTCGTCATAATCAATGCCTTCTTGTTGGCTGTATCTGTGACAACTATCAAATTTAAACCTCCAGGTTAGTTACTAGAATAAGAGTTAGTTAGATTAAAGTTACCGAAAAATTTCTAGAGTTACCGAAATTTGCTTAGAAAGTCCGATTCTGTCCCGTAACTGTCTAAAACGTCCTACATAGTGCCAAATGCTCTAATTTATACCCAATTTATATAAAATATATAGTTTTCATATATTAAATACAAAACTTTTATTTATATTAGAATTTAACCAAAATGGGCTTACAATTTTGAGAAAAATGCCAAAATTGAGAAAAATGACATTTTTACCACTTTTGGGCCATACATTTGTTTATATATATATAATTTGAAGGGAGTGGGCCCCCATGGCCGCCCCCCCCCCTCTCCCACCATATATAAACAATTTTTTTTCTAAAACCCTCATTTTCAACTTTCAAATTCCAAAAACTCTTCTCTCTCTCTCTCTCTAGAAACTAAGGGACATAATCCCTTCACTTTTTTCCCTCTCTTTTCTCTCCAAAAACTCCAGCCAAATTCTACAAGATTATCCATCAAATAGCAAGATTATTGAAGCTTTTGGTGCATTCTTCATCATTCAAGTAAGTATTTACATTATATCCATCATTTTTGTTACAAATTTTGGGGAAAGACCAACTTTTTCATGCATTCTAAGTCTCATTCTTCTAACCTCTGAAAATTCTGAGTTTTAGGGAAACATTATACACCAAAAACATATAAAATGTTTACATAATGGTGGTAATCTATGACCCAAACAATAAAACTCAAGAAAATAGGAGAAAATCACAATTTTATGTGATTTTGAACAACAAATGGTGATTTTTGGTACTGACAGATTTTATGCATGTGCATAAATCGTCCATTTCTTGCAAAGATGAGTGTGCAATCTGTCCAAAGATGACAGATTTGTTCGTGCATGTTCAAATGATCATATCTCCTTCAAAACTCAATGAAAAAGGATGACTTTTCCTTTGAGAGTCAACTATATTAGTTATCTTCTGATTCAAGTGGAATCACATGAAAATATGGAGTTTTGACCCTCCAAACACCTAAAACATTTTAGGTGTGCAAACTGTGAAACCACCAGTAGGTAAACCCTATTTTGCATGTAAATAGCTCTTTGAATATTTGTCCATAATGCATAATTCTTCTTCTGGAGTTTTTTTTTATGCGTTAGGGTTCATATGAATCTGGTTTCATTCAAAAATATGAAGTTTTGAGGCATTAACCAATTTATTAAAGTTAAATGTGTAATCTGTCAACTAATGACAGAAGTGTGCATGCAACTTTGTGGTGCCATATCTTCCACATAACTCATTCAAAATGAGAGATTCTTATTTTTTAAAAGTTTCCTTTAGGTGTTGTGTTTATAATCCAACTGGAATTTCTGAAAAACATTTAGTAGAACTCCTCAAATGGTTGTTTTACCAATAGGGTGTAATCTGTCATACCTACTGTGATACACTGTTTTGTATAAATTATTTGAACCAGTTTTACATATTCAAAATGTATCACAATGACCTTAACTCGGTAATGTATCACATATAAAAAGATGGGAAACTATGTCATTTTGGATGTCACTGTAATTTGATCATTTTTAGTATTATTAGTTTCTGTCCGAAAGTGGAATTCTGGAATTGTTTGATTTCATGAATTTTGATCACTTGAAGGATTATAACATTACTTTTCGGTATAAATTACCATAATAAAGAGCATAGGTGCATTATGTATAACGGGACTATAGATAATCAAGTTGGACATTTATGGACATCTATGGACTTAAACCATATTCATCCTCATAAGTAACCTTAGGACACATAAGTGACCGTTTTGGGTATTTTACTTTGATAGGGAAACGTTAGGCCGACTAGTGGGCGATTCGTGCTATAAGCGGCGCTTTTGCAAAAAGGTGAGTATTCACAGCCCCATTTTTAAAGTATTTTATACGTTTTGGGGTGAAAAGCATGATTAAATGTAATAATTGAGCTATTTGCATTACCGAATGTGAAACATTATGAAATTATTGTTTTGGGCACTAAGGCATGTACACTAATAGATTGTATTGAGTAAAATGTTCCATAAAAGTTTGTACACTACTATTAACTCAAGTGAGGAGCCGAGGGTATATGTGGATAGCGCTATTGGACGGACAATCCCACCTAAAAACCGACAAGTAGGGGTGCGGATAGCAATCCCACCTAAGAAATACAGGTACGGGTGCACTATACTTATAAGGAAGGTTCTACATATGTGGGGTTTTAGTCCCACCGCTAAGGTAGAATCAAAAATATTTTTATGGGCGAAGGTTTAGTGGTGGCTCATTACTTACTATTAATTAGGGTACAAAAATGCCTTGAACGTTTTATGATGTAAAGATTTACTAAGTGCCATAAAGGTATTTTGCTCAATATTCATTTATGCAAAAGATGTTTATAATATTGAAAACCTATGAACTCACCAACTCTTTGTAGTTGACCTTGTTTTATTCATGCTTTTTAGGGGTAATAAAGGGTAACTATAAATGCTTGTGTTTGAGGCGCATCAACATCAACCAAGTTTAAATTTGAAAACATTTTGTTGAACACCTTGTTTCTTATATTTTGTTAAAACTTGAACTTGTATGATGTAATGCTCAGATTTATTTTGTTATATATTTGAATGGACAATTGGTGTTATTTTCACTCTATCGCTATGAAATCTTGAACTATCACTCCCCGTGTTTCCGCTTTAGCGGGATGTGGCAGACTTGGTATCAGAGCCATAGGTTATAGAGAACACCGGTTTTATATAAAACCAAATACTATAACCAAAAGTTTTCAAACACTAATTTAAAAAAAAAGCTTACTACTGGTATAATTGGAATAAGTGTCGACTTAACATATTATAATTAGGCAAAGCCTGATCACCTATATCTAATTTAATATGTATAAGGAGGGACATGAAACCATTATATTAGAGTCGGCTAAAATAAAAGCTTCTTGCCCAAATAAAAAGCATGGTCATAAGTGTGAGTTTGCATAAGTATTTTCTTTTTGGGAACTGATTATTTACTAAAGCACATTTAGTAATAAAGTTTGTTACTATTGCAGTTTAAAAACAAAATGTCTCACTCATCCTCACTCCCCGAGCACTCCCCCGACGAATCCGGTTACCTTTCTAGCCTCCCTAGGAGGAACCAACCCATCCATGAAGAGAGTGATCCGTCCGAGGAAAGTGACGCGGCCACCCGAGAGACTACTGTGGAAACTTCTGTACCTGCGCCACCTCCAGTCGATGTGGCTGGTCCGTCGCGAGGACCTAGGACAATGAGAACCGCCCGAAAGCGTGTTCTCCCTCCTAGGAGGGTGACTATCGCAGTTCCCACTAAACCTCCGACCGAGCCATCCAGATCGCGAACTCTATCGCGGAGCGTGACCTCTCCTCCACTAGCAGTTGGAGTTCCTGTGCCCCAGTCTCAGGGAATGACTACATCGGTGAACTTTTGGGTCTCGGGCATGGCCCACGAAGTATAGACTCACCGACTTAGGTTGGACCATTTCCAGCACTCGCTAGACGCCATTTTGATAATCCTGAACTCACAGGATCAAATTACTGGTAGAGTCATGGAGGTCACCTTTGAGACTAGGAGGACGATCAAGAGATTGTACTCGTACTTAGCTTGGGCGATAGGAGCTTTGATGGTGATGATAGGACTGTTGATTTGGGTGTTGATGCATTAGTGAACCTCTGTTGTTTTGAAGCTTTTTGGTTGACAATACTTTCTTTTTGAGGCTTATAACCTACATGATGTTATAAACAATTTGATGTCTTTTTGGGTTGTACTTGAAATTAATGCTTGGAATGTTTTGATTTACTTATGAAAGTTATGCTTGATATCTATTTATTTTATGTTACTTCAAGTTTACGTTTTCATGCATAGTATTAGATGTATGTTATAAGATACGTATAACTTAGTAAGTAGATTTATTATGGCCATAGTAATATAAAGTTGACCAAAACTCAATTTAAGATTGTGTTTTAGAACAATGCCTCCGAGAAAAGAAAATTCCGAAGTTGCACGACTTGTATTCGAGCAACTCATGGCTGCACTTCCAAACATTGTTAGCCAAGTGGCAGTTGGCCTGAACAATAATCAAAACAACAATCAAGGATCGGGAAATAGAGAATGTACATACAAATCCTTTAGGAGTTGTAATCCCAAAGAATTTCATGGAACTGAGGGAGCTGTGGGATTACTGACTTGGATAGAGAGCATGGAGTCTGTGCTCCATATTAGCAAATGTACCGAAGGTAAGAAAGCAGAGTTTGCTATGTGTCTATTACAAGGACGAGCGTTAATTTGGTGGAATACCCAAGTACAAATTCGGGGCCGAGAAGCCGCTAACAGTCTTACGTGGGAAGATTTTAAAAGGATGATGAAAGAAGAGTATTACCCAAGGAGCGAGATCTAGAAATTGGAAGCAGAATTATGGAATCATGAAATGAGAGGAAATGATATAGACTCTTATATTGCACGTTTTCATGAATTGGCAAAAATGGTACCCCATCTGGTAACACCTGAAGAGAATCGAGTTGATAGATATGTTCGGGGTTTATCTCCTGAGATACACGGGAATGTTACTTCGGCAAACCCAAAAACCCTACAAGAGGCAGTGAGTTCGGCGACCAGACTCACAAATAATGCTACTCGTTCGGGAATGTTTACAAAAGACAAGGTTCAAGGAAAGAGAAAGATGGAGGAACCTACACGAAGACAATCCGAGGGAAGAATGGGAAAGAAGCTAAAGACATCAAAAAACTACGGGATTCAGACTCAATCAGCAGAAAAGGAGAAAAGAATTTATCAAAAGTGTGACAAGTGCAATAGACAGCATGCTGGATAGTGTATTATCTGCCAGAAATGCAACATAGGAGGTCATTACGCTAAAGATTGTAAAAGTACAGGAAGGCGGACATGTTTCGAGTGTGGAAGCCCAGATCACTTCCGGAATGCATGTCCAAGATGGAACCTGAGACCAAACAATAATCAAGCGTGACCAACTAATCAAGGAAATCAAGGAGGTCCGGCAAGAGGTCGAGTGTTTGAGATTGGAGCTGAAGAAGCAAGGCAAAATCCAGATGTAGTTACAGGTACGTTTCTTCTGAACAATCATTATGCATCTGTACTATTTGATTCTGGAGTAGATAGGAGTTATGTGTCGACAGATTTTAGACCAAAGATAAATCTAAAACCTCAAAAGTTGAAAGAAATGTATGTCATTGAAAATGCCACCGGACAAGAAAGTAGGGATAAAGACATATTAATGAACTGCATCTTAAATTTGGCCAGTAGGGATTTTAGTATAGATCTAATCCCGATTAAATTGGGAAGTTTAGACATAATTGGGGGCATGGATTGGTTGTCCAAAAACCGAGCCGAAATTTGTTGTTCCAAAAAGATCATTCGAGTTCCGTTACTCGAAGGTGGAAAACTCGAAGTACATGGAGAGAAGCCCGGGAGGGGTATTAAAATGGTGACCTGTATGAAGATGCGAAAATATTTGAAGAAGGACTGCATTTCATTTTTAGCTCATGTCACGGATAAGAAGGCCAAAGAGAAACACATTCAAGATATCCCTATAGGTCAGGATTTCCCCGAAGTATTTCCAGACAAATTGCCTGGACTACCCCCGCCAAGACAAGTTGAATTTCACATAGATCTAAATCCTGGAGCTGTGCCCGTGGCGAAATCACCATACCAGTTAGCACCATCGAAAATGCAGGAACTGTCAGAACAACTTAAGGAGTTACTCAATAACGGATTCATCAGACCCAACTCTTCATCTTGGGGAGCTCCAGTTTTGTTTGTCAAAAAGAAGAATGGATCCTTCCGAATGTGTATCGATTATAGAGAACTCAATAAGTTGACTATCAAGAACCGGTACCCCTTTCCTCGAATAGACGACTTATTCGATCAACTTCAAGGTGCTACGTATTTCTCAAAGATCGATCTCCGATCGAGATATCATAAGATGAGAGTTCATGAAGAAGACATCCCTAAGACAACGTTTAGAACTTGTTATGGTCATTACGAGTTCCTAGTTATGCCTTTCGGGCTAACAAACGCACCGGCAGTCTTCATGGATTTAATGAATAGAGCATGTCGACCGTACCTAGACAAGTTCGTGATCGTTTTTATAGATGATATACTCAATTATTCTCAAGACAAGAAGGAGCATGAGCAACATTTAAAGCTGATACTAGAATTGCTCAGACACGAAAAGTTGTACGGCAAATTCTCCAAATGCGAATTATGGATTCGCGAAATACATTTTCTTGGCCACGTAGTAAATGAAAAGGGAATCCATGTTGATCTAGCTAAGATTGAAGCCATTAAGAAATGAGAAGCCCCAAAGACACCAACCGAGATCCGCCAATTTCTGGGATTGGCAGGTTATTATCGGTGATTCAGCGAGAATTTCTCTAAGATCGCGCAACCACTGACGACACTGACTCAAAAAGATAAGAAGTTTATTTGGGTAAAGAAACAAGAAGAAGCATTCCAGACTCTCAAACACAAGTTATGCAACGCACCGATTCTAGCTCTACCCGAAGGAGTGGATAACTTTGTAGTCTACTGTGATGCTTCACATCAAGGAATGGGATGCGTGCTGATGCAAAAAGACAAAGTTATTGCATACGAATCAAGACAACTGAAGATTCACGAGAAGAATTACACTACTCATGATTTGGAGCTAGGAGCAGTGGTGTTCGCACTCAAGATCTGGAGACATTATCTCTACGGTACTAAGTGTACTATCTTCATGGAGCATAAGAGCCTTCAACATATTCTTGACCAGAAAATGCTCAATATGAGGCAAACAAGATGGGTTGAGCTACTTAGTGATTACGACTGTGAAATAAAGTACCATCCAGGCAAGGCTAACGTAATAGCCGACGCATTAAGCCGAAAGGAAAGAGTTAAACCAACGAGAGCACGTGCTGTGGGAATGATGATTCAGATGAGTTTAAAGACTCAAATTCTGGAAGCACATGGAGAAGCTTTGAAAGAAGAGAACTTGAAGAATGAAACCTTGCAGCACTTGGAGAAAGAATTCGAAATGCAAGCAGATGGGGTGCATTACTTTAAGAATAAAGTATGGGTACCGAAGGTTGATAATCTACGATCAACCATTTTGGACGAAGGCCATCGATCCAGATATTCGATTCACCCAGGAGTAGATAAAATGTATAAGGATTTGAAGGAGTATTATTGGTGGCCAGGAATGAAGAAAGATATTGCTTTATTCGTAAGCAAGTGTCGGACTTGTGCTAAGGTAAAGGCCGAACATCAGAAACCATCTGGTCTACTTCAACAACCTGAAATACCTCAATGGAAATGGGAGCAAATAACCATGGATTTCGTAACTAAGCTACCTAGAACTGGAAATGGGCACGATACTATATGGGTCATAGTAGTCGGAAATTTGTTTATAAAAAAAAATATAATTTGAAGGGAGTGGGCCCCCATGGGGAAAAACCCACTTTTTCGTGCATTCTAAGTCTCATTCTTCTAACCTCTGAAAATTCTGAGTTTTATGGAAAGATTATACACCAAAAACATATAAAATGTTTACATAATGGTGGTAATCTATAACCCAAACAATAAAACTCAAGAAAATAGGCGAATATCATAATTTTATGTGATTTTGAACAACAAATGGTGATTTTTGGTGCTGACAGATTTTATGCATGTGCATAAATCGTCAATTTCTTGCAAATAATATGTTCAAATATCATGAATCTTCTTTCTAAAAGTTTATTTAGTGAGTTGGAGTTCTAATCCAAGTGGTCTTACTAAAAAACATTGAGTTTTGACCCCCCAAATGCTCATGGCAAGATGAATGTGCATCTGGAAGTTCAACAGTAGGTAACCCTACTTTGAACCACCATAACTCTTTGAATATTCATCCAAATTACTTGATTTTTCTTTTGGAATTTATTTTAAAGAGCTACCTTTCAAATGCCACTGGGTTCACTCAAATATGTGGTGATTTAGGGTTTCAATTAATCAAAAGAAAATGAGTGTGCAATCTGTCCAAAGCTGACAGATTTGTGCATGCATGTTCAAATGATCATATCTCCTTCAAAACTCAATGAAAAAGGATGACTTTTCCTTTAAGAGTCAATTTTATTAGTTATCTTGTGATTGCAAGTGGAATCACATAAAAATATGGAGTTTTGTCCCTCCAAACACCTAAAACATTTTGTTCATAATGCATAATTCTTCTTCTGGAGTTTTTTTTTATGCGTTAGGGTTCATATGAATCTGGTTTCATTCAAAAATATGAAGTTTTTAGGCATTAACCAATATATTAAAGTTAAGTGTGCAATCTGTCAACTAATGACAGAAGTGTGCATGCAACTTTGTGGTGCCATATCTTCCTCATAACTCATTCAAAATGAGTGATTCTTATATTAAAAGTTTCATTTATGTGTTGTGTTTAAATCCAACTGGAATTTCTGAAAAACATTTAGTAGAACTCCTCAAATGGTTGTTTTACCAACAGGGTGTAATCTGTCATACCTACTGTGATACACTGTTTTGTATAAATTATTTGAACCATTTTTACATGTCCAAAATGCATGAAATTTGGTCACAATAACCTTAACTCGGTAATTTATCACATATAAAAAGATGGGAAACTATGTCATTTTGGATGTCACTGTAATTTGATCATTTTTAGCACTATTAGTTTCTGTCCGATAGTGGAATTCTGGAATTGTTTGATTTCATGAATTTTGATCACTTGAAGGATTATAACATTACTTTTCGGTATAAATTACCATATTAAAGAGCATAGGTGCATTATGTATAACGGGACTTTAGATAATCAAGCTGGACATTTATGGACATCTATGGACTTCAAAAATATTCATCGTCATAAGTAACCTTAAGACATATAAGTGACCGTTTTGGGTATTTTACTTTGATAGGGAAACGTTAGGCCGGCTAGTGGGCGGTTCGTGCTATAAGCGGAGCTTTTTCAAAAAGGTGGGTACTCACAGCCCCATTTTTAAAGTATTTTATACGTTTTGGGGTGAAAAGCATGATTAAATGTAATAATTGAGCTATTTGCATTACCGAATGTGAAACATTATGAAATTATTGTTTTGGGCACTAAGGCATGTACACTAATAGATTGTATTGAGTAAAATGTTCCATAAAAGTTTGTACACTACTATTAACTCAAGTGAGGAGCCGAGGGTATATGTGGATAGCGCTATTGGACGGACAATCCCACCTAAAAATAGACAAGTAGCGGTGCGGATAGCAATCCCACCTAAGAACTACAGGTACGGGTGCAATATATTTATAAGGAAGGTTCTACATATGTGGGGTTTTAGTCCCACCGCTAAGGTAGAATCAAAAATATTTTTATGGTCGAAGGTTTAGTGGTGGTTCATTACTTAATATTAATCAGGGTACAAAAATTCCTTGAACGTTTTATGATGTAAAGATTTACTAAGTGTCATAAAGGTATTTTGCTCAATATTCATTTATGCAAAAGATGTTTATAATATTGAAAACCTGTGAACTCACCAACTCTTTGTAGTTGACCTTGTTTTATTCATGCTTTTCAGGGGTAAGAAAGGGTAACTAAAAATGCTTGTGTTTGGGGCGCATCAACATCAACCAAGTTTAAATTTGAAAACGTTTTGTTGAACACCTTGTTTCTTATATTTTGTTAAAACTTGAACTTGTATGATGTAATGTTCACATTTACTTTGTTATATATTTGAATGAACAATTGGTGTTGTTTTCACTCTGTCGCTATGAAATCTTGAACTATCACTCCCCGTGTTTCCGCTTTAGCGGGGTGTGATAGTATCCCTTGGCGACAAGTCGGGCTTTGTTGCGTACGATGACCCCATCTTCATCTTGTTTATTCTTGAAGATCCATTTGGTACCAATAATGGTTTTGTTTTGCGGACGGGGAACAAGGCAGCAAAATTTTAGACTTTTGAATTGAATGAGTTCTTCTTGCATAGCCGTAATCCAGTCTGGATCAGTCATGGCTTCGACAATAGTGGATGGCTCGATTTTTCTTAGGAAGGAAGAAAACAAGCTGTCGTTAGCGGTGGCGGATCTCGTTGTGACGGGCTTGGAGGGATCTTCAATAATCTGATCAATGGGATGATGAGGAGTCCATTTAGTCGTGTGAGGGAGCGGGCGTTGAGTTTGTGCGGGATTATCGTCCACATATGTGCCAAGACGTAAGTCTTGAACTGATTCCAATGCCGGAGTTGCCACGGAGGGACGAGGGGAACTTGAAACATCTTTTACAATCATTGGATTGTGTAGGGGAGATGAGACATTTGTATATGATTGAGGACAGGTGATTGGCTCAGGATTGCTTTCAGAAAGTGGATCCGGTTGAATCAGAATGAGCTCGGGAATGATGTCTTCTACAAGCATCTCATTTGTGGCTTCATAGGGAGGTGTAGCAGTCGCTTTTGAAGTTGGTAGGGGTTTGGTGGGAGCATTAGACGGATCAGTGCTTGAGACAGGAATGTTAGATGAACTTGGATTTGTGGAAATGGAGATAGTCTCCGTGGATGGATGTGGTCCGGATAGAACAGTAGTCTCGGCAACTTCCAAGACTGGTGGGGCCACGAATGTTTGTGGTGGAGCGTACGGTCCAAAATAATCCGAGTAAAAATGCCCGAATAAGTCATCCAAATCAGAAGTAACGGTTTTGGAAGTGGAGGCTAGATTTAGATTAGACGAGTTTTGAACAGGTTCTGAATGGAGTTATTCAGAAGCTAATACGCCAGTAAGTGCGGGTCCGGAACTGGATTGTTCAAGAGCCAGTTCGGCATTATCATCGAATTGAACATTGGCGCTTTCCGTGACGCATCTTGCATTTTTCATGTAGACCCGTAGGCAGCTACATTTGCCGAATATCCAAGAAAGTATCCTTCAAAAGCTTTGTTTGAAGTTTGTCACCATCTTTTTTGCCGTTTAGAACAAAGCAACGACAACCGAAGGTGTGCAGGTGATGAATAGAAGGAACGCGATGGTAAATCAACTCGTATGTGGTTGTGTTGAATCACTTGTTGATGATGGAACTATTTTGGGTGTAACAAACAGTGTTAACAGCTTCGACCCAAAGATAGGGTGGAAGATTAGAATGGGCAAGCATGGTGTGAGCGGCTTCGACTAACGTACAGTTTCGGCTTTCAACCACACCATTTTGTTTTGGTGTTCTAATTGCAGAGAAAGTGTGTGTGATACCAACTGAGGTGAGGAAAGTGCTGAAGGTGCGGTTTTTGAACTCCGTTCCTTTATAAGTGCGAATGTTTTCAAAAGTAAGCTCTAGTTTGACTTGAATGTTTTTCGAAAAAAAGCAATAATTGAATCGGGAGCTTCGTCCATTGTGCGAAGAAAGTGGACCCATGTATAGCGAGAGTAGTCATCAACCATGACGAGAACATACTTCTTTCTGTGAATGCTTTGTGTCCGCATAGGGCCACAAAGATCCATATGAATAAGTTGAAGTGGGCAGGTTAAGCTATGTTCAACTTTGGGTTTGTGGGTAACTTTATCCACATTTCCCATTTCACAAGCACCACACAGATGGGTCTTCTCAAATTTAATCTTTGGCAAGCTGGTGACCAATCCTCTGTTTGCAAGTCGACTAATGTTCTTAAAGTTGAGATGGGAAAGTCGGCGATGCCTTGAAACTTTTGAAATTAGACAGACATCGGATGGTGTCTTAACCTTTGAAAGATCAATTGTGTAAAGATTGGAGTTGCGAGAACCGGCCAACAATTTTTACCTTCGTAAGTTCTAACACAACAACGTTCGGATCGGAAGTTGACTTCAAGATCTTTGTCACAAAATTGGCCAATGCTAAGCAGATTATGACCAAGGCCTTGTACATAGGATACTTTGGAGATAGTGAGATTGTCGTGAACAATGTCTCTATATCCTCTAATTGGTGCAAAATGGTTGTTTCCAAAACATACAGTTCCGCCATGTTTAGCAGTGTAGTTGGTGAGAAGCTCCTTTTGCCCAGTCATGTGTTTGGAGCATTTGGAATCTAAGTACCACACATGACCGGTCTGCAAAAAATCAGGCATATTTAGGTACCCATTTGTAAATGGGTCTTTTGGGGTTAGTTGACTTGGCAGTCTTTGGTACCCAAGTGAAGAGGGACTTAGGCGCGGTTGTCAACGACCTTTTGGGAGCCCATTTAGAAACAAAATTTGCATAATGATAATTGTAAATATCATGCATATCAGAATAACAGTCATAACCATATGAATTTAAACGCACAAAATCATTCACACCGCAATTTGAGCAACAAATTTTATTTTGAGAAAGTTGAATTAAATGTCGGAAAGAGTGAATAGTATATGAAAACTTAAAGTTATGATTCGTTCTTTTGACATTTGGAAAAGAAAAATTGTCGTTATTATTGCGAGATGAAGACTTTGCTTGACTTGTGCCTTTTCTATCCAAACTTGCGTTTCCTTTAGAGGACATATAGCTGAAACATTGAAATGACCATTATTAGTATTTTTGAGATGATGAGGTTTGGTAGTGTGAATTCGTTTCGTTTGTTGAGATTGAGTGGGAATTGAATAACTGGTAGAACATTCAATTTCAACGTCCGGAGTGGAAATTGTTTCCATTGGTTTTTGCCTTTATCCAAAAAGTCCTCATGGTTTGGAAGAATGAGTCATTTGGACACACCTCGGATTTATTTGAAACATTTGTGTTTTCATCAAGAAAAATCAATTTTTCAAGATCATCTAACTCCGCATCTATTTGTTCGGGAGAGAGGGAAGAGTTGTGCTTGAGAGGATTGGAGTTGTTTGGAACATCGTGAAAGTGCTCAATTTCATAATCATCCAAATACTTGCTAAGAAATGCTTTACATGACGATATATTCGAATGTGTAACAACTTCGGGGTTTTTGTTTTGTAAAGTGTCGTTTTCAAGTTTTTGAATTTTGATGACTAAATCCTCTTTTTCGACGAAGAGCGTTCAGATTCCAACACCTTTTCTAGTTGAACAACTTTCTTTTCTAAAAATAACGTGGGAATATAGGGTTTAAAAGTTGGAGGTGTAGTTTGAAGTTCTTCATCGTTATAAGAAGGAAAATAATTATTTGGGAGCGTTTCTTTTGAAGAATCCTTGTCTACGTTCATCGGTGACTTCATAAATTGAATTTTGTAATCTGGACCAAGGTCTTTTCCAAACATTTAGGGTTGTTAAAACCTAGCCCCGCTCTTAAACTTAAATCCTTAGGTGTGTTTGTAAAGTTTTAGTTTCAAAGCCTTGAGTTTTTCTAAAAGATCAGTTCGTTGGATTGTGGCAAGTTCCAATTTGGAAGAAACATCTTGGGCATCACATTCGGATTTTTGAAATCGTTCCGTGAGATCCATAAGTTTTTGTTTTAGATAGAAATTATCATTTTGAAAAATGGTCTTTTCTTTTTGTAAATTTTGAGCAACACTCTTAGAGTTTGCAAGTTCAGATGTGATGACTAAAGTTGGTTACGATTGGTTTCGAGGTGTGATTCTAATTTGGAAACTGAGAGTTTCTCGGTTTTCAACTTAGATTGCAGATCTCACAATTTGATCATCAAGTCATTCAATTGGGCAACAAAATTATCGTAGTCAGAGTGATTTACCTCAGGTGAGTAGTCGCAAGCGTGAGATGTTGAGTCTTCACCGGAGGGATCAGTGTATGCCATTAAACTAAAGTGAGCTTGAATTTCTTCGTCCGGTTCATCGTCGTCTTTGTGAACCCAATGGGCATCTTCCGCCATTAGTATTTTTCGGTTTCTTGTTTTGCAAGCATTAGTTTGTAGGAGAAATAGTTTGAATCTTTACCGACCGCCTTTTTGCATTCTCGGGCATAATGATCGGATTTGCCACAGTTGTAGCATATGCTCATTTCTCTTTTGAATTTGTGTACGGGTTTGGGTGGTGGACGCTTTTTCTCTTTTCTTGGGTTTGGTTCAAACATGGCCTTACGCTCGTGATGTTTTGGTCCCGAAACATGTCTTTGTTGATTGGAGTTGGGACGGCGAGAAAACTTGCTTTGGAATTGGTTGAGTAGAACCAATAGTTGTTGAAATTGTGCAATCTCGGGATCAGTTTCAAAATCGTCTTCTTCTATGTCCGCGAGATTTTCTTGATGGATGCTTCGAGGTGAGTTTGGTTCTTCTTTGGCAAAAAGGGCAATTGGATCGGAAGATTTAGTGATTGTCTTGTTGGCCTTCATTGCTTCAGGTACCTCGTCTTCATCTTGCTTTAAGGTTTCATACACTTTATGAAGATCAAGGTCAGCGAGAAACTTCCTATGTTTGATATGATTTGCAAAGCGACGCCATTCCGGTTGTAGATTGCTAACCAATTTGACGTTGTTCTCGATCTTTGTCTTACGAATATCGTTTTTGCTAAGTTCGTTTAACAAATGAACAAAGTGTTCGTATGTTATCGTAAGACTTTCTCCGTCTTTCGCCTTGAATTCTTCATATTGCGAGATGCAATTTTTGATCTTCGTTTGAGTTCCAATTTTTGTTCCAAGCATGATCTTTTCAATTTGTTCCCACATTCCTTTGGTCGTAGTCCGGTGACTTTATCGATGCTCATGTAGATATCATTGAGAATGCTGAGAAGTAAATATGATCGTGTGAGTTGATCACCTTTTGTAATCCGTTTCTCGTTGTCATCATAAGAGGATTTGGGTTTGACTTCTTTCCGGGCTGGTAGAAGAGGAACAATGTTGGGTACAGCAGGAACATCTCGATAAAAGATAGATGTTGGACCTTCGGTGATGGATCGCATGATTTCTTCTGCATAATCATGTCGTTCAACAAAGTCGAGGAATCGGTCCTTCCATTGTGAAGATTCTCCTCGGAAGAGGCCATTGCTTCGCGTGTAGTCATTGTACTTGACAGAGTTATCTCGATCGGTGAGTTTTTGAAATATTTCTAAGTTTTCGTTGAAAACAGGAGGGTTGTCTCGGGTGAAAAAGACTCAAGAAACAAAGATGTCGGGTGAGGGTGGTTCGAGATTAATGAATGTCGGGTTGAACGGATTCGAGGACTTACGATGTCGGGTTAAGTAAATCGATGAAAATATTGTCGATACGAAAAGGGGTCCGATATCTTAGCTTGACGGATTAAGGGGTCCGAGAACTAATTTATGTGGAACCAAGTTGAGTTCGAGAGGAAATTTGTCGGATGCAAAAGTATGTCGAGTTTAACCGATTGAAAAGATTGAGTTTATCTAGTCCTTAGGGTTTTTGAAAAAAAATATTCTTTTCTTTCTTGAGGTTCAGGAGGACAAAACCAGAGGTTTCTTGACTAACAAGATCTGCGAGAAACAAGTTTCTTTGAGTCTTATTATGGACAAGGAAACGAAGTTTTTGGTTATCCAAAATAGTCAAGATTGTCAAAGACTTTCAAAATTTATCAGTAATCCAAACGTGTTGTAACAGTTTTCTTGACTAGAAAAGCGATTAAGTAGCAAAGCTATTGAGTTTTCTATGGACAAGAACCTCTAAACAACCAGGAATGAATTATAAGACAAATAATTAATTGCTAAGGTTCATGATGATCACTAAAAGTTTCTTGACTAGAAATGCGATCAAGTAGCAAAGCTATGGAGTTTCCTATGAACAAGAAGGTCTTATGTGACTGAAACAAACGAAAACAATTTATAATTTTTCGAAACAGGGAATCGATAAAAACAACTATGATTTAGAGAGAACGTATGTCATATATCTTACTTGATGTAATCGTTGGTTACAAGAAGTCACACAATGAATGATATGATTACAATATGGAATTCTCTCTCTCTCTTCTAATATCGACCCCTATGCCTCTATTTATAATCAAGGACTAAATGATATAAGGAAAGTAGAATAAGGTATTATACACTTGCCTTTTACAAATATAAGAATAGTTTCCTTATTTTTTACACAACTAAATTAAGTCCTAACAAAAAATCAATAAAGTACTTTACTCCATCAATGTACTGAAAAGATCCCTGAAAATAGTAAAAGGGACAATGAACATATGAGTTCTGTTAAATATTAAACCTTATTAATTACTAATAATGTTTCTGACTATGCTTTCTAGTTTATACACTTGTAAAAAATTGTTATTGCATATCCTTATAAATGAAACTCAATTCAGATAGTAAACAAACTTAAAAAGATCTCACAGATTAGTCCTTAGAATTTTTTTACTTTAAAATCCTTAGATTTACTAATCCTTACAAGCAAGTTTTCCTATGTTGCTTAATCATAATCAAATAGGGGGAGATTGTTGATCTAAACTCCTTTCAGTAACTTGAATATGATTCCTCTATATACTTAGTGAAAATCCAAGTTTAATTACTGTTCAGATTCAGCGATAGCATACACTGATTGCAGTCAGTGATTGCTGAAAGTAAGGAACACTATCTGAACTTAGAAGATTTGAAGAACAACTCTCACACCAAAGACCATTCAGAGATAGTTGAAGACCTATATGAAGAAAGTGATCAATAGCTCGTGATATGAAGCGGTTCAGTGATAGCAACGTTCATCTAACAAAAGTGTGAGGTATTCAGTATGCCTTAGTAATACCTGATGTATTCATCCTTGAAGACTCAGTATCTCGATCAAAATGAAGCCTACTCAGCAAAATCAAAGTTGATCTTATCCTCGATGCACAAATATCAAACCCCCATACCTTGTAAGAAAGTACGTACAGAGTTACTTGATAGTCTCTCCACGTGCTTACCAACTCTAATTAGGTCAGTGTTCATATTCAGCTAAAAGCTTAGTTGCTTTTTGAACAAAGGACAAGTTTCCCATAGAAACTTGACATGTGGCATGTACCCTCTGACCTGCATTTAATGCAACAGGTATAAATAGATGAAAACCTCCATCTTCATCTTCATGCATGCTAATCTCTCCTTCAACCTCTGATCTTATTTCCCTCTTACCTTGTGCTTAAATAACACTTAGTGATTATAAAGTTGTAATAGAATAGGTTTTATACTTGTTCTTATTCCGCCTACAACTTGTAAGTTTGTTTATTTATATAAACTCATTTAAAAACAAAAGAAGGTGCGTTTGTATTAAACCCCACCCCCCCTACAAACTGTTTTTATACTTATACATTTTTGTAGACTCCTTTGAGACCAACAATGATGAAATGGAGTCCTAACAGAAAAATGGCACTTGAGAGTTCGTTCCCCCATAAGTAAAAAGGCGATAAAGTAAAGATGGATCTACAAGAAGAAGGAAGGGATACCAAATGTAGAGCCTCCCGGATTCAAGGCTCGGTTTGTGGGGAAGGGATTCAGTCAGATTCCAGGTATTGATTTCACGCATATTTTTTCACCGGTAGTCAAGCAATCTTCTATACGTGCTTTGTTGAGTATTGTAACATGGAACGATCTTGAGCTTGATTTGTTAAGTGTTAAAACTGCATTTGTACATGGTGAGTTAGAGGAAGAAATTTACACGGATAAACCTCAAGGCTTTGTAAGTGTTGGTCAAGAGAATTTAGTTTGTCGACTAAAGAAGTCATTATATGGGCTAAAGCAATCGCCAAAACAATGGTACAAAAAGGTTCGATACTTTTATGACTTCACATGGTATCTCATGTTGTTTATATGACCGTTGTTTTTATATAAGGATATGTGAAGATGGTTCGTTTTTCTACCTATTGCTATATGTGAACGATGTGCTTATACCTTCAAAGAACAAGAAAGACATTCAGGAGGTCAAGGATCAATTGCATACAGAGTTTGAAATGAAGTAATTGGCAAAGCTTGAAAGATTATTGGCATGTAGATTTCAAGAGATCGAATGGTGGTAACTTTGACACTTAGTCAAAAGAGTTATATCGATAAGGTGTTGAAAGATTCAACATGGATGGTGCCAAAACGGTAAATACTCCTATTGTTGCTCATTTGAAATTATCTACAAATTAATGCCCGGTTTCTGATGGAGAAAAATATTATATGTCTTGGGTTCATTACTCTAGTGCGATTGGGTCGTTGATGTAAACAGTGATCTGTACTAGGCCGGACTTAGCCTATGCTGTGAGCATGGTGAATCGTTATATGGCTAATCCGAGTAAAGAGCACTGGGAGGCGGTTCAATGGATTCTTCGGTATCCATCGGGTACTAGAGACTATTGTTTGTGTTTTGGGACTTCAAGAGATGGTGTTCAAAGTATGTTGATTCTGACTGTTGTGAAGATATGGATGGCCGACACTCTCTTATCGGTATGTGTTTACTATGGGGTCATGTGCCAACAGTTGGAAGGTCGTTCTTCAAACGACGGTTGCTCTTTCAAGTAAGGTTGAATACATGACCGTTATCAAGGGTTTTAAAGAGGCGATATGGCTTAAAGGCTTGTTCAATAGCCTTAGCGACGACGAACTTACGGTGGACTTGGTATTATGCGATAATCAAAGCGCTATATTTCTGATGAAGGATCAAATGTTCCACAAGCGCATAAAACATATCGATGTGCGCTGCCATTTCATAAGAACACTTCAAGGAGAAGAAGATATCCACTCACGTCGATCCGGCCGACATGATGACTAAAGTTCTTCCGACGGCTAAGTTTGATTTGTTTACAAACTTGGTCGGAATCCGTGGTTTGGAGTAACCCGTGAAGGGCCAGCATAGGCGGTATTGTTATTTTTCCCGATAAGTTATTTTTTTAATTTCTTATTGATAAATTGAATTTGAAGATTGCTTGAGTCGATTTTGTTTGTTGGTCCCAAGGGAGTCTACAAGAGTTCAATGGATATAGAAACATTTTGTAGAAGGGCAGGATGAATACAAACACAAGCTTTTTCGTTTTTTAAATGAGTTTATATTGAATAAACAAATTTACAGTTGTAAAAGGAATTAGAGCAAGTATAAAACCTATTCTATTACAACTAAGAAAGATAATGCACAAGAATAAGATAGAAAAGCAATAGAGGTTTAAGAGAGAGAAGGGGGCATGCATGCATATAGATGAAGAAGGTTTCTTCATCTATTTATACCCGTTGCATTTAATGCAAAGCAAAAGGTATTTGCCACGTGTCAAGTTTATATTAGAGACTTATCCTTTGTCCAAAAAGACAACCATACATTTGGTCGTATTTGAACAGTAACCATATCAGATTTGATGGGGACTTAAGGAACAATTCGTACGTCCTTTTCTGACAAGGCATGGAGGTTTTAACTTTTGTGCATCGAGGATAAGATGAACTTTGATCTTTCTGAATGGGCCCCACTTTGATCGTTGAACCAGAGACTTCAAGGATGAAGACTACAGGTATCACTGAGGCTTTTGCAAGATCTCACACTTGTGTAGATGACTGTTGCTATCCCTGAACCGCTTTAGGTCACTTAACTAATCATCTCTTTCTTCAGCTTTGGTCTTCGACCTTCGCTGAAAGGTCTTGTTGTGTGAGTGTTGGTCTTCAGTTCTTCAGGGATAGGTTATTGTTCCTGATTATCAGCGATCATTGAGCGTAGTCAGTGTATGTTATCGTTGATTATGAGCATTAACCTATAAAATGAACTTTCACTAAGTATAAGAGGAA
This sequence comes from Silybum marianum, assembly GCA_036898165.1. NCBI lineage: Eukaryota > Viridiplantae > Streptophyta > Magnoliopsida > Asterales > Asteraceae > Silybum > Silybum marianum. The sequence continues at coordinate 34,472,781 of CM072529.1, forward strand.
TCATATTCAAATCACTGAAAGGAGTTTGGATCAATAATCTCCCCCTATTTTATTATGATTAAGCAACATATGAATATGGCTTGAAGAGATTAGTAAAGACTTAGAAAATTTAAAGTTAAGGTTTCTAGGTACTAATCTGTGAGATCTTTTACAGCTAGTCTATTTATCTAAATTGAGTTTCATTTATAAGGATATGAAAACACAATTTTTAAAAGTAGAGGCTATAAAGTACATTCGTTGATTAACTACAAAGTGTAATGTCAGTGAGTATGTAGATTTTAAAGAAGTTAGAACTCATATGTTCATTGTCCCTTTTATCTTTTTTTAAGGATCTTTTCATTACACAGATGGAGTAGAGTACTTCATTGAATTTCATTAAAAGTATAATTTGAAGAGTTATAACTGAAATGAAAGTACAATTTGTAAGAGTAAGTACAATACATTGAAGTAAATTACAAAGGAATTGAAAAACAACAGAGACTAGTCAGAGAGTTTTTCCTTTCTTCTTCGTAATTCTTTATCATAGATCTCCTTTTGGATGCATTTTTCACCATAGGTGAACAAGGAGTTATAGTACATGATCTTGATGATTTTTGAAGGAGCCTTTTTGATCTCCTTATTCCTACGAAACCTTGTTTGCCCGTCATTACCCAGAAATGCCATTCCTGCTTCGGGGAGAGTAGTAATTTCATTTTTTTCGTACTTTCTCCCCTTAGGCAGGGATGTATTCAGCATTGAGAGGTCAAGGATAAGGAGGTGGGCAAAAAGACCGTCAAAGCCAAATTTAGTCTCATGTTCATTTCTGGACAATGGACCTTCTTCAGCGTCGGACTTTGATCGTTTCTTTTTGGTTTTCTCAGGGAGAGAAGAAACACTGACATGTTGTGATATCCTTTGCAATAGCTGATCAAGATGTCTCTCTACTACGCCTTTGAATTGAGATTTGGATTTCTGAATGGCATATCTGATTTCTAGCCATTCATAGAATCCATAGAACTTAAGGAATTGAGGTTCGTCTTCTTCGTTTCTGTCACCTCTAAACATAGTTACAGTTATCTTCGGACCTCTTTTTCGATTGCGTCCTAGGATAGTTGCATGTGTTATTGTTACAAAGCGAACACGAAAATCAACCTTCTTCATACACCATTCGAGTTCAGCATCCTTAGGTTCTTCATTTTCTCTATTCAGGGCTTTTAGAATCTTCTCTTGAGCTACGACAGGATTAACTCTTACGTTATCTCTAGTCAGTTCCTTCTCAGCGAGTCTTGCAGCTATTCGCTCATTCTTTTCTTCTTCTTGTCTCTCGCGTTTTAGACTTATTGTTTTTTCCCTTGCAATTTTCAAAGCGACCTTGAGACTTTCCTGAGTTTGCCTTATTTCTTGGTCTCTTAGTCGCTGAGCTTCCAGAGCTTGTGCTCTTTCTTCAGGAGATAAGAAAGAAAATTCGTCATGGATATTTATTGGGACGGAGGCTTCAGGCACAGAGATATGAAGAGGAATTTTTACTCTGGCCAGCTCGAGGTCTCTTATAAAGTTTTCTCGTCTCTATTCTTCTTCTGGTCCAGGGATTGTTTGCCTATTTACATGCCTGTGAATTAGGCCTTCTTCATCTTCAGATTTAGATTTAGATATGTACAAGAACTGATCTTCAGTGGAAGGTTCCCTAAAAAATGGAGAATCCTTTGGGGGACAGGATCACTGAGAATGGGAGAATTAGAGAGAGGTTCGTCAGAGCCGAAGTTTGGTGGAGAAAAGGAGGGGTAAGTTTAATTTTTAGAGGATGGAATATAAGTAACTAGAGGAAGGCATACCTCTGCAGAGTGCTCCCCCTCAGAAGATGTTGAAGTGGGATCTAGATCCATCGCTTGCTTATTCTTCCCTGAGGGATCGGACTGCTCCTAGCTAGGAGGTGCCCCGTCCCCTACGGGTTCTCTGAAAACTATTCCAGGTAGAGAAACATCTTGAGTAGCCTTGTACATTATCATCATCATCATCATCATCATCATATTTTGAAAGATGAGGGATGTCTTTGGCTTCTTCATCATTTTCTTCTTCTTCTTCTTCATGATCGTCATCGTCTTCATCACCATCTTCAGGGATTGGAACCTGTTGAGGTGGTTGCTAATTGTATAGAGGTATAGGTTCTCCAGGAAGCATTGAGTTTGCTTCACCTATAATCTGATCAACGAGCTCTTTGGCAAATTTCTTCCCCTCTTTGTTACCTTCAGGGAGAGTGTGCACCAATAAAGTATGTACATTGGAGTTTAGGGTAGAGAGATTCTCAGCCTGGGACTTCTGAGTTTGAGTGAGCAAACTCAGGTTTTCTCTGTCAGCAGTAGTAAAGGAGGAGATCTTGTCAGATAGGCTCTAAACAAGGCGTAGGATGTCAGCTTGAGATTTTTGAATCTCAGCAAGAATTTTCTCTTGCGCTTCATCTCTTTCAGCGAGAGCCTTGATGGCCCTTTTCATTTGCAGCATTGTCCTCCTTTATAGTCTCAACTTTAGTGAAGATGTTATTGATTGTTGTCTTCATGCCAGGAATGCCACCAGCTTGGCTGAAGATTATTTCGGAAGAAACTTGCAAGATGTCTACCCTCTGCCTTATCATGGTGCATTCGTTCACTAGATAGTCCATGACAGGGAAGTAGGGAAGAGGTAGAGACACCTTGAGTATTTCCATGGGGATGGAAGGTAGCTGGTGAGAGAACTTTTTCCTCTTCACTTTCTTTAAATTTGCAGCCTTATTGAGCTGAGGAGATTTTGAAGAGGTGGGCTCGCTGACCAGAGCAATAGAAGTTGTGGTTGTTGATGAAAAAACTGGTGCAGCGACACCTGATGATAACAAAAAAAGATTAGCCAAAAAGAGCTCGGGGTTAGCAGAAAGATGTGTGGAGGTAGTATGTATAACCAAGGGTACCTTGAGAGAATCTAAAGGATTACTCTCAGGGGTGGTACATGTTACGAAAGTGTCTTGAGGATCACTGATTTGTATTTGAGAATGTTTAAGAGAAACATTTTCAGGTCCTGTGCACTTAGGCTTCCAATTATCAGATTGTCGAAACAAAACCGATTCTTGGATAGCACGCTGTTCAACCTTATCAGAGATAGGGACAACTATCTCTGAATCATGAGTTGATGTGCGGACCAAAGAAGAGTAGACAGAAGAAGAAGAAGAAGAAGAAGAAGAAGAAGAAGAAGAAGAAGAAGAGAAGGATGTGCGTGTTATACCTGATCCAGCTTCAGCGTAGCTGGCTATTACATTTTTAGTGACCGGGGTCGCTGAGAATGGGGTAGTGCTGATGAAGAGGAGACGGCAACAGACGTAGAGCCATTGTCGTGGCTAGGGAGAGAGGAGGCGTTGGCTGTACATTGAAGCTAGGAGGAGTAGATTGCTGAGATGTACTCTTCTTTTGCTTCTTTGTAGGGGCTTGTGAGCAACAGTCTTTTTATGACCGTCAGTTGGCTGTTTGCGTTTGGAAGGAGAAGAAGTATCGAGGATAATCATTGATGGGTTTGTCAGTGATTTGGACACAGAAGTTACCTGATTGGTAGGATTTGGTGCAGAGGTAACAACAGGGGCATCGTCTCTGATGAGATCTAGCAAATAGGGGAGATAGGGGGCATATTCTAGTTCCTCAATTTCCCAGGACTTCTTTCCAACCTAAGAGAAGGTCTGATTTCCGACCGTAGGATATCCCTCATAGACATCTTCCAAGATTGTTGCTATGAATCTTGGAAAAGGGATAGTCTTCTCCCTCTTAGGTGACTAAACCCTGTTGTAGAGGTCCCTGAAGATGTATTCAGCGAAATTCAGCTTCCGACCTTGGTAAAGAGAGAAAGCCATCTCCAAACAAGGCTTGCTAGCTTGATCCTGAGAGCCAGTCTTAGTGCCTAAGCACTAAATCACCTGCGTGAAGATGTTTTGCCACCTAGCTGGCATTCGCTTCTTCTCTGTTTTGGTGATGGTCTTTACATCAGCGTCCCATTTGTAGCCAATGACGTCAAGGAAGGAGACGGGTCTTCCTTGGTTGGTGCAGAGGCCCAAGTCTGATTCTTACCTCTTGAAGGGAGGCGAAGAGCAGTACAAACAACACCAGAGGTAATGGCATATGTTCCTTTTTCAGTGGTGAACTCTACAGCACGGAGTTCAGCTCCCATTCAGTGGTTACAGAGGTGGTGTAGGCAGAGAACCAGAAATGCTGGAGACCAACAGTGATTCGACCGGGGAATGAGTGAAAGCGTACATCAGAGGGCACTTCATGATAAACTTGGCACCATCAGCGAACTGTGGCTTTTCAGTGGGAATATGAACCAAGGCTATGAAGTTGCTTGGCTTGATGATTGCTTGTTCAGTGGTGAACTTGGCTTCTGGAGCCCCAACGAAGTTTGTCACTGTAGAACTTTATCTTCGACATAGTTGAACTTCGAGCTTGAGGATGCCATTGTTGTTTCAAAGATAGGAACACCAAATAGCAAAATCATGGTTTAATAAAAGAGATTATAAACCAGATTTTTGGTATGAAGATTACCAAATCGGTAAGAAGAACAAGTGTTTTGATGAACAAAATCAAAATACTAGTTGTTTTTGGCCGATTTTTAGAAAAATGTTTTAAACAAATTGTTTATTTATGGTATTTAGATAAACCATAAAGAGTTTTGAGAAAAAGTTTAGATAAAATTTTGGATCAAAATGTACCAAAATGTCTTTTGTTCTAAGAAGGAACTTAGAACTAGTTTTTATGGTTTAAGTAAAGCAGTTCTGAGAATATTTAAAGCACAATTCTTTATAACAAGGAGTTATAGAAGATGAATAGAAGTAGTAAACAACATTTAAGTTGTTTGAGCATAGAAGGTAATAAGAAGGATCAAACCTTACGAGAAAACTTGAAAACTGAGAAAAACGCACAAGTGCGTGTTCTTGGCGTTCTTGAAGGTTTGCAGAGAGAATTCAAATTTCTTGCTTCGAGTAATATAAGCACTTAAGAATGAAAAGAAAAAGAATTTTCCTTATAAAATTGGATGAGAGAGAAAGATTAGAGAGAAGAATGCTAAACGACGGTTTTAGCTTTTTGAGTAATGTTGATGATGACCTATCACACGTTCCTAGGGGTTGATAGGATAGGAAACGTCAAGGTCCGTCGTGTGTCCGAAAAAGGTCTGACGTGTCCTTTTATTTTGGAAAAATGATAAGATTATCATTTAAATAATAAATGTTAATCATCATCTAACATTAAAGGAATGTCAGTTATGGGTTTTCTCTTTTAAGATCTTTTCCCTGAATAACAAAACATTCAGAGAGGGTAGGAAATAGAAATACACACCTTGGTGAGATATATGTATCACTGAGTCATAGTTCAGGGGATGATTGGTGACTTTGAAATATATTTTAGTATCCACTGAATATAGTTGATCAGTGAGAATTTTCATTCTTCAGCGTTTAACATACCAAGTTCGTTGATTAACATATCAAATCTAATCTCATCAAGAGGCTTAGTAAATAGATCAGCGAGCTCATATTCAGTAGGTATACAATGAAGTTAAACTTCACCTTTCATTACATGATCTCTAATAAAGTTATATCGGATCTCGATATGCTTGAGCTGAGAATGTGTTAGGTCCGTTTCAACAAGATCAAAAGAGGAATTCATGCGGAAATCATTGAGTCGTATGTTTTATTGATGAAAGCATAAAGATTACAAACGCTAAAGTAATTTAGACGACTCTCATTAATGAATCCTCTACTCTAGACTCCTTTATATAGTAGGGTCTATTACATGATAAGCCCAAGCCCATAAGGAATTAAACATAATATAGAAAGTTACAATTGATTCATTCCTTCTTTATAAAACTTTCTAAACTTAGGACTTTTAGTCCTAACAGAATGAAGTAGAGGATTGTTTGCGATGGCAATAGCACTTGTGCTATCACAATAGATAGGGATATTTGAGAGCTTTAGATCGTAGTCTCTGAGTTGGTTTCTCATCCAAAGGATTTGGGCACCACAACTTCCAGCGGCAACGTACTCAGCTTCAGTAGTTGATGTGGACAAAGAGTTTTGCTTTTTACTTGTCCAACTTACCAACTTTCCACCTAGTAGCTGACAGCCACCAGTGGTGCTCTTCCTATCAATCCTACAACCTGCAAAATCACTATCAGAGTAACCAATTAGATTGAACCCTGAGCCTTTGGGTTACCAAAGACCCAGATTAGGAGTTCCTTTTAGATATCTGAATATTCTCTTTGCAGCGAATAGATGGGATTCCTTTGGTTCAGCTTGATATCTTGCACAGAGACAGGTAGAATACATGATATCGGGTCGGCTAGCTGTGAGATATAGCAGGAAGCCTATCATTCCTCTATAGGCAGTGACATTGACTGGGTTCCCATCAGGGTCCTTGTTCAAAGTCAAGGGAGGTGCCATAGGAGTCTTCATCATATCGCTGAACTTTGAGTCATGTCAATTTTATTCAGCATGTCTATAACATTTGCTTTGGCATGTAAAGATGCCTTTTTCAGATTGCTTAATCTGCAAACCTAGAAAATATGTTAGTTCACCCATGATACTCATTTTATATTCTTCCTTCATTCTTTTAGTAAAACGAGTACATAATTTGAGTCTTGTGGAACCAAATATAATATCATCTACATATATTTGAGCAAGAATAGTATGGCCTTTGTATTTCCTAAGAAAAAAGGTTTGGTCAATTTTCCACGAACAAATTTTTCTTTAAGAAGATATTTAGAAAGGGTACCATACCAAGCTCTAGGAGCCTGCTTTAACCCGTAAAGAGCCTTTTGTAGTTTGCAAACAAAACCAGGGTGTTTAGGATCAGCGAACCCAGGAGGTTGCTCAACATAAACTTCCTCTTTAAGTTTACCGTTTAGAAAAGCACTTTTAACATCCATTTGAAAAACTCTAAAGTCTTTATGGGCAGCATAAGCTAAGAAAAGTCTTATGGCTTCTAGTCTAGCAACAGGAGCAAAGGTTTCATCATAATCTATTCCTTCATTATGTCTGTATCATTGAGCAATAAGTCTAGCCTTATTACGGATAACAGTGCCATTTTCATCTAGCTTGTTACGAAAGACCCATTTAGTACCTATAACAGTTTTTTCAAATGGACGAGGTACAAGATTCCAAATTTTGTTTCTGCGAAACTCAGTTAGCTCTTCTTGCATAGCAGAGACCCAATTTGGATCAGTCATAGTGTCATCGATCTTCTTAGGTTCGGTTAGAGATACGAAGTTAACAAAAAGACAGATATTACCTGTACCCCTACGGGTTCTAATACCTGTGTTCGAATCACCAATAATTTGATTTATTGGATGATTTTCAATTCATCGCTGAGCTGGTGGTTGAGGAGTTTGATCAACATGAGATTCAACGACTTGTTCTTGTTTAGGGAGGACGGTAGATGCTTCAACAACAGGTTCTTCAGCATTCCCTATCATCCCTGGAAGAGATCCAGAGGGATGTGCATGCTCTTGTGAAGAGAGAGGTACTTGATTATTTCCTGATGAATTACCGTTGGAAGAATCAGAGGGAGGAATCTGATTTAAGGGTGCAATGTCTATCCCTAATGTGGATGGATCATTGCTTGTGGTAGGAATGAGGTTAGGACTTTCATTGTCATTATTTTTAGGGACAAGGAGTGTCCAAAAATAAGATTCAAGTTCCCCATAATGAGATTTCATCCAATTATTCAGCTTCTTGTCGTCTTCAGAGATAGGAATAGAATTTGATGAGCGAGATTCATCAAAGTTCACATGCTTGGTTTCTTCAACATATTGCCTTCTTTTCTTGAAGACTCTGAATGCCTTAAATACTAAGGAGTATCCAAGGAATATACCATCATCTGCCTTTGGATCGAATTTTCCTAAATGATCCCTGTCATTCAGAATATAACATCTACATCCGAAGATATGTAAATATTTCAGAGAAGGTCTTCTTTCATGAAATAATTCATAAGAGGTCTTCTGAGTGAAACATGTAGTGTTAGCTGCTTCAGCCCAGAACTGAGTTGATAGACGTGATTCACTGAGCATTGGGCGAGCGGATTCAATGATTGTTCTGTTTTTCGTTCAGCAGTACCATTTTGCTGAGGGGTTCTCACTGATGAGAAATTATGAGTGATTCCCTTTTCTTCAAAGAAAGTAATCAGGGTGTTGTTTTTGAATTCAGTGCCATGATCACTTCTCATGGAACGAACAATTAGACTGTTCAGGACTTCCATTCTTTTGATAAAGGAAATAATTTCATCAGGTGTATCACTTTTGGATCGAAGAAAGAATACCCATGTATATCTGTAATATTCATCAACTATCACAAGAGTGTATTTCTTTCCAGACATGGGTTGGACGTTGACTGGTCCAAGTAGATCCATGTGAAGTAATTAAAGAGGGGTGGTAACTGAGGAAACTTGCTTAGATCTGAAGGATGCTTTTGTCAGCTTTCCTTTCTCACAAGCTGAACAAAGAGATTCCGTTGTAAAAGCATGTTTAGGGAGATATCTGACAAGTTCTTTTTGAGACGATTCATTTATCGTCTTAAAGCTCAGATGAGATAGCCTCTTGTGTTAGAGCTTGTTCATATCAGAGGAGGCTCTTGAGAGAAAGCACACATTTTCAGAGTGAGAACTATCCATATTGATGACATTTATGTTCTCTAATCTTTTGTGTTTTAGAACAAGTTTATCATTTTTATCAGTGATCGCACATCTTGTCTTTGTGAACAAGACTTTGAAGTCTTTATCACAGAGTTGACTAATGCTCAAAAGATTATGTTTTAGCCCTTCAACATAAGCAACACGACTGAATGAGGTTGCTCCGGTGGATAGAACACCATAGCCCTTGGTGTATCCTTTGCCATTTTTACCAAAGGTCACTGAGGGACCAGTTTCCTCCTTTTATTCAGAGAGCAGAGATTTTCTGCCAGTCATGTGCCTTGAGCATCTGCTATCGAGATACCTGATACCTTTAGCACTCTATATAAGACAAGAGGATTAATTTTTCATAGGTACCCATACTACTATGGGTCCTGCATTGTTAGTGGAAACAACAAGTTTGGCGGATATGTTACTTGCTGAAGAACTTTCTTCAGTGATTATCTTCACCTCTGATGTTTTACCACCATTAGAGGATTTCTCAGCAAGATCTACGTTCTTTCCATGGGCCAATCTTTCAACTTTAAGAACATTTGGACACTTACTAGCAATGTGGGTTGTTTCACCACAGTGATAGCACTTCCTATATTTAAAAATAGGTTTTAAGCTAGAAGCAAGCAGGGAGGTCAAAGCATTTTCAGGACCAAGGCCAAGAGTTCCTTTATCCATAGTCCTAGGAGGAATAATCAATTCCTCAGGAATGGATGGAGTAAGATCGATCTTAATTCTGGGAGTTGATCTCTAAACAAATTCAGAGATCTTTCTTCCAGATTTAGGGCGACTTGATGAAGGAAGTGAAGGATTCTTCTTCATCTTTTTGAAATTCTTGATCGTGGGAACATGGTCAAGGAACTTCTCCTTAATCACCTTCCTTGAATCCTTGGTAGAAGGTTTAGGAGGTCTTTTCTCAGAGTTAGGGACTTTCTAAGAAGAAGGAATATGGTAGAAGAAACAAACATTCCAAATTTTAACATGGAACGATCTATGTCTATTTCTTCTTGGTCAGAGGAATATCCTAGACTACTCTTGACCAAACATTAAAAAACATATATGATTTAATGGTGGGCCCCATTGAATCAGATATGATTTTTTAATGTGTGGGACCCACATCATATGTGGTCGACAAAGTGTTCCTTTGTTTCTTTAAAGAGACGGTGTTCTTGTATGATCCCTCCCCTATATATATATATTGTTGCTATTCGATGAAGACATAACCATATATATAGATCGAAGACATAAATATAAATATAGCATAACAAATACGATTTTAGATCTCCATTATAGTTTATGTATTCCTAATCAATATTATCGATAGTGAATTTCTCAGTGGCTGTTGGTCCCAATAAGGGTCTACAAGAGTTCAATAAATAGTAAACAGTTTGTAGAAGGGGGGGTGGGGGGGTTGAATACAAACACACAGATTTTGGTTTTTAAATGAGTTTATTTAACATAAACAAATTTACAGTTACAAGCGGAATAAGAACAAGTTTAAAACCTATTCTATTGTATCTCAGAAACACTAAGTTTGATGCACAAGAAGAAGGAAGGAAGAACTCAAGAGGGTTTAGGCTAGAAGGAAGCATGCATTAAGATGAAGAAGAAATCTCCATCTTATTTATACCCGTTTGCATTTAATGCAAGACAAAAGGTATATGCCACGTGTCAAGCTTAGATAGGAAGCTTGTCCTTGCAAACAAGACAACCATGTTTTTGGCCGAATATGAACAGTACCGTATCAGATATGATGGGGACATAAGAGACAAATCGTACGTCCTTTTCTGACATGGTACTAGGTTTGACTTTTGTGCATCGAGGATAAGATCAATCTTTTGTTTTCTTAAGGAAGCTTCATTTGATCGTTGATTCTGAATCTTCAAGGAGGAATCTTTCAGTATCGTTGAGGCTTCACAAGACATCACACTTTGATTAGATAATCGCTGCTATTGCTGAATCGCTTCAGTTCACTTAGCTGATTATCTCTCTCTTCAGCTAAGGTCTTCAACTTTCGCTGAATGGTCTTCTGGTGTGATAGCTTATCTTCAGGACTTCAGAGATAAGCTTGTTGTTCCTTGATCTTCAGCGATCGCTGATTGTAATCACCGTGTGCTATTGCTGAATGTTAACAGAAGCTTATACAATGGAATTTCACTAAGTATACAAAAGGAATCATATTCAAATCATCGAGAGGAGTTATGATCAACAATCTCCCCCTATTTGATTATGATTAAACAACATAGGAAAATTGCTTTAAGAGACTAGGAAGGACTTAGGAAACATTTAAAGTAAAATTTCTAAGTACTAATGTGTAAAGTCTTTTTCAGCTAGTCTACTTATCTGAATTGAGTTTCATTTATAAGGATATGAAAGCACAATTTTTACAAGTAAATAGGCATAAAGTACATTCACTGATGAATTCTTCAAAGTGAAGAATCAGTGAGTAAAGATAGTTTTAAATAAAATAGAACTCTTATGTTCATTGTCCCTTTTACTGTTTTCAGGGATCTTTTCAGTACTAGGATGGAGTAAAGTACTCTGATTGAATTTCATTAACTATAATCTGAAGAAATTACAGGGAAATGAAATTACAATGATAAAAGTAAAGTACTTATACACTGAAGGAATATTACAAAGGAAATAGAAATCTATAACCAGACAGATGTATTCTCGTTTCGTCTTTGTAACTCATTCTCATAAAGCGTCTTCTGTCGATTCATCAGAGGGGTATCTGACCAGCAGCGCCAAAGCATGATCTTTATGAGAGAGTATGGGGCCTTGCGAATCTCTTGGTTTCTGAAGAGTCCTAAGAACCCTTCATTATCCAAGAATACCATACCAGGTTCAGGTAGTGAGATGATTTCATCTTCTTCATATCTTCGGTCTTGAGGGAGAGAGGTACAAAGCATTGATATATCAGGGAGCTCAAGATGACCAAGAATGCTTTGATAATCAAATTTAGTTTCATGCTCATTCTTAGAACTTGAACTACCTTCAGCAGTTGATATTTTCTTCTTAGATGATTCAGGGAGAGGGGGAACTTGCACATGTTGTGACATCCTTTGCAGCAACTGATCCAGTACTCTGTCCACCACATCCTTGAATTTGGATTTGGAACCCTGAATGGCGTCTCTGATTTCTAACCATTCAGTGTATCCATAAATCCTTAAGAACTTCCCTTCTTCTCTCTCTGTTTTGTTCGTCCTTGTCATTCTTACATATACCTTTGGACCACCTCTGTTGGAGTGTCGACCTTGGATAGTTGCATGAATAATTTTGGCTTCAAATCTTCGAAATTTCAGTCTGTCAGTGCACTAGTCAAGCTCCTTGTCTTTCTTCATTATGGCTTCAGCCGACAGTGCACATAGAATCTTCTGTTGAGCAAGGATTGGATCTACATTCAAATTTTCTTGTGCAAGTTCTCTCTGTACAAGAGCTTCAGCGACCCTTTCACTCTTTTTCAGTTGTTCCTTGGCCGCCTTGTCTTTTGCAGAGTCTTCCCTGAGTAATTTTCTTATTAAAGCAAGATCATTCTCAGTTTGCTTTATTTCCTCATCCCTGATTCGTTGTGCTTCCAATGCTTGTTCTCTCTCTTCGCTCGACATAAAGTAGAATTTATCTACCATCCTTATTGGTACAGCGTCAATGGGTTCATCTTGAGGCACCCTTATTCTTCTAGCTTCGAATTCCTTAAGGAATTTTATTCACCTTTCTTCTTCTTCAGGCTCGCTTATTATTGGCTTTTGAACGCGACGCCTGGGAATGAGGCCCTCTTCTTCTTTAGAGTCAGTTTCTATTATGTACATAAACTTCTCTTCAGAGGAAGGTTCCTTCCATGAAGTTGAGTCCTTTGGGGGACGGGGATCACTGAGGGAAGGAGAGAAGAAAAAATAATTGTCAGAGAGAGTTTTTGTAGGTGAAGGAGGTGTGGGGGTCTCAGAGAGAGGTGTTATATAAGGGATAAGAGGAAAAGATACCTCATGAGTGGTCTCCCCCTCAGATATTGGGATAGTGGCATCCAGATCTACCACTTCTTTTCCTTTGCCTGAGGGACCAGATTGTCCCTGAGAGGGATGTGGTCCGTCCCCCAATGGCTCTTGATGAGCGACTCCATGCCTTGACAATCTTAAGTGCTCTAAGGCACTTCCAATGTCATCGTCGTCATCATCATCTATTCCCCCATAATGAGGGATAGGGTCTTCTTCTTCTTCGTCTTCTTCTTCTTCTTCATCATCTTCATCATCTTCATCTTCAGCAGTCATCCCTTCAGGGAGGGATGATCCCGTCTGCTGGATGTAGGGAGAAATCTTCTCTCCAGGGAACCTCTGGTTTTATGCTTCGAGATGAGTTCATCTGCAAACTCTTTGGCACATCTCACCCCCTCGATGTTATCAGCAGGTAGACAATGCACCATCAGAGTGCGAACATTGGTCTGAACGTCCTTAAGCTTCGTATCATTTCCTGAAGCGTAGTCTGATCAGCAGCAATGAAGGAGGAACCAGCCTCAGAGAGCTTGGTGAGCATCTGCATCATGTCGGATTGAGTCTTTTGAATAGACTCAAGGACGTTCGCCTGAGCAGTGACCTTTTGCTCCAAGCTGGACAGGATCTGATGAAGGGCCCTGTTGTCTTCCTTCAGAGAGAAAACGTCAGTGATGAGGTTGCTGACGTTGTTCAGGATCGTTGGTGTCCCAATGATGCGTTTGAAGATGAGTTCAGCGGATGTCTGAAGGTTGTCCACCATGGCCCTAGTGAGAGCACATTCTCTGACCAAATAGTCAACTGCAGGGAACGTAGGGTTGGGAAGGACAATTGGAGGTAGCTCAGTGACTGGAGTGGGAAGCTTGGGAGCCGCCATCTCGATCTTGACCTTTCTGAGCTTTGCGGCACTGGGATGGCCCTGAGGAGACTTTCCCATGTACTTGCTGATGGGAGGAGCACTGGTGGTGGTGGTTGTCGTTGTCGCTGAGGAGAAGAGAGGAGAGACACCTGATGATGACATAGACAAAGCAGCCAAAAATACATCTGGATTAGATGAAGGATGAAAAATTTTATTTTTCTCCTTGAGAGTGTCATGAGGATCACTCTCAGGGACTACATTTGCAGAGGTAGTGTCTTGAGGATCACTGACCAGTGTCTTAGAGTATCTGAGAGAGACACTCTGACGTCCTTTTAAATTGGCCTTCCAACACTCAGATTGCCTAAACATTATTGTGGTTTGGACTGCGTGCATTTCAGCATTGTCAGGGATAGGGACAACTATCGCTGAGTCATGTGTTGAGGTGAGGACCAAAGAAGAGGAGATAGAAGAAGATGAGAAAGCTGTGAAAGTAGTACCTGATCCAGCTTCAGTAGAGCTGGCTATAACACCCTCAGTGACCGGAGTCCCTAAAAATGGAGGTAGTACTGATGAAGCAACAACGGATGTAAAGACGGTTGAAGTGGTTGTGGCTGCAGTTGGTGTTGGCAGTACACCGAGATCAGAGAGGGTGGTCTTTTGAGAGACCAACTTTTTTGGCTTCTTGGATGTGATGGTCTTTTTATGACTATCAGAAGGTTGTTTCCTCTTGGTAGCAGCAACAGCAGTGTCCAGGATGCTCACTGTTGGGTTGGGCAGCGAGGTAGACATAGAGAGAGGGGCCCCAATCACTTTCAGCATATAGGGTGTGAAAGGAGCATCACCTGGACGTTCCTCAATGTCCAGGGACTTCTTCCCTACTACGGAGAAGGAGTGATCGCCGACCTTCGGGTATTCTTCCCCGAAGGCAAACTCCATAATGGTTGCGAAGAAGCGAGGGTAGGGGATAACGGGGTGTCTGGTTGCGGTGCTGATGCGACTGACCATGTCGCTGAAGATGTAGTCAGCGTAGTTGAGATTGTGGCCAGTGCAGAGGGAATAGGCAAGATCTTGAAAGAGCTTGCTCGCTTGGTCATGCGAGCCGAGCTTCGACCCAAGGCATTGGATCACCTGGGTGAAGATATATTGCCAGCGAGCAGGTAGCCTTTTCTTTTCTACCTTGGAGCCCACTGTCTTCAGAGAAGGATTCTCCCAAGCATATCCAATAGAATCCAAGAATGCGTCGATTTGCATCTTGGTGGGTTCAGCGCCCCATTGTTGATTCTTTGCGCGTACAGGGAGACGAAGAGCCTTCCTGACAAACCCAGCAGTGAAGGAAAAGAAACCAAGATCTGGAATCTTGAAACCAATAGCAGGGAGCTCGGTTCCTTTGTCCGTCGTCAGCGTGGTACAGTAAGCCGTGTACCAGAGAGCTTGGAGATGAGAGGAGATGCCCACTGGGTTATGGACGAAAGCGTACATCAGCGGGCACGCTTTTATGAAGGTAGCTCCTTCAGCGAAGTGAGGGCGGTCTGTAGGGATATCCACCAATGCAATGTAATTGCATGACTTGAAGACGGCTTTTTCCATAGGAAAGTGGCAGGTTAGTGCAGCGATCAAAGTGTTGTCTTCAGCAGCAGAGGTTGCAGCGGTAATACTTGCAGATGCCATCTCTGTAGTAAAAATGGGAACACCAAAGAGACATGGTTTTATACATGAATGTATAAACCAGAGTTTGGTATAAAGAGTACCAAATGTAAGGTTCAAAGAAACAATTATTTTGATGAACAAGATCAAAATGCTTGTTATAAAAGCAATAATAAGAAGATAAATAAAAATGGATAAAACTTTTAAGAATAAAGTCTTCTGTTCTAAGGAAAGAACTTAGAACAGGGTTTGATAATAGAAAACTTTTTAAAGTTTAATCCAGCTTAGTTTTATTTCCTTTTAAAAACATGTTTTTACACCATATTAGAAGACTTAAGGAGAAGAGAACGTGAAACAAGAAGTTTCCAGTCTTAAGTAAAGGTTTAGATCAAACCTTAGTTGATTTCGAGAAGGAAAAACACAAATGCGTGTTCTTGGTGAAAACTTGAAGATTCAAAGGTTCTTTTGCCTTTTTGGAGAGTTATGAAAGCGGAAGGAATCAAGTAAGGCAAAAGAATTGCTTAAATAGCAAGAGGAGAGAGAAAGGAAGGAGTGATAAACGACGGTTTTAGCTTTTTGAAAAAGAAATAATGACCTGACGCACGTTCCAAGAAAGGAGTTGATATGGAAACGTCGCGATCCGTCGTGTGTCAAAAAAAGGTGTGACGTGTCCTTTTATTATTTTTAAAATATTATAATGATAATTATCCATAAGGAAGGTTAATCATTATTAATTTAAATTTAAAAAATCTTCATCACTGATAATAAAGGATTGTCAGTGAAGGGTTTTAGTTTTCAGAGATTCATTCTTTGATGAGAAAAGATATCAAAGAGTGACAGAGATTTGAAGATAATACCTGAGGAGATAACACAGATATCGCTGAATCAGAGTTCAGTGAATGGAGAGTTTGAAGGCTTTATTTGTATCCCTTGTTGTTAGTCACTGAATAAGAAATTATTCAGCGTTCAACATACCAAGTTCGCTGATAAGTAGATTTAATCTAGTTTCATCGAGAGGCTTGGTGAAAAGATCAGTGAGCTGATATTCAGTGGGCACAAAATGAAGCTCAACTTCACCATTCATCACATGATCTCTGATAAAGTGATATCGGATCTCAATGTGCTTGGTTTTGGAGTGAAGTACAGGATTGTTAGCAATTGCAATAGCACTAGTACTATCACAATAGATAGGAATTTTAGAGAGCTTGAGATCATACTCTCTGAGTTGATTTCACATCCAAAGGATTTGAGCACAACAACTAACAGCGGCTACATATTCAGCTTCAGCGGTGGAGGTGGACACTGAGTTTTGCTTTTTACTTGTCCAACTAATTAACTTTTCACCTAGTAGCTGACACCCACCAGTGGTGCTCTTTCTATCTATCTTATAGCCTGCAAAATCACTGTCAGAATAACCAATAAGATCAAATCCTGAGCCTTTGGGATACCAAAGACCTAGATTTGGAGTTCCTTTCAGATATCTGAAGATTCGCTTTACATCGATTAGATGGGATTCCTTCGGTTTAGCTTGCTACCGAGCACAGAGACATGTAGAATACATGATGTCTGGCCTGCTCGCTGTAAGGTATAGCAGAGATCCAATCATCCCTCGATAGGCAGTGACATTGACTGGTTTCCCATTGGGATCTTTGTTCAACGTCAGAGGAGGCGCCATAGGGGTCTTCATCGCTAAGCATTGATTCATGTCGAATTTATTCAACATGTCTTTAACATATTTGCTTTGACAAATAAAGATTCCTTTGTCAGATTGCTTAATCTGCAAACCTAGAAAATATGTTAGTTCACCCATCATACTCATTTTATATTGTTTTTGCATTCTTGCAGCGAAACGAGTACACAGTTTGGGTCTTGTGGAACCAAAGATAATGTCATCAACATATATCTGAGCGAGTATAGTATGACCTTTATATTTTCTTAAAAACAGGGTTTGGTCAATTTTTCCACGAACAAATTTTTCTTTAAGAAGAAATTTAGAAAGATTATCATACCAAGCTCTAGGAGCTTGTTTTAACGGGTAAAGAGCTTTTTCAAGTTTAAAAACATAACCGGGATGGTTAGGGTCTGAGAAACCAGGGGGTTGTTCAACATAAACTTCCTCGCTGAGTTTTCCATTTAGAAAAGCACTTTTAACATCCATTTGAAAAACTTTGAAGTCTTTATGGGCAGCATAAGCTAAAAAGAGTCTTATGGCTTCTAAACGAGCAACAGGTGCAAAGGTCTCATCATAGTCAATTCCTTCTTCCTGTCTATAACCTTGAGCAACAAGTCTAGCCTTATTGTGAATTATAGTCCCGTTTTCATCTAGCTTATTTCTGAAAACCCATTTGGTTCCTATGACAGTTTTATCAGAGGGTCTAGGAACAAGATTCCAAACTTTATTTCTACGAAATTCAGTTAGTTCTTCATGCATAGCTGAAACCAAGCTAGGATCAGAGATAGCTTGATCTACCTTTTTAGGTACAGATAGAGAAATGAAGTTAACATAAAGACAGATATTACTTGTGCCTCTACGTGTTTTGATACCTGCATTGGGATCACCAATAATTTGATTTATTGGATGATTTGCAGTCCATCGCTGAGCTGGTGGTTGAGGAGAGAGATCAACAGCAGATTCAGCGACTTGTTCTTCAGTTTCTGGAATAGGACTTGTTGTTTCAGCAACAGGTACTTCATTTAGAATCAATTCAGGGGATTGATTTTCAAATATAGTTTGGTTGTTCACTGAGGAATTTCCAAGAGAAGAGTCAGCAACAGGAATCTGATTTAGAGGAGTAACATTCATCCCTGAAGATGGATGATTGTCACTTGAAGGATTTACAGGGATTTCATCATCACATTCTTCAGCAGGAGGTTGATTGCTGAAATATGTTTCAGGTTCCCCATAATGAGATTTCATCTAGGCATTCAATTCTTCATCATCCTCATGAGAATGAGAAGCATGAATGGGACGAGATTCATCAAATTAATAGGCATGGATTCTTCAACATGTTGTCTTCTTTTGTTGAAGACTCTGAAGGATTTAGATACAGAGGAGTATCCAAGAAATATACCATCGTCAGCTTTTGGATCAAATTTACCCAAATGATCTCTGTCATTCAGAATGTCACATCTACATCCAAAAATGTGGAAATATTTCAGAGTAGGTCTTCTCCCATGAAACAATTCATAGGGGGTCTTCTTAAATCGCTTAACTATCAGGGATCGATTTTGAGTGAAGCACGCTGTACTGACTGCTTCGGCCCAGAACTGAGTAGGTGGATGCGATTCGCTGAGCATTGAGCGAGCCGCTTCAATGATAGTACGATTTCTTCTTTCAGCAACACCATTTTGCTGAGGAGTTCTCACTGATGAGAAGTTGTGAGAGATGCCTTTTTCTTCAAAGAAGTTTACCAGAGTACTGTTTTTGAATTCAGTACCATGATCACTTCTTATGGAATGAACAATTAGATTGTTCATCACTTCCATTCTTTTGATAAAAGAAATTATCATTTCAGGGGTATCACTTTTGGATCGAAGGAAGAACACCCATGTGTATCTGGAGTATTCAACGACAATCACTAAAGTGTATTTCTTCCCAGAGATAGATTGGACATTGACAAGTCCAAATAGATCAATATGGAGTAGCTGAAGAGGAGCGGTCACTGAAGAAATTTTCTTCGACCTGAAGGAGGCTTTTGTCAGCTTTCCCTTTTCACACGCTGAACAGAGAGATTCCTTTGTAAAGGTATGATTTGGGAGGTCTCTGACTAGATCTTTTTGAGATAATTCATTTATTGTCTTAAAGTTTAGATGAGAGAGTCTTTTATGCCATAACCAGTTTATGTCAGTGGATGCTTTAGAGATAAAGCACATGTTCTCAGAGTGAGAACTATTCACATTTATGACATATACATTTTCCACTCTTTTTCCTGTAAGGGCAAGCTTATCATTTCCGTCAGTGACAGCACATCTATTCTTTAAGAATAGAACTTTGAAGTCTTTGTCACATAACTGACTAACGCTCAAGAGATTGTGCTTTAGTCCCTCAACGTAGGCAACACGAGAGAACGATGTGGCTCCGTTGGATAGAATTCCATAACCTTTAGTGTATCCTTTGCCATTTCCACCAAAGGTCACTGATGGACCAGCTTCTTCTTTGTAATCAGAGAGCAGATATTTTCTGCCAGTCATATGCCTTGAGCATCCGCTATCAAGATACCAGATTCCTTTGGCACTCTGCATACAACAAAAGATTAATTGTTTAAAGGTACCCATATTACTATGGGTCCTGCTTGGTTAGATAGAGGATTGGCGGAGGAGCTACTAGCTGAAGAACTCTCTTCAGTGGATATCTTCACCTTTGGTGGTTTCGCAACCTTGGTGGATTTCACTCTCGCTGATTTATCAGCTTGAGCTACTTTCTTTCCATGAGCTAA
The DNA here is from genome assembly GCA_036898165.1 of Silybum marianum. Lineage (NCBI taxonomy): Eukaryota > Viridiplantae > Streptophyta > Magnoliopsida > Asterales > Asteraceae > Silybum > Silybum marianum. Next base: position 34,492,357 of record CM072529.1, read on the forward strand.
TTTATCAGCTCTAGTAGCATTAGGACATTTACTTGCAATGTGGGTAGTTTCACCACAGTGATAGCACTTCCTATATTTAAAGGATTTGGAATTCAGAGAGAAAATAGGAACCTTTTCAGGGACAGGACCAAAAATTCCTTTATCCATAGTCCTTTGAGGTATGACAACCTTTTCAGGGGTAGGAGTGAGATCGACCTTAATTCTGGGGGTTGGGGTCTGAGAAAAGTCAGAGACCTTCTTCCCAGATTTAGGATATTTCTCTGAGGATTTCTTGTTCCTGTTCTGAGTGATCTTATTCTTAGGAACTTGGTCAAGAAACTCGTTCTTGATCACCTTCTTAGAATTTATCACAGGCAACTTTTCTTTAGAAGAAGAGGAAGAACTTGAAGAAGAAGGATCAGGGATGGAAGAGACGAACATTCCAAATTTGAGCATGGAACGATCATTCTCTGATTCTTCCTTTTCAAGGTTATAGCCTAACCCACTTCTAGTTTTCATAGGTATTTGGGCATTGATGATCTCATTGACTTTATCAGAAGCCTTACACCATCCTTCAATGGTTGCCTTTTCAGACTTGAGATCAGCGATAGCCTTTTCCCTATCAGCGATAGCTTGCTGCTTCTCAATGCTTATGGTTTGATTTGCAAAGACTTGGTCCTTAAGAGTTTACTCTATTTTAGAAAGTTTTTTGATTCTTATGTGGCAATTTTTTAATTGCTCAGAGAGATCAGTGTTAATTTTCTCAGCCTTAATCTTTCCATTTAAAGCATTATAAAAATCAACAGTCATAGCATCAAGAGCTGACAAGTTATCACTTTCAGAAGGTAAAGAGAGAGTGGAGGTTGTTACCTGAGTAGAAGGGGATTCAGAGGAAGAAGTTTCAGTTGCTTCTTCAGCGTCCTCTATTCTTGCCATTAGACAGAGGAAGGCAAGGTCTTCTTCATCTGAACTAGACTCTTCAGAGGTCTTGGCCCAGTCATCTTCAGCGTCCCAATCAACTTCTTCAGCGATAAGGCATTTGCCTTTTTGCTGGTGTTTCTTCAGATCCTTGTATTTGTTTTTCAATTTCAAATACTTCTCCTTTTTATCAGAGGTCTGGGAGGTGGTGGGAGCTGCAACTTTTTTTGACCTGCATTCACTAGCAAAGTGACCTTTTCGCTGACAGTTGAAGCATATCGCTGAGGCTTTCACAGCGGGCAACGTTTTTTGTGCACTTATGCAACTTTATCTCTCTCCATTTCCTTTTCAGAGTAAGAGAGGTTAGAGGGTTTTCGAAAGTTGCTCTTTCTAGCGAATCTTTTAAAATTGTTAGTTAAGAGGGCTAGAGAGTTATCAAACTCAGAGATGTCAGCATCAGTGAGTTGATCTTCTGAATCAGTTTGACCTAATTCAGTGATGGAGGTGATAGTAGAAGAAGAGACATTTTTAGGAGGAGTTGCCTCTGAATTCACAAGTGCCAAAGAAGTACTTTTGGCACCCTTGAGTTCATTAATGAGGTTCTTCCTCAGAAGTTGAGATTGTTCCTTATTCAAGAGCATTCCATATAACGCACTTAAGGACAAGGTTTCAAGATTCTTTGACAGCTTTAGACATATAGTGTACACTGCCCATTGATCGGGTAGTGCCTCCATGAATTTTGTCAGTATTTCAGCGTTTGAATACATTCTGTCGACTGATTTAAGATCAATCAAAAAACAGTTGAAACGTTGGTGAATTTGAGAAAGAGAATCACCTTTTTGATACATAAAGCTCTCATATTTTCTTACAAGGTTTATGGATCTAGTGACTTTAACCTCGGAAGTTCCTTCATATTGGATACATAGAGTATCCCACATGGCCTTAGAAGTCCTCATTTTCATAACAGAATGATAGACTTCATCTGGTAAAGCCATTGCTATTATAGATCTAGCTTTAGAATCAATAGCAATTTCTTTCTTATCTTCTTCAGTCCATCTGTTAGGAGTTTTAACGATACTCCTTTCAGGGATGGCTGGAGTAGTAGTGGTGGCAGGAACACTAGCTACTATGGTTGTAGGAACAAATGGTCCATTTTCTAGATAGTAGGGAATCTTTGGGTCAGATCCTTCTAGAAATAGATACATTCTTTCCTTCCATAATGGAAAGTTATCATGGCTAAATCTTGGAGGTTTAGCTAAAGATCCATTATCATTGTAGTTCGTATTAGGGTTTGACATTTTAAAATAGTTTTAAGAAAAAATATTTTAAAGATTTAAGAAGCAAACACTGCTCTGATACCACTTGTTGGTCCCAATAAGGGTCTACAAGAGTTCAATAAATAGTAAACAGTTTGTAGAAGGGGAGGGTTGAATACAAACACACAGATTTTGGTTTTTATTATAAACAAATTTACAGTTACAAGAGGAATAAGAACAAGTTTAAAACCTATTCTATTGTAACTCAGAAACACTAAGTTTGATGCATAAGAAGAAGGAAGGAAGAACTCAAGAGGGTTTAGGCTAGAAGGAAGCATGCATTAAGATGAAGAAGATATCTCCATCTTATTTATACCCGTTTGCATTTAATGCAAGACAAAAGGTATATGTCACGTGTCAAGCTTGGATAGGAAGCTTGTCCATGCTAATAAGACAACCATGTTTTTAGCCGAATATGAACAGTACCGTATCAGATATGATGGGGACATAAGAGACAAATCGTACGTCCTTTTCTGACATGGTTCTAGGTTTGACTTTTGTGCATCGAGGATAAGATCAATCTTTTGTCTTGTTAAGGAAGCTTCATTTGATCGCTGATTCTTAATCTTCAAGGAGGAATCTTTCAGTATCGCTAAGGCTTCACAAGACATCACACTTTGATTAGATTATCGCTGCTATCGCTGAACCGCTTCAGTTCACTTAGCTGATTATCTCTCTCTTCAGCTAAGGTCTTCGACTTTCGCTGAATGGTCTTCTGGTGTGATAGCTGATCTTCAGGACTTCAGAGATAAGCTTGTTGTTCCTTGATCTTCAGCAATCGCTGATAGTAATCAGCGTGTGCTATCGCTGAATATTAACAGAAGCTTATACAATGGAATTTCACTAAGTATACAAAAGGAATCATATTCAAATCATCGAGAGGAGTTATGATCAACAGTGGCCTCCTCAGACTGTGATTTTTCCCATTTTGGGTTTTCCACGTAAATCTGGTGTCAAATCTTTTCTCGCTTACTTTTCCATCAAGTTACGTTATTTATTTTACAGTTGATTATTGTTACGTTTGACTATTCGAATTTATTGTTTCCACGTATAAACCATACGCTTAGTTAGTTTTTGATCTTGGGTTGATTTCGATCAACGTTTCTACTCGGTTCGATCTTGTTTTTATAGATCAGGTCAAGTGTGGCGTGATCGATATTCACAACAAGTTGCAAGGAGACCATGGACCTCATAATGGATTATTTCATTGAGATCGACATATATTGATTCAGATAGCCCAACCACTTGTTAACAATGCGCATATCGTTGATCCTAAATAAAATTGCATAACAAGACTGTAATATCGAAAACTTGCTATGCCCAAAAGATATAATTCAATCACAAAGCATCACAAGGGGAAACGGAAATACGAGAGAGTAGGTACTTTGCTACTGATTGTAGAGTGAAGGCTCATAAGCCACTAGTCAAAGACTCCAAGACTAAGTACACAGTCAATATCAAGGGGAAAAAGAAAAGATTTTTGCTGTAAACAAATAGAGATGGGAGACACTTCTTCATCTTTCTTAGGATGAGGAAGACCAAGCCAAATTCTATGCGAGATGAATCAAAACCTACTCAATACAAAAGGTGAGTAGTAATGTACCTTTCAATCACTTGACTTGATGGCATTTCATGTTCATAAACTCGGCCAATTCATCATTTGTCCAAGCTCTCGACCTCAGGTAGATGTTTATCCTAAAAGGTTATGGTACGTCAAGAACCATGGTCAAGGTTCGGGTCCCGTATACTACCCATATGGATGTCACTGTAGGTCCGAATCACTAACTACTAACTTGCCGTTCAAAAAAAAAGAACCATGGTCAAGGAATTATTTATCTTCCCATAAGTCACTTCAACTACATACATAATTTTTTAGAAGCATATAATATTTATATAATCCAAACTAAACTCACACACACTTCGTATATTTAGTGAGATTCGACTCTTTAATTTAGTAACTAAAAGCATTTTGTGGCTCATATTCGGGATATTTCTTAGAGCATTTTCTTAGAGATTCTTATAAGAAAAAAGTGTATACTCTTACAAGAACTACCATATTAAAAAGAGTTCTTATATATAAGTCAACCACATCATTGAAGTTCTTCTACAAAAACCTTGGTTCTTACCTTGAACTTTGTATGATGTTACATTTTATTAGTTTTTTATATTTATTTTTTGAATATTGTATAATAAACGAGACCCGTAAAAATAGTTCTTATAGATATTACAACATGAAGTTGTATGTAAAAGGAATATGAAAAATTGATTATTACTTACAAAATCAACCATGAAATTTTCATTGGTGATTAGCTACAATTACCCAAAAAAATACCAATTAATTGGTAGAATCAAATATTTTTAATTTCAAGAAAATATCTATTGATCGTTAAAAGAATCTCTGAGTAATCTGTTATTATTAGAATTATCCATGAACTTTTGTGACAGTTTTATAAAAAATCACCTTTTAATAATAAATTTATTAGCGAAAAATCTGTGACCAAAATTCTTTCATTTAGTGATGTGAATCTAAGAAACTAACCATCGTCAACCCCATAAATCTGAAAAACAGAGGTATGAAACTCTTCAACCTTCTACTCGTCTTCCACATAATCAACACAAATAGATATATCAGTTTCTTTAATTACTAGGTCGAGGTAATAGATGTAAACATGGCGGAATTGATAGCAAGTATTTCCTTATTTATCTCACCAAGTGATTTATCATCTTTGAGAATGTCCGTATGAGAAATCCCATCAAGTTTAATCACCTTCAGCCTCTGAAACTTTTCGTTCTTCCACTCGTCTTCCAAAGCCAACAAACTCACCATATTCACAGTCCCATCCCCGTCTCCGTGTAAAATTTCCGGCTGTTTATCGAACCCTTCGTCTCCATAATACAAACTTTCGGCCGTCTGTACACCACTTCCTACAATACACGTTATAGGCACTCCTGGTGCCACCAACTTCTCGACCAACGGCAAGATCCGCGTCTCATAAGGGTGCACACCTTCTGGAAACCCAATATCTTCAAGAAATTTAGATATTTCATATGAAGAGTAAGTCGAATTTGGTGTCACGACTAGTGGTTTATCCGGAGGGAACTGTTTTTTTCGTGGCATGAGCCATAAATTGCTCTCGGAACTCCGTTGCTCGTTTCTGACGAGCAACGGGTTCACCAATGGCACCCCCAGTGCATTCCCAGATGCAAAAGTGAGCATCTCATCAACCGTGCCCCCCCATGGTGCGGATAATGCAATAAAATGTTTTATGTAGCGTTGGCGCCACATGGGTGGGTTACGGTTGAGAAGTTGTAGGACGAACAGGCCTCCGAGGCTGTGCGAGATGAGAATTATGGGGTTTCCGCCATTTGAATCACTTGCTTTTTCGATCAACCGCTTTAGGTTTTGGAGATAAGTGGATCCGACGTTGGAAGGATGCCCGTCCGATGCGAGGCCATAACGAAAATCATAAGGAGCTCCGAATAAAGTTTGGCCATCGGTGTAGCCAAGGTTTTGTAGAGACGTAACCAATGGTGCCATGTAGGTCGTTATGCCTCTGCAGAAATATGTGTTAGTGACAACATTAAGGGGGTGTTTAGTTCATGAAAAGGATTGAAAATGAGAATGAAAATGAAAATATAAATGAATAAAAATGAGAACCAATTTTCATTCCTCCCAGTTAAATCTGAAATGAAAATTTAGGCTTTGAAGGGAATGAAACCATCATATTATATAAAATCAAATAATTTCTTTTTTTTAATTGTCATTGATCACTCCTTAATACCTCTTCATTAACGAAATATTTCCGTTAACAATTATATCATATTTCATACTACAACAAAATTGATGTTTTGGACACCAACCATGAGTTCTAGAGTGAAATAAACGTTGCAACAAATACCGAATGCTAAAACCAAGTCAATCCTTAAAAAATCTATGTACATTTAGAATATTTTAGAGGATCAAAATATAAAGTTTTCTATTTAAATGTATTACAATAGGTTAGTTTACATGTTTCTCTTAGGATGTTTCAATAATTTATAAGAACGTTTTTATAAAATAAAGTATTGTATTAACTATTTTGTCAAACACGAGTTGAAAAAGTGTCATATATATGAACACATTTGTCCTATAAAAACTATATTTATAAGACATCTTTCACGATATTTTATCATAAAAATAACCTAAAAGTTTTGTTAAGATGCTTAAAAGTGTCATATAAACCTTATATAAACCTATTGTAACTGTTTAATTTTAGATATGATGTTTTATTGTTTGGCCTTAAAAACGAAAGTTCTATCAAACATTCTATTACGACACAAAGACATTTTTGGCATTCTATGAGCCCAATTTTGTTGTAATGGGTTTTATACGATGTAAAAAAAAATGTTGAGGTGCCATAATAGACTGCTACACTAGATTTGAGCTTATAGGACCTCACAGCTATGCGTCCCTGTATTGTCGTATAAAAATAAATGTCCTGTAATAAAGATGTGTTTATAGATACTTATCAAATATCAGATAAAATAATTAATATGACGTTTTATTTTAAATATGTTTAAAATACTTGTTAAGACGTCTAAAACTGTCATGTAAACTTACGACAACACATATAGATATGACATTTTGTTGTTGGTTCCTATAAATCAAATCTTATAAAATAGTCTTTTATGATGGTTATTGTAGGAGTCCTATAAACTTGATTTCATTGTAATAATAAGATTTAACTTTATAAGACCAAACAATTTATGTTTCCTATCATTGTTGCAATATGTTTATTGGACACCTTAGTAAGTTTTAGACACTTCAAATAAAGTGCCATAAACATATTTGAAAATAGTCCTGTAACACATGTCCTTATGACTTTATAGGAAACTTGTTTTTACAATATATTTTTTTAAATAATGCCATATGAAACATTACTATAATGGTTTATTTAAAAGGTATCACTAAAACTTGTTAAGACGACATAAAAAGTCATATAAACTTATTGCAATGATTTTCATTAAGACGACACAATTGTTTGATCTTGTAAACATAAATACAGTCTATTAAGACTCTTAAACGTTTTATACGTCCTATAAAAACTGATTTTGTTGTAGCGTGTAACTTTTAAGGAATCACAATTACCTAGCATGGTTATAACTATCATAATGACCAATTTAGAATTCAAACGAAAATAATTGATGGGTCATTTACTAAACGCTTACAGAGTGCCATTACCTTACAGGGTGAACATTGGAGAGACAAAAATATCTTACTCGGTAAAAAACATATCAATTATCGAGAATCTTAGGTGGCGTTTGTTTTTCAAGAGGTGCTGAAGTCTAAAGTCTCATTTCAGTTCTGAAATGGTTATGAAACGTGTATACGAATCAGACATAAGTGGTGATTAAGAGCTTAAAATGAAAAAACAAACAAGGCCTTACTTAATAAGCGAGAGAGAAATTTTTTTACTTAATAAGCGAGAGAGAATTTTTTTTTTACCCAATTAGCAGACCGGGTAAGAGACGCATACCAATAATCAATTTTGGTGGTTGAAAATGTTACTCTATAATATAACTAAGTGTGATAAGTAGTTTTGCTGATAAGCACGTATCTGATAAGCGTCTACGGTTTAATTAGTAAACAATGATTAAAATTATTGTTTGTTGCAATTTACACTTACTTGAGATTAGGATCGAGGTAGAGAAGCGATTTTGTGGAGCCAAACTCAGAAACCCTCGTCTCAACTCCAGGGGCATTTCTGTAATCATCCAATTCCGGGTCGTAGAAAAGCGTCATGCGATCAGCAAAACACTCCGTGAAAGGTGCTAATAGCACGCTGACATCAAACCACAGCCGGAACCACCCTCCCTCCTTCTTCTTAATGGGGTAGAATCGGTTGCACAACCAACTTGTACCCTTATACTCTGCGGTTAATCGGGCTTCCAGCTGATTGCCACCAGCTCCGGGAACCAGAACCACCGGAGAGAGGTGGCGATGGTTGTCATCGCTGATTATGGCTCGGCAGGTGGAGGGCTGCACCACAGCCACCATCATAGTTATAACCATCATGGTCGTGACCACATGTACCATCGGACTACCTGCCATGGTAGTAAGTACTAACACACTTTGAAGGATGCTTTTATGATGGAAAATATGTGGTTGTGCATGAGACAACATGATGCGTACACTAGTTGCGTCTCATACAAACAAAAGAGATATTAATTAGAATATTGGGATACACCAAACAAAAGAGATTAAATAGATTTTAGTTGAGGTTATTTTTAACCTTTTTACGAGCATCCGTATTTAAGTAAGAACTTGTAAATAGGTTAATGAATTTGTGACATCAGTTTTCTTTTATTTTTGTATTAATTTTTTATTTATAAACTCTTTATATCTAATCATTGATCCGTCTATAGTATATATAATAAAAATTATAATAAATAAAAGTTACTTGTTATTACAACACAAATTATTTGATTTATTTTATAGTTAATATATTTTTCCTAAATTATTATTTTATAACTAATTGCTTAAGGATACCCTTTCAAAAAAAAACTAATTGAATTTGTGTTACAGTAAGGTTGAAGAAGAAAAAAACTTAAAAGATGAAATTATGGAGTAATTTGAGAGTGGAAAAGGAAATTGGTTTAAGTTCTGTAAATTGTAAAATACATAAAACGATATTTATAAATAAAAAGTAATTGTTTTTTTTTGTTAACAGGAATTGAATTGTAATAGGAAGGAGCCTTATCAAGGCGATAACCAGTCTCTTTATTTATGTACGTATACCTTTGTTTCAGGGTGGGGCCGCCCTTCCTCATGCTAATCCGGCCAGATTTTCTAATGTTTTCTAATAAATAAAAACGTGTGGGCCTCATTTTCTAAAAAGAATTGAATCCTGACAAACTCCTGTATATGAACATATTTTTTTATTAACATGGATAATCAATTCCTTATACGAGCCGACTAATTTAGGGTGCGTTTGGTATGCAGTCAAGACAGAGCAGAACAGAACAGAACAGAACCGGACAGAACAGCTGTTACACGTTTGGTAAAACATGATATGGCGGGACGGGTCAGGTTAGAACAGAACAAAATGACCAATTTACCCCCAGTGAGTTGTTTAGTGTTTTTTACCAAATAACCCCACCACAGACACATATATATATATATATGGAGAGAGAGAGAGAGAGAATGGGAGAGAGAGAAAGAGAGGAGAGAGAGAGAGAGGAGAGAGAGAAGGGGAGAGAGAGAGAGAGAGAGGAGAGAGAGAGAGAGAGGGAGGAGAGAGAGAGGAGAGAGAGAGGGACGAGAGAGAGGGAGGAGAGAGAGAGAGAGAGAGGAGAGGGAGAGAGGAACGAGAGCGAGGAGAGAGAGAGGAGAGAGAGAGGAGGAGAAAGAGAGGGAGGAGAGAGAAGGGGAGAGAGAGAGAGAGAGAGAGAGAGAGAGAGGAGAGAGATAGGGGAGAGAAGAGAAGAGAGAGATGAGAGAGAGGAGAGAGATAGGGGAGAAAAGGGGAGAGAGAGATGAGAGAGGGAGGGAGGAGAAAAAGAGAGGAGAGAGAAGGAGAGAGAGATAGGAGAGAGAAGAGAGAGAGAGAGAGGAGAGAGAATGGGAGAGAGAGCACTCATATATTTGTCATTGTAGACATTTATAACTAAAACGACTCATATCGACTTTTGGGTTTTTACCGAACCTCAAAGACGCCATAGTCTATTTCGTGGATGCTCCATCTTGTATATTTACCCACCCTTTTTCTTAATCTTGACCTACGTCCACGGTGTGAGTGTATGATTCATTTGCTCTACAAACAAAATGTATTCATTATGTTACAATGTCAAAGAATAATAGGCATATATATATATAGAGAGAGAGAGAGCACATTTCAATTGCAAACTCCTCCATGTATGCAAATTTTGCAAAACAATTATATTTGAAAACAATTGAGATATTTATGGACGGTTATCATAATTCATTAATTATGGTTGAGATACATATGGAAGATGATAAGTTCATTAAATATGATCAAGACTTTGAATTAGGAAACAAAATAAAAGCAAATATTTATTAATCTAGATGGACGGCTATGATTGGTTTGCAAAGTTTGTCTGAATTGTCGAGTTTACAATTGAAACCCCATATATATATATATATACTAGTAGTGTACCCGTGCAATGCGACTGATTGTAAATTTTCCGCAAATTAAGAATAATGTACTTAATGAAACTACTCATGTTGATGGGTAACAAATCTCAGTTGTCGAAAACAAACGTAGAAGTCCATGGTTGGTGATTCGATCATTTTTATTCAATTATAGGAAACTCTGAACATCCCCGTTACAACTTCTAAGTACATTTTTAAGTTTAGTCATTAACTTCATATTTTTTTATTAATTCATTTGTTCCTTTTAATTCTTCCATATCATTGGCTTGTTAGAGTAGAAGTGAACTATTACTTTCACTTAGCTCTTGGTTATGTTTTATTAAATATATAAAATTTACCTTTGGTCCATTTTGTTTTCTTTTTTCCTAGCTTTGTCGCTACTGGCAAGGTGATAGAATGGTCCATTGTTGTTCTATACTTGTTCATGGTGTGATACTTGAGTATAACTATTAGTACTTTTTTTGGTTCGACTATTATACACACACATTAAAGGACATATAAAGGGCACCAAATTCACATTCATAATAGTGGTGATGGATGTTGGGAATTTACAATGCGCCTAAATCCTTAAACCAAGACCTTATTAATTAAACTATCATTTTATTTAGGCTCTCCTTCTCCCATAAAAACCATAATATTTACTCTACCTGCAAATTTGACAAACATTGTAGCTAACTGTACAAATGGCCGCAATCAATTCTAAACAGTCAAATTATTGAAAGTAGTGATTTCAGGATATATGTTGCTTCAAAAATATTTCTATAAAAGTTTATGATTCTATTTTGGCATTGTAAAAATATGTTGCAACTCTTGTGAGGTGGAGGGTGTATAATATTTAGGCATTAAACTTTCTCTACCAAAAACCAATGTAGAACCTCTACCAATCTTTTTTTCAAAAAAACAAACTATCAAGATATATCTTTTTTTCAGAACATATGAAACATTAGATAAATATAGATCCCAACTAGGAACTGTTGGAGATTTCAGGATTGGTGACTCTAGGACAATAATCTCCAAAATATTGATGCATACCCACATATCCTAATGATGAACAACATCCTGGCTTCAGGATTCACACAAAACCCACCCTTCAACCTTGCCTCACGTTTCAATTGAATTTTGCTGCATTTTTAAGAACATGTATCCATTTGCAGAAAGCCCGAAACAAAGAAACAAGAAGAAAAAACAGAAAACTATTACCTGAGCTTCATACTCAATACTTAGCCCTGTTGAATATCAGCGGTAGCTGGCTGCATTCTTTTTCTTCAAGACTTCAGCCTCTTGCTTCTTAGCCAAAAGCCCATTCCTCATTTGTTTTCTGCTTCTGCAGCACTGATTCCGGACTACATCAATACTTGCATAATCAAAACCTATGTACTATTGACGTAGTCAGGAATCATTTAATTTATCAACAAACACGAACTAAACGAAACACTAAAAAACCAATGCAGTAACCCTGTCTACCTGATTCGGCTCATATTCACAGTCAGCAAAAACCCGTCCTGCTCCTAGACATTGGATGACCGCGGACTCAGAAGTCCGATCCCCACTCTCATGGCTCACACAAATTAATGACCGCCCTTATGAACAAAAATAGGTTGTTTCATGAAATTAATGGTGTAAATATTGAGTTGTCTGAGTGAAATTATATCTCTGACATTTGTTCAAGGCTCTGAAACTTTAGGTCTTTCAAAACCATTTCCATATGTGAAATCCAATGTCAAGGGATAAATGGAGTACAAACCCTCTAAATTCAAATACTATTATGAAAAAATGAGAATTTCACATAAACATTACAGTTGATCGATGCATTAATCAAAATGATGAGAATCTACATTCAACTCAAAAGGGCACGTAACATTCCTCAACAAGATTATCCTGAAATAAAATCATCTTGAAAATTAAGGTAATAGTCATTCTTATAAAAGTGTATGAAAATATATCCTCATCATTCAAACGTGAAAATGAAAATTTTCAACTCTCCAAGTCATCGTCTATAAGTTTATAATCCAAAATGAGATTGTTACCATATACCAATCATAAAATTCAAAATGAGACGATCAAGATTGTTACTGTATGCATACTTTTATGTTGGTATATGACCATCATATGAGAAAGAGAAGGCATATAAAAGAATATAGGATTTTAGAATCTTCTAAAAGAAATATTGGAACTTGGCTCACCATACTAGAGAAGGTTATAGATAAGGAATTCTTTTTTTTTTTTTATTCAATAAAGATATTTATTCTTCTCCATTCATTGCTCTGTAACTCCCTACAAACATACACACAATATCTAAGGAAATGAATATAAAGAAAAAGAATGTCGTATACTTAAGTGACCCATAAGAAAATTAATATGAAAATGGTAACAATTTGGTGCTCATATTTTTCTTTTCTTTTCTGTTGAATCTGCTGCAATACTGCTGTTGGGCAGCAATGACTTGGATGCAGATGGGTTCACACTGTTGTTGATTTTGAATAATATCTTTCTGCTTCACCAATGTTGTAGCTTCTCAAAAAGAGGGGTTGTTTGACGCTAATACGTGCTTCTGGATGACTGAAAAACAAGGCTATTTGAAATTTTGAACATCAATTAATTTTCCCTTAGTATCTCGAACGTGGTTGTTATTATCTCAAATGTAGCTGTTGTTTGATGCATATATTCAACAAATAAAACACTTATTCTTAAATAAACAATGACATAAAACATACAAAATTATGTTAGAAAGAGATGGAGAAACTCAACGATGTAAGAATTGAAGAAGACAAAAAAATCAGAGCCAGAAACACAAATCCCATTAAAGAAAAAAATATTAAAGATAGAGGTTAAACCTGGAGAGGCATCAAACACCAAAGAAACAACCATCTTTCAAAATAATTCACCAAATAAATAACAATCCTCAAATATTCAATCAACAGTAAGCAACAACAAAATAACAGTTACCAGATTTTGGATGGAAAAGGAGGAACAACAGTGGAGGGAGGAGAGCGAGACGGTGGTCGAAGGAGACAGAGAAGGCCTAGGTTGGTCAATGGTTGTTCCTCAAAAGAGAAGGAGAACTCTGGAACATGCTTTTGAATTTGAATTCAAACTGGGAAATTTGAAATTTAAATTTAAACCGGGAAACATGTTTTCGAATTTTGGAAAAGGGCTAGAATTTGGTCAATGGCTTTTCCTCAAAAAAGAAAGAGAACTCTGAAATGGGAGAAAGAAGACATTGGACGTACCACATCTGGATTGCTGGTTGTTGTGTTTAAAGTCAAGCATCAACATCTTGTACTTTATGCTTTATAATTTGTAATTAAGAGTTCTTAAAAATGTATGCATAAAATGGTAGTACTTTGTGTTTAAATAGCTATTTTTAAGACTTTTAGGTGGCGTTTGTTTTTTAAGAGGTGCTGAAGTCTGAAGTCTGATTTCACCTCTAAACTTTAAGAGGTGGTGCTGAAGTCTGAAATCTGAATCAGTTAGACTGTTTGTTTTTGCATCCTGAAAAACGTCTGAATATCTATAATTGTCTTTCCAACATGGTCCATACTAATTCACAACCATGAACTACTAACAGAGAATAATATAATTATCTGTTTATAATAAACTTTACAAAGCAAACAGTTGAAACGATGTGTATAAGAAGCTTTTGGTTTAAGGTAGTTCAGAATACAACATGCCAACATTTTTTTTTTTGCACAGCAAGCCAAAACCTTTATTACCATCAAGGAATTCCCAACCAAAACAACACAAGCACATGCCACGAGAAGTGACAGTGAGTTCCAAGCAACTACACACATAGGGCAACTAAAACAAGACAGCAACCATTAAGCCCAAACCAACAGAAAGAAATATGTCAAGCAAAAAACAACCCAACAGCTTCTATTTCCATCATCACCATCAGCACCAGAAGCGATTTAGCAGCACCAAAAGAGGTTCTGAACAGCCACAAAACACATACTTTAGTTGTTTACCAGAGATAAACTCCCGCGTCTGCTCTGCTATTTCGAATACGCCCCTTGTGTGTCCCTGCACCCTCTGATCCAGACATGTACCCACAAAACCAACCTCTCTGTAGCCTTCTGATCTCACTGCCCTTTTACGAAACGAATCTTTGCGTTTATCTCATGCCCGAGGGATCTGTCAACCACCAGGTCCATTCAATTTTCCGGTCTCTGCTCCGACTGCCAATCGATTTGTAACACCGACGTTGAAACTCAAAGATGCAATCTTCCAACTTTCTTTTGTCATTTTTAAAGATAACCGGATTTCTATGATACCAGATCAAGTACATAAATATCCACTCTATTTGCACAATCTGGATGTTCCAATTGATAGGAAAACCAAATCCACCCAAATGACCTAAACAAATCTATCAATAAACAAAGATAAAGTTCCATAGTTTCATGGCCAACTGGTTTTGTCCAAACATCAAACTATAACCATTCAAGTATCTTACATTCTAAATACTCCACACCCATGGTTATCACACACATCATGTATTGATCTTTGAAACTGAAAAAATTTAGGTAAATTTCAGAAAAATAATTAAAAATGAAACAGGAATTGTATTGTATGTGTATGTACCTTAGCTTTAGAAAGATTAGGTGATCAAGTTATCAAGTTCCCGTTTAACCTTTTTTGATCAGCAGCAACCTTATCTTACTTTTATATTACAATCTACACATAACACATGAATCTAGAAATACATATTTCTCACAAGCATTTCGTCGACTAGGTAATAGACCAAATTCAAAAACCATCCACACAAATCATACACACACCAATCATATATCCAAAACATAAAACTCCCAAAACAAACAATCTCAAAGTAAGCATTAAGCAAAAACTAACGATTCTCATTCTAATTTCACTTGAGAACCCATAATAATATTGTTGTTATATGTATGTAGAAAGATGGCCCATGCTTATTCTAGTTTTAAAGAAGTCGAGGATGTAGAGCAACATACCTGCACCAAAACGATCACCCATGTCTGATGTCTTCTTCCTATTTCAAAGAAATCAGTGTATTAAACCTAGAAATAGAGAAGTTCACAAATACCTGCAAGAAACCGTACCTGTTGTTCTTGATTTGACGATGGAGATCGAAAGAGAGAGAATCGAAGAAGGAGATCGAGAGAAGATACCTCTTGTTTGAGATCGAGAGATGAGATCGATAGATGAGATTGAGAGAAGAGATCGAGAGAAGAGATTGAGAAAAGAGAGAAGAGATCCTACCTGTTTTCTTGAGAAGAGAGTGCGTCTCTAGACTTGAGGAAACAGAGGCGTGAATGATATTTTTAAGAGATAAGTTTACCACAGAAAGTTTCAGAGGAAGAAGGATAGGTTTAAGCTCTTAATTAGAAAAAAAATCAAACAGTCTGAAACCAAAGAACCTCTGACCGAATCAGACTTAAGAGGCTTTCAGAGCTTATTTTCAAAAAACAAACAAGGCCTTAGTGTAAATGGTTGTTAATGTAGTATATATATATACTAGTTATGTACCGGCTGCAATGCAGCTAGGCAAAAAAAATATCAGTTTCTAATTCAAATTCTTAAATACATTGTGTTTTTTTAATCCTTTAGATATGAATCAAATATAAGTCGGTAGATCTTCATCCATGTCAAGCTTCCCCATATCCTTAAAGAAAGCAGTTATGGTCAATTGATTGCTAGTTTTCGACCATCATATTCAGATGGAAGACTATTGCATCAATACAATTGTTTTAAAGACAAATCAAATAAGAAAAATAAACAGGAACTCATAGTCATCATCAACCATAATTCACATTTCACAATACATTTTCTAGCAACATATCAAAACTAACCTACAAAATGCTTGACCATAGCTTGCAACCCTTGGTAGTTATGTACCCGCTGCAATGCAGCGGGACGAAAGATCATGGCTAAATTGCAGCGGGATGAAGGATCATAGCTAAAACTTTAGAGCTATGGGATAAAAATATGCTTTGATTTGATGAAAGGACACCCTTGTTTGCTTAAATTGTTAAAGAAGTAACCATGGAGAAAAAATTTAGATCTACATCATACAGATTTTTTACCTTTTTGTTGCATTAGCAACTACTAAATTTAGATTATTAGTGATGACCACTAAAACCAAAGAGCCAACTTTTTTTCTGTGACCAGGCGAAGCAATCAGACCCGGTTCGAAGGAAGTCGACCAACTTTTTCTTGACATCAGACCCAAGTGACGCCCCTACGTGGATCTTACGTTCAGGGTAGCTTGGATCGAGTACAACCTCTGTCAGTTGTAGATGGTCGCTCGAGTCCCCTTGGTCTTGCAGTTGGTTGACGTGCTGTTTTCGAGGCTTCATGGCTGTTTTATAACATTCTCGTGCCACCTTAAACTCACTTTTTATTTCCTGCATCCCCCACGACGTCGGCAATTTTAGTACTTCATGATAGGTTGAAAGAACATCTTTCATTTCGTGGATCCACGGACGCCCCAAGATAACGTTGTATGCAGAGGGGCAATTGACGATGATAATTGCGTTTTAACGTTGATATTTATTTGATTAAAACCCCAGATTTATGTCTTTTTATGGGTAATATGCACTCACTTAACCCAATTCTCTATTTATTTTAGTGCAACCCAAAAAGATAACCAAAAGCCCAAGTAAATAGGCCCAAGATTCCCTTGTTGGACTCCCAAATCAGACGCAACCTTCACGTGATGAACGGGAACGAGAACGAGAGAAAGGAGAACCAGGCGGCTTCGTGTGCGGCTTAACCCGCCGGAGGCGCTGATTGAAGAACCGGGCGGCTAATCAGGCGGTTTAATCCGCCTTACCACACGCCTAATCGGCTGTTTCACAAAGAGAAAAGACGTGGGCGGCTTAATGAGCGGCTAAACCCGCTTCCTCACCCGCCATGGCTACTGTTTCGACGACCCGTGCAACAAACAAAAGGACCAAATCTATGTTTCGTCAATTCTAAAGCGGTTTCATCAATTAGGTCGTATAAAGAGTCGATTACAACTGCCATTGAAATGTGTTCACATTTTTCTTTTCTGATTTGGAAGCAAGGAGCAACGACTTTGGAAGAATAGAACTCATCAATTTCTTCTTAATTTTAGGTAAAATTTTATATTTTTGCAATTGTAACCTAGGTTTAGCCATGTGTGGCTAATTTCTTTCATTTCAACAATAGTTAATCTTTTGGTTTGGATGCGATTGCTTTGAGATTCCATGGTAACTTATTAGGTCAAGTTTATTTGTCGGATTTCTATGTTTAATTTCAATTTACTTGAATGTTGATTGATTTGGCTAATTTCTTGATGTTCATGTAAATGTTTGTTAGTCGAATATCTAAATACGTAATTGTTTAGTGATTTTGACAAGTGATAATTGAACCTACTTGATTTCAATAAGGTTTTCAAAACGGGTTCATGAAATCTTGCAATCGAAGTCATTTTAAGTCGAGCTTATGAACTTAAAACTTCAAATTGGTGTTTTTCTCCTTCGATAAAGCTAATTGCACCTAAGAGTTTAAGAGCTTGTTTAAACTCTGTTTGTAATTAAGATTTGATCAAAGAGCTTATTATGTTCAATGTATAACTAAGGAAAAACTCAGATTGTCAGAGCTAGTTGACAATTTTAACCAATTTAGACTTGTCCGTTTCTTACATAATTGGGATCGATGATAAGTGTTTATATCTTTACGAAAGTAGACTATTGTTGAATTTTAATTTCTTGCATTTTTATAAATTTTAATCGTACGTTTAGCTTAATTAACCAAATCCAAAACCCTTTCGTCTTTATTTTTAATTAATCGTTCTTGTATTTGAATTACTTGGGAATAATATGTTAAAATCCGAGTATCTGTGGATTCGACCTGACTTACCGCTATTACAATTTTGGTTGTAATTTGCTAGTAATTTGTACTTATTATTTGGTGACGTCGGCATCCATCAAATTTTTGGCGCCGCTGCAGGGGACTCGGTATTTCTAATCTTTTATGCCTAGATCTTCACGTACAGGTACGCCAGAATCCCTAGATTTAGAAATCAAACGGACCGCGAAGATACTAGGAAACAAGCCAAGCTTCGAAAGAAGTTTGGTGAGGGAACTTCGTCACCAGGGGTAAATATCTGGCAAGATATTGACTTGTCTAGCGATTCGGGCGAAGAAAAAGAAAAAATAGAAAAAAAAAAAAAAAAAGAAAACCCAAAAAGAGAAGAGGAAGAGATATTGGTCAACATGGGCGATGAGCAAATTTTGCGTCAATTAGCAACACAAGATGTTGCTCAAACTCCAATTTGTGCTTAAGACTGTCTTGGTCCATCTCTTACCCAACTTTCACGGGTTAGAGAATGAGGACCCTAATAAGCATCTAAAACAATTCCATATAGTTTGACTTAGCATGAAACCATGTGAGGTTTCGGAGGACCTTATAAAGTTAAAGGCTTTTCCTTTTTCTTTAAAGGACCGTGCTAAGGATTGGTTATACTCGCTACCCCCTGATTCGGTAGCGACATGGAACCAAATGGCGAGGCTATTTTTAGACAAATTCTTTCCCGCCTCCCGAGTCGCTAACCTCCATAGAGATATTTGTAGTATTAAGCAAAGAGATGTTGAGACTCTCCATGAATATTGGGAGAGATTTAAACATCTCTGTGTGAGTTGCCCACAACACGGGATTTCAGAGCAATTTCTTTTGCAATACTTCTATAAAGGTCTCCTCCTGTTGGATAGAAAAATGGTTGATGCCGCAAGTGGCGGTGCCATGTTTAACAAGACCCCAACTAAGGTTAGAGCTTTAATCACTACTATGGCCGAAAATTCCCAATTTTTTAGTGTGAGGAGTGATATGAGGAGAGAGCCACAAAAAGCCTATGAGGTAAATGTTGCTAGTATTGAGATGTCGATTATTTGATCTTACTAACATGGTGAAACAACTTGTAGTCGGAAAAGAACAGGTGAAAGCTTGCGGGATATGTTTTGGGACGAGCCATGCAACCGATCCGTGCCCACAACTTCAAGAAGATGTGTTCGTGACGGCCGAAGATGCGAATGATATAGGAGGTTTCCAAGGTCAGCCACAACAAAGGTATTTTTAACAATAACTTTGGCATCCAAAGACCACCTCGATTTCAGAATTATGTGCAAAGGCCGCAACAACAACAACAATTTCAGCAAAAAGCACCCTTCAATCCAAATCAAGCTACTTCTAGTGGCTCAGGTATGTCTCTTGAAGATATTGTAAATAATTTAGCTACAAACACTCTTCAATTCCAACAGAAAACGGAAGCGAGCATTCAAAATTTGGGAGCTCAAATGACACAACTTGCCACTTCCGTGAGTAGATTTGAGTCTCAAGGAAAACTGCCCTCCCAAACAGAGATGAACCCGAAGAAAAATATAAGTGCAATTACCTTGAGGAGTGGAAAAGAGATAGAAGAACCAAAGTTGGTGAAGAGTAGAGAAGTGGAAAAAGAGAAAGAGGTAAGCCTAAAACCGGTTCAAAATGAAAAACAACCGGAATCCATTGTTGATGCAAGTGAGAAAGCAAAGAAAAGGTAATTCCACCACCCTTTCCTACACGTCTTCAAATGTCTAGCAAGGCTAAAGAGGAAAAAGAAATTTTAGAAACTTTTTGGAAAGTCGAGGTGAATATTCCTCTTTTAGATGCAATCAAGCAATACCCCACACTAATTCCATCCCCACACTTAAACCATATATTGTCCTCAATATATGCATGCTTTGGCATAGTCTAAAAGCAATAAAAAGCAAAGGGAACAAGAAAACTCCCCTGAATATGTAGACTTGTGCCCAATACATGGTTTTTGGTGTTGGTGGGTGCCTCCGTGCACCGGGGGGGGGGGGCTAGACCTCCAATGAAGCCAACCTGGAAAACAAGCTCATCAACTCAAAGACCACTAAAACTAGAAAAAAAAACTAAACTGAAAAGAAATAAAGCAATAAAATTGGGTTGCCTCCCGATAAGCGCCTTTCTTTAACGTCTTTGGCTAGACTCCGCCATGTCTATGGTGCGTCTCCCTTTGGCACGTCCACCATGAAAACTTCTACATCAAGTGGTTTGAAACCTTCATAGAATGGCTTTAGACGATGGCCATTAACCTTGAACATTTTTCCAGTTTTCTCACTTTTTATCTCTACTGCACCATGACCAAACACGTTAGTAACAACAAATGCTCCCACCCATCGGGACGTATGTTTTCCAGGAAATAATTTGAGACGGGAGTGAAAATGTAAGACCTTTTGACCTACAATAAATGTCTTACGGGAAGACATTTTGTCATGAAAAGCTTTGGTCTTTTTTTTTATATAAACGACTATTTTCATAAGCATCATTGCGTATCTCCTCTAATTCTTGAAGTTGGAGTTTTCATTGATTACCGGCCTCATCAATGTCCAAATTGACATTTTTCACAGCCCAAAAGGCTTTATGTTCCAACTCAACCTGGAGATGGCAAGCTTTCCCGTAAACTAAACGAAAAGGGGACATACCTATCGGGGATTTGTAGGCAGTCCGGTAGGCCCATAATGCATCATTGAGCCTCAAGCTCCAATCTTTCCTACTCGGGTTTACCGTATTCTCTAATATTTGCTTTATCTCCTGATTTGACACCTCTGCTTGCCCATTTGTTTGTGGACGGTAGGCGGTAGATACGCGGTGCTTCACACCATACTTCCTAAACAAAGCCGCCATCACACCATAGACAAAGTGGGTGCCCTTATCGCTTATCACCACCTTTGGCACTCCAAATCTGCAAAAAATCCTCTCCTTCACAAAATCTGAAACATCTTTAGCACTATCAGTCTTTGTCGCTTTCGCCTCTACCCACTTAGAGAAGTAATCTACAACAAGTAATATGTAATAAAACCCGAAAGAACATGGAAAGGGGCCCATGAAATCAATGCCCCAAATGTCAAAAATCTCACAAGCATAAATGGGAGTCAAAGGCATTTGATCCCTCCGGCTAAGATTCCCGGTGTGTTGGCAACAAGGACAAGCGTTACAAAACATATATGCGTCTCGATGAATATGTGGCCAAAATAGGCCATTCTCAAGAACCTTACGTGTTGTCCTTGTTGGGCCAAAATGGCCACCACATGCTTGCAAATGACAAAATTCTAAAATGGAAGTTACCTCATTATCACTTACACATCGTCGAATGATTTGATCGAATCCTTGCTTCCACAAATAAGGATCATCCCACATGTAGTATTTGGAATCACTCTTGATCTTGTTTCTCTTCGATATTGGTAGCTCCTTAGGTGTGGTCCCGGTCACTAGATAATTGACTATGTCGGCATACCAAGGGACCGCGGTTTTCACCTCGAAAAGATGCTCATCCGGAAATTTCTCCTCTAATGGTAACAACTCTTCTTTGGAAACAATTCGGCTCAAGTGATCCGCCACTAGATTTTGCGCTCCACTTTTGTCTCTAATCTTCAAGTTGAACTCTTGGAGCAATAAAATCCATCGGATGAGCCTTGGCTTTGCATCCTTCTTTGTCATCAAATACCTCAAAGTCGCATGATCTGTAAAAACAATAACTTTAGTACCTAAAAGATACTGACGAAATTTTTCCAAAGCAAAGACAACCGCACGCAATTCCTTCTCCGTGGTGGAGTAGTTTGCTTACGCGCTATCAAGGGTTCTCGAGGCGTAATATATAACATGTAGGCCCCTTACAAGAAACCGGGGTGAGAGGTGTGCCCAATACATGGTTTTTGGTGTTGGTGGGTGCCTCCGTGCACTTTGGGAATGAGACTATATGTTTTATTTAGACTCCTTGGGCGTATATAGAAAAAAGAAAAAAAAAATCATCTACATGATCGAAAATGCTTATATTATGATTGGTAGATGTCGGAAAAAAATAGAGAGAGAGAGAGAGAAAAGAAAAAAATCTATGTATATATATATATATAAAAAGAGAAAAAAAGAAAAATATATATAAATGGAGACCAATCTTGAAAAGAAAAAAATATACAATTGTCTCCATAAAGTGCTTAGCCAAATAAGAGCCCAAAAGGTTGAGAAATTTTGTGATTGCTTTGATGTGCAAGATGTGAAGTATATACTTTGTAAGTTTGATCCATGGTTTCTTTTCCAAAGTCCAATTTTAGTCAATATACCATATTTTCCCTACCTTGACCCTTAGCCAAGTTACAACCTTTTTTAAAGACCTTTTAATTCACACTTAATATTGACCATTAGCAATGGAGAATTGAGGCTTGATGCAAGCTTATGGTAGTGCATGTTCATGTGAGTTGATGCTTTGAATGAAAACACTTACACCCTTGTGTGAATGAGCGATTAGAGTAGGTTTACATCTTTTGTGAGGTGTTTGTGAAATTAGCAAGTGCTCATCTTTGGTTTGTCTAGTGTGTAGATTGCTACTATGTCGGTTAAGTCATGCCTTCATGAAATGCTATGTATCTCTTTTTATCGATTCTCTCAAAAGTCAACTTGTGGATTTTGCTTTGTGCTAAAACCTTAGTGTTTGCCCGAGGACGGTCAAAGTTTTAAATGTGGGGATAATTTGATAAGTGTGTTTTCCCGTGACGTTTATATGATTAAAGCCCTTAATTTATGTCTTTTTTATGGGTATGTTGCATCCACTTAACCCTTCTTTTATTTATATTAGTGCAGCCCAAAATAAAAGAGAAATAAAGGCCCAAGTGAATAGGCCCATGTTCATCTCCTTGTTGGACTCTGAAGTCGCACACACACACAGACACACCATGCAAGTCGAGAACGGGAACGGGAAAGAAGAGGCAGGCGGCTTCGTGTATGGCTTAACCCGTCGGAGGTGCTGATTGAAGAACCGGGCGGCTAATCAGGCGCCTTAATCCGCCTTCCCACACGCCGAATCGGTTGTTTCACGAAGAGAAAAGACATGGGCGGTTTATTGGGCGGCTAAACTGGCTTCTTCACCCGCCATGGCTACTGTTTTGATGACCCGTGCGATAAAACAAAAGGACCAAATCTGTATTTCTTCGATTTTGGAGCGGTTTCTCTCTTGAGCTCGTATAAAGTCGACTAAAACTGCTATGGAGGGGGGTTCGCATATTTTTTGAAAAGACAAGAAGAAGGCACGGTTTTTGGAGACAAACATTCATCAATTCCTTCCAATTTTTAGGTAATTTTCAGATTTCTTTGCATTTGTAACTTAGGTTTAGTCATGTGTGGCTAATTTCTTTCAATTCCAACATTAGTTTACTTTGATTTTGATGGTTGGTACTCTGAGATTTCACTGTAATCAGTATGGGACAAACTTATTTGCTTGATTTTTGTGTTCAATGTCATTTTCATTGAAGTGTTCAATTAATCTGATCAATTAGTTGATGTTCTTGTGGAAAATTGTTAGTCAAAACCAAGATACGTAATCGTCTTGGAATTTTGATAAAGTAACGACTGAACTCATTTTGGTCTTAATAAAGTTTCCAAATTGGGTTTTTGAAATCGTGCATCGAAAGCTTTAATAAGCCGATCTTACGAGCTTATGGCTTTGAGTTGATATTTTTCTAGTCCGATAAGGCTAATCGCATCTAAGGGCGAATGGGCTAATTTTTTTTCGAATTTTGACTTGTTTTTGGGCAATTATTAAGTGAATTACATAAGTTGATGTTTTTATGTTTGCATTGCCATGAAAACCATAGCATGAATGATTGTGTGATTTACTTGTGTGGTCGTGATTAACGCATTTGAGATAACCTTTGTGAGTCTTGCTAATTTTATAGACAAAAATGCACCCGTAAGTTTTTGAGCCATGATTGAACATTATATTCAATCTTATTCTCTTTTTGTGTGCATTGCATCTTCCATGTGTATGTCATTCTAGAACTTGCATTTTGACTCTTCGAGGTTGCATTTAGGTAATACTAGAGTGTGGAAATGAAAAAGGCCATTCTTGATGTTATTTTTAACCGTTTAGCCAAAAACCCAACCCTTACATTTATGTTCCCTTTGATCACCCCTTTTGAGCCTAATTACCCATTTATTTGTTATTACACCACATTTTAACCCCTAGTCAAACACTTCACTTACCGGACTTTGGGAATGAGACTATATGTTCTATTTAGACTCCTTGGGCGTATAAAGAAAAAAGAAAAAAGAAAAAAGAAAAAAGAAAAAAAATCATCTACATGATCGAAAACGCTTATATTATGATCGGTAGATGTCGAAAAAAAATAGAGAGAGAGAGAGAGAGAAAAGAAAAAAAATCTATGTATATATATATAAAGAGAGAAAAAAAAGAAATAAATAAAATAAATGGAGACCAATCTTGAAAAGAAAAAATATACAATTGTCTCAATAAAGTGCTTACTCAAATAAGAGCTCAAAAAGTCGAGAAATTTTTTGTTTGCTTTGATGTGCAAGATGTGGAGTACACACTTTGATAGTTTCATTCATGGTTTCTTTTCCAAAGTCCAATTTTAGTCACTTGACCATATTGTCCCTACCTTTACCTATGCCAATTACAACCCATCCTAAAGAACTTTTGATTCACACTTAGTGTTGACCATTAGCAATGGAGAATTGAGACTTGATGCAAGCTTATGGTAGTCTATGTGCATGTGAATTGATGCCAAGAGTGAAAACACCTACAACTTTGTGTGAATGAGTAACTAGAATAGATTTATATCCTTTGTGAGGTGTTTGTGAAATTAGCAAGTGCTCATCTTTGGTTTGTCTTGTATGTAGATTGCTACCATGTCGGTTTAGTCATGCCTTCATGAAATGCTATGTATCTCTTTTTATCGATTCTTTTAAAAGTCAACTTGTGGAGTTTGCTTTGTGCTAAAACCTTAGTGTTTGCCCCAGGACGGTCAAAGTTCTAAGTGTGGGCATAATTTGATAATTGCGTTTTAACGTTGATATTTATTTGATTAAAACCCTTGATTCTCTATTTATTTTAGTGCATCCCAAAATAAAAGATAAACAAAAGCCAAGTAAATAGGCCCAAGACTCCCTTGTTGGACTCCCAAATCAGACGCAGCCTTCACGTGATGAACGGGAACGAGAACGAGAGATAGGAGAATCGTGCGGCTTCGTGTGCGGCTTAACCCGCCGGAGGCGCTGATTGAAGAACCGGGCGACTAATCAGGCGGCTTAATCCGCCTTCCCACATGCCTAATCAGTTGTTTCACGAAGAGAAAAGACATGGGAGGCTTATTGAGCGGCTAAACCCGCTTCTTCAACAGCCATGGCTACTATTTTGATGACCCGTGCGACAAACAAAATAACCAAATCTGCGTTTCATCAATTCTAAAGCGGTTTCTTCAATTGGGTCGTATAAAGAGTCGATTACAACTGCCATTGAAAGGAGTTCACATTTTTTTTCTGATTTAGAAGCAAGGAGCAACGATTATGGAAGAACATAACTCATCAATTTCTTCTTAATTTTAGGTAAAATTTTATACTTTTGCAATTGTAACTTAGGTTTAGCTATGTGTGGCTAATTTCTTTCATATTAACAATAGTTAATCTTTTGGTTTGGATACGATTGCTTTGAGATTCCATGGTAACTTATTAGGTCAAGTTTATTTGTCGGATATCTATGTTTAATTTCAATTTCAATTTTACTTGAATGTTGATTGATTTGGCCAATTTCTTGATGTTCATGTAAATGTTTGCTAGTCGAATATCTAAATACATAATTGTTTAGAGATTTTTACAAAGTGACAATTGAACCTACTTGATTTCAATAAGGTTTTCGAAACGGGTTCATGAAATCTTTCAATAGAAGTCATTTAAAGTAGAGCTTATGAACTTAAAACTTTGAATTGGTGTTTTTCTCACTCGATAAAGCTAATTGCACCTAATAGTTTAAGAGCTTATTTAAACTCTATCTGTAATTAAGATTTGATCAAAGAGCTTATTTTGATCAATGTATAACTAAGGAAAAACTTAGATTGTCAGAGCTTGTTGGCAATTTTAACCAATTAAGACTTGTCCGTTTGTTAGATAATTGGGATCGATGATAAGTGTTGTATCTTCACGAAAGTAGACTATTGTTGAATTTTAATTTCTTGCATTTTTATAAATTTTAATCGTACGTTTAGCTTAGTTAATCAAATCCAAAACCCCCCTTTCGTTTTTATTTTTAATTAATCGTTCTTGTATTTGAATTATTTGGGAATAATAAGTTAAAATCCGAGTCTCTAAGGATTCGACACGACTTACCGCTATTACAATTTTGGTAGTAATTTGCTAGTAATTGGTACTTATTATTTGGTGGACTCGGCATCCGTTAGACGACGTCGAATCTGGTCGGTTTGCTGACTCCCTTGGCATAGACGGTGAGGCTGATTTCTCCGAAGGTGTGGCATCATTTCCGCTGAGTCCCACCAGGATCACGGTTCTCCGTGTGACCTTGGTTTCGTTTACCCCCATCGCTTTTAGAGTGCTGAGAAAGATTAAGTTGACCGAGCTTCCTCCGTCCACGAGCACCCTTTTCATCGAACAATCCCCAATTGATAGCCGGATCACTAGTCCATCATGATGCTTCGGTCGTAAGCCACCCAATTCGCGAGCGTCGAACACGACGCGAGCATTTCTTGAATCGATGGCCGCCCCTGTTTGCGTATCTGAGAGGTGATAGGATCGACATATCGATGTGGCGCTTGTCTACCGACGGTTGAATGGGTGTGTCCGCAGATGTTCGTTCCATCTGTAATACAATTCACCGTCTTAGTGGCGTTCGGGGTCGGGGGTTTGGGGATCATACTTGGGGCATCGTTAAACGAGAGCTCTTGCGGATGTTCCATGGATATGGTTTCTTTGTGAGAAAATCCCCGAGCTTCCAGTTGTTGAATCCGTAGGTTTGCAGCATTCAGCTCAGCTCTTAGGTTTGCTTCAGCGGGGTTAACTCCATGGTATGCCATTGACAAAAACAAAGGAAAATCGTTAGTAACACAGGGTTCGTCTTGAGAATTCCTCTAATCGGGTCCCACGGATGGCGCCAAACTGTTGATGCCAAAAATTAACTTAACAAAGTCAACTTAAGGTACTTGTGGACCTGATCGATCAACGGAAGGATTCTTCCAACAAACGTAAATAAAACGAAAAGTAAATAAGAGACAAGAGATTTGGTGACACGGAAAAACCCTTGGACGAGGGAAAAAACCGCGGACGATAGGTCGATATCGTCGATGCACTATGGGAAATGAAGCCAAACAAGGGCGTCGTCCTTTAGAACTATAGTCGTACGGTTACAAGTGAAAGAAAAACTTAAGCTAGCATATTGAATCTAAAAAGCTATTGTGAGTTATTCGGCTTCAAGAGTGCGGGGGAAAGTTCCTCTCTCCCCTTTTATGATTTCTACGTTGTATATATAGTTGCCATTGCTTTGTAACGGTCGATCGATATTGATTTCCTTCATAAATGCTCTTGATGAAGTTCTAACGTACCGTCCAACGGTCCTAATAACAAAAACAACGATTAGCTCATATTGAACCTAAAGTAACGGCCTACGTCGAGCTTTTGCAGGTGGATCGTGTGTCATGGATTCTGCTTGGAGCTTGTGTTAGTTCGCGACGTTTTGACGGATGTTAAGCATTGTTGTTGGTCGAACGTTTATACCAGTCGTCGAACGTTTTACTCGACCATTGCTCCTTGGATTTTTAGCTAGTACCCCGAGGTTACGAGAAGTCTTTGGCCGGATCGTTTTAGTAAACGGTCGAGTGTGTGAGATTTTTACCCAAACAGTATATATATGTATACATATACATGTGTATACACATAAACATATGTGTGCATGTGTATCTATATACGTTTGTATTTGTCATAGTTCTTGTAGTTTGTTAATGGTTCTTGAAGCCATTGTAGTTCGTTAATGGTCCTTAAAGCCTATCAATATCCATTGTAGTTCGTTAATGATCCTTAAAGCCTATCAAGGCCCATTGTAGTTCGTTAATGGTCCTTAAACCCATCAAGGCCCATTATAGGCGGTTAGGAATTGTTAAAACCAATCAAGGCCCATTGTAGGTCGTTAGGAGCTGTTAAAGCCATCAAGGCCCATTGTAGGTCGTTAGGAGTTGTCAAAGCCCATCAAGGCCCATTGTAGGCCGTTAAGAGCCGCTAAGCCCATCAAGCCCCATTGTAGTTCGTTATGAGCTGTCAAACCTATCAAGGTATATTAATGCCCATTGTAGCCCATTAAGAGGTTGTGAAAACCCATCAAGGCCCATTGTAGGTCGTTAGGAGTTGTTAAACCCATTAAGGTCCATTAATTCCCATTATAGCCCGTTTAGGGGTCGTTAAAACCCATCAAGTCCCATTGTAGGTCGTTAGGAGTTGTTAAAGCCATCAAGGGCAATTGTAGTTCGTTAGGAGTTGTTAAACCCCTCTAGGCCCATTATAGGTCGTTAAGAGCCGTTAAAGCCCATCAAGGCCCATTGTAGTTCGTTATTATTAAAGCCATTAAGGTCCATTATGTCCATTGTAGCCCGTTAAGGGGTCGTTAAAACCCATCAAGGCCCATTGTAGGTCGTTAATAAAACATTTGTTTTAACCATGGTTGAAATCAAAACCAACCAAATGGTAAAATTATAGTTCAAAACAAATAGTGTAAACATAGACTCTTTTTGGTGAGATAGGACCATTGTACCAGTACAAAAAGATGGATGTCTTCTCTCTAGGATGCGATTAGGGTTTTCAACGTGTTACGGTTTGGAGGTCGGAGACCGTCTTGATACGGTTTATTGGTGGACGGTTGTTGGTGATTGGTGTGGACGACGTTGTTGGTGATCGTTGTGATCGTGGGGAGTTGTTTCGTGTTCGAGGTAAGATTCCCTTTCGATTTTGGTTTCTTTGGTATTTGTGTTTCTATGATCTTCGTAAGTACATTAACAAACGAATAGGGTTTCAGCTTCCCATTTGGGAACTTCGTTACTCACCCTAAGGCTTTTAGGGATCCTCGTTTTGTTTAGTGTTACTTGCAGCATCACGACTTCGTTTCACCACAGAAATCGATCTAGGGTTCCTGGTACGTCGAATTAGGTTTCAGGCGGCCGTTTGCCAACTTGTCGTGTGATCTTCTCGGGTGAACTTATCGGGCCAATCTTGTCGGGTGAACCATTCAGGGGGATTTTGTCGGGCATGCTGTGGAGTAGTGGTTAAGTGATCTTGTCGAGTGAACTTTTTGGGCCAACTTGTCGCGTGTACTTGTCGGGCTAACTTGTCGGGCCAACTTGTCGCTTGAACTTGTCGGGCCAACTTGTCTGGTGATCTGTTCAAGGAAACTTGTCGGGTGCTCTGTAGCTTGTCGGTCGTGTTTCAAATGGCGGATCAGGGTCTGTATGATTTATCTGGTAATCTTTATTATGAGTTGCTGGGGAATAATGTAAAAACCATGCATGGTGAGGGTATTAAAGATTCTAGGGCTGAAGTTGGTTCTTAGGGTATTGATGTGGGTGCTACGGCTGTTGTGACTGGTACATCGATTGGGGTTAAAGGAGACTCTACCATCCCTGGAAATAATGGGGATAGGATTTCAATTTGGCAACGTATCTCTCTTCCAGATCAAGGGGGTACGAACATAAGTGTGAAACATGATGGGAAACCTAAAACTTTCGTGTCGATTGTAGGGAATGTTCCCAAGCCGGAATTGGAGTTCTTTTCAGTGGAGACGGATGGCAAACCACGGGTGCTTATTCTTAAGGAAATGAGCAGAGATATGGCTAATACGTTTAAGAATGTTCTTTATGGCTATTTTCTGGGTCCCCGTATTCCAATTCCTTATGTCCTTCGTGCAATTCAAAATGCATGGGGAAAGTTTGGCTTTCGTGATGCGACGATGAATGATCATTGGATGGCGGCTAAGTGAAATAATATACTGGTTCTACTATAGAATCTTATGAATCAAGCACGTCACACTTTCTTTTTCTTTTTTCGGTTCAATGATGAGGGTGGATGTTCTCAGGTGATAGAATCATCACCTGTGATGATCAAAGGCGTTCCTCTCTTTCTTTACCAATGGGATCCATAGAATGGGTTACGTAAACCGGAACACAATACGTGCTCAATGTGGATTAAATTCTATAATATTCCTCTTGTTGCCTTCAATAGAGAAGGCATCAGCCGGATTGCTAGTGCAGTGGCGGTCCCTCTGAGAATGGATGCATGTACGGCTGCCACATGTGATAAAGAGTGGAGAAGACTTAGCTTTGCGAAAGTTCTGGTCAATGTCTGGGCTACTGGAGATCTACAAAGAGAGGTGGAGGTGGTGATACCTCATCTTACAGATGACGGTGAGGAGGTGGTTAAAGTGGTCCTTGAATATGATTTGGAACTTTCCCAATGCATGGGTTGTAAGATATTTGGACATAAGATGTCATCGTGTGAGCCCCTTGTCTTCTAGGAGATCGGGGGGGTTCAAACCTCACATAGGTGAGGAGGGTGTGTGAGTTTGTTTGATTATTTCAATTGCCGTATATAAATATTATATACTTAAAAAAAAAGATGTCATCGTGTGTCAAAGCGATTGTAATCCAAGAAAAGGATAGGCCTATGCAAAAGCAAGATGTCGATGGATTCCAACAACCACATAGAAAACAATGGAGACCGAAACAGTTTATTAAAAATCTTAAGGATGGTGTTGGAGAGAATTCTAATGTGAATAAAGGTGTACAGGGAAACGAAGATGACACAATGACTGGAGTGGGTACGATTACGAGGGTAAGTCATGCGGCCAGTGAGGAGGTTAAAAAGGCACCTACCAACATGGTAGGTGAGAAAGTGACTTGTGCTAATGAAAAGTTAGTTCAACAAGGGGTAAGTGGTGGAGGAGTTAGGTTTGCAAGGTCAAATGGCATCTGTTCCAGTAGGAGACCAGGGGAGAGAAAAACCTACCTCGGAAGGGGAATATTCTACGGTGAATGCAGGGAGGACTCTGGGAGGAAAGGAAGGTATTGTAAAAGGAAGCTCCCGTACCACGGGTGTCCTAAGGAATGGAGGAAGTGCTGGTAATAAAGAGACTGGTATGAACAATAAAAATAAGAAGACAACACATGCGATGCAGAAGAAGGCTGAACGGATAACAAAAGTGAAAGCTGGAGGTTGTGGTAATCTGGAAAAAACTAAACCAAGTAATGAATCTCCTTGTCTTCTAAAAGATGTGGTGAAGTCTTTTAAACATCTTGAAAGGGCTAAACGAGGAGTTCTGCTAAGTTCATCCACAGAAACGGCCAATCGCTTTGAGACATTGTCAAGTGATGAATCTAGTAATGATGAAGAGGAGGGGGGGACAAGAAAGAGGAAAATGAGGAAGTTCTGATCTCTGATCAATGAAGATTGCAGCGTGGAATATTAGAGGCTTGAATGCCTCAAATAAACAAAGGGAGGTACGTGATCTTATTCATTTAAATGATTTGTCAATTTGTGGAATAATGGAGTCGAGAGTTCAAAATAACTGTATGAGGGATATTTGTTTGAAGGCTTTTAATAGATGGGACTGGATATCGAATGCTTCTTGTGGTGATCATGGCACTCGATTAATCGTTGCATGGGATCCAAATGTGGTTTCTCTAATGGTGGTGGAGTCTCATGCACAGTTTATTAATTGTGAACTGCACATTAAAGGTGAAATGAACCCGGTATTTCTGTCTTTTGTGTATGGTTCAAATACGGGTATAGGGAGAAGAGAGATGTGGTCAGGACTAAGGAAATTTAAAGTGTTGATCGACAATAACCCGTGGGTGGTTCTCGGGGACTTTAATGCTATTCTTTTCCCTCATGATGCTGTGGGAGGATCTTCTAGAAGGAATAAGGATATGGAAGAGTTTCATAATTGCTTGGAGGATGTGGAATTGTTTGATGTAAACTATCAAGGGTGCCAATATACATGGGTTCAAAAACCATCAGGTGAAGGGGGTATTCTTTGCAAACTTGATAGGATTCTTTGCAATAAGGCGTTTTTTGATAGGTTTAACTATGCTTCGGTTAAATTTCTTCTGTGGGGTATTTCAGACCATTCCCCGGGTATTCTTTCCTTTAAGGCGGGGATGAGGAAAAAAGCTCGGGGATTTAAATTTGATAATGTTCTTGCCAATCATGAAAACTTTTTTCATTTAGTGGTAGAAGAATGGAGTCATGCTCAAACCGGAACATATATGAAACATGTATTGTTAAAACTTCAAAAGTTGAAACCGGCCTTAAGAAAGCTTCAGAAATCTCTAGGGGACATTGATAAAAAGGTATTTATGCTTAAATCGGAACTGGACGCTGCTCAACTAGCATGTGATTTAGATTCTACTAACTCCATGTTAAGGGAGGATGTGGCTTATTTATTACTAGCGTATCAGGATGCAAGAAGCAACCAAGAAGAGTTGGCAAAACAGAAAGCAAAAATTGCATGGTTGAATGAAGGTGATGGTAATTCTAAGTTTTTCTTTCATGCCATTAGGGAAAGACGAAATCAAAATCCTATTGAATCAGTGTGTAATACTTCAGGTACGATATTTGATAGGAATGATGTCCCTTCGGCTTTAATTCATTATTTTTCCTCGATTCTTGGGACGGAAGATTCTACAGTTGTGCCTAATATGGATGATTTGGTGTTTGAAAATAAGTTGTCCTTAACTCAAGCCCTTCAATTGATTCGGTCAATTATTGATGAAGAAATAAAAAATGCATTATTCTGTATGGGGGATGATAAAGCCCCGCGGTCGGATGGTTATTCGGCCAAATTCTATAAGGCAGCATGGAATATTGTTGGGAAAGATGTGCAAATTGCGATACACAATTTCTTTTATTCGGGTAGATTGGAATTTCACTTGAATCATACTTCATTGTGTCTCATCCCGAAAGTTCCGAATGCTAGTAGAGTTACAGATTTTAGACCTATTGCCTGCTGTAATATATTGTATAAATGCATTAGAAAAGTGATAGCAGATAGATTAAAAGGCTCGCTGGATTTCTTGATTGGAAGGACTCAATCGGCGTTTATCCCAGAGAGAAGGATTTCGGATAACATTATGATGGCGCATGAACTTGTGGATGGTTATCACTTAGATGGTGTGTTGCCTCGTTGCGCCTTCAAGATTGATATTCGGAAGGCATATGATACAGTTAACTGGGAATATCTCCTTGGAATGCTTGAAAATATGGGATTTCATCCATTTATGGTTAAATGGATCAGAAGTTTGATTACCACTCCCTCCTTTTCGGTGTGTGTTAATGGTAAAGCTGAAGGTTTCTTCAGAGGAAAAAGAGGAATAAGACAAGGGGACCCAATTTCTCCATACCTTTTCACTGTGGTTATGGAAAGTCTTTCAATGATTCTAAAGAAATGTATAGAGGAGGTGGCTGGTTTCTCTTTTCATCGGGGGTGTGAAGATAGTCAACTAACTCATTTATGTTTTGCAGATGATTTGTTTGTCTTTTCTAGGGGATATGTTCAGTCTGTAAAAGTGATAAAGAAAGCTCTCCAAATGCTTAAAGACAGATCTGGATTAGCTCCGAGTTTGGAGAAAAGTGAGGTGTTTTTTGGGAATGTTGATTTGGATATGAAGAATGCCATCCTAAATTGCCTTCCTTTCAGACAAGGGTTCTTCCTGATTCGGTACTTAGGAGTGCATTTGTCACCTTCAAGGCTTAAGGTTAGCGACTTTAATCCTCTTGTTTCTAAAGTGAAAGCCCGAGTGAATAATTGGAAGAATAATTTCCTCTCTTATAGAGGAAGGAGGCAATTGATTATCTCAGTTTTGAGTTCCATGCAGACCTATTGGATGTCAGTTTTCCTTCTTCGTTCGGCACTTATTCATGAGCTTGAAGGTATCTTCCGAATTTTTCTATGGGCGCAAGGTGATGATTCTAAAGGAAAATGTAGAATTGTTTGGGAAAATGTATGTAAACCTATAAAGTGTGGGGGTCTTGGTATAAAAAGATTGGGTCTATGGAATAGGTGCCTTCTTTTCAAGCATATTTGGGATACTCTAAGCAAGAGATGTACATTATAGGTTAATTGAATTTACTCCAATTATATCTGTAATATAAATTTTTGGTTGGTTAAAAAAAGGACGGAGTGGTCTTGGCTTATTCGAAATCTCTTGGACATTAGACCCCAATGCCGAAATCATTTTATCACGAGTGTTGGTAAAGGAGATAACACTCATGCGTGGGAAGATGGATGGAATAATCATGGCCCTCTGTCCAGGTACATGACCTACCAGTTCATTAATGGGAATGGTATGTCCACTAATTCGACGGTAAAGGATTTAATGGATAACTTTGGAAATGAATGGCCGGATGTTTGGAAAGAGAGATATCCACAGCTTGTGAATGTTCCTATTCCATCACCCAGAGATGAGGAGGATTGTGTGTTATGTTGGGTCCAAATCAATGTTGAGAGGATTATTCGGTAAATCTAGCGTGGAAAACCATGGAAGAACCGGGCCCTATAGTACAATGGCATAAAGTGGTTTGGAATACAACTTTTATTCCAAAACATGCGTTATGTATGTGGATGGCGTGTTTGAAAAGACTACCAATGCAAGATCGAATTGCTAATTGGAAGAATGAACCCCCAGATCCGAAATGTGTTTTTTGTAGTATGACTATAGAAACACATAATCATCTTTTCTTTGAATGTAGTTACTCCAAAACTATTTGGAATAAGATAAAACAGATGGTTGAGCTTACTAAGTGCCCGGGGAATTGGGATGCTATTTTAGCTCATTGGATGAATGGGATTTGGAGGAGATGGTCGACGCTGCAAAAGGTGGCTATCTCGGCAATGGTGTATCATATTTGGATGGAGAGGAACCGAAAGTTCTTTGATAATCACCACAATAATGAGGACCATGTTTGTTCGGAAATCAAAAAAGAGGTGATGATTCGTATGGCGTGGAAGACTAAAAGGAGAAGAAGATCATTGGTGGAGCGTGCTTCGGGTCGTGGAGCGGCAGATTGATTTTCTTTATCTTTTTTGTATTTTTTGTTGGCTCATTTGCTTGTGTTTATTTTGGCTCATTGTTGCTTGGTTTTGTTTTACCAAGCTTTGGACTGATTAGTTTGTTTGTTTCCTGTTTTTGTTTTCTTCCTTTATAAAATTGCCTGGGGGACTTCCTCCTTTCAGTGGGAGTTGTTAAAACCCATCAAGACCCACTATAGGTCGTTATGAGTTGTTAAAGCCCATCTAGGCCCACTATAGTTCGTTAGGAGCTGTTGAATCCCATCAAGGCCCATTGTAGTTCGTTGGGAGTTGTTAAAACCCATTAGGGCCCACTGTAGTTCGTTAGGAGTTGTTAAAACCCATCAAGGCCCACTGTAATTCATTAGGAGTTACTAAAGCCCATCTAGGCACACTGTAGTTCGTTAGGAGTTGTTAAATACCATCAAGGCCCATTAGGAGTTGTTAAAGCCCATCAAGGCCCATTAATACAGGGTTTCTCAGACGGAAATTACCGCTAAGGGTCGTTAAAACCCACAATTAACATATTAAAGTTAATAAAAACGTTATTAAAAAATAATAATTATTAAAATTTATAATTTAAAAACTAAATAATATTTAATAAAAATAATTCCGTCGGAAATCCGTCTGTAATTTCCGACGGAAAGGTAATCCGTCGGAAATTACCGACGGAATTTCCGTTGGAAAATGTGCGTATATAAAAACCCCTTGCCGTCATTTTCATTTTGTCTATTCAAAACACAACCCACTGTCCCTCTGAGTTTTCCGGCGACCAACGTCCACCACCACAAGCCTCTGAGTTTTTCGGCGACCACCGTGCACCACCATCGCCACCACCGTCCACCACCATCGCCACCATCGTCTTCGTCCACCACCTGTAGCTCCACCACCGTCCACCACCATCGCCACCACCGTCTGTCCGTCGCCCATCACCCATAGCTCCACCATCGCCACCACTGTTGATAGGACTAAAAGTCCTATGTTTAGAAAGTTTTATAAAGATGGAAAAGATTGAATGTAATATTCCATATTTGGTTTAATTCCTTATGGGCTTGGGCTTACCATGTAATAGACCCTACTATATAAAGGAGTCTAGGGTAGAGGATTCATCAATGAGAGTCGTCTAAATTACTTTAGCGTTTGTAATCTTTATGCTTTCATCAATAAAACATACGACTCAATGATTTCTGCATGAATTCCTCTTTTGATCTTGTCGAATCGGACCTAACAAGTGGTATCAGAGCCGAAATCGAATCAATCTGATTTGATACGATCATCATATTCATCAAGATCAAGGTACTATCGAGCATTATTTTTTTTCTCTCACTATGCGTCATTTTTCTTCTCGGGACTGCAGAATCGACTTTTCTGGTATAATGGTGTTTTTGTCGATCTTAAAGTTTCTGATTGTTGTCGAAATTGAACATCCATATCGATTTCTTCTTCTTGCTTATATACTGGATTCATCGTTTGAAGTGTCTTGCTCATCAAGTCTATATCGATAAATCGATATTTGTTAGTCGCTGGAGATTCGAAAATATCTGTCATGGAGGCAAGGGTTAAAACAGCCGGAACCCTAAATTTAACTAAGTTTTTCTGGGTTTCATAACAATTTTTATCGAGCCCCAAGGACCCGACAAGAAATTCATATGTGTTTTTATCGAGCCCCAAAGACGCGACAAGAAATTCCTATGTGTTTTTATCGAGCCCCAAAGACCTGACAAGAAATTCCTATGTGTTTTTATCGAGCCCCAAAGACCCGACAACAAGTTCCTAAGTGTTTTTCTCGACTCCACCTTGCCCGATAAATTTTTTCTCGAGTACACTACCCCCGACAACCATTATTCTCGACCCATGCTTGAGCCGACATCATGTTTTCTCGAGTCCATATGACCCGACATATATTCTTCTCGAGCCTTGAAGACCCGACATAAATTTTTCTTGAACCTATATGACCCGAGAACTTCATACAGATCTCGACAAAAACTTATCTCGTCGACCACAATTGAGTTTCAACCCAAGATTCCTTATGACATCAAAAGAAAACATTCAAGAGCCCAACATCATTCTTTTATATAGCGGAACCCCCGTGCCGAGTCTCGGGAGGGGGATCATTGTTCATGGATTTCATGCAAAGCCGGATTTGAAAAGTTTCCAAGACAAAGGTGATTGGATTTTGTAACTTGTTGAATTAATCAGAAGTCTGACTCTCTGCACTCATCATTCTGGAGTTTTTATTTAGATGCCAGTTTCAGTAAATGTATGCTGTTATTATGTGCTAATTCTTCCTAACCATTTACTGTCTGGAGGTTTGATTGTGATCTAGAATGTTGAATGACGATATTCATTCATCTGATTAAGAAGATTGGATCTGTTTTGGTTGTTTTCTGTTTTGGAAGTATTCTGGAAATCGCTACATTTTGAACAATTAAATGTCAAAGAAGCAATGCTCATCAAGAAATATCATCTCCCAGTTCGTCATACATTTCCTCGGTGATCCAAGTTCCTTGTGTTTATTAGATTAAAGCTCTTTACACATAATTCTTATTCAACTTGCGGCTAAAGACAGATTCAATGTTTTTCTTACTGATTATGCACTGAGCGTTGAAGCTACTCGCACATATATCTTTGATTTATGCGGCTAACAGTTGTGTCGAGTTATCTACAGATTGAAGCTGTATTTTGTGCAATCAGTGGCGGTTATAGCACATTGAATCTGACATTTTCAGTTAAAACCGAAGACTAAGAGCTTATTTCAAGGGGGAGCTTGGAAGACCGACGACACTAAAGCTTTTCCAAAGAAAGCAAGGGGGAGAAGATTTGAAGATGCTTGAAGATGCTTCCTTTATAAAACTTTAGGGGGAGATTGATAGGACTAAAAGTCCTATGTTTAGAAAGTTTTATAAAGATGGAAAAGATTGAATGTAATATTCCATATTTGGTTTAATTCCTTATGGACTTGGGCTTACCATGTAATAGACCCTACTATATAAAGGAGTCTAGGGTAGAGGATTCATCAATGAGAGTCGTCTAAATTACTTTAGCGTTTGTAATCTTTATGCTTTCATCAATAAAACATACGACTCAATGATTTCCGCATGAATTCCTCTTTTGATCTTGTTGAATCGGACCTAACAACCGTCCACCACTATCGCCACCACCACCTGTAGCTCCACCACCGTACACCACCACCACGAAACTCCGACCGACAGAAACCACCACGGAAATTGGCTTCAGCGACGGAATCCTCCGGCGGCAGAAACCCTCCGGCGACAGAAACCTCCAACGATAGAAACCTTCAACAGATTTCCAACGGAAAAAAATCACCGACTGAGGTACAATTGTTAGCGTTAAGTTATTAATTAAGTGGTCAATGTTTATTAGGTGGTTATGTGTATTTATATGTCTGAATTAATAAGGTAATGTGTATTTATATGATGGATTAATATGTATGGTTTAATATGATGGATTAATATGTATGTTTCAATATGTATGTATTTAATATGTATGGATTAATATGATATATTAATATATATGTTTTAATATATATCTATGGATTAATGTGATGGTTTTATGTATGGATTAATATGTTCAAGTTTATCAATTTTAGATAGTCGGGTTGTCATTTGTTGGGCAAACATTAGGCTTGATTTAATATGTTATGTTATGTGATGGCGGAATTTTGATGATACATTATTATGTATATGTGAATGTGATGAGTGTTCAAGTTTATCAATTTTTATGATAGATTAATATGTATATGTGAATGTGATTTAATAGATTATATTGAGTGTTCAAGTTTATCAAAACTTTAAGTTTATATTGATTGTTCAAGTTTATCAATTTTAGATAGTTGGGTTGCCATTTGTTGGGCAAACATTAGGCTTGATTTAATTTGGAAATATCCATTTTATAGTCATTGTGATGGCAAAAAAATTAAAAAATACACTTACAATTTTATGGTCATCCAAAACTCACTTATTTGATTTAAAACCCGCAGTTTGACTTTCAAATAGTCAAACCATTACACTAAGGGTTTTAAAGTCATTCAAAACTCATTTCTTCATTTAAAACTCGTAGTTTGACTTTCAAGTACTCAAACCATTACACTTAGGGTTTTAAAGTCATTCAAAACTCACTTATTTGATTTAAAACCCATGGTTTGACTTTCAAATAGTCAAACCATTACACTTAGGGTTTTAAAGTCATTTAAAACCCCTTTCTTCATTTAAAACTCGTAGTTTGACTTTCAAGTAGTCAAACCATTACACTTAGGGTTTTAAAATCATCCGAAACTCACTTATTTGATTTAAAACACATGGTTTGACTTTCAAATAGTCAAACCATTAAACTTAGGGTTTTAAAGTCATTCAAAACTCCTTTCATTTAGAACTCGTAGTTTGACTTTCAAGTAGTCAAACCGTTACACTTAGGGTTTTAAAGTCATTCAAAACTCAGTTATTTGATTTAAAACCCATGGGTTGACTTTCAAATAGTCAAACCATTACACTTAGGGTTTTAAAGTCATTCAAAACTCATTTCTTCATTTAAAACTCGTAGATTGACTTTTAGGTAGTCAAACCATTACACTTTAAAAGTCATTTAAAACTCACTTATTTGATTTAAAACCCATGGGTTGACTTTCAAATAGTCAAACCATTACACTTAGGGTTTTAAAATCATTCAAAACTCATTTCTTCATTTAAAACTCGTAGTTTGACTTTCAAGTAGTCAAATCATTACACTTAATGTTTTAAAGTAATTCAAACCTCACTTATTTGATTTAAAACCAATGGTTTGACTTTCAAATAGTCAAACCATTACACTTAGGGTTTTAAAGTCATTCAAAACTTCTTTCTGCATTTAAAACTCGTAGTTTGAATTTCAAGTAGTCAAACCATTACGCTTAGGGTTTTAGCGTCAAACCATTACACCACCTCTACCTTGCTTATGTCGACTAACTACTTCGTTCATTTGTTGTTGTTATTGAATATGTCGGCAGATAGAGGATGGATGTATATGAAAAATAACGCTTAAGGGCTTCTTAGCAGAAACTACATCGGGTTAATGGACGGTTTTTTGGACGCTGCCTATGCCAATGAAAGCACTGCTGAAAGAAAAAAAAAACTCCTAATGGTATAGTGCTTCGTATCCGATGCCCTTGTTCTAACTGTCGTACACCGTAAAGAAAGAGATGACGTTAGACTACACTTGATGAAACATGGTTTCATGCCTAATTATACCAATTGGTGGGCATATGGTGAAACCTATCACTATGCATCTGATCATCAACACGTTGGTCAATCTTCTACTCCGAAAATAGAAGATCATAACCAAGGGTATGTGGAAATGGTGAACAATCACATAGTACACGATGCCATGACATGGGAAGAACAAACTCCTAATCCTTCTGCCTAGAGATTATATGACATGTTAAAAGATGTTGACGAGCCTTTATGGGATGTAGAAGCGGGAACAATAAGTGAACATTCGAAATTAGGAGTTGCAACGAGACTGTTGAATATTAAGGCGGAATGTAATATGCCTGATGTGACATTTTACCGAATCATTTCTGCGGTGAAAGATTTTCTACCAAAGGGTAATAAGATACCCCCTAACTTATAGGAGACGAAGAAGAGTTGGAACGACCTTACTCAACCAAAAGAAAGGATCCATGCTTGTAAAAACCATTGCATGTTATTTTACAAGCATGATTCTAAGTTGACCCACTGTACAATATGCAATGAAAGTCATTACAAGACTAGTGGACCAGGCAAGGTCCCACACTTAGTGTTGACGTACATGCCTATTGTTAGGATCCAAAGAATCCTATGAATTAGGATCCTAGGTTTGGAATGTTTTGTAAAGTTATTATTCAGATATTCTGAAGTTCAGAATAGAAGTTCTGAAGTTCTGAAGATAACTTCTGAAGACAGAAAAGTTCTGAAGATAACTTCTGAAGAGATGTTCTGAATTCTGAAGACAACTTCTGAATAAAAGAATATATTTCAAGAACTATATATTTCACCACATACGTCAAAAGAGATGACTTGTCATCACGATCATCAAACGGAACCGGGGATGATGGTACACCCAAGTGATGGTGAGGCTTGGAAGCATTTTGACAGGAAGGATCGCGACTTTGCTTCTGAGATCCGTAATGTGTGTCTTGGCTTATGCACCGACGGTTTCAACCCGAATAATTCGAATTTCAATCCGTATTCAATATGGCCCGTCTTTGTTACCATATACAAGTTACCATCGTGGATGGCCTTGAAACCACAATATGTTAGAATTACATCGGTCATTCCTGGTAGAAAGAACCCTGGTCAAAACTTAGATGCGTTTCTTAGGCCACTAATAGACGATCTAAACATGTTGTATACGGAGGGCGTTCTCACATATGATGCTTATCGTAAGAATAACTTCGGCTGAGGGCTATACTACTATGGACAGTCAGTGACTTCCCTGCCTATGCAATGTTGTCTGGTTGGAGCATACACGACAAGTAAGCATGCCCGTGCTATATGCGCATAATGGATTCCTTCCAGTTGAAAAATGGAGGGAAAGCCTGTTGGTTTAATTGTCATCGGAGATGGTTACCTACAACACATCCCTCCCGTCGTGATCGAAAAGGATTTACAAAAGGTAACAGGGTGTCAGTCGGTCCACCACCTGATTTAACAGGTGAACACATCTATGAGTAGGTTCGTCACTATCCAACTGTTTACGAGGGTTCCCTGTTTCGATCAAAAACTAGAAAAATTAGCGGGTTCGGTACCACTTATAAATTGGTAAAGAGAAGCATCTTTTGGGAGTTTCCATATTGGAAGATGTTGTTAATCGGACACAACCTGGATGTCATGCATATCGAGAAGAACGTATTTGACACAACCTGGATGTCATGCTTCGAATATAGGGGGGTGCGTAAACCTTGAAGACTACAACTTTTGTAGCTTCAAGATTCATGATTGTCATGTGTTTATGCAATGATTGTTACCTATTGCTTTACGAGGGATGATACCGACTCCGATATGGTATGTGATAACGGAGTTGGGCACATTCTTTCGTGTAATATGCTCAAGGGTGCTACGCACGGAAGACTTGATTCTATTGCAAAAAAGTATTGTTCAAACAGTTTGCAAGTTGGAAAAGGTCTTCCTGCTCGGTTGGTTTGATTCTATGGAACACCTAGTTATACATTTGACACGTGAAGCCATAAACGGTGGCCCGGTCCAATATAGGTGGATGTATCTTTATGAGAGGTAAATGAACCTTCTCTCAACTTGACCTTCCTTTATGTTCATCCCTCATTTATTTTCTAACACATACAATATTGCCTTTATGTTTAGGACGCTTGGGTCGTTGAAGAGAACCATTAGAAACAAAGAAAAGGTGGAGGGGTCTACACCAACAACCCCAACAACAATAGAGTCAACAAAAGCAGTATCAGCAGCAGAGTAATTCAAATCAGTACCAAGGCAATCAACAACATTCTAACCAAAATTCTTTTCACGGAAGCAAACCAGCTCCTCAGGCAGATTCATCTCTGGAAGCCATGCTGAAGAGTTTCATGAACCAAACTCAAGCTTCCATGAAATGTCTTGAGACCCAGATAGGCCAACTAGCTTTGAAAGAAAGAAGTAGACCTAGTGGATCTCTCCCTAGTGATACTAAAAAACCCAAAAACCTAGGCAAGGAGCATGTAAAAGCTATCACTTTAAGAAGTGGAAAATACTTGGTAGATAATCTAAAGAAACATGTGACTGTAACTAAATCTCAATCTGACAGTGACACAAAATCACTACCAGTTAGTAATGCTGCAACATATTCATCAGACCTTTCAAAAACACCACCAGTTGTTATATCAGATATACCCCTGAGATCTGACTAGCCATTGTTATTCTCTAATGATGGTAAGAATGGGAAGTCAGTTCAAAAAAATTCCATTATAGAAAAAACACCTCCACGGACTTTAGCTTTTGTACCTAGTTGTCCAGTAGCTAAGGATCCTTAGACTTCTTCTAGTCCCATACCTCAAAAGAAAGCTATCATAACTCCTGCACTACCTTATGTGGCCATATCCTCAAAAACTGAGAAACCAAAAGGAAGAGTTACAGTTTAAGAAATTCCTTGATGTGCTCAAACAACTTCATATCAATATTCCATTGGTTGAAGCAACTGAACAAATGCCTAGCTATGCTAAGTTCCTTAAGGATATCTTAAGCAAGAAAAAGAAGCTAACTGAGTATGACACTATGTCCTTGA
This sequence comes from Silybum marianum, assembly GCA_036898165.1. Taxonomy (NCBI): domain Eukaryota; kingdom Viridiplantae; phylum Streptophyta; class Magnoliopsida; order Asterales; family Asteraceae; genus Silybum; species Silybum marianum. The sequence continues at coordinate 34,535,888 of CM072529.1, forward strand.
CTGAAGATTGTAGTGCCCTTGTGTCTAAAAAAATTCCACCTAAACCTTGGAGCTAGTATCAATTTGATGCCTTTATCTATGTTTAAAACCTTAGGTATTGGAGAAGATAGACCAACCACTGTCACTCTTCAGTTAGCTAATCGGACCATTGCTTAACCAAAGGGTAAGATTGAGGATGTCCTTGTACAAGTTGATATGTTTATTTTCCCTGCTGACTTTATCATCCTAGATTTTGAAGCTGACCCAGATGTGCCAATACTTCTAGGAAGACCATTTTTAGCAACCGGAAGGACTTTGATAGATGTGCAAAAAGGAGAGTTGACAATGAGAGTTCATGACCAGGAAGTTACTTTCAATGTTCTGAATTCCATGAAATACCCTGATGAGAAAGAGGGCTGTAATACCATAGATGTCATAGAGTCTTGGTGAGTAGAAGAAGGATTGGAAAGTGTTCTGAACATAGGAGAGAAAGACCTTGAGAGTTTAGATGAGTTTGAGGAGATTGAAGAGAGCGTACCATGTGATATAGCTTATGTTGTCGAACCTCTTGACAGAATAAATTTTTCCGTGTGTTTACCTTCAGTTGAAACCTCACCTGACTTGGAGTTAAAGCAACTACCACCTCCCCTGAAATATGCTTTTCTAGGTGAAGAAAGAAAGTATCCAGTTATCATCTCAGCGTCTTTGGATGCTCCGCAAGAGGAGCAATTAATTAAATTGCTCAAATCCCACACAAAAACAATAGGATGGACTATAACTGACCGCAAGGGCACAAGCCCATCAATATGTCAGCACAAGATCATCCTTGAAGACGTGAAGTTCACTTCCATTGAACCTCAAAGAAGATGGAATCCGATCATGAAACAAGTTGTAAAGAAATAAATCCTCAAATGGCTGGATGTAGGTATTGTTGATGCCAAAAATTAACTTAACAAAAGTCAACTTGAGGTGCTTGTGGACCTGATCGATTAAAGGAAGGATTCTCTCGACAACGGTAATAAAACGAAGAAGAATAGACAGAGACAAGAGATTTGGTGACGCGGAAAAACTCTTGGTCGAGCGAAAAAACCGTGGACGATAGGTTAGTATCGTCGATGCACTATGGAGAAGTGACGCCAAACAGGGGCGTCGTCCTTTAGAGTTATGGTCATACGATTACAAGTGAAAAATGTATGTAAGAACTTAGACTACTGTATGGAAACTAAAGAGCGCATATGTATTCTCCGGTTCTAAAGTACAAAGATGACTCTCTCCCCCCCTTCGGAGATCTTTGTATTATATATATATATATATATATAGTCGCTGTTATCTTGTAATGGTTGGTCACCATTAATATCCTTCATAAATGCTCTTGATGACGTTGTTTGTAACTGTCCAACGACCCTGCAAAATAGATAACGGTTTAGATAATAACCATCCGGCCGTTAGAAGCCGGGCTTAAGGAGCTTTGCGGGTCCATCGTACGTCGGAGATTTCGCCTGGGAGTTTCGTCCGGGTGTGGTTCTATGATGCTTCAGTCCATATTCGTAGGCCGTAAAATATCTTTGGTCGCACGTTTTAAGCTGCTGTCGAGAGTTATGCTCTACCATTGTTTTCTTAAGTTTTGGCCGATATATCAGAGTCGTCGAAAGTCATTGGTCGAACATTTTAGTCAACGGTCGTGTATTTGAGATTTTTGCCCAAACAGTTTCCCCCCAAATTCAAATTTTAAGCGACAGCTTCATTTTTGAATTTTGTCGAGACAAGTGTTGTCGGCTCGCTGAGTGCGTTCGAAAGGGACAGAGTCGCTTCGGGCGGGAAAAAGTTAGAATCTAACTCACCCATTTAGTCGAGGCAGACGAGGCGAAGATATCCGTTCGGGAGACAATGGGTTTTGATGACGTCATGTGTGCACACGAGCACTCGTGGGCAGCTGTCATGGACAGATGTCGCCGATCCGGTGATAGAATATAGAGGGGTGTGGACAGGTGTCACCACGGGGAGATGGAGTGATGATTTGAGTGGGATTTCAGGGAGTATAAAAGGGATTGATCGCCCAGTTTCTCTAAGCGAAAAAATCCTTCTTTTTAAAACCTGTAACTTCTTTCTTTTTCACGAAAAATGGCGAATCCCTTAAGTATGATCAAGTCGGCGGGTGATGTTTGGGCTTTTCTCGATTTAGCTCGGTTGGATAATGTCAATGTGGAAAGCCTCAGCGATTTAACGGCGAGGAATGCCCGACGGAGGCCTTCTTCCTCTATGAATATCCGTTCTTGATCAGCCTAAAATGGTCATTTCCCCGTTAGGCTCGGGATTTCCTAAGTCGTTTCGGTATTCCTCTAGGGCATATGATGCCTCAGTTCTGGAGGGTCGTTGTGACGATCGACCGACTGTCATGCGGTTGTGACCCCCCCTTCACTGTCCACAAGCTATTAATGGCTTATGTGGTTCAGGCGAACGTGCAGTTTCGGTATAATCCTTATGTCCGGGGTAGCAGGCATCAGGCGCTGGTCTCTGGGACCGGGGTAAATGACCACGGTTGGAGAGAGAGGTACGTGTTTTCCTACCCGAAAACCCCTTCCGAGGATGATCAATGGGTAGTCCGCGGATGGACCAAACATGGTAAGAATCTAAATTCACGCTTTTGACTTTGGGTGGATTCCTGATGTTTGGTCGTATATTATGCAGCGGTGACGTGTGAATTTTCTCCCTCTCCTGATTCCACGGCGATAATCGAGCGTTTCTGGATATTTCGGATTGTGCGTTCTCTGTTCAAAATGGCAGAGGACGAGGAAGATGATGATATTGGGGTGAGGAATGTGAAGACGATGTCTTCATCGGAATCTCTGGATCCTCCCCTCATCCGGTAGAGGAGAGGGAAGGTAATCATTTTTTATGTGTTTTAATACCCGTTTTCTTTCTTCTAACTCGTTCGTTCTTTGATTTCCAAAGAAGCTGGCGGTCCTTTGATTGGTCGTAGGATCGCACCCACTCGACGGGGTTTGAACAGAAGAGGGTCGGTTAGGCCCGTCCTGGGGGAACCGTCTCTTGGAGCCGTGGGCTCTAAGAGAGCAAAGACGTCGAAGACAGTTATGCCTTCGCGGGTATCTGCTTTTCCTCCTCCGTCGCAAGACGGGGGGAAAAGCTGATTGCAAGAACCTCTGTTGTTAACCCGTTCCAAGTATGTTTCAACATTTCGTTCTGATTTTATGGGGTCATGACTCCCATTCGTTTCGTGAGACGTGCGTCGTGCGTGCAAGCGGTTGTGCGTTCTTGCGACACTGACGCTAGATGGTCTTTGTTTTCAGGCCATACGGGCGTCGGTTGGCCAGTTTGTTACCATGGCCTATAATGCGGAGGAGATGGTGCGAGAGCATGATTCTGCCTTACAGGCGAGGGAGGCGGAGGCTTCTGCCAGAGCCGACGAATTCCGTCGTTCTTTTCGAGGAGGCCCGAGATGAACTTGCGCGTGAACGGGGTTTCAATTCTACCCTCAAGGGACGTCAGGCGGAGGCTCTGGAAAAGATAAAGGTGCTGGAGGTTGAATTGAAGGTGGCCAGGGAGGCCCTCTCCGAGATGACCGATGAGGTCGATGACCTGAAAACCCGGCTGAGTCGAGCCCAAGGAGCTACTGTACCGTCTATTCGTCCGGTGCCGCCTGGTTTCCCACCGCTTTAGTTTTGTTTAGGGCCTTGTCGTTCCAATTATCCTATCATGTGACCACATATAGAAGTAATTGTTACGAGGATGACAAACTTTGATTCAATGTCGTCATACAGAGTACGACAATGTGCGGGCCTTCTTTTTTTAGGACAACCTATTTTGGTCGTGCCTGTTTTTGTACTTTTTCTTTAGATCGATGAAACCTTTTCTTTTTCCCTGTTAGAAGTGTAATTCGAGGCATACGATCGCGAAAAAATAACCAAAAGGAACTTTTTTAAACGAGTTGATTTCAGGCGATCGAGCCTGTAGCAATCATGACCGTAAGAATATAATTTGAAAAGAACCTCGATATTCAGACAAGTAATTTCTGGCGATCGAGCCCATAATCAATCATAAACGTAAAAACGTAAAAAACGTAATCGAAAGTTATTCTAGTATTTGGACAAGTAATTCCTAGTGATTGTGCCCATAATTAACATGATCTTGAAGACGTAATTAAAAGGCATTCTAGTATCTAGGCGAGTGATTTCTGGCGATCGAGCCTGTTTAGAGGTTACAATCCGAATAGCATCAGGAGGACTGAGTTTTTTGGGTCTTCCAAACGAGCGAGTCCTTGCGATAGGATTTTCCATAGGATTTGCCAGGGGTGGTCGTCGGTTCTGACCAACGATTCGATGACTCGATCCTCGTATGGCGTCCTGTTGTTTTTCTCGTCCTTAGGTGCTGTTGAAAGGTACGTAGTCTTCTATTTCGGGAGTGTGGATCCCAGAATATGATCAAATACTAAGCGTTTATGATGAACACGAAGAACACACACTTAATAAAGATCCGAAGTCGGAAATCTCACTTGTATTGAATATAATATCAGTTCTCTATCTAGCAATTTTGCTCTCAATATTTCGCATGTGAATACAATGAACCCTATGCGCCTTTTTATATTGAAGAATTAAACTATATAAGGAAACAAAGAGAATGACATTATGAACTTGCCGAGTTTACAATAAAGCAACGTTTCCTTATCCTGGCACAATTGAATTAAATCCTAACAATCTCCCGTTTGTGTCAAAATGAATCTTCATCTTTTCTTTAGCTCGAACATTCCTTCAAATCGTCTTAGAATGTGTCGATAGATAATGCGCTTGTCAATCAGCTCTATTGCATTTAGAAGATTTTCTCGTTCATTCGCCTTAAGCTGCTGCTTCTTACTTCTTCTATGATCAGCACTTGCTTCTGCAGAAAGTCTGTTACGAATAGCCCATAAAGTTCCGTCAGAATAAGAAGCAACTTCATCAAATCTTAAGAACCTCATTTCTCAGTTAGGCTTCATGTATACAACTCCATGAGCTGGTCGGGTCAACACTTGAGTCACTTTCAAATTCTTTAGGCCAAGAAAATCTTGATCAGGCTTTGGCAGATGCACTTTCTTCTGTTTACTTTCTATAGCCCTTTGGAAATCATGAAGATAGCTGTATCGAAGTTCCTTTTGAATATGCCTCACATTTATTCTTAAAGGTCTTTGTTCATTCTCCGATCTTCTGGTTTTGTCTTTAAGCTCAGTATACAGAGTTTCCATATCCATCACATCTAGTCTGGCAAAGTCAGCTTCAAAAAAACAGTAGACTTTTCCATCATATCTTCTCACTTTGAAAGTTGGAAATTCCATTTGAAAAGCTTTGTCACATCCGATCTCCATGATTGCGATTATTCTGTGTCTAGAAACAACTTCTTTAGGATCCTTTGCTTTAGTCTTCGGTATGCTCACATATTCCGTTACTTGAAGCGGATCCATTTCCATGATCAAATGTATTCGAGACAGATCCTCTGTTTTCTTCTTTTCCACAAAGATCTTTTGCATGGTTTCTTCTATGTATGGAGTTCTGACCTGTGGATTTAACTATTTGCTGTTTGAAAAAATTCTTTCCCGACGAATTTGATGTGGTAGCAGCGGTGGTAGATCAATATTTGCGGGTAGGAATTTCTTTTCCGCGTGCATTAGATTCGCATAATCTTCTTCTTTCAGCACGGGTTCATATGGATCACGAATCCAATTTCGGACTGAATGTTTCAAGTGCTGAACATTTACTTCTTCTTCAATTGCTGGTTCAACAACTTGCGATCCATTCCTAATTTCAAATTCTACCGCGGGCTTTTCAACCATTGGCGGATTTGCTTGTTGTTGTGTGGGAGGTGGAGCAGAGTGTTGTTGACTGACGGTGGAACTGTAGACGAAGATGGACCAGAAGTCGTAGTAGAAGATGGTCGAGAGCGAGCTTGAGTTCTTGTAATCCGGCGGCGTGTCTCCCCCTCAAGGCGATTTGGACCAGAGACCGGATCGTCCTGATCAGGTCGACGAGATGGAATAGACGCAACGGGACGACAAGACTCTTGACTTTCAGTGCGAAGAGCAGTGATGGCACCAAGAATCTCATCAGTTGCTTGCTGTTGTTTGGTTGTCATGTCAAGAAGTTGTGACTCAATATCAACCTTGAATAAGTCGAACTCATAGCGAGTGACATTTGGAATTTCAAGGTTTCGACGAAGAAGACCCATCAGTGAATCTTCAGGTAGACCTCTAGCTGTAGCTTCAGCAAGTTAGTTGGCATATAACATGGACATGTGTTCGTCATTGTTGTACTCATATCTGTTGGTGATTGGTGCAAAAACACATAAATAAAATACATATAAACGCAGCGGAAAACAATCACCAAAAGGAATCAACGTATTGCCAATATGATTAAACGAATAATACAAATAACGGTATACCTTTGTAGCGTGATTTGTAGGCAAAACGGATTCTCTTGTGCGGCCTTTTGAAACAAAGTATTAAATGGAGAATACATCTAGAAAAGTCCACACTACACGTCCTTGATCACCACCGGATGCTAGTCCTCCTTAATAACGGAAACCCTAGAAATTTTTAGATAGTTACGGGTCGGAACCGGACTTTCTAAGCAACTACTGGAAACCCTAGAAATTTTTCGGCCATTCTAAGCCAACTAACTCCTATTCTTATATTTAATCTATATTACTACTAATACACTTAATAAAAAGTTAATCTGGAGGTTCAAATTTGACAGTTGTCACAGTCTCCCCCTGTTAAATAAATTTCGTCTCGAAATTTAATGACTACTACTGTCAATGATCTCCTTTGCAAACAAATGAGGATATTTGCCCTTCATGAAATCTTCTCTTTCCCAAGTATACTCTGGGCCATGCTTCGCATTCCAGCGAACTTTGATAATAGGGATGTTACTGCGTCTCAGCTGTTCGTCAATGAAATGCAACCGATCATTAACCTGGACGTCTTCTAGAGTTAGCACTGTTGTTTCATCCGTTAAGCATTTCTTCAAATTCGACACATGGAACGTGTCATGAATGGCGCTTAAGTTCTGTGGCAACTTTAGTTTGTATGCTACCGGTCCAATTCTTTCGGTTATTTCAAATGGACCAACGTATCTGAGACCCAGTTTGCCTCTCTTCCGGAAACGTACCAGTCCTTTCCAGGGTGATATCTTCAAAAGCACTTTATCACCTACTTGGAATTCTAATGACTTTCTCGATTATCCGCATAACTCTTCTGACGATCTCTTGCTGTCATGAGTCTTTCTTTGATGATTGAGATCTTGTCAGTGGTCTCCTGAATAATATCGGGCATGGTCAGCTGTCTATCACCGATTTCTAACCAGCTAAGCGGCGATCTACATTTACATTTGTATAGGGCTTCGTACGGCGCACACTGAATGCTGGTATGGTAGCTGTTGTTGTAGGAGAATTCAACAAGTGGTAGGTGGGTATCCCAACTCCCACCAAAATCTATCGCGCATGCACGCAGCATATCCTCTAATGTCTAAATAGTTCTTTCTGATTGTGCATCCGTTTGAGGATGATAGACAGTGCTATAATCCAAACGTGTACCCAATGCCTTTTGAAGAGACTGCCAAAATCGTGACGTAAAACGTGTGTCTCTGTCTGAAATAATGGAAATAGGCACACCGTAACGTGTAACTATTTCATTGATGTTGATAGAGATATCAAAATAGCTTCAAAAGGGACTGGGTTCTGAAGTTATAAAGATCTAAAGAAAAGCCTAGGGCATAACTTCTGAAGTGCCAACTTCAGAAGTTCTGAAGACACTTCTGAAGACACTTCTGAAGAAGATCTGAAAGAGTTCAGAACCTGTTCTGAACTTGTCTGTTATGAATGTACTTTTACTTTAGTCTTTCTATTTCATGTATAAATAGATAGTTAGTTAGATAGTTAGAACTAACGTTTCCATAAGCATTGTAAAGATATATTCTGTAATATTGTACATTTAATCAATACATATTACATTTGGCTATCACATTCCTGTTAAAATCTTTCCATATATTGATATCTTGATTGTTTGGGTCCTAACAATTGGTATCAGAGCCAATTCATCTGTTCTTGAAGATTTGTGAAAGAATTGTCAGATCTGACAGTTCTTGGTGTTCTTGATCGATAAATCTAAAATTCAAATCAGGTGAATTCTCGATCTTCTAACAATCAAAGATGTCTAAAGAAATTGTCTCAATTGGATCTGAAACGAAACCACCAACTCTTTTCTTGGGAGAATACCATCAATGGAGAATCAGAATGATTCAATTCCTGGACAACATAGATGAAGCTTTAATGCAATCAATCACAAATGGTCCACTAGAGGTCTTTATTGAAATTCCAACAGTTCCTAGAACTGAATCAACTCCTGAAATACCAGCGTCAATAATCAAGAAAAGCCCAGGTATGTATAGCACCACTGAAAAAGCCCAAGCTAAAGTTGACAAAAGAGCATTAACTCTTCTTACAATGGCTATTCCTAATGAGATATTCAATAGAGTAGATAGCTTAACATCTGCTAAAGCCATGTGGGATGAAGTTGAAGCTCAAATGCAGGGTAGTACAAAAGCCCAAGCACAAAGACTAAATATCTGTATGGGTACTTATGAAAACTTCAGATATAAAGAGAATGTATTACAGAGACTTATCATAGATTCAACAATATTCTGAATGATTTGAGAAGAAATGGTGTTCAGAAATCAAATTCTGAGATAAACAACAAATTTCTGAACAACTTGGGTAATGAATGGTCAAGCTTCTCTGATAACATGGTTACTAGAAATTTATCAAGAAAATCCATTCATGATGTCTATGGTATTCTGTTTCAACAAGAAGACAAAATCAAAACTAGACAAAATGAACAAAAGAAGGTAAATGAAACTGTAGCCTTGTTAAGCAAGAAGTATAATAATTCTCTAACTATTTCTGCCAAGAAGGTGTGTGAGATCCCAGAGACAACAGTTTGTGATGGGGATGAATCAGATGAGGAGCTAAAAAGGATTTATGATAATATTGCTTTTATGACAAGGCAATTTACACTAAGATACAATAAAAAATATCAGAATAAACCTAGATCTGAAAATGGACCTGAGAAAGGTCAAGAAGCTGGTCAATCTGAAACATCTGAACCAGCAAGATGCTTTAACTGTGGAAAGCCTGGACATTATGCAGACAAATGCAGATGCCCAAAAGTGAGAATTTCAGGCTACTATGAGAAGAAGCATCTGTTAGCCAAGAAAAAAGAACTTAATCCTGCTTTAGTAACCAAGTATGAAGAGGACTGGTTAAACTGGAGTGATGGAGATGATGAGGAAGTTGCTCACTATGCAACAAACTGCTATATGTGTCAAATGAATCCAGAAAAAGACAAGCAAGACACTGAGGTATCTTCTTCATCTTCTGAATTAAATTCTGAAATAAACTACTCTTCTGAACAAAATTCTGAACATAAATCTGAACATAACACTGAAGATTCTGAAACGAAAAATCAATTTCAAAACATGTTTTCTGAATTTGAAACTCTCAGAAACAGAATCAAAGGTGAAAGAATTTTGGTCAATCAATTCAGAGCTGAAAGTCAAATATATAAAGAAAATTGTCAAGAAGCTGAACAGATTCTTAAAAAGGTTTCTGGAGAAAAACTTGTTTTAAAAGAAAAAAATGGACAACTTACAAAAGGAAGTTATAAATGAGAAGTCTGAAAAAGAAATTCTGAATGTTAAAATGAATTTTCTGAATCAAGAGAGACTTGATCTTTATAAAAAGATTAAAGAATTAGAAGATTTAAATTTTAAAAGAGGACAAACTGAACAAACTCTGAATATTTTAACTAGTGAGGCTCAAAATTCAAAATTTTACAACATAAAAGCAGGTTTAGGATATAATGACAGTCATATACTGAAAAAGGCACCTGCAAATCTGTATGATTATTCTAAAATGAAAATTTTCAATGAATCAAATACAAATGTCATTTCTAAACCTGTGAATTATTTTTTGCCTAAAAGAATACCGTTTGTAAAATCAGACACTTTGTTTTTAGAAGAAACACATCTTAAATCTGGTGAACTAGAAATAATTTCTAAAACAGAAGAAATACATACAAGTTCAAACATTTGTAAATCTTCTGAATCAAATATTATTTCTGAAGAAAAATCTGAAGTAATTGTTAAAAATGAAATACTTTCTGAAGTTACTTCTGAGATAATTTCTGAATATAATTCTGAGGGCATTTTAGAAGATACTTCTGATAATAAATCAGAACATGAAGAGAAATATGATGAATTCTCAGAAATTGAATCTTTAGAAGATGTTGATGAGAATCCCAATATATTTTTTGATCATTCTGATGATGAGTCTACAACAATAACAAATTCAAATATTTTTGCAAAAAGTATGACTCACAATAAATTTTCAGAACTAATAAATGCTTCTGATTCAGAAGATGATGATGATCATATGGTGCAAGTCTTTGAAAAAAATGGCTATTTGGTTTACAAATCAAAATCTTGTATGACTGAAGGAGAAATACTAAAAACAGAAACTTCAAAGATACCTTCAGAAATGTTTGGTCCTGTGTTTTTAAAACCAGAATATCAGAATTCAGATTTTTCTCCAACTACTACAAACATTTCATTGACTTCAACACCATGTTCAATAACATCTTCTGACTTCAACACCAGAATTAAAATTTTTGAAAAAGGACAATCCTCAAATTCTCTCTGTGAAGTTCAGCAAATTAATTCAAATTCTGAAAATAAACTTAAAGTGAACAAAAGAATTTCTTATACTTAAAGTGAACAAAAGAATTTTTTACAGAGCTATCCACTTTAGTATGGAGAAAGAAAGATGAAAGACTGTCAAAGAATGACAAATTAGATAGTTTTTCATTTTTAAAGAAGAATGATGTACCGAAATCAAAGAAAGTGAATAAAAGAACTTTTGTTGAAAAATCAAATGTTATTGATTCTTATATATCTATTGATGTTGTAAATAAATTAAAGAATCACATTCACTGTATAAATTGTGGTCATCATAATTTTCATCTTAACTCCAATACAAACAAGAAAAATTTGATGAAATCTATTCAGAAATGTTCAGCTATATTGACAAATTCTATTAAACAAAAAAATAAAAATAAAAATAAAACTAAGAAAGATAAATCTCAAAGTTCTGAACAAACTTCTGAATTGAAAAATCTGAAGAAAAAGTTCAAAACTTCAAATATTCTTACTAATCTCAAAGGACCCATTCTGAAATGGGTACCTAAAACTTAATAATCTCTTTTGCAGATATGTCATGTGTGGGTCTTAGATTCTGGATGTTCAAGACACATGACACCTTTCAAAGAACTACTAACTGATTATCATGAAAAATATGGAGGAACAGTTAGCTTTGGAAACAATGCAAAGGGATATGTCAGAGGATATGGAACTTTCATTAAAGGAGATGTAACAGTAATGAAAGTTTTCTATGTTGAGGGACTAAGACATAACACGATCACGAATTTGATCGACATACTCTATTCATCAAATCCATGAAGACTGCTGGTGCGTTTGTTAGCCCAAAAGGCATAACTAGGAACTCGTAATGACCATAACGAGTTCTAAACGTTGTCTTAGGAATGTCTTCTTCATGAACTCTCATCTGATGATACCCCGATCGAAGATCGATCTTTGAGAAATACGTAGCACCTTGAAGTTGATCAAATAAATCATCAATTCGAGGGAGGGGGTATTGGTTCTTGATAGTCAACTTGTTGAGTCCCCTATAATCGATACACGTTCGGAAAGATCCATCCTTCTTTTTAACAAATAAGATTGGAGCTTCCCAAGGTGAAGAGCTAGGCCTAATAAATCTTTTATCGAGTAACTTTTGAAGTTGTTCTATCAGTTCTTGCATTTCAGATGGTGCTAACCCTGTAGGGTGATTTTGCTACGGGCGCAGCTCCCGGAACTAAATCAATGTGGAATTCATCTTGTCTTGGTGGGGGCAGTCCGTGTAGATCATCAGGGAATACCTCGGGAAAATCCTGAACTATAGGGATATCCTGAATGCGTTTCTCTTCGGTCTTCTTATTCACAACGTGAGCTAAAAAGGCGGTATAGTCTTTTCTTGGGTACTTTCGCATCTTCATGCATGACAAAATTTTAAAATCCCTTCTGGGTTTCTCACCATGTACTTCGAGTGTTTCTCCTTTGGGTAGTGGTATTCAGATAATTTTCTTAGAGCAACAAATTTCCGCTTGGTTTTTAGACAACCAATCCATTCCCACGATTATATCAAAACTTCCCAACTTAATCGGGATTAGATCTATACTGAAGTCTCTATTAACCAAGCTTAAAATGCAGTTCATTATTACGTCTTTGGCCCTACTTTCTTGACCGTTGGCATATTCAATGACATACTCTTCTTTCAACTTTTGAGGTCTTAGATTTATCTTTGGTCTAAAATCTAATGACACATAACTCCTATCTACTCCAGAATCAAATAATACAGATGCATGATGATGGTTCAGAAGAAACATACCTGTGACCACATCCGGGTTTTGTCTTGCTTCTTCCGCTCCAATTTCAAATACTCGACCTCGTGCTTGACCTTCTTGGTTCCTTTGATTTGTTGGTTGCGCTTGTCTGGTGTCTGGCCTCCAATTTCGTCTTGGGCATTTATTCCTGAAATGATCTAGGCTTCCACATTCATAACAAACCCGCATCTCACCAATCCAGCAATCCTTCGCAATATGGCCTTTCCGGTTGCACTTGAGACAAGTAATGCATTTCCCTTGATGATAATTATTACATTTATCACACTTCGGGTAAGCCCCTTTTCCTTTCCCTGTTGCCGATGTCTGGATTTCATAATTTCCCGACGTTCTTTGCTCCTTGCCTGACCTCGTCCCAAACTGTCTTTTCGCAGGTTCATCCACCTTCCTCTTTCCCAATGCCTTGTTGGTTGCAAACGTTCCTGTACGGTTTGCATTGTTGGTGAGTCGTGTTGCTAAGTTTAGTGCTGCTTGAAGTGTCTTTGGATCAGCTGAAATAACGTCCCCTCTAATTTCCGGAGACATACCCCATACATATCGGTCAACTCTATTCTCTTCAGGTGTCACTAAGTGTGGTACTAGTTTGGCCAACTCATGCAAACGGGCAGTGTAAGTATCAACGTCGTTTCCTTTCATTTCATGGTTCCATAACTCTGCTTCTAATTTCTGAATTTCACTTCTCGGACAATACTCATCCTTAAGCATTTTCTTGAATTCATCCCATGTGAGTCTATTAACTGCCTCTCGGCCTCGAATTTGGACCTGGGTGTTCCACCATGTCAAGGCTCGTCCTTGAAGAAGACAAGCAACAAATTCTACCTTATTTCTCTCAGTACATTTACTAATGTGGAGAACTGACTCCATACCCTCTAGCCAAGTTATAAGTCCATCAGCTCCTTCCGTTCCATGGAACTCTTTTGGATTACAACTCCTAAAAGATTTGTATGTACACTCTCTTTCTTCAGATCTCTGGTTGTTTCCCTGATTAGTGTTTAAGCCCGCTGCTACCTGGCTAACAATATTCGGTAGTGCTGCCATAAGTTGTTCTGATACTAACCTTGCGACTTCGGGATTTTGTCTCCTTGGACGCATTGTTCTAAAACACAATTCCAAATTGAGTTTCGATCAGATTTCTATTACTATTTCCGAACTAATCTACTTACTAAGCTTTAGGCGTATAATATGATATACGTTTAGAACTAATCATCTAATCATACATTCAAACAATATACGAAATTCAGATAACATGCAAAACCTTCATAGAAAGAATTTAAACATTTCGACATAAATTTATAAAATATAGATCCAAAAAGATAACAAATTGTTTACAACTTAAAACAAACATGTTTCTAATAAGAGTGTTCCGATCCCAAAAAGATTCAAATAAAGAGGTTGACTAGTGCAATATCAACCAAACCAACACTCCTAGCAAGATCACTAGGGCTTCTAACGCCCAAGCCAAATATGTATACATCCTCCGAATTACCCCTCTAGCATCTAAGGCCACCTCCATAACTCTAGTCGTGAATGCATCCTGTGTGTAGTATCGCCAGGATGTCATCTATGGATTTTCGATAATGGTCCAGTCTGTATCGGTGAAGCTCTACTTCATTAACCATTCCGGAGACCCATGTGTGTTCCAACACGGTCATCCCCTGGGGCTGCGGTACATGGACTCCTATTGCCGGAGGAGGAGGAGTCACATTTCGCGACCTCGATCGCGATTGGGATGGTTCTTCCGAAGGTATGGAAGGAACCGTGAAAGTCACCCTTCTGACAGGGAGAACGCGCTTTTGAGCGGTTCTGATCATCCTTGGTCCTTGAGGTGTACCCTCGCTAGTAGGTGAAGGTACATGCATAGAATGGAGTGATCGAGCAGAGGAATCAGCAGTATCCTCGTCATGACTGTGCTCGGAAGGGTCATTCTCCTCATGGGTCGGGTCACTCCTCCTAACTCGACCAGTGATATAACCGGACTCATCTGGGGAATTTTTGAACGACAACATGATACTGTGAAATAATAATAAAAGAAAATTTTTATAAACGTCAGAAACATTTTATAATACTCATGCGAACTTACAAAAAATCATATTTTTCGATTTGAAATAAGAAGTTTTCCGATCTAGGCTAATTTTTATTATAACTAATCTAAGTCCCTTCTTATTCATACCATACTTAGACATAGGTGATCAGGCTTTGCCTAATTATAATATGCTAGAACGATGCTCATTGTAATTATACTAGTAGTAAGCTTTTAAATTTTTAAATATATCTAAGAAAATAAATTTTGAAAATTTTGGTCATAGTGCATGGTTTTTGTTAGAAAACCGGTGTTCTCTATAACCTAAGGCTCTAATACGAAGTTTGTCACACCCCGCTAAAGCGGAAACACGAGGTACGATAATTCAAAGTTTCACAGGAATAGGAATATAAACACCAACTATACATAAATAACTAGAACGTCAAGTTCAAAGTTTAATAGTTTACAACTTGACTTCTTTGTCTTAAATAAGCAAATTACAACAAAATTAACATGTAAAAAATCTTGATTGGTGTTCCACAAAAACATACAAAACTTGATCGGTTACCTTCTAATTTCCTGTAAAGCATGATAAAACAAAAGAGTCAACTACAAAGAGTTGGTGACTTCACAGGTTTTCAAATGCACAAATCATTTTATATGCAAGGTATATAAAAATATAGCGAATCAAATGATCGCATCAACTTTAATATTTTAAAGTTTTATGAGCAAAAATACATATTCTGATTACACATGATATTAAAGTATTGAGCCACTACTAAGCCTAAACGACATTCTACGCCCCACGAACTACTTCAGCGGTGGACCTAAAGTCCACATGTGTAGAGCATTCTTAATTGATAAAGTGCACCCCTACTTGACAGTTAGGTGTGTATGTCAACCAAATCGCGCTATCCACAAATATCATCGGCTCATTTCTTGTGTAGTATAAAGTTGCTCATCACAACGATTTATATACTTTTCGTTATTCAATATAAATCAATTCAATTTTCTATTAAACGACATGATTTACACCCCAAAACGTATAACATTTAAAAAGAGGGGCCGTGAATACTCACCTTATAACAAAGCTTCCAAAAAGATACCCGAGATGTCCGCCTGATGGCCTAACGCTTACCTAACAAAGCAACGTACCAAAATTAACACTTATATGTCTAACGATTACTATGAGAGTTCTTATAAGTCCTTATATGTCCAACTTGGACTACCATTGTCCCGTTATACATAATGCACATATGCTCTTTAAAGCATAATTTATACCGAAAATGTAATGTTATAATCTTTCAAGGGATCAAAATTTATGAAATCAAACAGTTTCAGAATTCCATTTTCTGACAGAAACTATAAGTCCTAAAAATGATCAATTTAATGTAACATCCAAAATGACAAAATTTCCCATCTTTTTATATGTGATGCATTACTGAGTTAAGGTCATTGTGACCAAATTTCATGCATTTTAGACTTATAAAAGGGTTCAAATAATTTATATCAAACAGTGGGTCACCGCAAGCATGACAGATTACACACTGTTAGTAAAACAATCATTTGAGGAGTTCTACTAAATATTTTTCAGAAATTCCAGTTGAATTATAAGCATAACACATAAAGGAAACTTTTGAAATAAGAATCACTCATTTTGAATGAGTTATGAGGGAGATATGGCACCACAAAGTTGGATAAACACTTCTGTCATTAGTAGATAGATTGCACACTTAACTTTAATAAATTGGTTAATGCCTCAAAACTTCATATTTTTGAATGAAACCGGATTCATATGAACCATAACTCATAAAAGAAAACTTCAGAAGAAGAATTATGCATTATGGACATTTATTCAAAGAGATATTAACATGTAAAGTAGGGTTTACCTACTGGTGGTTTCACAGTTTGCACACCTAAAATGTTTTAGGTGTTTGGAGGGTCAAAACTTCATATTTTCATGTGATTCCACTTGCAAACAAAATATAACTCATAAAAATTTTACTCTCAAAGGAAAAATCATCCTTTTTCATTGAGTTTTGGAGGATATATGACCATTTGAACATACATGTACAAATCTGTCAGATTTGGACAGATGGCACACTCATTTTGTTTTGATTAATTGAAACCTCAAATCACCACATATTTGAGTAAAACTAGTGGCATTTGAAAGTAACTCATTAAATTAAATTCTAGAAGAAAAATCAAGTGATTTGGATGAATATTCAAAGAGTTATGGTCGTTCAAAGTAGGGTTTACCTACTGTTGAACTTCCAGATGCACATTCATCTTGCTATGAGCATTTGGGGGGGTCAAAACTCAATGTTTTTTAGTGAGACCACTTGTATTAGAACCCCAACTCACTAAATAAACTTTTAGAAAGACGATTTATGATATTTGAAAATATTATTTACAAGAAATGGACGATTTATGCACATGCATGAAATCTGTCGGCACCAAAAATCATCATTTGTTGTTCAAAATCACATAAAATCATGATTTTCACCTTTTTTCTTGAGTTTTATTGTTTGGGTCATAGATTACCACCATTATGTAAACATTTTATATGCTTTTGGTGTATAATCTTTCCATAAAACATTTTATACGTTTTAGACAGTTACGGGTCGGAACCGGACTTTCTAAGCAACTACCGGAAACCCTAGAAATTTTTCGGCCATTCTAAGCCAACTAACTCCTATTCTTATATTTAATCTATATTACTACTAATAAACTTAATAAAAAACTAACCTGGAGGTTCAAATTTGACAGTTGTCACATCTGACAAGATTCTTGGAATTTTTTTCGATCAATCTAGTCTAGATTGATCAGATCTACTTTCTTTCACTCAAACACAGGTGAATTTTACGATCAAAATCAAGATGTCTAAAGACTGTGTTTCAATTGGGTCTGAAACTAAACTACCTACTCTGTTCCTTGGAGAGTATCACCAATGGAGAATCCGCATGATTCAGTTTCTGGACAATATAGATGAGGCTTTAATGCAATCAATGTAGTTCCTCAAACTGAAAATACTCCTGAGATCCCTGCCACCCGAATCCAGAAAACCCCGAACATGTATAGCACTGCTGAGAAGGCTCAGATGAATATTGATAAACGGGCTCTTACCTTGCTTAAAATGGCCATCCCAAATGAAATCTTCAAGAGTGTTGATAGTCTAACTTCAGCCAAAGCTATGTGGGATGAAGTAGAAGCCCAGATGTAGGGGAGTTCTAAATCTCAAGCTCAAAGGCTAAATATCTATGTTGGAGTTTATGAAAGGTTCAAGGCAAAGGAGGGTGAATCTCTAACTGACTCCTATAATAGATTTAACAACATTCTGAATGACCTAAGGAGAAATGGTGTTCGGAAGTTAAATTCTGAAATTAATAATAAGTTTCTTAAAAACTAGGGTGTTGAATGGGAATGCTTCACTGATAATATGGTTACTAGAAATTTGTCCAAGAAAAATATCAATGACATATATGGAATTTTATCTCAACAAGAAGACAAGATAGCAAGACAGAATGACAAGAAGAAGACAACTGACACTCTAACCTTGTTAACTCAGAATATGAACAAACCTAGATTAGTTTCTTCTGGCTCTTCTATTTCTTCTTCTGTGACCAAAATTTTTGAAATCCCTGAAGTGCAGTTGTATGATGGAGATGAGTCAGATGAGGAAATGAAAAGGATAGCAGATGGAATAGCTTTCATCACCAAACAATACAATCAGAGATATCAACAAAAATATAAAGGAATAGCTAAAGTTGATAATGGAGCTGATAAACCTATGAAAAAAAGAAGTGGTAAATAAGGAAGAGACAGACCCAGCAAGGTGCTTCAATTGTGGAAAACCTGGACATTTTGCTACACAGTGTAAAAGGCCCAAGGTTAAGAATTCAGGCTATTATGAGAAGAAGCATCTGTTAGCCAAGAAGAAGGAAGAGACTCCATCACTATTTTCTCTAAAATGAAGATGATTGGCTATGTTGGAGTGATGATTAGTACGATGAAGAAGTAGCTCACTATGCAGCCAACTGCTATATGTGTCAAATGAATCCAGAAGCTACTCATGATCATGACACTGAGGTACAAAACTCTTCTGAATCTACTTCTGAATCATTTTCTGAACGACATTCTGAAAATGTAATGCAAGAAAATATTTTTAAAACGACTTCTGAATTTGAAACCTTAAGAAACAGGATAAAAGGTGAAAGAATTTTAGTCAACAAATTCAGAGAAGAAAGTCAAATTTGTAAATTGAATTGCATCAACACTGAATAACAACTTGACAAAATTTCTACGGAGAAATCCATTTTAAAAGATTAGTTGGACACTCTGCAAAAAGATATTCATAATGAAAAATCTGAAAAAGAAGTTTTGAATGTTAAAATGTAATATCTAAACAAAGAAAGAATTGAATTATAAAAAAGATTAAAGAAGTAGAAGATTTGAATTTTAAAAGAGGACAAACTGAACAGACCTTAAATATTCTGATAAGTCAGGCTCAAAACTCAAAGTTTTACAACATAAAAGCAGGATTAGGTTATACTGAAAGTAACATATTGAAAAAGGCACCTTCTAACCTTTACAATTTATCTGAAATGAAAATATTTGATGATGGTGTTAAAAGTATTTCTTCAAAACCAGTAAATCCTGCTTTGCCTGAAAGAATACCTTTTGTTAAGTCTGAAGTTTTGTTTACAAATGATAAACCTTTAAATTCTGAAAGCTTTAAAGTAAACATCAAATCAGATGATTCAAAGATATCAGTTAAACTAACTTCTGAATCTACTTCGGAAGTAACTTCTGAACTTGTTTATGAAGTAACTTCAGATTGTAATTCTGAAATGATAACTCAGAACTCTTCAGATGCATTTTCTTAAAAGGAATCTTAAACACATTTAGAAGTTTTAAACTCTTATTCTTCAGATATATTATATATATATATATATATATCATGATGCTATATCTAAAGATACTTCTGATGAAAGTTCTGAGGATCAGTAAGAAGAATTTTCTAATGATGAATCTATAGACAATAATCATCATAAATAAGATATATGTTTTGATAAATCTGGTGATGAATCTGATGTAGATAATACTCAAGATATTCAGAATTCAAAACAAATCTTCAATCTAATGAAAAAATTTCAAAATTAAATAATTTTGTTGAAAGTATGACTGAAGACAAATTTTCAAATCTAACGAATGCTTTAGATTCTAAAGGTTATGATGAAAATTCTGAACCTGTGATGTCATAAATAAGGATGGATATATTGTTTACAAAACCAAAACTTCTATGGTTAAAGGTGATAGGTTAAAATCTGAAGAACCAAAGTTACCTTCAGAAATATTCAATTCTGAATTCTTAAAACAAGAATATCTGAATTGTTCAAATTCTAAATCAAATTTATATACTTCAGATTCAAGCACTGTTTTACCTCAAACTAGTTCAGAAGTTAAAACCATCCTTACAACAGGAACATCCAAATTGTCATCATTATTTTTTGATTCAAGAATTAAGCATTTTGAAAAAAGTCAATATTCTAATACTAAATCTGAAAATAAATTCAAGAAATCAACTGTTTAGAAATCCACCAAGAATATTTCAAAACCTTATAATTCTAATCCTCATTTTTTATCATTTCCAGAGAAGTCCACTCTACTTTGGAAGAAGAAAGATCAAAGACTATCAAAGAATGATAAATTAGATAGTTTTGTTTCATTTAAAACAAATGATGTAATTAAGAGTTCTACAATGAATAAAAAGAAGAAATTTGTTCCACATTCTCATAATGTTGATTCCTGTCTGTGTAATAAATTCTTAAAACTTTTTAAAAAACATATTCATCGTATTAACTGTGGACATTATAACATCCAAATCAATTCTGAATACACAAAGCAATCTTCAAAGAAACAAGTCAAGTATCACCACTAGAAAATTGAGTATTTTCAACAAAAAATTTCAACGGAAAATGTCGTTGAAAATTTTCTACGAATTTTAGAGGGATTATTGACAAAACATAAATTTTCTACGAATTTTTAATGAATTTCCGTTGAAAATCTCTCACAAAATGCATTTTCAACCAAAAACTTTTTGACGAGACATTTCGTTGAATTTTTTTTGGTTGAAAATGCATATATGTTTGTGAGATATTTTCAACGGAAATTCGTTGAAAATTTGTAGAAAATTTATGTTCTGTCAATAATCCTCTAAAATTCGTAGAAAATTTTCAACGACATTTTCCGTTGAAAATTAACTTCCATTGAAACTACTCAATTTTCTAGTAGTGTATGCTTCGCACATTTCAAAATTTAAAAGTTCTAACTCACAAAATAAAGTCAAATTTGTGAAGAAAAAGGTTGTTAAACAAAATTCTGAATCAAATTCTGAAAAACATAAATTTGCATTCAACTCAAAATTCAGAATTCCCTTTTTTATTACTAAATCTGAAAGGACTCATTTACCAATGGGTACCTAAATCCAAGTAATTATTTCTGCAGCTTCGTCATGTGTGGGTCTTTGATTCTGAATGTTCAAGACACATCACACCATATAAGGATCTTCTGACTGACTTTACAGAAAGAAATGGAGGAACAGTTAGTTTTGGAAACAATGCTAAAGGATATATAAGGGGATATGAAAATTTGGTTAAGGAGATGTAACAGTGATGAAGGTTTTCTATGTTAAAGGATTAATACATAACTTGTTTAGTATAAGCCAGTTTTGTGACAAAAGATTCACTGTTCACTTTGATATTGAATTTTGTCACATTCTAAATTATGAAAAAAAGGAGGCATTAGCAGCATATACAGATGGTGACATTTACACAGCTACATTTACAGAAGATGGTCAACTAAAAGGTGTTTGTTATATTTCTAAACCAGTTTTAGAAGAAAGTTGGCTATGGCGTAAGAGAATGTCACATCTAAACTTCAAATCCATTGATGAATTGGGAAAGCAACATTCAGTTATTGGTTTACCTAGGATAAGATTTTAGAAGAACTCTTTATGTTCTGTATGTGAACTAGGTAAAATCAAAAGAAGTTCTCATCCGTTGAAAATGCTCTCTTCATGTAAAGCTCCTTTAGAAATGTTGCACATGAAATTGTGTGGACCAATGAGAACTCAGAGTTTAGGAGGCAATAAATATATCTTGGTCATAGTGGATGGATACCGAAGATATACATGAATTGAAGTTTTAATCCCATTTCTAAAGATTAGAAGTGATAATGGAACAGAATTCAAAAATGCAAAAGTTGAGACATATTTAGAATCTGTAGGCATATCACACAACTTTTCCGCTATAAGAACTCCACAACAGAATGGGGTAGTTAAGAGAAAGAATAGAACTTTGGTTGAAGTTGCAAGAACAATGTTTGCCTATTCAGACCTACCATTATCTCTTTGGCCAGAAGCTATTGCCACAACATATTTTACACAAAACAGGACAATTCTGAATAAGAAACATCTTAAAACTCCTTATGAATTGATAAGAAACAAAAAACCTACTATTAATTACTTTCGTATATTTGGATGTAGGTGCTTTCTGTTGAATGACAGAGATAATCGGGGTAAATTTGATCCTAAAGGCTTATCTGGCATCTTTGTTGGTTACTCTCAAAGATCAAAAGCCTACAGAATTTTATGAAGAAAATCAGAACTATTATTGAAAGCACAAATTTAGATTCAATGAACCAACAATGACTTCTGGACAAGACAGTTCAGAACTCAGACTTATTCAGAATTCTAAACAATTTGATTTAGAGAAGGATTCCAATGATAAATCTAACTCTAATGACATTTTAAAGAAAAATTAGATCTATTATTTCATGATTTATTTGATGTGTCTATTGATGTCTCTGCAGATTTTCAGAATCCATCTGTTGTTAGAGAACATTCAGAACCTATATCAGCAGAACCAATCACTTCAAATATTTCAGGATCACCTGTCTCAACCTCAACCTCAGAAGTTCCTATTTCTGAACCAATACAAGAAATTTCTGAACCTTTGATTTCAGAAGTTAATCCTATAGTTGAGGGGGAGACTTCAAATATGAACTCAGAAGTTCATCTAGAAATAGAAAGACAAGCCATCATTGATGACTATGATTTATAAAACAATGTTTCATCTGTTCAACCACTTCCAAATGTGAACAAATGGACATCAGATCGCCCTATTAATCAAATAATAGGTGATGCCTCAAAAGGAGTATAAACCAGATCTGAAACGCTAAATGAGTGTCTATATGTTAACTTCTTAAGTAACATGGAGTCAAAGAAGCCAAGTGAAGCACTTGAAGATCCCCTGACTGGATTTTAGCAATGCAAGATGAGCTAAATTAGTTTGAAAGAAACAAGGTCTGGAGGCTCATTCCAAGACCCAAGGGCAAATCTATAATTGGAACTAAATGGGTATTCAGAAATAAGAAAGATGAGCATGTAATTGTTGTGAGAAATAAAACTAGGCTTGTAGCCAAAGGATATTATCAACAAGAGGGCATAGACTATGATGAAACCTTTGCACCTCACAAAAACATGAAAGTCTTCCAAATGGATGTCAAGTGTGCATTTCTTAATGGAATTCTTCATGAAGAAGTGTATGTGGATCAACCAGAAGGCTTTGTAATCAAAGAGTTTCCAGATCATGTGTATATTCTTGATAAGGCTTTATATGGACTTAAACATGCACCAAGAGCATGGTATGATACTCTCACAACATTCCTTCTGAATTCCAAATTCAAAAGAAGTACCATTAATACTACATTATTTCTGAAGAAGGAAGATGATGATTTGATTTTGATACAAATTTATGTGGATGACATAATATTTGCCTCTACTAATCCAACATTCTGTAAACACTTTGAGACTATCATGCAATCTGAATTTGAAATGAGTATGATGGGAGAGTTGACTTTCTTTCTTGGTTTACAAGTAAAACAACTCCCCACTGATATATTCATTAATGAATGTAAATATGTTAATGACTTACTCAAGAAGTACGATATGTTTGACTGTTCAAGTATTAAGACTCCAATGACCACTGGTACAAAACTTGAACCAGATTTAAGTGGTAAATCTGTGGATCAAAAAAAGTACAGAGGTATTATTTGATCTTTAATTTATCTTACTGCTAGTAGACCTGATATTATGTTTGTCACTTGCATTTGTGCAAGATATCAAGCTAATCCTGAAGAGTCTCACCTTCTTGTTGCTAAAAGGATTCTTAGATGCCTTAAAGGATCTCCTTCATTGGGCCTTTGGTACCCTATGAATTCTGGATTTGAATTTACAGCTTTCACAGATGCAGATCATGGTAGATGTAAATTAGACAGAAAAAAACACTTATGAATTATGTCAATTCTTGGGAGATAGACTTGTCAGTTGGTCTTCTAAAAAGTAAAACTGTAAGTCAACTTCAACTTCAAAAGTTGAATATGTAGCAGCTGCAATTTGTTGCTCACAATTGATCTGGATGCAAATTCAACTCAAAGACTATGATTACACATTCAAGAAGATACCACTTAATTGTGATTCCAAGAGTGCCATAGCAATTATAGCTAATCTTGTTCAACACTCCAAGACCAAACACATTGATGTTAGGTATCATTTTATTAAGGATCATGTTGAAAAAGGTAATATAAAAATATTTTTTGTTCAGACAGATTATTAATTGGCTGATTTATTCACTAAGACTCTTGATGAAAAACGATTTAACTTTCTGGTAAGTAAATTGGGCATGATAAATCTCTCTGGATAAGTCATTTACTTAGAAAAAGAGTTAATTAAGTTCTGAAATATTTAGTTCAAAAGTCTGAAAAATCAAATTCAGAAGTTCTGAATTTTATTTCTCAGAAGTCTGAATCTTATATTTCAGAACTTAATGATAAATATCAAAATATATAATTCAGTATTAATTCCTTAATTCTGAAGTTATATTTTCTTATATTCTTATCTCTAAAGTATTTGTATCATTTATAACTGTTCCATTTCTATATTGCATTTTTCAAGGGGGAGTTTTTTATTTTGTTTTATTTTCTATCCTATGCATGATTGAAGGGGGAGTAGATTGCATTTCAATTCTGATATATTTCATCAATGTTGCTAATGTTTTCACTTGGTTGTTATTTCTGATGAAGATCTGTAACAGGTGATGATCCATTTTGAGTTTATTCACTTAGAAGTATAGACAAACTTCTATCGTGACACTTATTTTTAATTGTTCAAACTGCTTCTGAATATTAAAACTCAGTTTTTGAATTCAAAAGTATGTATCTTAAATGTTTTTCAAAGTTCAGAAGTTTTTGTCAACTTCTGAACTTCTTTTCTCAGAACTTCTGAACTCGTTTCTCAGAAGTTTGGTTCTCAGAAGATGACTAAGCATCATGTGACACGTGTTATAATTCTATTCGACCACTCTAACCACGTCGTAAAAACATTTTGGTATGAAATTAACCGTTGTTAATCCATCATTTCCTACAAAACGTGATTACTTTTTGGTTGTTTTTCTGCCATGTGTCCCACGTAGACCACTCCATTCAAATTTACTCTCTATATACGGATTTCCGATTTTTCTTTCAACTCTTCTACGAATATTTTTCCCTCTGAAAGCATTTTATGAACTCTTTGCACTCAAATCTTCTTTTCGTTACTCAAATCTCTTCAAAAATGTCTTCTTCTCAACTCAATGAACCCATTCAAACTGTCAAATCGTGTTTCAGCATTGGCAGTGAATCATCGTCTAAAGAATTGTTCAAATTTGTTCAACATAAGGTGATATTTGGCTCAATTGAAGTTCCAATTCCAAATGACCCAACTCTGGAAGACACTGCTACCAAAGGAAACCCTGATGTTGGAACATCGAACCTAAACCCTAACCCTAACCCTACACCTACTACAATTGGGGGAAAACATGATCAACCAATTGAACTTATTTCTGAGTCTGTTGTTGAACATAACGAATCCCATGGTGATGCTGGTGATGCTGGTGAAGCACAATCGAATCAACAAGCTGAATCAACTGAGTTTTGAGGGCACCTGGTCCTGATCAATCAACATTAGAAGATCCTTCTGCTAAAATAATGGAAATCAAGAAGAATAATTGTGTTACGATCTTAAAATCTACAGATTTTACAGCAGATCAGCAAATACTTATTGAAGTTCTGAAAAAGCATCCTCTAAAGAAAAAGTTTATCAAGGATTTTCAAGTTCCTGAAGTGTACTTACAACACTGGTGGTATTTTGTGGATTATGAAGAAGATAATGGGGCTATTACTTCATATATGGGTGGTTACATGTTTTGCATCAAAAGTTAGGATATTCGAAGAATTTTGGAACTACCTACAACAAATGGTGTAGTGGGCAACTCTAAATATCACAGCATCAAAGGTTCCACTGAAATGATTGCTTATTTTATGAAGTTAGTATATTCTGAGAACTTGCTGACTCTAAGTTCTTTTAGAAGGAAATGTCTTCCACCAATCTGGTACTCTCTCTTTACCATCATTAATACTTGTTTATTTGGCAAGACTTCTTGCTTAGATCAAGCTTCAGCCAACAGCAGAATCATTTTTCATGGAATAGCCTACAACATGCACTATGTTTCAAACCAGTAGTCCCTACCTAAGATTCAAACCCCAGAGGTGTGATTGGTGAGGAGCCTAGTATTGCATCTAGGGAGAGAAGGGAGGAAGTTCAAGGGGTGAACAACCTCAAAGTGCTAAGAGGAAAAATGTAAATGAGAGCAAAGGTAGAAGGGTGAGAAAAAGAATTGATGAGAGGAGAACACAGATAAAAGAGAAAGAAATTTGTGACCTAACTGATACAAGCCGGACAACCACACATTTTGTTATTCCACATTCCATGGTGGATAGCATTGAAAAAGCCAGTGAGCCCTTGGAAAATTTTGTTAACCCCCCCCCCCCATCCACTCATCCATCTCTCAACAGAAGGATGTTTCAATAACACTCTTGAGGCACATAACTAATTAACCATTAGGTCCCCATTTGTAGGAACCTAATGTTGAAACATAAGGATATATGTCCCCCCTTCACATTTCTGAGTACATTGAGTCTGAGAGTCCAATCAACTTTGAGCCTAATAGAAGACAAGATGTTTAATTCATTCACACTAACACAAGTCTTCAAGACTTTAATAAGAAAAGTGTTAGTCATATTGCCACAACCTCAATAGACATTCCTATACAAGATGTGCGAATATTTGATGGAATTCCTGGTGGGGTGAACATCTTAAAAGATCCATTCACTGAGTTAATAATGATTCATGATGTTGTGACATCAACAGGCCATCCTACTTCCGTAGGCATGCAAACAATAACATATGTTGTTCCTGGTTCAGTTACTCATACTTCTGAATTCTCGGAATTCAATACTTTCTGTACTTCTGAATTTGCAAAGATTCAGAAGGATATTTTGGAATTGACGGCTAAAACTCAAAAGGGGCTGGAGGATATGGTATTTGGACATGACAAACGAATTATTGAAAGGCTTGGTGTATTGGAAGAAGCTACTATCTCATTTAAGGATTTGCAATCCTTTCAAGAAATCATTCTCAGAAGTTGTCTCCTCTGTTTCTATCTAAAGACAACATTCACATCAATTTCTGAACCTCAGAATACACCATAGTTAGCTACTAAGGACGATATTCAGAAAATTCTTGATAAGTTGACATATGTGCAATCTACACAAGCTGCCCTTGATCAACGAATAACTTCATTAGAATGCAAGGCTCAATCTGAAACTCTTAAACGAAAACATGATGATCAGGGTCTTAATGATCATGAGGGGGAGAAAAGAAGATGAGTTTCCACTTTCGAATATGTACAAGGTGTAATAGCTTAGATTTCTGAACAATCTTCAGAATTCAGAATGTTGTTAGTTCTGAGAAAAATACAGAAGCCGTTGAAGATGTGGTTATTCTGAAGTTCATAATTCAGAAGTTGATTTATATATTCTTGTTTCTGAAGATGTAGATGAAGGGTATGAAACTGAAAAAGTTAATTTGACTGATTCAGATGTTGCAAATGATTCAGATAAAACAAATGAGATTCCAAATTCAAATGAGGAGATGATTAAGGAGTATTTAGCTTTTGAACAAGAAGTGTGAGAACCTGGTGATCTTTCAAATATAATTAGATTTAAAGATGAGGAAAATGAGATCAGAGATTAATTGTTTGGAGACCAGATGTTATTCAAACTAGTATTAAAAGAGTAGAAGAAGGTCTTTTGAAGTTGTTCAAATGGTTTGTGAATTTAGTTGTTATAAATTCAGTTCTTAATCCTACATGGAATCTAGATTGTAGATTCATGTATGGAGATCTGTCAATCTTCAGAGATTTCATCTATCAACCAGTTCAGGAAGTAGAATTTGAAAATGACTTTGATTATGTAAAAGATATATGTTTCAGTCATGAAGTGATAATGAAGCTCGGTGAATGTGTTGTTGTAGTATATAGAGAATGTATAAAGATTCCAAGATTAATTTTTCCTGAACTTGAAGCTCCAATTCTAGATCAAGTGTTTGTAAAAGAAACAATCTTTAATGATGAAATAAATGAGAAGATTGTTTTTCCAGAAGAAACTTATGCGAACTTGTACAGAACAAGTTTAAGACATGCTACTCTGGAAAGCTTCATTGATGATGAATGGTCAGAAAATTATGCTTCTCAAGTTAAAGTACTTCATCAAAATCATAGTATTCAGAACATGATGGATTCGACTGTGATTAAGAAGATTGTCAGCATAAGTAAAAAAGTAAAGGAAGATCCGAAAGTTATCAGAATTGGTGCTGAGAGAAGAGATGGTACATTGATTGAATTTACACAATTCGATATGTATAACTTGAGGCTTCAAGACAAGTTATCTTTATTAACTCATTGTATCAAAAGAAGTGATACTGAGCTTGTACCATAAATAAGAAGAGTGCTTGGGATTTATCTCAGAAATTTGATCAAGCATAACTTTCAGCTAGCTTTGGAAAGAGAATTGAAGAAAGTATGTTAGGTCCGTTTCAACAAGATCAAAAGAGGAATCATACCAAAATCATCGAGTCGTATGTTTTATTCATGAAAGCTTAAAGAATAACAAACGCGTAAGTAAATTAAACGACTCTCATTAACGAATCCTCTACCCTAGACTCCTTTATATAGTAGGGTCTATTACATGGTAAGCCCAAGCCCATAAGGAATTAAACTAAATAAGGAATATCACAATCAATCCTTTCCTTCTTTATAAAACTTTCTAAACTTAGGACTTTTGGTCCTATCAAAGTAAAATTGGTAGAACCATCCTGTGTAGAATTTGGAGATAGAAGAAGGATTTCTCATCACCAGATCTTGGTTTTCACCATAGTGTTGTAACATCCTGGTTTTTTATTCCAGATTAAAGAAAATGTTGACCCAACAATGTATTAAGGAAGAGTTAATGTCAGGGTTTGAGTAGTGGTGCCATGATATAGTAAAATCTGTCACAATAGCACCAGTAGTACGGGGAGTATGGTCGTCTCGACTACATGCTATATGGTTGTGACATCTGTCACAATAGCACCAGTGGTACCAAGTGGTTGGTGGACCCAACAATTGTGCCATGCTATAGTGACAATGGCATAATGTATCCATCGGGTCTTTGGTAAAGTGGAATACCCGAGTCCTCTTTGTGTTCCACTCTTAGAATCAATGAAATAAGTATTTTGAAGTTAATTATATTGGGTATCATCTAAAAGGCGAGAAACGGAATCAAAACGGGTGAAAAGTAGGAAAAAACAACTCGGAACGGCCCTGGCTATAACACCACTGTCACAATCGCCTGTCAGAATCACCCAAAGTGTACCGTGAGACGGTGTGGACACAGTCTATTATGCCCTGCGATTGTGACATGGAATAATCGCCTGTCACGGTCGCCGACGGTCTCCAGTGAATAAAAATCGGGATTTCCTTCATTTGGCCATAACTTCTTCATCATAGCACCGTTTTTAGCGATTCAAGTTGCTATGGTTTCATATTTTTGAGATATTTAAGATGGTAACAATTGGTATTAAAGTTTACTTGATGATTTGGGGTTCCTAGAAGTTGAAAGGTACGATCACCTCTCCGAAATCTTGAATCTAGGGTTTGAGTTTTTGCACCAACAACTCTCATTCTCTCTTGGGTTTGTTTTTGTGTATGTTTTGGAAGTTATGTAGGTGTTCTTGAAGTAATTACACCATGGATCTAGAGGTGTAGCTCCAGGTGAGTTCAGGATACTTTGTGAAAACTTTGTACCTGCCAAAAACGTCCATTTTGGGGTAAAACCTAGATTTAGCTTAAATCTAGCAAGGTGAGTTCAGGATACTTTGTGAAAACTTCGTACATGCCAAAACGTCCATTTTGAAGTAGTAACATGTTTTACTTGTTATTTATCAAATGTGTGAGTATTTGAACAAGTTTGCATATTTGGTATAAAAGGATTTATAAATCATGTAAGAGGCTTAGACTTGATTTTTAGATACTTTGACAAATAAAGTATAAGTGTGGGTTGTTTGGGTGCATTATCTTTTAAATGAAAACCATTTGGGTGTATTTGCATTTTTAGAAGTCTTGGATTTATAAATCGCTGGAAAATACATGATATTGCATTTTGGGACATTTCGGATATACATGAATGTGATTTCATTTGGAAAATGATTTGGCCCAACAAATGTTTTGAGTAATTGCATAAGCGTTGAGTTATAGAGCATTTTCTCGGTTTTGACCAAAATGAGTCTCATGGAAAATTGTCCAATTTAAATGGCTACATGACGAGTTCTTCGAGTATATGTAATTAAGGCTTATTTACTTACAAAATTACACGTTTTGAGTGCGTTGGTCATTCTTTTGGTGTCATGTATTGGTAAGGCTAGTGTAATGGATCAATAGGCACAAGAGTCAGTTTTTATTTGGGATAGGACAAGTGATAGATCCCGGTTCAGGGTTGAGCTTGTTCAGCAGGGTGACAAGTAATATATCCCAGTTTGGGATTGAACTTATCATCAGAAAGCCGAAGATTGATATCTGGTCGTGCTTAGTCTTTCTGAATAAAGATCCCAGTTTGGGGTTGATGTTAGTATGATAACGGGTCGCTCCCGTATTTCCGTCAAATTGTGTTCTTTCACGTAGAGTCG
The DNA here is from genome assembly GCA_036898165.1 of Silybum marianum. NCBI lineage: Eukaryota > Viridiplantae > Streptophyta > Magnoliopsida > Asterales > Asteraceae > Silybum > Silybum marianum. The sequence continues at coordinate 34,566,602 of CM072529.1, forward strand.
ACTTTATTTAGGGATAGGACAAGTGATAGATCCCGATTTGGGGTTGAGCTTGTTCAGCAGGGTGACAAGTAATATATCCCAGTTTGGGATTGAACTTATCATCAAAAAGCCAAAGATTGAAATATGGTCGTGCTTACTTATTCACTGACTAAAGATCCCGGTTTGGGGTTGAGGTTAGTATAATAACGGGTCTCCCCCGTATTTCCCTCAAATAGTGTATCTTTCAAGAGTAAATTGCATGTAAAAGAAAAGATAAACGGGAAGGTTTGTTGGTCAAATATTTATTTACCGTTTTTAAGAGTATTGGATTTGGTGTAATGTTAAATGTGTATTTCTATTTAAAGCTTTCATTTCAAATGTCATTTTGGTCTAAAGCATTTATTATGGGAATAAGGAAATTGGGGAAATATGTTGCTTTTATAATGAAGTCGTCTCGTTTGAGAATTATATTTTATCAAGCAAATCTTTTGGTTTCAAATCAATTAAAAGTATGTTAAAAACTCTTGAGTTCACTAGGCGTTAAGCCTAACCCTTTTTCTTTGCCGGCATGTGCATCAAATTACCGTTGAGGTTGGCACTAGCGACAAGTGTGGACTTGAGTGCTAGGGAGTAGCACGTTAAAGATCTAGCCTTGGTGACGTTTTCCGCATTCAGAGATAACGACTCTTATTGGTTTAGTAACACCCAACCATATGTAGGTCTTGTATAAGACTTGATTTATTTGGTGTAGAGGTTTATTACTAACTGTGGTTTACTACTTGATTTATAGGAAAGGATTTATCTTAAATTTTGATGTAATATTAGAAATTTTAAATTAATCGCTCTTTTCAGATTTGAGGGTGTTACAAGTTGGTATCAGAGCATAAGTTTGAGAGATTTAGGTATTGATTTCAGATGCCTAGACTCAAACTAGCGTCTTGATTAAGTGATCGGATGTGAGATTTCCCAATTAGACACTTGAAGATAGGATGTTTGGAGGTGAATACATGCACTAGAATCGAGAATCAGGATGATGGTACAAGGATTCGTATGTGAGGTAAACTTGTATTATTATCCGGCTGGTGATAATATGAATTTTTACAGTTACGTGTGCATGCTTGAGTCGTATTGTCGTGATGACCGATGGGGTAGTGAATGAATTCTCATGAGTTAACCGATGAAAGAACTCGTGTTTGTAGCAATGTCATTTTGGATGACAACTAAGTATGATAAATATGTTAAGATGATCGTTTTGGGGTCGGAATTAATGGCTAGTTATGAACTATAAGCTTATTAATTCAACTTTATTCCGAGGAGAATTGTAAGTCAATGGATCTAATTGTGGATGAAAGTATTAGGATATGAAGCTTTCCAATGTTGGTCTAGTGATTGGTAGACTTGGCGATTGTGGTTCTAAGACTTCGTGGTCCGACCGGATGCATGCACGACATTTATTTTTGCAATTTCGGATTTGTCAAAGGAGTAACTATTTTGAAAAAGATTTTGGGGTACACTTGAGAGTGTAGTCATGTCTTGAAAATCGCTAAATTGTTTTAGTTGCATGAGAAATGCATACGTGGTTACCAACAAATCTATTTCGTATTATTTTGCTAGAATTGCAAATTTTGAGATTTATAGCTCAAGAGAGTTTAAAATTGAAACTAACCTAAATTTCTTTGTTGTTTCCGAAAAGCTTACACATATCGTTTTTGCGAGTTTTAAGAAATTATTTTGTATACGTAAGTTTTGGGTCCAGTTGGAAATGCATGGACTACCGTACCATTGTTTACAAGTTCCATTGGAATTTTGGGTGCATGGTGTTCATGAGTCAATTTTGAGTTTTGGAATTTTGTACACTCGTTTTACTGTTGGTGTTGTGTACGAGGGTTATTGAGAATTTTATTTTGTGTCATTCATTTTGGCATAAAGATTTTGATGGCGTCAAATATAGAGCTTCCCTTGTCCTTGTTTTAGTTTTATGGGGATCGTTTGTTGTATAGAGTTTGCATATTTTTTAGTTGTAACTTTCATTATAATGTGTAGCCACGTTTTATAAAGAACACAAACACATTGTTATTTGGCTTTGAGTTTACACCCAAACCAAATCGGTTCTTAGTATGATCAAATCACATGCATTTATCATTTGCTAATTTTGAGAAAATAAATTGATGCGTGCTATCTTGATTGGGGAACATTACTCCATATCTTTTAACGATTAAAAGTGGGATTTTGGAAAACTCGGTACAAACATTTGGTTGCACACGATTTTAGTGCATGAATTTATTTTACATATATGACATGAATGAGTGTGTGTCAAGGCTACCATGGTTCTTTCAAAAGTTTACTAATTGTATTCTCGTTGTCGACCGTGACAACTGTTAAATTTGAGCATCCGGGTTTGCTTTTATTAAGTTTATATTAGTGTTATTTTAGATAAGTTATAAGATTGGGAGTTAGTTAGATTAGATCGGCCCAAAAAGTTTTAGAGTTACTGGTAATTGCATAGAAAGTCTGGTTCCGGCCCGTAACTATCTGAAACATTCTATATAGTGCCAAATGCTCTAATTTGTACTCAGTTTATATAAAATATATAGTTTTAGTATTTAAAATATAAAAATTCTATTATTATAGAATTTAATCACTTTTGGACTTACACTTTGAGGAAAAAGACCAAAATTGAGAAAAATGACATTTTAATTTCATTTTTGGGCTTGAGTTAATTTCTTTTTTAAATATTGGGTTGGAGTGGGGCCATGAACATGGCTCCCCTCCCCCCCCCCACCCCCCACCCCCCCCCCCCCCCCGTAATTCCCTCATATAAATACATTTTATTTCCATTTCCTTCTCATTTTGCATGTTGAAAATTTGAAATTTCTCTCAAGGGACTTATTCAAAAACCCTCATTTCTTCTTGAAGTTCCAACCAAATTCTTCATAAAAAAACCCATCAAAGTGCAAGATTATTCAAGATATTCAACACATTTCATCATCCAAGTAAGTAATAATATCTTTGCATGTGGGCTTGTTTATTAAAATGGGAATTTTTGGTGCTGACAGATTACTTCCCTGTATTCATGTCGCCCAAATCTTGCTAAATATTCATTCAAATGGTATGAATCTGCTTCTAAAAGTTTATTTTATGAGTTGGGTTCTAATCCAAGTGGTCTCACTCAAAAACATTGAATTTTGACCCCCCCAAATGCTCAAAACAAGTTGGATATGTATCTAGAAGTTCAATAGTAGGTAAACCCTACTTTGGACAACCATAACTCTCAAAATAATTGTCCAAATTACTTAACGTTTCTTCTGGAACTTATTCTAACGAGTTACCTTTCAAATGACACTGTTTTCACTCAAAGATGAGGTTATTTGGGGTTTCAATTATTCAAAACAAAATGAGTATGCAATTTGTCCAAAACTGACAGATTTGTGCAGGCATGGTCAAATGGCCATATCTCTTTCAAAACTCAATGAAAAAGGATGATGATTCTTTTGAGAGTTAATTTTATGAGTTATATTATGATTTCAGGTGGAATCACATGAAAATATGGAGTTTTGACCCTCCAAACACCTAAAACATTTTAGGTATGCAAACTGTGAACCCACAAGAAGGTAAACCCTACTTTGTGTGATAATATCCCTTTGATTATTAGTCCATAATGCATAATTCTTCTTCTGGAATTTTTATTCATGAGTTAGGGTTCATATGAATCCAGTTTCATTCAAAAATATGAAGTTTTGAGGTATTAACCAATTTATTAAAGTTAAGTGTGCAATCTGTCAACTAATGACAGATGTGTGCATGCAACTTTGTGGTGCCACATCTTCCTCATAACTCATTCAAAATGACTGATTCTTACCTTAAACGTTTTCTTTATGTGTTATGCTTATAATCCAACTGGAATTTCTGAAACATAGTTAGTAGAACTCCTCAAATGATTGTTTTACTAACAGGGTGTAATCTGCCATACTTGCTATGACACACTGGTTTATATAAATTATATGAACCCTTTTTATATGTCCAATATGCATGAAACTTGGTCACAATGACCATAACCCAGTAATGTATCACATATAAAAAGATGGGAAATTTTGTCATTTTGGTTATTACATTAATTTGATTAGTTTTAGGACTTATAGTTTCTGTCAGAAAGTGAAACTTTGAAATTGTTTGATTTCATGAATGTTGATCACTTGAAGGACTATAACATTACCTTTTCGGTATAAGTTATATCATTAAAGAGCATATGTGCATTATGTGTAATGGGACAATAGTAGACCAAGTTGGACATATAAGGACTTATAAGCATTCTCCTAGTAATCGTAGACATATAAGTAATCATTTGGGTACGTTGCTTTGTTAGGTAAGTGTTAGGCCGTCAAGTGAACATCTCGTGTATCTATTTGGAAGCTTTTGCTAAAAGGTGAGTATTCACGGCCCCTCTTTTTAATGTTTTGTACGTTTGGGGTGTAAAGCTTGTTGTTTTAAAACAAAGTTGAATTGATTTATATTGTCAAATGAAAAATATATATAAATCACTAAGATGAGCAAAATGATGTTACACAATTGATATATTCAGTTATGTGAAGTCCCCGTGGTACACTACTATTTAACTCTGTATTTGTTTTGAGCCGATGATATTTGTGGATAACTGGCAAGTAGGGGTGCACTTTATCAATTAAGAATGCTCTACACATGTTGACTTTAGGTCCACCGCTGAAGTAGTTCGTGGGGCGTAGAATGTCGTTCAGGCTTAGTAGTGGCTCAATATTAAAATATCACGTGTAAAGATAATTTGTATATTTGCTCATAAAGGTTAAAAAATTTAAGTTGATGCGATCATCCGATTCGCTATTTTTATACCTTGCATATAAAATGTTTTGTGCATTTGAAAACCTGTGAACTCACCAACTCTTTGTAGTTGACCCTTTTGTTTTAACATGCTTTACAGGAAAATAAGAAGGTATCTGATCAGGCTTAGCTTATTTTTTTGGAACACCAATCAAGACTTTATACATATTTTGATGTAATTTGTTTGTTAAAGTTAAAGTAGCCGGGTTGTAAACTTTTAAACTTTAAACTTTGACGTTTTAAATATATGGATGGTTGGTGTTTATATTCCTATTGTTGTGAAACCTAGAACTGTCGTACCTCGTGTTTCCACTTTAGCGGGGTGTGACAGACTTGGTATCAGAGCCTTAGGTTATAGAGAACACCAGTTTTCTAACAAAAACCATACACTATAACCATTTTATCGTTTCCTTAGATAAATTTAAAAATTTAAAAACCTACTACTAGTATAACTAGAATAGGCATCGTTCTAACATATCATAATTAGGCAAAGCCTGATCACCTATGTCTAAATATGGTATGCATATGAAGGGACTTGGACTAGTTATACTAAAAGTCAGCTTAGATCAGAAAACATCTTAATTCAAATTGGAAAATGAGATTTTCTATGAGTTCACATAAGTATTACAAAATGTTTTTGACATTTATTAAATGTGTAACTATCGCAGTTCACTATGTCTCACTCATCCACCCCTGCTAAGTACTCTGTTGACTCCTCAGGCTATGTGACTAGTCAACCAAGGAGATAACTTTTTGACTACTTTGTTGGTTAAACTTGGAAACTTATTTTGGTGGCATGTAGCCCACTATTTAGAACTCTAAGAAACTTATTGTCTTTTGGGAATTATTTTTGCTGGATATTGAAGTTATGTGATTCTAAAAACCTAAGATTTTATGATGCGAGTGTTTTATATGCATAATTTAGTTAAGTAGACTTAGCACATATAGTAATAGTAATATGACCCAACCTCAATACGAACCTATGCCTAAAGACAATGCCTTCGAGGAGAGAAAACTCCGAGATCGCGCGACTTGTGCCTGAGCAACTCATCGCGGCACTTCCGAACATCGTTAGTCAAGTGGCAGCGGGTCTAAATGCTAATTCGGGAAACAACTGAGGATCTGGAGCAAGTTGAGATAGAGAATGCACATACAAAGCTTTTGGGACCTGCAACCCGAAGGAATTCCATGGAACTGAAGGAGCTGTTGGATTACTGACATGGATTGAGAATTTGGATTCCGTTCTCCACATCAGCAAGTGCACTGAAGGAAATAAAGTGCAGTTTGCTGCCTGTCTGCTACAAGGACGAGCATTGGCCTGGTGGAACACCCAAGTGCAAACCCGAGGCCGAGAAGCAGCCAACAGTCTTACTTGGGAGGAATTCAAAAAGATGCTCAAAGAGGAATACTGCCGAGGAGCGAAATCCAGAAGTTGGAAGCAGAGCTATGGAATCATGAAATGAAGGGAAATAACAAAGACTCTAGCACTGCCTGTTTCCATGAACTGGCAAAGATGGTACCACATTTGGTGACGCCTGATGAAAATCAAGTCGACAGGTATGTCTGGGGTTTTTCTCCTGAAATACGCGCGAACGTTACTTCGGCAAACCCAAAAACCCTTCAAGGTGCGGTGAATTTGGCAACCAGGCACACCAACAATGCTAATCGTTCGGGGATATTTGCAAGAGACAAAACTCAAGGTAAGAGAAATATGGAGGAACTTTAACATAGACATAATCCCAATCAAGTTAGGAAGCTTTGATATAATTGTGGGTATGGATTAGTTGTCTAAAAACCGAGATGAAATTTGTTACTCCGAAAAGATCTTCCGAGTTGCACTATACGAAGGAGAAGTTCTCGAAGTACATGGAAAGAAACCCAGAAGGAATGTTAAAAACGTGCATGAAGATGCGAAAATACTTGAGGAAAGACTGCACTGCATTTCTTAGCTCACATTGTGAATAAGGAGACCGAAGAGAAAGGCATTCAGGATATCCCTGTAGTTCGGGATTTTCCCGAGGTATTCCCAGATGAGCTACTCGGATTGCTCCCACCAAGACAAGTTGAATTCCACATTGATTTAATTCCGGGAGCTGCGTCCGTAGCGAAATCACCTTACTGGTTAGCGCCGTCGGAAATGCAAGAACTGTCAGAACAACTTCAAGAACTACTCGATAAAGGGTTCAATAGGCCTAGCTATTCACCCTGGGGAGCTCAAGTTTTATTTGTTAAAAAGAAGGATGGATCTTTCCGAATGTGTATTGATTATAGAAAACTCAACAAGTTGACAATTAAGAACCGATACTCCCTTCCTCCAATTGAAGACTTATTTGATCAACTTCAAGGTGCTATGTATTTCTCAAAGATCGATCTTCGATCGGGATATCATGAAATGAGAGTTCGTGAAGAAGACATTCCTAAGACAGCGTTTAGAACTCGTTATGGTCATTACGAGTTCCTAGTTATGCCTTTGAATTAACAAACGCACCAACAGTCTTCATGGATTTGATGAATAGAGTGTGTCGACCATATCTAGACAAGTTCATGATTGTGTTCATAGATGACATACTCATTTATTCTCGCGATAAGAAGGAGCATGAACAACATCTAAGGTTGATTCTAGAACTGCTCAAGAATGAAGTGTTGTACGCCAAGTTCTCCAAATGTGAATTCTGGATTCGTGAAGTACACTTTCTTGGCCATGTAGTAAATGAGAAAGGAATTCATGTCGATCCGGCTAAGATTGAAGCCATCAAGAAGTCGGAATCCCCGAAGACACCAACAGAGATTCGTCAGGTTCTTGGATTGGCAGGCTACTATCGGCGATTCATCGCAAATTTTTCCAAGATCGCGCAACCACTGACAACTCTAACCCAAAAAGACAAGAAATTCATTTGGGGAGAGAAACAAGAGGAAGCATTCCAGACACTTAAGCACAAGTTATGTAATGCAAAGATTTTGACACTTCCAGAGGGAGTGGATAACTTTGTAGTTTATTGCGATGCTTCACATCAAGGGTTGGGATGCGTGCTAATGCAAAAAGACAAGGTTATTGCATACGCATCAAGACAACTGAAGGTTCACGAGAAGAATTACACCACCCATGACTTGGAGTAAGGAGCAGTAGTGTTCGCACTTAAAATCTGGAGACACTATCTCTACGGAACTAAGTGCACTAGTTTCACTGATCATAAAAGCCTTCAGGACATTCTTGACCAGAAAAAATGAGGCAAAGAAAATGGGTCGACCTACTTAGTGACTGCGATTGTGAAATAAAATACCATCCGGGTGAGGCTAACGTAGTAGCTGACGCTTTAAGCAGAAAGGAAAGAGTGAAGCCGGCGAGCGCACGAGCTATGGGAATGATGGTTCAAACGAGTTTAAAGACTCAAATTCTTGAAGCACAAAAAGAAGCTTTAAAAGATGAGAATTTGAAGAATGAGACCTTGCATCACTTAGAAAAAGGATTTGAATTACAACCAGATGGAGTGCATCATTTTAAGAATAAAGTATGGGTACCAAAGGTTGATAATCGACGATCAACCATCTTGGATGAAGCCCATCGATCCAGATATTCAGTTCACCCAGGAGCGGATAAGATGTACAAGGATCTGAAGGAATACTATTGGTGGCCAGGAATGAAGAAAGATATTTCTTTATACGTAAGTAAGTGTTTAACATGTGCTCAAGTCAAGGCTGAACATGAGAAACCATCCGGTCTAGTTCAGCAGCCTGAAATTCCTCAATGGAAGTGGGAGCAAATAACCATGGATTTCGTAATCAATCAGAAAGAACTATTCAAACGCTAGAGGATATGTTGCGTGCGTGTGCAATAGATTTTGGTGGTAGTTAGGATACCCACCTACCACTTGTGAATTCTCCTATAACAACAGCTATCACGCCAGCATTCTGTGTGCGCCGTACGAAGCCCTATACGGACGTAAATGTAGATCGTCACTTAGCTGGTTAGAAATCAATGATAGAAAACTGACCACGCCCGATATCATTCATGAAACCACTGATAAGATCTCAACCATCAAGGAAGGACTCAAAACAACAAGAGATCGTCAGAAGAGTTATACGGATAATCGGATAAAGCCATTAGAGTTCCAAGTGGGTGATAAAGTGCTTCTGGAAGTATCGCCATGGAAGAGACTAGTACGTTTCAGGAAGAGAGGCAAGCTGGGTCCCAGATACATTGGTCCGTTTGAAATACTCGAAAGAATTGGATCGGTAGCGTACAAACTAAAGTTACCACACGAATTGAGCGTCATCCACGACACGTTCCATGTGTTAAACTTCAAGAAATTCCTGGCAGATGAAACATTAGTTCTACCCTTGGGAGATGTTCAGATTAACGATCGGTTACACTTCATCGAAGAACCAATCGAAATCCTTGCCCGATAAGTCAACGGCTGAGGCGCAGTAAGATCCCTATTGTTAAAGTTCACTGGAATGCGAAGCATGGCTCACAGTATACTTCGGAATGTGAAGATTTGTTGAAGCATAAGTATCCTCGCCTGTTTGCGAACGCCCCGGAGAAAGCTAGTTCTTAAATTACAGGACGAAATTTCTCTAACAAGGGGAGACTGTGACAACTGTTAAATTTGAGCTTCCAGGTTAGCTCTTATTAAGTTTATATTAGTGTTATATTAGATAAGTTATAAGATTGGGAGTTAGTTAGATTAGATCGGCCGAAAAATTTCTAGAGTTACAGGTAATTGCTTAGAAAGTCTGGTTCGGACCCGTAACTATCTGAAACGTTCTATATAGTGCCAAATGCTCTAATTTATACCCAATTTATATAAAATATACAATTTTAGTATTTAAAATATAAAAATCCTATTTTTATAGAATTTAATCACTTTTGGACTTACATTTTGAGGAAAAAGGCCAAAATTGAGAAAAATGACATTTTAATTTCATTTTTGGGCTTGAGTTTAACCTTTTTTTTAAATATTGGGTTGGAGTGGGGCCCATGTACATGGCTGCCCCCCCCCCCCAAATTCCCCCATATAAATACATTTTCTTTCCATTTCCTTCTCATTTTGCATGTTGAAAATTTGAAATTTCTCTCTTCTCTCTCTCAAAAACTCAAAAACCCTCCTTTCTCCTTTAAGTTCCAGCCAAATTCTTCATCAAAAACCCATCAAAGTGCAAGATTATTGAAGATATTCAACACATTTCATCATCCAAGTAAGTAGTAATATCATCTCCACCATTTTCTTGTAATTTTGACGAAAAAACCCACTTTTTCTTGCATTTTTAGTCACATTCATCTAACCTCCGAAATTTCTGAGTTTTATGGAGAGATTATACACCAAAAACATGTAAAAATGTTCATATAGTGGTGATAATCTATGACCCAAACATTAGAACTCAAGAAAGTAGGTAAAATCTCTTTGCATGTGGGTTTGTTCATTGAAATGAGCATTTTTGGTGCTCACAGATTACTTCCTTGTATTCATGTCGCCCAAATCTTGCTTAAATAATCATCCAAATGTTATGAATCTTCTTCTAAAAGTTTATTTTATGAGTTGGGGTTCTAATCCAAGTGGTCTCACTCAAAAACATTGAGTTTTGACCCCCCAAATGCTCAAAACAAGTTGATATGCATCTGGAAGTTCAACAGTAGGTAAACCTACTTTGAACGACCATAACTCTCAAAATAATCGTCCAAATTACTTAATTTTTCTTCTGGAACTTATTTTAATGAGTTACCTTTCAAATGCCACTGGTTTCACTCAAAGATGAGGTGATTTGGGGTTTCAATTATTCAAAACAAAATGAGTATGCAATCTGTCGAAAGCTGACAGATTTGTGCATGCATGTTCAAATGGCCATATCTTTTTCAAAACTCAATGAAAAAGGATGATTTTTCTTTTGAGAGTTAGTTTTATGAGTAATATTCTGTTTTCAAATGGAATCACATGAAAGTATGGAGTTTTGACCTTCCAAACACCTAAAATATATAGGTATGGAAACTGTGAACCCACCAGAAGGTAAACCCTACTTTGTGTGATAATATCCCTTTGATTATTAGTCGATAACGCATAATTCTTTTTCTAGAATTTTCTATCATGAGTTAGGGTTCATATGAATCCAGTTTCATTCAAAAATATGAAGTTTTGACGCATTAACCAATTTATTAAAGTTAAGTGTGCAATTTGTCAACTAATGACAGATGTGTGCATGCAACTTTGTGGTGTCATATCTTCGTCATAACTCATTCAAAATGAGTGATTCTTATCTTAAAAGTTTCCTTTATGTGTTATGCCTATAATCCAACTTGATTTTTCTGAAAAATACTTAGTAGAACTCCTCAAATGATTGTTTTACTAACATGGTGTAATTTGTCATACTTGTGGATTATGAAGAAGATAATGGGGCTATTACTTCATATATGGGTGGTTACATGTTTTGCATCAAAAGTTAGGATATTCGAAGAATTTTGGAACTACCTGCAACAGATGGTGTAGTGGGCAACTCTAAATATCACAACATCAAAGGTTCCACTGAAATGATTTCTGATTTTATGAAGTTAGGATATTCTGAGAACTTGCTGACTCTAAGTTCTTTTAGAAGGAAATGTCTTCCACCAATCTGGTACTCTCTCTTTACCATCATTAATACTTGTTTATTTGGCAAGACTTCTTGCTTAGATCAAGCTTCAGCCAACATCAGAATCATTTTTCATGGAATAGCCTACAACATGCACTATGATTATGCTTCTTTGATATTTGATGAGTTAAGGATTACAGTTACCTCTACTAAGAAGCCTACCTACATTCCATTTCAAAGATTTTTTCAAATCTTTATTAATGGAGCCTTGTACACAGAAGATAGGATTCCACCTCTTGATGATGTACCAAAGGTACCATTATTTTCTATGGACAGTTTAAGGCCACCAACTTCTAAACTTGATCAGATTCCAAATGTTGTACCTTTACCAGAAGAACTAAGGGATTATGTTAGTCCTAAAATTAAGGTGTTGATTGAGTACTGTGAATCCATGGGATTCACAAAACCAGTAGTCCCTTCAAACCTCAGAGGTGTGATCGGTGAGGGCCTAGTATTACATCTAGGGAGAGAAGGGAGGAAGTTCAAGGGGTTGAACAACCTCAGAGTGCTAAGAGGAAAAATGTAAATAAGAGCAAAGGTAGAAGGGTGAGAAAAAGAATTGATGAGGGGAGAACACAGATAAAAGAGAAAGAAATCTGTGACCTAACAGATACAAGTCGGACAACCACACATTATGTTATTCCACATTCTTTGGTAGATAGCATTAAAAAAGCCAGTGAGCCCATGGCAAAATTTGTTAACCCCCCATCTACTCATCCATCTCTCAACAGAAGGATGTTTCAATAACACTCTTGAGGCACAAAACTAATCAACCATTAGGTCCCCATTTGTAGGAACCTAATGTTGAAACATCAGGATATATGTCCCCCCTTCACATTTCTGAGTACAATGAGTCTGATAGTCCAATCAACTTTGAGCCTAATAGAAGACAGGATGTTCAATTCATTCACACTAACACAAGTCTTCAAGACTGCAATAAGCAAAGTGTTAGTCACATTGCCACTACATCACTAGACATTCCTATACAAGATGTGCGAATATTTGATGGAATTCCTGGTGGGGTGAACATCTTAAAAGATCCATTCACTGAGTTAATAATGATTCATGATGTTGTGACATCAACAGGCCATCCTACTTCTGTAGGCATGCAAACAACAGCATATGTTGTTCCTGGTTCAGTTACCCATACTTCTGAATTCTCAAAATTCATTACTTTCTGTACTTCTGAATTTGCAAAGATTCAGAAGGACATTTTGGTATTGACGGCTAAAACTCAAAAGGGGCTGGAGGATATGGTGGATGGACATGAGAAACGAATTATTGAAAGGCTTGGGGTATTGGAAGAAGCTACTATCTCATTTAAGGATTTGCAATCCTTTCAAGAAATCATTCTCAGAAGTTGTCTCCTCTGTTTCTACTCTAAAGACAACATTCACGTCAATTTCTGAACCTCAGAATACACCATAGTTAGCTCCTAAGGACGATATTCAGAAAATTCTTGATAAGTTGACATACGTGCAATCTACACAAGCTTCCCTTGATCAACGAATAACTTCATTAGAATGCAAGGCTCAATATGAAACTCTTAAAGGAAAACATGATGATCAGGGTCCTAATGATCATGAGGGGGAGAAAAGAAGAAGAGTTTCCACTTTCGAATATGTACAAGGTGTACTAGCTTAGATTTCTGAACAATCTTCATAATTCAGAATGTTGTTAGTTCTGAGAAAAATACAGAAGCCATTGAAGATGTGGTTATTCTTGAAGTTTTAAACTCTGAAGTTATGGCTAAATTTGTTTATGTCTCAGAAGTTGAAGTTTCCAAAGTTCCTCATGTTACTGATTCTGAAGTTCTTAATTCAGAAGTTGATTTATATATTCTTGTTTCTGAAGATGTAGATGAAGGGTATGAAACTGAAAAAGTTAATTTGACTGATTCAGATGTTGCAAATTATTCAGATAAAACAAATGAGATTCCAGATTCAAATGAGGAGATGATTAATGAGTATTTAGCTTTTGGACAAGAAGTGTGAGAACCTGGTGATCTTTCAAATATAATTAGATTTAAAGATGAGGAAAATGAGATCAGAGATTAATTGTTTGGAGACCAGATGTTATTCAAACTAGTATTAAAAGAGTAGAAGAAGGTCTTTTGAAGTTGTTCAAATGGTTTGTGAATTTAGTTGTTATAAATTCAGTTCTTAATCCTACATGGAATCTAGATTGTAGATTCATGTATGGAGATCTGTCAATCTTCAGAGATTTCATCTATCAACCAGTTCAGGAAGTAGAATTTGAAAATGACTTTGATTATGTAAAAGATATATGTTTCAGTCATGAAGTGATAATGAAGCTCGGTGAATGTGTTGTTGTAGTATATAGAGAATGTATAAAGATTCCAAGATTAATTTTTCCAGAACTTGAAGCTCCAATTCTAGATCAAGTGTTTGTAAAAGAAACAATCTTTAATGATGAAATAAATGAGAAGATTGTTTTTCCAGAAGAAACTTATGCGAACTTGTACAGAACAAGTTTAAGACATGCTACTCTGGAAAGCTTCATTGATGATGAATGGTCAGAAGATTATGCTTCTGAAGTTAAAGCACTTCATCAAAAGCATAGTATTCAATACATGATGGATTCTACTGTGATTAAGAAGATTGTCAGCATAAGTAAAAAAGTAAAGGAAGATCTGAAAGTTATCAGAATTGGTGCTGAGAGAAGAGATGGTACATTGATTGAATTTACACAATTCGATATGTATAACTTGAGGCTTCAAGACAAATTATCTTTATTAACTCATTGTATCAAAAGAAGTGATACTGAACTTGTACCATTAATAAGAAGAGTGTTTGGGATTTATCTCAGAAATTTGATCAAGCATGACTTTCAGCTAGCTTTGGAAAGAGAATTGAAGAAAGTAAATTTGGTAGAACCATCATGTGTAGCATTTGGAGATAGAAGAAGAATTTTCTCATCACTAGATCTTGGTTTTCACCATAGTGTTGTAACATCCTGGTTTTTTATCCCAGATTGAAGAAAATGTTGACCCAACGATGTATTAAGGAAGAGTTAATTTCAGGGTTTGAGTAGTGGTGCCATGATATAGTGAAATCTGTCACAATAGCGCCAATAGTACGAGGAGTATGGTCGTCTCGACTATCATGCTATACGGTTGTGACATCTGTCACAATAGCACCAGTGGTACCAAGTGGTTGGTGGAACCAACAATTGTGCCACGCTATAGTGACAATGGCACAATGTATCCACCGGGTCTTTGCTAAAGTGGAATACCGAGTCCTCTTTGTGTTCCACACTTAGAATCAATATAATAAGTATTTTGAAGTTAATTATATTGGGTGTCATCTAAAAGGCGAGAAACGGAATCAAAACGGGTGAAAACTAGGAAAAAACACCTCGGAACGGCCCAGGCTATAGCACCACTGTCACATTCGCTATTGTGCCTTGAGATTGTGGACAAAACTAGGAAGAATTACCAAAAGTGTACCGTGAGATGGTGTGGATACGGGCTATTGTGCCTTGAGATTGTGATATGGCATAATCGCCTGTCACGGTCGCCGACGGCCTCTAGTGAATAAAAATCGGGATTTCCTTCATTTGGCCATAACTTCTTCATCATAGCTCCGTTTTTAGCGATTCAAGTTGCTATGGTTTCATATTTCAGAGATATTTAAGATGGTAACAATTGGGATTAAAGTTTACTTGTTGATTTGGGGTTCCTATAAGTTGAAAGGTACGATCACCTCTCCGAAATCTTGAATCTAGGGTTTGAGTTTTTGCACCAACAACACTCGTTCTCTCTTGGGTTTGTTTTTGTAAATGTTTTGGAAGTTATGTAGGCGTTCTTGAAATAATTACACCATGGATCTAGAGGTGTAGCTCAAGGTGAGTTCAGGATACTTTGTGAAAACTTTGTACCTGCCAAAAACGTCCATTTTGGGGTAAAACCTAGATTTAGCTTAAATTTAGAAGGTGAGTTCAGGATACTTTGTGAAAACTTTGTACATGCCAAAAACGTCCATTTTGAAGTAGTAACATGTTTTACTTGATATTTATCAAATGTGTGAGTATTTGAGCAAATTTGCATATTTGGTATAAAAGGATTTACAAATCATGTAAGAGGCTTACACTTGAGTTTTAGACACTTTGACAAATAAAGTATAAGTGTGGGTTGTATTTGCATCTTTAGAAGTCTTGGATTTATAAATCGTTGGAAAATACATGATATTGCATTTTGGGACATTTTTGATATACATGAATTTGATTTCATTTGGAAAATGATTTGTCCCAACAAATGTTTTGGGGTTGAACTTATCATCAGAAAGCCGAAGTTTGATATCTGGTCGTGCTTACTCTCTCTGAATAAAGATCCCGGTTTGGGGTTGATGTTAGTATGATAACGGGTCGCTCCCGTATTTCCCTCAAATTGTGTTCTTTCACGTAGAGTCGGTTTTATTTGGGGATGGGACAAGTGATAGATCCTGGTTTGGGGTTGAGCTTGTTTAGCAGGGTGACAAGTAATACTTCCCAGTTTGGGGTTGAACTTATCATCAGAAAGCCGAAGATTGAAATCTGGTCGTGCTTACTTATTCACTGACTAAAGATCCCGGTTTGGGGTTGAGGTTAGTATAATAACGGGTCTCCCCAGTATTTTCCTCAAATAGCGTATCTTTCAAGAGTAAATTGCATGTAAAAGAAAAGATAAACGGGAAGGTTTGTTGGTCAAATGTTTATTTACCGTTTTCAAGAGTAATGGATTTGGTGTCATGTTAAATGAGTATTTCTATTTAAAGCTTTCATTTCAAATGTCATTTTGGTCTAAAGCTTTTATTATTGGAATAAGGAATTTGGGGAAAGATGTTGCTTTTATAATGAAGTCGTCTCGTTTGAGAATTATATTTTATCAAGCAAATCTTTTGGTTTCAAATCAATTAAAAATATATTAAAAACTCTTGAGCTCACTAGGCGTTAAGCCTAACCCTTTTTCTTTGTCGGGATGTGCATCAGGTTACCGTTGGGGTTGGCACTAGCGACACGTGTGGACTTGAGTGCTAGGGAGAGCACGTTAAAGATCTAGCCTTGGTGACGTTTTCCGCATTCAGAGATAACCACTCTTATTGGTTTAGTAATACCCAACCATATGTAGGTCTTGTATAAGACTTGATTTATTTGTTGTAGAGGTTTATTACTAATTGTGGTTTGAGGAAACTTAAATATTGATTTATTGGAAAGGATTTATTTTAAATTTTGATGTAATATTAGAAATTTTAAATTAATCGCTCTTTCCAGATTTGAGGGTGTTACAAGTTGGTATCAGAGCATAAGTTTGAGAGATTTAGGTATTGATTTTAGATGCCTAGACTTAAACTAGCGTATTAATTAAGTGATGGGATGTGAGATTTCACAATTAGACACCTTAAGATAGGATGTTTGGAGGTGAATAGATGCACTAGAATCGACAATCAGGATGATGGTAACAAGGATCCGCATGTGAGGTAAACTTGTATTATTATCCGGCGGGTGATAATATGAATTTTACAGTTACGTGTGCATACTTGAGTCGTATTGTCGTGATGACCGATGGGGTAGTGAATGAATTCTCATGAGTTACTCGTTGAAAGAACTCGGGTTTGTAGTAATGTCATTTTGGATGACAACTAAGTATGATAAATATGTTAAGATGATCGTTTTGGGGTCGGAATTAATGGCTAATTATGAACCATAAGCTTATTGATTCAACTTTATTCCGAGGAGAATTGTAAGTCAATGGATCTAATTGTGGATGAAAGTATTAGGATATGAAGCTTTTCAATGTTGGTCTAGTGATTGGTAGACTTAGCGGTTGTGGTTCTAAGACTATTTGTCAAAGGAGTAACTATTTTGGAAAAGGTTTTGGTATACACTTGAGAGTGTAGTCATGTCTAGAAAATTGCTAAATTTTTTTAGTTGAATGAGAAATGCATATGTGGTTACCAAGAAATCTATTTCGTATTGTTTTGCTAGAATTGCAAATTTTGAGATTTATAGCTCAAGAGAGTTTAAAATTGAAACTAACCTAAATTGTTTTGTTGTTTCCGAAAAGCTTACACATATCGTTTTTACGAGTTTTAAGAAATTATTTAGTATACGTAAGTTTTGGGTCCAGTTGGAAATGCATGGACTACCGTACCTCCTACGGTTGTTTACAAGTTCCTTTGGAATTTAAACGGTTGTTTAAATTTGAGCTTCCAGGTTAGCTCTTATTAAGTTTATATTAGTGTTATATTAGATAAGTTATAAGATAGGGAGTTAGTTAGATTAGATCGGCCGAAAAATTTGTAGAGTTACAGGTAATTGCTTAGAAAGTCTGGTTCGGACCCGTAACTATCTGAAACGTTCTATATAGTGCCAAATGCTCTAATTTATACCCAAGTTATATAAAATATATAGTTTTAGTGTTTAAAATATAAAAATTCTATTTTTATAGAATTTAATCACTTTTGGACTTACATTTTGAGGAAAAAGGCCAAAATTGAGAAAAATGACATTTTAATTTCATTTTTGGGCTTGAGTTTAACCTTTTTTTTAAATATTGGGTTGGAGTGGGGCCCATGTACATGGATGCCCCCCCCCCCCCTCAATTCCTCCATATAAATACATTTTCTTTCCATTTCCTTCTCATTTTGCATGTTGAAAAATTGAAATTTCTCTCTTCTCTCTCTCTAAAACTCAAGGGACTTCTTCAAAAACCCTCCTTTCTCATTTAAGTTCCAACCAAATTCTTCATAAAAAACCCATCAAAGTACAAGATTATTGAAGATATTCAACACATTTCATCATCCAAGTAAGTAGTAATATCATCTCCACCATTTTCTTGTAATTTTGACTAAAAAACCCACTTTTTCTTGCATTTCTAGTCACATTCATCTAACCTCCGAAATTTCTGAGTTTTATGGAGAGATTTTACACCAAAAACATGTAAAAATGTTCATATAGTGGTGATAATCTATGACCCAAACATTAGAACTCAAGAAAGTAGGTAAAATCTCTTTGCGTGTGGGTTTGTTCATTAAAATGGGCATTTTGGGTGATGACAGATTACTTTCTTGTATTCATGTCGCCCAAATCTTGCTAAATAATCATCCAAATGGTATTAATCTTCTTCTAAAAGTTTATTTTATGAGTTGGGGTTCTAATCCAAGTGGTCTCACTCAAAAACATTGAGTTTTGCCCCCCCCCCCCCCAGATGCTCAAAACAAGTTGGATATGCATCTGGAAGTTCAACAGTAGGTAAACCTACTTTGAACGACCATAACTCTCAAAATAATCGTCCAAGTTACTTAATTTTTCTTCTGGAACTTATTTTAATGAGTTACCTTTCAAATGCCACTGGTTTCACTCAAAGATGAGGTGATTTGGTGTTTCAATTATTCAAAACGAAATGAGTATGCAATCTGTCCAAAGCTGACAGATTTGTGCATGCATGTTCAAATGGTCATATCTCTTTCAAAACTCAATGAAAAAGGATGATTTTTCTTTTGCAAGTTAGTTTTATGAGCTATATTCTTTTTTCAAGTGGAATCACATGAAAATATGGAGTTTTGGCCCTGCAAACACCTAAACCATTTTAGGAATGCAAACTGTGAACCCTCCAGAAGGTAAACCCTAATTTGTGTGATAATATCCCTTTGATTATTAGTCCATAATCCATAATTCGTCTTCTGCAATTTTCTTTCATGAGTTAGGGTTCATATGAATCCAGTTTCATTCAAAAATATGAAGTTTTGAGGCATTAACCAATTAATTAAAGTAAAGTCTGCAATCTGTCAACTAATGGCAGATGTGTGCATGCAACTTTGTTGTGCCATATCTTCCTCATAACTCATTCAAAATGAGTGATTCTTATCTTAATCATTTCTTTTATGTGTTATGCTTATAAGCCAACTGGAATATCTGAAAAATACTTAGTATAACTCCTCAAATGATTGTTTTACTAACAGGGTGTAATCTGCCATACTTGCCGTGACACACTGTTTTGTATAAATTATATGAACCCTTTTTATATGTCCAAAATGCATGTAATTTTGTCACAATGACCATACGTTAGTAATGTATCACATATAATAAGATGGGAAATTTTGTCATTTTGGATATTACATTAATTTGATTATTTTTAGGACTTATAGTTTCTGTCAGAAAGTGAAACTTTGAAATTGTTTGATTTCATGAATGTTGATCACTTGAAGGACTATAACATTACATTTTCGGTATAAGTTATATCATTAAAGAGCATATGTGCATTATGTGTGTTAGTCCTATACTACAACAGATCTGATAGATTGCTTAAGGAATCCTCGTTTTATTGATATACTGAATATAGAAAACACACATTTACACCTTTAGATGACTCTCATATGTGGTGTTCATCATCTAACTAACTAACAAACTCTCTATATATACTACAAATGTAAAGCTACAGTTACATATATTTAAATCACAACCCAATGACATTAAGACACGTCATCAAAACCTCTATTCAGAAGTTCTTCAAAACTTCTGAACTGTCTTCAGAATTCTGAACTTTGCTCTTCAGAACCACTTCTGAATTGTCTTCAGAACTTCTGAATTTTCACTTCAGAACCTATTCAGAACTTCTTCAAAACTTCTGAATATATATTTTTCACTTCTTAAGATGACTTTATTTATCTTTCTAGCACTAGTTTAGAACTTCTGAACTATTCATCTTCAGATTATAAAGTTCTTTTCTTTACAAAACATTTCAAACATAGGATCCAAATTCATAGGATTCTTTGAATCCTAACAATGTTTAATGGGGCAATAGTAGACCAAGTTGGACATATAAGGACTTATAAGAACTCTCCTAGTAATCGTTAGACATATAAGTAATCATTTGGGTACGTTACTTTGTTAGGTAAGTGTTTGTTGGTCCCAATAAGGGTCTACAAGAGTTCAATCAAGAGAGAACAGTTTGTAGAGGGGGGGGGGGTTAAATACAAACACACAGATTTTTAGTTTTTAAATGAGTTTATTAAAATAAACAAATTTACAGTTACAAGCGGAATTAGAACAAGTTTAAAACCTATTCTATTGTAACTAAGAAACACTAAGTTTGATGCACAAGAAGAAGGAAGAAAGAATAAAGAGGGTATAGGTTAGATAGAAGCATGCATTTAGATGAAGAAGATATCTTCATTTTATTTATACCCGTTTGTCTTTGAAACAAGACAAAAGGTACATGCCACGTGTCAAGCTTAGATAGGAAGCTTTTACTTGTTAATAAGACAACCATGCTTTTGGCCAAATATGAACAGTACCATATCAGATATGATGGGGACATAAGAGACAAGTCGTACGTCATTTTCTGACATGGTTCTAGGTTTGACTTTTGTGCATCGAAGATAAGATCAATCTTTAATCTTGCAAAGGAAGCTTCATTTGATCGCTGATACTGAATCTTCAAGGATGAACTTCAGTATCGCTGAGGCTTCACAAGACTTCACACTTTGAGTACACAATCGCTGCTATCGCTGAACCGCTTCAGTTCACTTAGCTGATTATCTCTTTCTTGAGCTAGAGTCTTCGACTTTCGCTGAATGGTCTTCTGGTGTGATAACTGATCTTCAGGTCTTCAATGATAAGCTAGTAGTTCCTTGACCTTCAGCGATCGCTGATAGCAATCAGCGTGTGCTATCGCTGAATTTGAACAGAAGTTTAACTATGGAATTTCACTAAGTATAGTAAAGGAATCATATTCAAATCACTGAGAGGAGTTATGATCAACAGTGTTAGGCCGTCAAGCGGACATCTCGTGTATCTATTTGGAAGCTTTTGCTAAAAGATGAGTAGTCACGGCCCCTCTTTTTAATGTTTTGTACGTTTGGGGTGTAAAGCTTGTTGTTTTAAAACAAAGTTGAATTGATTTATATTGTCAAATGAAAAATATATATAAATCACTGAGATGAGCAAATTGATGTTACACAATTGATATATTGAGTTATGTGAAGTCCCCGTGGTACACTACTATTTAAATCTGTATTTGTTTTGAGCCGATGATATTTGTGGATAGCGTTATTTGGTTGACATACCCACCTAACTGGCAAGTAGGGGTGCACTTTATCAATTAAGAATGCTCTACACATGTGGACTTTAGGTCCACCGCTGAGGTAGTTCGTGGGGCGTAGAATGTCGTTCAGGCTTAGTATTGGCTCAATATTAAAATATCATGTGTAAAGATAATTTGTATATTTGCTCATAAAGGTTAAAAGGTTAAAGTAGATGCGATCATCCGATTCGCTATTTTTATACCTTACATATAAAAGGTTTTGTGCATTTGAAAACCTGTGAACTCACCAACTCTTTGTAGTTGACTCTTTTGTTTTAACATGCTTTACAGGAAAATAAGAAGGTATCTGATCAGGCATAGCTTATTTTTGTGGAACACCAATCAAAACTTTATATATATTTTGATGTAATTTGTTTGTTTAAGTTAAAGTAGCCGAGTGTAAACTTTTAAACTTTAAACTTTGACGTTTTTGTTGGGTCACTGATGATTTGGTGATGAACACCTTCCTTTATATGATTGATTTTTTATAGGTTCTTTTGAAGGTCTGAAATATGTTTCAAGTATTGGAAAGTCAAAGACTATTCAATCAAGGGTTGTACATCAAAAAGTGGAATTTTGGATGTACCAAGTAACTTCAATATTCAGATCAAATTGCCAAAGTCAAGATTGGGTCACCAACATAGTGGGTCACCGATGGTACACATTTAAGTCATCAAAGTATTGGGTCATCAATACAAGATGAGGTCATCAAGATAGTACCCATCCACCGACACTATGTATCTTGGTCACCGAAATTGCAGCTATATTTTCTAAGGCTGTGATATCAAGTCACAACTACAAGGGTGTACACTCTCAACACTTAGTGAGATTTGAAGTTCACTAAGTAATGTGTACACTTATCAGTTCCAGCCTTACAAGGTATCCACCGATGTGATACATAGGTTCATGTATCACTTAGCAATTTTCAAGAGATAAGTTCTTGACTCACAACAAATGCAAGACACGTGAGCAGCAAGAACTTGGGCATCAAGCCTTAAATAAAGACATTCTCTTTTATTCTTATAAAAGGAATTTTTGTCTTTTAGCTAAAAGGTTTGATGGGACTTCACAGAGCATGAAGAAAAGAAGATAAAGTTATCTGACATTACGTGCTATAAAGAATGGTTCATCCATTATTCTAGTACAAAGGGGGTGGTCTCTTCCTTTGTCCATCAGATATACTTCCAGCTAATGAATCCTTGACAGCTGTCCACATGCATCCCATGCATGGGCACTATAAAAGGAGATGAGGTCCTTCCCATAAATCTCACGGTATTAACAAATCTTCAAAGTGATTATTTGTTTGACTTCGGCAATCCTGTGTGTTATAACAGTCTTGTTTTAACTTCCTTAGTGTATTAGTTAATTACTGTTATCTGTGTGTTTAGTTTGATAGAATAGTGTGTCTATTCTTTTCCGCATCAAACTTCCTGTGTGTAAGTTTTTGATACTTATATTAAAAAATTTAAAAAGAGTATATTATTGTGTTTTATATTCACCCCCCCTTTCTACAAAACCCTCACTTGGTTAGCCATCTCTTTGGGGACTAACAAGTGGTATCAGAGCAGTTGGTTTAATTCAATAAACCGGATCTGTGATGGCTACTACTTCAAATGTTGATTTACCTTGCAGACCTCCTCCAGTAATACATATGATTTAGGATCCTTGGCCAAACCTCCAAGGTTCAACCCAAGTAACTTTGGGTTATGGAAAAATCGCATGTTATTATTCTTGGAAGGGATCGATTGCATCCCAACATTCTCAGTGAGGGACCTATTGTTCCTAAAATATGGGCTCGCTTTGGCCCACAAAAAGACGTTGAAGGAAAGGACATAGAGTCAGATGATGAAAGAAGTGAGAAAACTGGTAGATATATCATCAAACCTTCAAACAAATTTAGTGAAGATGATAAACGCCTAGTTGCTCTAGACATTAAAATCAAATCTGCTCTTGCTGTATCTCTTCCTAATGAAGCGTATCACTCTCTTCTTAACCTTCCCACTGCTAAAGAAATGTGGGATACTTTGAGTGTCTTATATGAAGGCACCAAAGAAGTCAAGAAATCTAACAAAATCTGTCTTGTTAGAAAGTATGAACTTTTCTCCCATGAAAAAAGAGAATCTCTCTCTACCTACTTCAATCGTTTTAACTGTCTTCTCAATGATCTCAAAGTTCTTGGACGAGTTTATGATAATGAAGAAGTTCTCTGCAAGTTCATGGATTGTCTCCTAGACTTCTGGGAAACTATCTGTACTTGCATCAAGCAAACCAAGGACTTAGAAATAATGCCTTTAACGGCTCTCTATGGAACTCTTCTCCACTATGAACAAACTAAGAACAGAGAAAATCTCTTATAAAGGATATCAAATCCTCTTCTGTTGCTTTGATAGGTGATTCAAAATCTTCTTCTTGTGTTCCTAGAATCACCTATCCTTCTTCTGATTCTGAAAACGATATTAAGGAAGACTCTTCTCATCTATTAGATGCATACTATAGTGCTGCTGATGATGAAGGAGAAGAATCAGCCATTGACATACTTTCTGATAGTATGGCAATTATTGTTGGAAACCTTAAGAATAAAAGATTTTCTTCAAACCGCTCTAAATTTAATAGAAAACTGTTTTCTCAAAAATCCTCTTCTGATAAAGCAAATGAAGAATGCTTCAATTGCGGAAAGAAAGGTCACTTTGCTTCTGAGTGCAGATCAAAAGCTTCCTCTACTCTCAAACCTTCTTCTTCTTATGGCCATGACTTCTCAAAATCAGCTTCTAGGAGGCATGAAGAGAGAAATAGCCACTCCTCTAAAGAAAATTCTGAATCAAAAGAAACCTCTAGATATAAGAAGTACAAAGCTAAATACAAGAGGGAAAAAGAAAGAAACCAAAGTAAAAGTAAAACTTTGGTTGCTGAGACTCATTGTTGGGAGGATGAGCAAACCTCTGAGAGTGAGAGTGAGTATGTCACAAAATGCCTCATGGCCAAAATCGATGAGCTGGAAGACATGAAAAAGTCACTCTACACTACCCTTGTATCCGCTGAGGGATCTACTTCAGGAACAAAGCCCCAGGTACATCCCTTTACCTTTCTCTCTGATGATCAAAAGGTTGATGCCTTTGATTCTTTAACTATTGACTTTTGCAATTTAAAGGATCAAAAGAAAAAGGCTGACATGCACATTAAATGTTTAAATGATCAACTTCTCTCCTGTTTTTCTAAACTCAAGGACTTTGACAAAATGAAAGCTGATCTAGAAAACCTAAGATATTTAAATGACAGTCTTTCTGAAGAGAAAACAAAGATTTCCAATACTCTTGAAAAGGAACATGAGGTTCTTTCTAAGTGGACTAAATCTTCAAAATATCTAGAAAAGATTCTTCTAGATCAAATCTCTTGTAAGGACAATTCTGGACTTGGATATGGAAAAGATGATCCTCAACCTTCCGACCTTCTACTTCCATCATCCGAGTGTCAAGGCTTTCCTGTTGGTTTCTTCTCTGATGACGATGATGACCTTTTAGATTACTCATCTGAGGGTTCTACTTCTGTCCATTCAATAGATTTGTTAGATATGCTAAAGTAGAGTCCAATGCCAAAAAGTTTGGAGTCTTTGTTAAAGCTAAAGAACCCTCTCCTGAGTCTTCAAAAGTTTCAACTCTTCCAAGCTCCTCTTCTTCTTCTCCCAAACCTATTCAAAGACTTTTAAATTCTCTAAGTCTTCATGAGTCAAGATACTCCCAGGAGCAGCCGTCAAATATTGCTGAGTATCCCTCTCCAAAAAGATTTTCTCCTCAAAAGAAAAAAATTTCAAAATCAAATTTTTCATCTAAAAGGAAATCTCAAATAGTTATTGATCTCATTCATCGGTCAGTGAACTTGAAGAAATCAAGAAATCCTGGTAAAGGTATCCTTGGACCAAGACCAAGTGTCGGTCACCCCTCCTCTTCTCAGTCATCAACTTCTGTCCAAAGTTTTGACGATATGGATTTTAAAAGGGCCTTTTCTTTAAAGAAGTGCTATAATTTAGGCAATACTCTTCACCTTGCTAAAAATTGCCCAAAGGATTTGGATCTTCGCATAAATAAAATGCCTTCTAATCCCAAAGGACCCACCTCAAAATGGGTACCAAAAGTCTAAATTTGTTTCTGGGTGCAGGTACCAAACAAAGATCACATATGGTACATGGACAGCGGGTGTTCAAGAAAACATGACCGGAAACAAACTTCTTCTCTCAAACTTCTCAAAAGAAAAGGGACCCACTGTTTCCTTTGGAGGAAATGGAAAAGGGATCACCAAAGGATATGGTACCATATCAAATGGAACCATCACTTTCTCGAAAGTAGCTCATGTTGACGGGCTAATGTACAATCTTCTAAGCATCAGCCAAATATGTGATTTCGGCTATAAGGTCATGTTTCAGCTGTGTGTGTGCTTGGTCTTTGATGTGCAGAATAAGATTGTACTGGCAGGAACCCGACTGAATGATGTATACATAATCAACATGAAAGAAAGTGAAATTGGAGAAGCTGCGTGTCTCCTCTCTCAAGAACTAGCCAAACAAAGTTGGTTGTGGCATAAAAGGTTCTCTCATCTAAACTTTAAAACCTTGAACAAACTTTCCAACAAAGAGCTGGTTGTTGGAATGCCAAAAATAGTTTTTGAAAAAGAAAAGCTGTGTGGAGCATGTGAAAAAGGAAAACTCACCAGAACTTCCTTTAAAACAAAACAATGCTCATCTATCTCTCAACGTCTTCAAATGATTCACATGGATCTGTATGGTCTAGTAACCACACCTAGTATGGGTGGTAAAAAGTATATGCTAGTAATTGTCAATGAATTCTCTAGATATACTTGGGTGTTCTTTCTAAAACACAAGAGTGATGTTGATGAAGAAATCATCAGGTTTACAAGAAAAATTGAAAATATGAATGGTAAACTGGTGAAGTCCTTCAGAATGGACAATGGCACAGAATTCAAGAATGCTGCTCTGGAAGATTTCTTTGACCTATAAGGAATCTCTCAGAACTTCTCTGCTGCTCGTACTCCTCAACAAAATGGTGTTGTTGAAAGAAAGAACTGGACACTGTGTGAAGCTGCAAGATCAATGCTGAGTGAATCCAAGTTGCTAACCTACTTTTGGGCAGAAGCAGTTAACACTGCATGCTTTACTCAAAATAGGTCTATCATAGTCAAAATGCATGACAAGACTCCTTATGAAGTTTTCCATGGTAGGAAACCTGCAGTTGACTTCTTCCATGTATTTGGCTGTGTTTGTCACATGCTAAATGACAGGGAACAACTTGGAAAATTTGATCCGAAGTCTGATGATGGAATTTTCATGGGCTATTCTCTCTCCTCAAGAGCCTTCCGAATCTACAACCTAAGAAGGCAATGCATAGATGAATCCATGCATGTGAAGTTTGATGAGTTTGAAACATCTTCATTATCTTGTAATGAAGAAGAACTAAATCTATGGATAAACTCATGTGTTGGTGAAATGCCATCTTCCTCTCAACCCAATCCTCCAGATCAACAAGATAGCAACCCTTCTCAGCCTCCCATAAACACCACCCTTATCTTCAGAACCCTCTCTTTCTTCTCCACCTCCTGAATCTAACTCTACAGAAGACCTTACCCACCAAAACACCATATATCCCACTAATCTACCTTCACCATCTCAAATTCCTACCTCATCCTCTTCTCTACCTCCTCCCTTGCCTCCTGCACTAAAGTGGACCATGGATCTTCCAATAGATCAAATCATAGGTGATCCACAAGTTGGTGTAAAAACCAGAAGAGGCATAAGTAATCTGTGCTTATATGTCAACTTTGTTTCTATTGTTGAGCCTAAGCTGATAAATGAAGCCCTAGCTGATCCTAGCTGGGTAATTGCCATGCAAGAAGAACTCTCACAATTTGAGAGAAACAAAGTCTGGAAGTTAGTTCCTCGTCCATCCAACAAAACTATTATTGGAACAAAGTGGGTGTTTCGAAACAAGATGGATGAAGAAGGAACTGTCATAAGGAACAAAGCAAGGCTGGTTGCTCAAGGATATCGGCAAGAGGAAGGAATTGATTATGATGAAACTTTTGCTCCTGTTGCCAGATTGGAAGCTATCCGAATATTTCTTGCCCATGCAGCTTACAAGAATTTTCGGGTATTCCAAATGGATGTCGAAAGTGCCTTCCTGAATGGTGAACTAGCTGAAGAAGTGTATGTGAAGCAACCACCTGGGTTTGAAGATCCAGTCCATCCATATCATGTGTATCGGCTGGATAAAGCTTTGTATGGACTGAAACAAGCTCCTCGTGCCTGGTATTATACTCTCTCAGAATATCTACTTAGAAATAAGTATATACGAGGCAAGGTTGACAACACCCTCTTCTTCAAGAAATCACAAGGTAATATCATTCTTGTTCAAATCTATGTTGATGATATTATTTTTGGAGCCACCGATGAATCCTTGTGTGATGAGTTTAGCTCCCTAATGCAAAAAGAATATGAAATGAGCATGATGGGGGAGTTAACTTTCTTTCTTGGTTTGCAAGTAAAACAGTTTCCAGAAGGTATTTTCATAAATCAAAGTAAATACATTAAGGATCTTCTGAAAAAGTTTCAATTTGATACTTGCTCTACCATGAAAACTTCTATGGCTCCTCCTCTTAGACTCTTCTCTGATCCTGATGGCATTTCTGTCAATATTACAAATTTTAGAACCATGATAGGATCTCTTCTCTATCTTACTGCAAGTAGACCTGATATTATGTTTGATACTTGTCTGTGTGCTCGATACCAAGCAAATCCTAAAGAATCACATCTGGCTGCTGTGAAACGGATTTTTCGGTATCTCAAGGGTACCATAAATCTGGGTCTTTGGTATCCCAAAGACTCAGGTTTCGATCTCATCGGGTACTCTGATTCTGATTTTGCAGGTTCAAAAATAGACAGAAAGAGTACAACTGGAAGTTGTCAGTTACTTGGTGGAAAGCTTGTGAGCTGGTCAAGTAAGAAACAACATTCGGTGTCTACTTCTACTGTTGAAGCAGAATATGTGGCTGCTGGAAGCTGTTGTGCACAAATATTGTGGATGAAAAATTAGCTGTGTGATTACAATCAGATTTTCTCAAAGATCCCAATACTGTGTGACAACTCAAGTGCAATAGCCATTGCCAACAACCCTGTGCTTCATTCAAGATCTAAGCACATTGATATCAGGTGTCACTTTATAAGAGATCATGTCTCTAAAGGTGATGTGGAACTTCATTTCATTCCAACTGATTATCAATTAGCTGATCTGTTCATAAAGCCCCTTGATGAAGCAAGGTTCAGGTTCCTCATCAGTGAGTTAGGTATGATAAATATAGACTAACATATATATATATATATATATTTATATATTATGTGTATGTATATATGATATACATTTATGTATATTATATATATATATGTGTGTTATATATTTATGTATTTATGTATTTATATGTTTTATATATATTTATATATTATATGTATATATATTATATACATTTATGTATATTATATATTTATATATATTATATATAAATGAAAGTCATATATATATAAATAATTATAATAAGATATATATATATATATATATTTATATATAAAGTCGGGAAGGCCACCGACGTGGCACCCTCTCTCTCTTTCATCTCTCCCAATAAAACCCTAACCCTAAAACCATACACACTTTCCAACACCACCGTCATAACCACCGAAGCAACCATAGCCACAAACACAATTTCAGCCACCGTCATTGCCAACCACCGACGTCACCAAATCTGCGCATCATCCACCGACGTGCCACCGACGAACCGCCGACGGTCCACCTTCCGACGTCGATCTCTCCGACACCGTCCATCCACCGCTGTTCATCCACCGACGTCTACCATATCTCGAAGCCACCGACGTCGTCCTTTTGAGCCACCGACGTAGTCCTTTCGAGCCACCGACGTTATCGACTTCACAAGCCACCGATACTTACTATCCATCCACCAAGAAGCCATCCATCGAGAACCACCGACGCCGACGTCACCCTTCTCCGCTGACGTCACTTTCCAACATATCTCCCTAACCCACAAGCCACCGACGTTTTCCCTAAACCTTTAGCCACCGATGTTTACTCTCTCTCTCTTTGACCATCCACCGACGTTGTACCACTCACCGAGGTATCTCTAAGACCTTTCACATTCTTAACCCCTTAAAGATAACCCTTGACTTACCACTCTTGGTGAGCAAGACTCCTTGTTCTTATCCCTAATGACATCATCAACGTCATTAATGTTAGAGAGCATGCACCGAATTCAAACCTAAAACCCTTAAAATTCTGACCTTTCAATCACCTAAAGTCATCATGATTTTTGAAAATTGAAATTCCCTCTCATATATAACCACTTCCCCCACTTCCTTACCACCTTTCTCGCATCCACTCTCTCTCATCTTTTAACCTTCAAACCTGCAACTTCTCATTTCTCTTCAATGGCATCTCCTTCAAAATCCTCAGAAGAACAAACAATGACCTTTGGATCTCTCTCTTTTCCTGCATGCAACTACTTTGGACGAATTGGAATTGATAATGCTCATCCTGAGTACAATGACATCTGCTGGTTCCTTCAAAGGTGCCCTCTCCAGTATGCTCTTACAGCAAAACCCAAGATGAGTATTAGACATTTCCACTTGGATCCTTCTACAGATCAAATCTTGGCATCTGTTCTCAGCAATGATGAACATGATGTGGTTTTTGATGTTGAAGATGTTCGTAACATTCTGAGGCTTCCCACTTATGATACATATTAGACATTTCCACTTGGAAATGAACACCAAGAAGTGGTGTTTGTCTTGAACTATTTGGAAGAGAAAAGGGGTCAAAAGTCAAAGGGTCCAGGTACTCTTCTGAAAAAGAATATGGGGAACATCTGGAACTTTCTGTTTGCTCATCTTATTCTGTGCCTAAGCAAAAAGACTGGAGGTCCTGATCAGTCACCATCTCAGATAACGTAACCAACTCATCCTTTGATATTTCAAAGAAGGATAGACTTTGCAAGCTATTTCTTCAATGAAATGATCTCCTCTTTCTCTACTCTCCGACGTCCTCAGGTACCATTCGAGCACCTTTTCTCACTTATTATTAATGCAAAGTTGGCAGACAAACTTGAGAAAAGGGATGATATTTCATATGATCTCCCTCTTCATCAAGTGGGAAATCAAATTATGAAAAAGGCAGTCCTAGCATCCGACAACCCTCTCCGACCTTCTATGGTTGAGTTTGCAAGAAATGCAACTCTCTCTTGGGGAGAAAATGAACCCCGTCTTCAAAGGACCTCAGGTATGTCTTCTATCTCAACTACACCTCGAGTAACTGATGTGCCCAAATCTCGTAAGAGATCCAAAGCGTCGGGCACATCTACCTCCGCACCCACTGATGCTACGAAGCCAAAAGAACCTTTGGCTTCTACCCAAGCATCTAAAACCCAAAAGCGGAGACACTCAAAAAGCCCCCCAAAGACTTCCTAAAAGAAGTCTAAGGGTACCCAAAGGGTCTCAACTCACAATCCACCTACTAACTCCCAAAAGTTAGTAAGTGTTGAAAAGATTCCTACCCGACCCAAGGAGCAGTTAACCCAACCAAGCTCCTCCATGCCCTCTCAAAAGGACATGGTTGTACAAAGGGACATCCCTATTATTCCTTCATCAACTTTCTCTTTAGTTGATGAAGAAGACTTGGAGTCTCCCATCCAAGGTGCCTTTTCATCACCCCGTGAGCTCTCACAGCTCCCTTTCCACACTCCACATTAGAGTGCATCACAACCAGATGCACTTGATGGAGCATCCCATTTTACAGACTTTTTATTTTCCGATACTACACCATGGACACGTACGTCTCCCGTACAGGCCAAGGGTGTTGAGGAACCCATTACTGAAGAATCCCCTCATAGACACTCTCCTAAACGTTTCTCCCCCACATCTGCTAAATCCCTCCCAAGTAAACCTACAGTTTTGGTGGATTATTCTTCTTCTAGTGATGATGATGTTGATCAACCACCAAAGCCTCAACCGTCTGCTCCTATGTCCTCTAAACAGGGAGATGATCTTCTCCAAGCCTTCACCAATTTCACTCGTGACACTGTTAGCCGGGTGAAAGTTTTGGAAGACCAAGCAGCCAAAGACATGGAAAGAATGGCTTCTCTTTCCTCTACCCAACAGAACATCATGGAATCTCTTGCCACTATTATTACAAAAATTGACTTGATTCCAATCTCTTCTCCAACGGTTGAACTTGATATGGATGGTTCTTTCTTCCAAAAACAAGACAGATTTGTTCTTCAAAAGATTGAAAGAAAAGTTGATACTATGGCTTCTGATATAGAAAGAATCAAGGCTTTTCTCTCTTCAGTGGGTTTCAAGGGTTCAACCACTGAGGGGGAGAAAAATAAGAAAGCAAATGTTACCACCTCCACAGCCGCCGACACTACTGTTCCAGCCACCGATCTAGCCACCACCACCATCTCAGCCACCGATGTGGCATTTACAGCCACCGATGGTGGTGTGGTCACCGTGGCCACGGTCACCGACGTGACCCCTCTGGTCACCGAGGTGACTCCTCACGTGGTCACCACTGTCACTGAACTTCTAGTCACCGAGTTACCCGAAGCAGCTGTTGAGGCGGAGAGTATTAGTGCTCAACCCCTTGAATCTGAAGAAGAAAAGAAGAGAAAAGAGAAGGCCA
The DNA here is from genome assembly GCA_036898165.1 of Silybum marianum. Classification (NCBI taxonomy): domain Eukaryota; kingdom Viridiplantae; phylum Streptophyta; class Magnoliopsida; order Asterales; family Asteraceae; genus Silybum; species Silybum marianum. Next base: position 34,598,879 of record CM072529.1, read on the forward strand.
AAGGAAAGAAGCCCGTTTCTTTTGAAGAACAACAGGAAGAGAAAAAGAGAAGGAAAAGAATGAGAAGTCCTCAAGCAGATACTCTTAGACTTGACTGCCTGCACTGACCGATCCTCTTGGGGTACTTTTGTCTGAAGCTGAAAAAGAAGAAGCCATTAGAGCACAACTTGAGTATGATCAAACAAATGTACTCAAGTTGGCTCAAGATGAAGCCACCCATGCAATGGTAAAGGATGCCCTTCAAGCTCAGAAAGATGAGCTTGAAAACATAAAGAAGAAATCTAAAGCAGCAAAAATGGTTGATGAGGCCAAGAAGATCAAGGAAGTGGAATGGTTCAAAAGAAGGCTGAAAACAAGAAAAGATGAGTCCAAGATTATCAGTGCCACCATCCAACCTCCAACTAAAAATTCTCTCAAGTTACTTGTCAACCTTAAGAGAGCTGACACTCTCTCAAAGGTCAATGAAGCTGAATGGTTGGAAGTTATTGGGATAACTGAATGGATGGAAGTTGGTAAATGTATCTCAAAGAGCATAAGCAAGTACAAGGAGCTGGTACTTAATATTCTCAGAAAACTTTTCATTAAGATGCTCAACGTCCAAAAGGAGAATGGTATTCTTGTGACATGCCTTGAAGCACAGCAAATGTACCTTATACAACAAGGTCTTAAAGGAGAGGTCATCACAGCTCCTAAAAATAGAAAAAATGGACATTTTGCTATGCTTCATGAAAGAGGCATCAAGATAAATGCCTCGGGTATAGATCTTTCCACTCCTACTCCTATTGCTTACCCGGAGCAAACTATCCTGACTACTCCTAAGCTTGGGGTTTTCTTTGAGGACTTCTTTGGAAACATCGGTTTCTTTAGAGCCTCTGATATCCCAAGGGCTCACAGCTCCTTCCTCTCTGCTATTCTAGGAGTACCTCCGGTTGAAGACCATGGAATCACAAGGCTTATTTTGGATGAGCTAAAAAGAAGGGAACCCACTCCTTGAATAGTCTTCATATAGTGTGAACTTTATTAATCATGTACTCTGTGTGTTGTACAAAGCTGTGTGTTGATTAATAAAAGTTCATACTCTTCTTCCTTAAAAATTCTTGTTAATATCTTTACTTTTCTTGCACATATTGGTGGTAATCCATCGGGAACTTCTTCCGGAAACAAGTCTTCAAATTCCTGTAAAACAGATATAATATTGCTCGGAATGCTACCGGCCAAATTGTTAGTGGCTAATTGCGCTTCTTTGAAAACAAGAAGCACAAAGAGCATTTCATAATTTAAAGCTTCTTTTATCTCACTCTTTTTTGCCAAAGCACAATATTGACTCTCTTTTTTTCCCACAAATATTTTTTTGTCTTTTTCTTTTTCTTTCGAGCCTTGTTCATTTTTTTCATTTTTTTCTTTTGGCTCATTCATTTTTTTTGCATCTTTTTGAAGTTTAACTTGATCTTCATAAACTTGACTAGGTGACATTGGTACAAGAGTTATGGGTTTCGCTTTGTGTACAAAAGTGTATTTGTTGGTAAAGCCATCATGCTTTACTTGTCGGTCATATTGCCATGGCCTCCCAAGCAACATATGACTAGCATGCATAGGTACAACATCACATAACACTTCATCGTCATATTTACCTACACGAAATGAAATCAACACTTGTTTTGAAACTCGTACCTCTCCACTATCATTAAGCCATTGGAGTTTGTATGGCCTTTGATGCTTCATCGTAGGTAGACCTAGCTTTTCAACCATAGAAGAACTTGCCACGTTAGTACAACTTCCACCATCAATTATAACACTACATACCTTGCCTTCAACATAGCATCGGGTGTGAAAGATGTTCTCCCTTTGTACATCATCATCTTCCTTGGAATGAGCACTTAAGGCTCTTCTAGCAACCAACAAATCTCCTTGGACAGCCAACTCTTCATCATCATCCGAACAATCCGGTGAGTTCGTGCAATCCGATTTATCGGTCTTAATTTCTCCGTCTTCTCGAATCACCATCGCAAGCTTGTTTGGACATTGACTTGCAATATGACCCCTATCTTGACACTTAAAACACTTTATGTCACGATTCTTAGGAGTATAAGAATCATTTTTTGCTTTTGAAGAGTTTGCATCTTAGCCAATTTTAGGATTAGAAGAAGAAGAAGATGTGTTTTCAATTTTCTTGGAAGAACTTGTCTTCCAAGTACTATTTCGTGATCCACCCCCTCTCTTAAGTTGTTTCTCAATTTTAACAGTCATATGAACCATGTCCTCAATTTCAACATAATGGTACATTTCTACACGATCTTTAATTTCAAAATTTAAACCATGTAAGAACCTGGCCATAGTAGCTTCCCGATCTTCTTCAATGTTCGCCCTGATCTGAGTCAAAAGAACCCAAAAGAAAAATAGAAAGGGTCAAAAGAATTCTTTTCTAACTTACAGGTATCATCATCAAATAGGGGGAGATTGTTGGGTCACCGAAATTGCAGGTATATTTTCTAAGGATGTGATATCAAGTCACAACTACAAGGGTGTACACTCTCAACACTTAGTGAGATTTGAAGTTCACTAAGTAATGTGTACACTTATCAATTCCAGCCTTACAAGGTATCCACCGATGTGATACATAGGTTCATGTATCACTTAGCAATTTTCAAGAGATAAGTTCTTGACTCACAACAAATGCAAGACACGTGAGCAGCAAGAACTTGGGCATCAAGCCTTAAATAAAGACATTCTCTTTTATTCTTATAAAAGGAATATTTGTCTTTTAGCTAAAAGGTTTGATGGGACTTCACAGAGCATGAAGAAAAGAAGATAAAGTTATCTGACATTACGTGCTATAAAGAATGGTTCATCCATTATTCTAGTTCAAAGGGAGTGGTCTCTTCCTTTGTCCATCAGATATACTTCCAGCTAATGAATCCTTGACAGCTGTCCACATGCATCCCATGCATGGGCACTATAAAAGGAGATGAAGTCCTTCCCATAAATCTCACGCTTTCAACAAATCTTCAAAGTGATTATTTGTTTGACTCCGGCAATCCTGTGTGTTATAACAGTCTTGTTTTAACTTCTTTAGTGTATAAGTTAATTACTGTTATCTGTGTGTTTAGTTTGATAGAATAGTGTGTCTATTCTTTTCCGCATCAAACTTCCTGTGTGTAAATTTTTGATATTTATATTAAAAAAATTAAAAAGAGTATATTCTGTGTGTTTTATATTCAACCCCCCCTTCTACAGAACCCTCACTTGGTTAGCCATCTCCATTTTGGGACTAACAGTTTTAAATATATGGATGGTTGGTGTTTATATTCCTATTGTTGTGAAACCTAGAACTGTCGTACCTCGTGTTTCCGCTTTAGCGGGGTGTGACATCGTCACAGTAGTTTGAATAATGAGTACATAGCTTTTAATGGATTTGCATACTGACGTTTGTAGTCACTTTTCACGTTTACCAGATTTTGCATACTGACGTTTGTAAAATTGGTTATAAAGATTTTAGGTTTCTTAAATCTTTGATAAACAAAATTGGCATAATTTCTTAGACATACTGGTAAAACCTTGAACTCATTAGGAAACCTTGGATGTAAACGCTATGCTGTGATGAGTATTACAGATGTAGAACTGTTGAGTCTCTACGAAATTTAGTGTCGAATACGTTGACTGGTAGTTGGTTTTGAAAATTCGGGAGTTCAGTATGAACAGTCGATGTAAAAAGGAGATTTTAAGGAATTAGACTTTGAGTCATTCCGAGTTATTTTATGCGATTGTCTTCATGTTTCATCAACCTTCAGGTCGAAATTTATGGAATTGATTGCTTCAAGGAGTTGTCTGGTTGGCGTTTGCATTTGTGTGATAAGTAGGTTTCATCTTAGTGAGTTTTAGTGAATGAGAACGATTTGTTGGGTTGTCCATTGGGGAGTATAGTTTTGGATGTTTCAGTCGATTGGAAAGAATCACGGGATCAAGTACTAGAGTGTGGAAATTTTGGGATTCGACTTATCATATTAAGTGTCAACTTTGAGATTAGTGTCGGCTAATGCATACTTGAGGTACTGACCTTTTACAAAATTAGGTGTCAACTCCTGCTTTTCTTGAAGTCCAAAATTATTGATGTAATTGGGGTACTTCAGTTGGATTCTAAGGATTATTTGCAAGTCATATGTGGTGAACTTGGGGAAATTAGACGTTGGTAGCTAGTGGTGGATGGTTTTGATCAATTGTGCTACTAAGAAGGTTTGAGAGTTCTTGGGGTTGTTGTGCTTGGTGAACGTTTGGATCTTAATTTCACGGTAACTTGAATTGGATGGAAGTACGGAGTAGGAGTTCGTCAGGGAATGGATGATAAATTTTCCATGGTATTCATTATTGGAAGAATTGAGAGTGAATGTTAGAGTGGACCGTAAGGGGAAAATTGTAATTGTAAGGAGACTTTGATTTGATAGAAGTTAGAGCATCTACGCAGTACTCATCCATTTGGAACTGTTTGTGCGGGATTCCATTACCACTCGGGACCCGGGTAAGGTCGACATGTTGGTGAGTAGCCAGATTCAAAGGGATATGTATGGTTATAGTCGGATGAGCTTTTGTGAATCTATCAGAAAGTGCAATGCAAGAGAGAGGGGCATTCTGGTTTGGTAGAGATTGTTAGAAAATATTTAGGAGTGAAGTCACCTATGGGTAGCAGTAATGGAACTGAGTAGTTAAGGTTGTAAGGTACTCTTGAGGTTATATGGGTCAATTAAGGTTGGGAGACAACCAAGACTCTACTGTTGGAAATTGCTTCGTCACTATTTACGTTTGGTATGGGTGTTATCTTTTGAAAAAGGATTCCAATCAGAGTTCGAGCTTGGTGGAAATACTCCCACCGAAAGGGAGTCAATGGAGTTGTGAAAACGCAATCGTTTGAGAGTTGCGCCTCTTATGGATAAAGAGTATTGTAAGGAAATGAACAAATGATATCGGTATTAAAGAAATTATTGTATTGACATTTATCTAGTTAATGAAGGAGTTGGAAATTCGAAAATACAAGCTGTCCGATGGGTGTTATTTCAAGTATGAATAAGGGATAGATTTCGTGGACGAAATCATTCTAAGGGTGGGAGGATTGTAACATCCTGGTTTTTTTTATCCCAGATTGAAAAAAAATGTTGAACCGGACGATCTATTAAAGGAAGAGTTAATTTCAAGGTTTGAGTAGTGGTGCATAGTGACATCTGTCACAATAGCGCCAATGGTACGGGGAGTATGGTTGTCTAGACTATCATGCCAAACGGTTCTGACATCTGTTACAATAGCACCGGTGGTACCAAGTAGTTGGTGGACCCAACAATTGTGCCATGCTATAGTGACAATGGCACAATGTATCAACCGGGTCTTTGGTAAAGTGGAATACCGGTTCCTCTTTATGTTCCACTTTTAGAATCAATGAATAAGTATTTTGAAGTTAATTATATTGGGTATCATCTACAAGGTGAGAAACGGGATCAAAACGGATGAAAAGTAGGAAAAAACACCTCGGAATGGCCTAGGCTATAGTGCTCGGTTATTGTGACAGTGTCACAATCGCCTGTCAGAATTGCCCAGAGTGTACTGTGAGATGGTGTGGACACGGGCTATCGTGCCCTGCGAATGTGACATGGCACAATCGCCGACGGCCTCTAGTGAATAAATAACGGGATTTTCTTCATTTGGCCATAACTTCTTCATCACAGCTCTGTTTTGAGCGATTCAAATTGCCATCATTTCGAATTATAGGGATCTTTAAGATGGTATCAATGGGGATTAAAGTTTACTTGATTATTTGGGGTTCCTATAAGCTGAAAGGTACGATCACCTCTCCAAAATCTTGGATCTAGGGTTTGAGTTTTTGCATCAATAACTCTCATTCTCTCTTGGGTTTGTTTTTGTGTATGTTTTGGAACTTATATAGGTGTTCTTGTATGTATTACACCATAGATACAGAGGTGTAGCTCAAGGATCTATATTCTTCGCCGAATAGAACTCGGTACTGGGATAAAACCTAGATTTAGCTTAATCTAGCAAGGTGAGTTCAAGATACCTTGTAAAAACTTTGCACATGCCAAAAAAGTCCATTTTGGGGTAAAACCTAGATTTATCTTAAATCTAGCAAGGTGAATTCAGGATACTTTGTGAAAGCTTTGTACATGCCAAAAACGTCCATTTTGAAGTAGTAACATGTTTTACTTGTTATTTATCAAATGTGTGAGTATTTAGCAAGTTTGCGTATTTGATATAAAAGGATTTATAAATCGTGTAAGAGGCTTGTACTTGAGTTTTAAACACTTTGACAAATAAAGGATAAGTATGGGTTGTTTGGGTGCATTATCATTTAAATGAAAACCATTTGGTTGTATTTGCATCTTTAGAAGTCTTGGATTTATAAATAGTTGGAAAATATATGATATTGCATTTTGGGACATTTTGGATATACATGAATGTGATTTCATTTGCAAAATGATTCGTCCCAACAAATGTTTTGAGTAATTGCATAAGCGTTGAGTTATAGAGTATTTGCTCGCTTTTGACCAAAATGAGTCTTATGGACAATTGTTCGATTTAAATGCGTACATGATGAGTTCTTCGAGTATATGTAATAAAGGAATATTTACTTACAAAATTAGATGTTTTGGGTGCGTTGGTCATTCTTTTGGTGTCGTGTATTGGTAAGGCTAGTGTAATGGATCCATGGGCACAAGAGTCAGTTTTTATTTGGGGATGGGACAAGTGATAGATCCCGGTTTGGGGTTGAGCTTGTTTAGCAAGGTGACAAGTAATATATCCCAGTTTGGGGTTGAACTTATCATCAGAAAGCCGAAGATTGATATCTGTTCGTGCTTAATCTCTCGCTGACTAAAGATCCCGGTTTGGGGTTGATGTTAGTATGATAATGAGTCTCTCCCGTTTTCAAGAGTATTGGATTTGGTGTCATGTTAAATGAGTATTTCTATTTTAAGCTTTAATTTCAAATGTCATTTTGGTCTAAAACTTTTACTATAGGAATAAGGAATTTGGGGAAAGATGTTGCTTTTGTAATGAAGTCATCTCGTTTTAGAATTATTTTTTCGCAAGCAAATCTTTTGGTTTCAAATCAATTAAAAATATGTTAAAAACTCTTGAGCTCACTAGGCGTTAAGCCTAACCATTTTTCTTTGTCGGCATGTGCATCAGGTTATCGTTGGGGTTGGCACTAGCAACACGTGTGGACTTGAGTGCTAGGGAGTAGCACGTTAAAGATCTAGCCTTGGTGATGTATTCCGTATTCGGAGATAGCGACTCTTATTGGTTTAATAACACCCGACCATATGTAGGTCTTGTATAAGACTTGATTTATTTGTTGTGGAGGTGTATTACTAACAGTGGTTTGAGGAAATTTAAATATTGATTTATAGGAAAGGATTTATCTTAAATTTTGATGTAATATTAGAAACTTTAAATTTATCGCTCTTTCCAGATTTGAGGGTGTTACAAGTGTGACAAATGATTTTAGTGAATTCACAAGAGAATGCACATTTCTCGTTTCTGATATTGCAAATACTCAACATCAACTTTGAAATGGTTGTCTGAGTATTTAAAAGATTTATTGATTGATGCTAAAGAATTGAAGGAAGAGATTCTCTATCTTATAAATGAAAGAATTCAATTAGGAGATCTTGTCAGAAGGAGCTTGTCTATTAGTCATACAAAGGTCAACAGTATAAAAGATGTTGATTATCTATTGAGTCAGGCTTATGAGTTCTCAATTTATAAAAAAGAACAAAATGTTTAGTTTGAAGTGTTAGAAGATATTCAGAAGGAGAAAAGTTCAGAAGATACAATTTCTGAAAAGAAAGATAAAAGGTCAGAAAAAGGAAAGGAAAAGGTTGTAAGTCCTGATAAAGAAAAAGAAGTGATTGAAAGAATAGATGAAGAAAAAAGAGTTACTGAAGCTGAACAAGACAGAATTAATGAACATGCTTACACTCTGTTCCTTGAAAATTTTCATCCTGAAATGTTCATGGAATATGAAGAAAGCTTCAATTATACGGACTGTTGGGTAAATAAGGATTTTGTGTTTAAACAATGGTACTCTGGAATAATCAGAAGTTTGAAGTTGACTGTTTCACAAGTCAGAAGTGACAGTCCCATTGTAAAGGTAGTAGACTCAAACCAGAGAACTAAAAGTGGGTACAAGTATTCATTCCACAATGTTGAAAGAGCAAATGGAGAAGTATGTACTTTAGAGAGGCAGATTTTCAAAATATCCACTAAAGAGATTTGATCAAGGTGTACAAAAGTCTTTATCCTTTTCCTTATAAGATTAGCAAGTTTATAAAGACCTTTGTTTGTCTAAGAGATGGTATATATAGAGAATTCATCTGGGCAGCTAAAACCAACTATCAAGTTGCGTATGTTTTCAGAAGAGATAAGGTACATTTGAGCAGACCAAATTTTGAGCTGAAGGAACTTGACAGTATTCATTCTAGTACTCTAGTCATTCATCCTCCTGGAATTGTATGTAGAACAGGAAACAGACACAAGCTATTCATCAGATATGAAGAAGTACATAAATGTTGCAGTGGTACTTTACTTGCAATAAAAGAAAGACTCGAAAAGAAACAGAAGAAAAGACCAAAGAACATGGATGATTGGTCTAAATACAAGAAGCTTGCTAAGAATTGGTTAAAGAACATGGAGAATATTTTGTAGTACAGAAGGTTAAGTTTTTATGAAGTCATTCCCATTCTTAAAAAACTGGAGCTATGATTTGATTTTTTTAAGCAAAGGGGAGATTGTCAAGTAACATAAAGATTGCTTCAAAAGCGACTAGGTTCTGAATTAGAGTTCTGAGAAAGTAAGCTTAGAAGAAAAGCCTAAGGCATAACTTCTGAAGTGGCAACTTTAGAAGTTCTAAAGGTTTCTAAAGATTTCTGAAGAAGTTCTGAAGTGGTTCTGAAGACAACTTCTGAAGAAGTTCCAATGAAAAGCTTACACGTGTAAAAATACTATTGGTCTGTGATGTAACAACATGTTAGTATAGTAGCTCTCTTTGTATATAAATAGAAAGTTAGTTAGTAAGTATAACATTTGATCATACTTGTACTTTTACATACAATCAGCTTGTAACTTTGTCAATATCAATACTACAGCCGACTTAATTGCCCCAATCTTGACTCTTTTATATTGTTACTAATTCATCTTGATGTACGGGAACTTACAAATGAATCTTTAGCTAAACCTCCTAGATTTAGCCGTGGTAGTTTCCTAGTCTGGAAGGAAAGAATGACTCTATTCCTAGAAGGGTCAGATCCTAAGATCCCCTACTATGTAGAGAATGGACCATTCATTCCAACACTTCTAGTCCCTGCAGTTTCTGCTACTACTACTACCTCTCCTGCTATTCCTGAGAGATGAATTCCCAAACTCCAAATCAATGGAGTGAGGAAGACAAGAAAGAGCTAGCTGTTGACTCAAAAGCTAGAGATCTATTAGGGTGCGTTTGGTACGCAGAACAGGGTGGGCTAGGACATGACAAAACAGAACACAACTGTCCCATGTTTGGTGTGTCCTTATGTGAAACTAAGTGGAACTAACTAGAACAAAGAAGGGACACGCGTGTTCACCCTCACCCCCTGGAACTAAGTGGAACAAGAAACCAGATGACCAATATACCATTGGAAACCAAATACGCCTTTCAAACAACATCCGCCTCCTTCCTACTGCTGATCGATCTTCTTCCTCAGGTATATCAAAATCGATTTCTAAAACATCTCCTAATCGATTTATCTCCATCGATTTCTTACTTCTCCATTGATTTCTCCATTGATTAATTCTCCATCTATTTATCCTAATCAATTTCTTCATCTGGTCGATTTTTGTTTGAAATCGATTTCTCCATATGGTTGATTTTTGTTTCAAATCAATTTCTCAATATGGCCGATTTTGTTTTCAAATCAATTTCTGCATCTAGTTGATTTTTGTTTCAAATCGATTTCTCCATATAGTCGATTTTAGTTTCATCGATTTCTAAATCTGGTCTATTTTTGTTTCAAATCGATTTCTCCATATGGTCGATTTTGGTTTCAAATCAGTTTCTGCATCTGGTTGATTTTTGTTTCAAATCGATTTCTCCATATGGTCGATTTTGGTTTCCAATATTCTTTTCCACCCGGTCGATTTGTGTATCTAATCAATTTATCTTAATCGAGACATTAAAAGCTTAATTTCATTCAGGCATCATGATGCTGTGTTGGATGTTGTGTTCTGTTAGAAAGTATTTTATGTAAGTATGAATCAGAAAATTGTCTAAGTCTAAGACTCCAGAAGAAGAGATCCAGAAGCGCCCAGAGGCTTGAATATCCTTTGGATTCCAGCTGATGTATTACACGCGCTTCAAGTGACGTGGCATATCAGACTTCTCGTGCGTAACTGATTATGTTAGAAGTACAAGTGACCTGTCATTTCGTGATAGGCTAGCTTATTGACTTTTCAAGTGTAATAGTATAAATAGAGATAACTATCACTATAATAGAAGTCAATCGATTGAGAGAAAACAATTCTTATTGTTCTTACGTATTGTAATAATCGGAATTGGGTTATTGAATACAATTATCTTTCGATCTTCTTATTGTTCATCATACTGATTATAAATTGCTTACTATTCTAGCTAAATAGTAGCTTAAATTGCTTCCGTTTATCACTCTTATTCTTGTTAATCTACTGTTCTAGAGTAATTAAAGGGATCTGGGTTCCAACAATTGGTATCAGACCCTATAATCAATCTATTGATTATTCGATCTCGTCCATTTTGGAGAAATCTCTACTCTGCTAGAATTTTAATTCTAGTTCTTAAACTACTGCTCTTCATTCTACCCTGTTTTCTGAGAATTTGTTGATTTCGTACAAATTTCTTAAAATCAGTCGTAATTCAAGTTTAATTCTGAAATTCGTAAGTTACTCACTTCGTTTCGATTCCTGTGAAGTTTAATTGTTCTAAATTTCAAACGTATTTTCTGCAATTTTGATACTTTTTTTTCTGAAAAATGGCAAATCAAAATTTGAATGCCATGTATAAATCTGGATCCTTAACCAAACCGCCTACACTAATCCGAGACGAATATCCTCAATGGAAAATTCGAATGATCAACTTCTAAGAAGGATTAGATATAGATCTATATTCCACGGTGTTGAATGGTCCATTTGTACCCATGACTACTATTCCGAGAGTAGCTGCTACACCCACTACTGAAGAAATTCTTGCTCGCCAAGTTCCCAAAGAAAGAGGAAGTTGGAATGAAGAGGATAAGGCCAAAATTGAAGTTGCCAACAAGGCAAAACGTCTACTGATAATGGATGTTCCAAATGAGATCTTTCAATCCCTTGATTCCTATGAAACTGCTAAGGAATTATGGGATCAACTTGCCAATCAGTTAGAAGGACGTGCTAAAATGAAGAAGAATAGAAGACCTCAAGCACTAAATGGGTGTAACAGTTTTTAGGCACTTTCAAAAGAGACTCTGGAACAGACGTACCACAGATTCAACACTCTGATAAATCTGTGCAAGAAATGTGACATTATCCGATCTAAGGAGGATAATAATGTTTTATTTCTCAAACGTCTGAACCCAGAGTGGTCAAATCTCTCAATGTCTCTTCAAACAAATTAGGATCTGGAAATGTAGTATCTGCATGATGTGTTTGGCACTCTTCAAGCACATGACAGAGAAGTACAACAGAAGAAGGCAAGCATTGGCGGACCTCTGGCCCTCTTTCAGAATCCAGAGAGTGAGACAGAAGGAGTAAAAATACAGAGAAGAAAGGGAAGAGCAAAGCACTAATCTCAGAGGTCGGCCAAGAAGGTCACTCTGATTCAGAAGATGATAGGATCAACTCATTTGTTGAATCCTTGGCTCTTATTACCAAACAGTTCACAAGGAAATTTGGTAATCGTTCATTTCAAGGTAATAGAAGATTTGAAAACAAAAGTGAATGCCCCACTCAAACTTATGTTCCATGGCAGGAAGTACAGAGGAATGAGAAGTCAGAGGCTGAGAAAAAGGAAGAAGAGTTAAAGAAGAAGGATGTGTGCTACATATGCGGGAAGCCAGGTCATTACTCCAAAGACTGCAAAAGTGCTCTTGTCAAAGATAAGCAGTACTACAAAAATAAATATAAGTACAACAAGATAGAAAGAGCCAATTATGCAGAGAAAGAAAACTGGCAAGATGATCAGTCGAGTGGAGATGAAGCCATGTTTGGTGGAATGGCTATGACAACTGATTCAGAGGATCAACCTTCTGAAACCCCGGTTTGCACTATCTCTGATTCTTCAGAACTTGAACAAACCATTTTAGATCTAAATGTTGATTTTGAAAATCTGAAACAGAAGCTTCTCAATGAAAAGAAACTGAGAAAGAATATTGAACAATCATCTTCTATTACACAAAAAGAAAGAGATATTTTCAAAATGGAAATGGAAATTCTGACTGAAGAGAAACTAGAACTTTCTGTTGAAAATGAAAAGTTTTTAAAACTTCAAAAATCAACAGAGGTTAAATTCAAATAAGAAATTAAAAATCTTGCTAAACTTCTGGAAGCGAAGGACAAAGAGATAAAAGATGAGGAAAGTGACATATTAAATTCTTTAGCACTTAAAAATTATTTTCAGAAGCAAAGGGAATATCTGCACATTGAACTTCAAAAGAAAGAGCTCTTGATCAAAAACTATCTTGATGCTCAGAAGGTGCATGATAAGATAAACACACAAGTAGGAAAAACAGGCCTTGGTTTCGAGGATCTGGATCCTTACACGTGTAAAAAGAGATTAATTCTAGACTCTGTTTTCTGTATGGCAAAAAACATAAACCTATCTTTCCCATTCTATATGAACACAATCAGTTGTTAAAAAATCAAAATATGAGAATGAACATCAAGTTAAAAAACTAAAATATAAAAACATAAAATATTCTTCTGGAAAAGCAAGTCAAGTTGAACTTAAACTTGTTCAAAAGAAGGGAGATATTTTTAATTTTGGTTCATTCACTCATATAACTTTAACTCCAAAAGCTTATGTGTTCATACCCATATAGGTAGAAGAAGAACTAAGACTCAATTTTGAAAAAGATCTTGTTAAAACTCTGGATGAATGCTTTACATCAAATAATATAGAACTTGAAAAACAACTTTCTGAAAACCACCCAGAGATCGCTCCATGTTCTTTTATTGACTTAAACCTCACTCAAGAAATAGAAAACGATGATGAAGTTATATATCCTTGGGAAAACAATGATCAAAATGATGATGATTTCTTTGACATTTCAGATAAATCACTATCTATTTTTAATACAGTTTGCCTCCTACTTATGTAAAGGTTTCACCTTGTATAAAAGACAACAATGGTCCTTTCATGTATACAAATGAACCTACAGAGGTAAGGACAGCTGGTCCAAATGTTTTAAAACTTCCAAATGAAATACCAATAATCTATGTTCCTCCAAAAGAACAGAGAAAAGAGGTTCCCATTCATCGGACTTCCTTAGGATGTGTATGCAAGCAAAGTCATGTCTGGAATTTGAGAAAGAGGCAAATCTCAAAAAGAGCAAAAATTTTGTACAACAAAATCTGAAATCCAAGCCACAGAAGTTTACTCAAGAGCAAAAAGCTAAATGGAAAAATAATTTTTATATTCTTTCTGTTTTAGTAAAATCAAGAGTTCTAGAGAAGTCTCCACAGAAGATGCCTACTAAAAAGATTTCAAATGTTCTGAAGCGTAAGTCTAGGCTAGATAGAAGTTCAATAGAACAACTGATGCTAGAATAGAAAAAAATAAGAACTATTGTAATTATCATTCCAGAACTCTGAATGCTTCTTTTTATTTTTAAAACTCAAACAATTTTTCTCACGACCTTCTGGTTATTTCTCTAACAATCTTAATCACTCAGACTTCAAAAATCCGGAAAAAAAAATGGTTCAAACAAACTAGGAAAACCAGAAGTGTCTGGAAAACCTGTGAATTTTTCTGCTCAAAAAGAAAAATCAAATCAGAAGTACAAACCTAATACCAAAGGGCCCATTATGAAATGGGTACCTAAATCTCTCTGATTTTGATTGCAGAAACAGCGTGTGCACCTCTGGTATCTTGACTCTGGATGCTCGAGGCACATGACTGGAAGAAGGAACTTACTTTCCAAGTTTAAAGATAAATCTGGTGGAGCTGTAGCGTTCGGTGATGATGGTAAGGTCAAATAAAAGACTATGGTACTCTTCAAGAAGGTAATGTTACCTTATCCAAAGCAGCGCATGTTTCTGGACTGAAACACAATCTTCTAAGTGTAAGTCAACTGTGTGATTCTAAAATGCTGTTGTATTCGATGAAAAACACTGTTACTTATTTTCTAAAGAAGGTCAAGAAATTTGGAGAGCTAACCGAAAAGGTAATTTATACACGGTGAACTTCACTTCTAAGGATGGTAAAGAAACCCTCTATCTCATCTCAAAGAAGAGTGAAGTAGCTTGGCTCTAGCATCATAAGCTTTCACATTTAATTTTTCAAAATCTCGAACTGCTTGTCAAACATAACCTGGTTAAGGGCCTCGCAGAGGTACACTTCCAAAAAGATCATCTCTGCCCTGCTTGTGAAATGGGAAAAATCAAAAGAGCTTCCAATAAAACAAAGAGTGATCATTCTTGTACAAGGCCTTTGCAAATGCATCATGTTGACCTATGTGGTCCCATTGCAGTTCAGAGCCTTTCTGGCAAAAAGTACATACTAGAATTAATCGATGAATTTTCCAGGTACACATGGCTTGCTTTTGTGCGCCAGAAGTCAGAAGTTCCAATAGTATTGAAGAAGATGATTACGAGGATACAAGTACTTCTACAACAGAAGATACTACAACTCGGAAGTGACAATTGTACTGAATTCAAGAATGCCGAACTGGATGAATATCTTACCAATGAAGGAATCACTCAAAACTTCTCTGTTGTACGTACTCCTCAACAAAATGGTGTGGTAGAAAGAAGAAATCGCACTCTAGTCGAAGCACCAAGAACAATGCTTGCAGCATCTAGACTACCCACCAACTTCTGGGCTGAAGCTGTAGCAACTGCGTGTTTTACTCAAAATCGTACTATAATAATTAAGAGGCATTTTAAAACCTCTTATGAACTGATAAATAAAAGAATACCCTCAGTGTTAGATCCCAGATATCAAAGATGAACAATGAACTCAGTAAAGAACACATAATTTAGAGCACTGAAGTCGTATATTATATTGATATTCAAAGATTACAGTACTGTACAAGAATAGATCTAGAATTACAACTTTTTGAAAAGATCTAACAAACTTCTATTTATACAAAAACTAGAAAGACTAAAGTAACAACAAAGAATAACAGAGACACCCTAAAATTTAGAGTAAAATTGAACCGGAATAACATGCGGAATATAAATAAAATCACCCAATAAGTGGGGATGGAGTATGGAAGTTTACATCTAAACATGGATATTAAAATAACAACCTAATAATCTATGCTATTTAGACTATAGATTACAATTGGGTGTTACTAATATCCTCAAAAGAATATTCTATTGCTCCAACTATGTATATGCTCTATGAGCATATCTCCAAAAAGGTGTCCTCTCTCTCTCGACACATCAACCCGCTCTTCTCTAAAGAGCCCCGTCAACTTGTTTACCTGCTAAACCACATTTAAAATCAAGTGTTAGACTTACGCCTAGTGAGAACAAACAGTTAAATGGATAAGGCAGTTAAAACATTTAAAACATAAGATACAGTGCGTTTATCCCATTCAACTTCACTTGAAATAAGTTACTCTTGATGAGCAAGGATCTTTTAAAAACAATCCGGGGAGACCCGGTGTTCCATCCTTAGTGACGGATACCAGAAGTAGGTCACTACACGATGTTTGAGCTAACTGTAAGAGCCAATGGCAACCGGTCAATGACCGATTATGCACCTTAGTACACGGCCCCCGATGACTTCTTACAAAAGCCCGCGCAATGGTCACTGGCAACCGGTCTATAACCGATTATGCACCTTAGTACACGGCCCCCTGATGACCCCAAATTGCGCATGCATAGAGTCAATGGCATCCAGTAATGATCCGGCATTATACCCAACGGTAAGAGGCCCCCGATGACTTCTATGCTACCAAAAAGGGACAACAATCCCGTTTTAAACCGACTATATACCTATGGATCCAATACATACTAGCCCTACGACCAAATACATCAACGAGACGTATTACTAGTTTTCCAACCTTGAAAACCCTTTCAATAAACCATTTCCTTTCAAATCCAAGTTTTACCAAAAACTAGGTCAAATCATTTTGAGTTTCAAAACCAAAGATTATTTCATTTTATAACCTTTCCAAGTATTTTAAACCATTATGATGCTCATTTCATCATCTACAACAACATACTCAAAACCCTCATTTTGACCTAAAACTTCCAAACTTACTCAAATACACAACTACTTGAAACCAAGTTTAAGAATCAACAAAATACTACATTTACAACAAGTATTTGAGTTCATAAGTTTATATTTGAACTCACATAGCTAAGGTTAGGAAAACCCTAGAAAATCTCTTAAAATGGATGAAAATGGTGGAACTTGGTGGAGAAGATGAAGTAGAAGAAGAACTCGAACACTTGAGCTCCAAACCGAAATCCTCAAGCTAGATGCTCAATAAATGCTCCCAAGTTAGTTAGAATGGTGGTTCAAAGCATTAAAATCGCCATTAGTGTGGAAGAGAATGTTTTTGGTGAAAAATGAGTGTGAAAGTCAAGAAAAACGGATGTTATAAAAACTGATCAGTGCTGGACGCCAGATATGTACGCCAGTTACGTTCGTAACTAGCATTGGTAACTCACGCGGCTCCCTCTTGACGAAAAAGACTCTGACGCTAGTTGTGAAGCTAGTTACATTCCGTAACTGGCATTGGTAACTCACGCGACTCCATTTTGACCAAACAGACTCTGACGCTAGTTGTGAAGCTAGTTACATTTCGTAACTGGCATTGGTAACTCACGCGGCTCCATTTTGACCAAACATACTCTGACGCTAGTTGTGAAGCTAGGTACATTTCGTAACTGGCATTGGTAACTAGCCCTAGCCAAACAGAGTGTAAAGCCACTTAGTGGCGTGGGTTAGCTCAGCCGTAACTAGCACGAGCCATTTAAGTTACCCCGAAACTCCCAAACTTGATTTCCGACGCATAGCTTTGATCTTTTTCATCAACCAACCTATAACCCTTTTAAAACACGCATTTTCTAGAATTTTATATTTTATCTAAAAAAATTCCGGGTGTTACATCCCAGCTTAAAGAAATCAGCACACAACTCAAAATTGGTAGGAATGTCATCAAAAGTTTCTTGACCATTAACCACAATTGGTTGCGGAAGCTTTAGGATAGTCCTGAGATCTGCAATTACTATGTTGAAACGATAACCATGAATAAGAGAAGAAATGCCATTTGTTTCGTTATCAATTTCAGCATAATACCACCATTGCTGTAAATATTCTTCAGGAACTTGAAAGTGCCTAGTCATAGTTATTCTGAATGGATGCTTTTTAAACAACTCAATGAGAATTTTCTGATCATTAGTGAACTCTTCAGATTTTAAGTTTAGAGCAGCATTGTGTTTCTGGATTGCTTTGGGAGTACCAACTGGGATTATTTGTTTGGAAAGATTAGAACCATAAACAGTAGAATCAGAAGCAACATCTTGAGAAGAAGATTCAGAATTAAGTTCAATCTGCTCCATTTGATTTCCCCCAATTTCAGCATTAAGGTTAGGGTTTGGGTTTGAAGGAGCAGCAACATCCATAATATTTGTTGCAATGTCTTCGATTAATAAGTCTGTGTTCAAACGGACTTCAATCGAACAAATGGTCATAGTGTTTGGAACAATTTTGAAAGATCGTGTGCTCGATGAATCATCAGTATTTCTAAAAATGGATTTAGCGGAAACAATCGGTTGATCAACATTTGATTGAGACATGATTGACAAATTCGCAGCTTCTGAGAGTTGATTTTCAAAAATTACAGAGAATAGGTTTCGGAGGGAAAATCGGAGTGAAATGATGAAGATGATGAAGTCATGGAGTTTAATTGTGTGATGATGTTGTGGCAGATAGATGTAGGACACATGGCAAAAAAGTAGGCTAAAAGTAATGACGATTAAACGTGTAATCTGGATTAATGAACCGTTTAAAGAATATCCAATAAGAAAATAACACGTGGGCCACGCGTGAAGAGTAGTAATCTTCTAAATGGAGAGTTCAGAAGTGAAGTTCAGAAGTTCTGAAGTTCTGAGAAACAATTCAGAACCGATGAAATATCTTCAAAATATGAATGAAACCTATTTAAAACTACATGTTTCTGAAATCTGAAGCAATTTGAAGATTCAGAAATAGTTTGAACAACTGAAAGTAAGTATCAAGAAAAGTTTGTCCATACTTTTAATGATTATTTCTTCAGAAATATTTCAAAAATGAAACATTCCTTTCAGAAGAAAGAAGAAAAAAATAAATTAAAATGCATACTTCTGAAAGAATTTTTTTTGAAGTATTTCATAAGTATTGAAGTATTTCAGAAGTAGAAAAGTGTGTCCATGCTATTGAGATTGCATTCCAGAGAAAGAAATTACCTGTTAGAACTCCCCCTTGAAACAAGGATAGATCAAGGTTGTCAGTATTATCACAATGATAAATCAAAAACTCCCTCTTGAAACACGAATGAAGAAAAAGAAAAAAAATACCTAAGCTCCCCCTTGAATAAAGCTAGATAGAAATGTGATAGAAAAGTTATTACAAATAATTTGGTAATAAGAAATCTATACTTTTGAATGAAAAAAAAATAGAAACTTCTGAAGAGAAAAAATATTTTAGAAATTCTGAAGTATGAAGTTCAGAAGTTTAAGAAAGTAAGTTCAGAAGTGAATTCTTAGTACTTAGGTGTGAGTAATATACTTATGCAGTTAAGTTCATACCAAGTTTGCTTACCAAAAATGAAAATCTTTTCTCATCAATAGGTTTGGTAAATAAATCAGCTAACTGGTAATGTGTTTGAACAAAAAACATTTCTATGTCGCCTTTTTCAACATGATCCTTTACAAAATGATACCTCACATCAATGTCTTTAGTCTTTGAGTGTTGGACAGGATTGCCTGTTATTGCAATGACACTTTTAGAATCACAATACAGAGGAATCTTTTTGAAAGTGTAGCCATAATCTTTAAGCTGAATTTGCATCCAAATGACTTGTGAGCAAGATATTGCAGCAGCTACATATTCAGCTTCTGCAGTAGAAGTTGAGACACAGTTTTGCTTCTTTGAAGACCAACTCACAAGCCTGTCACCTAGAAATTGATATGAACTACATGTACTCTTTCTATCCAATTTACAACCACCATGATCTGCATCTGTAAAAGTTGTTAGCTCAAAACCAGAATCCTTTGGATACCAAAGTCCCAATGAAGGAGAACCTTTGAGATATCTAAGGATCCTTTTAGCCGCTAGAAGATGAGATTCTTTAGGATTAGCTTGATATCTAGCACAGATACATGTAGCAAAGATTATATTAGGTCTACTAGATGTTAAGTAAAGCAAAAATCCCTCTATATATTTCTTTTGATCAACTGGTTCACCAGATAAATCTGGTTCAAGTTTAGTGGCAGTTGCCATTGGAGTTTGAATACTAGAACAGTTAGACATGTCAAACTTCTTAAGTAAGTCAGAAACAAACTTAGATTGGTTTATGATAATGCCAGTGGGAAGTTGTTTGACTTGAAGATCAAGAAAAAATGTTAACTCACCCATCATACTCATTTCAAATTCAGTTTGCATGATCTTTTCAAAAAATTTACAAAATTTTGGATTAGTAGAAGCAAATATAATATCATCTACATATATTTGAATAAGAATCATATCCTCACCTTCCTTTTTCAGAAATAAAGTAGTATCTATTGTACCTCTTTTGAACTTGGAATTCAGAAGAAAAGTTGTGAGTGTGTCATACCATGCTCTTGGTGCTTGTTTAAGTCCATACAATGCTTTATCCAATATGTAAACATGATTTGGAAATTCTTTGCTCACAAATCCTTCTGGTTGTTCAATATATACTTCTTCATGGAAAACTCCATTCAGAAATGCACATTTCACATCCATTTGAAAAACCTTCATGTTTTTATGAGCAGCATAAGCTAGGAAGATTCTGATGGCTTCTAGTCTGGCAACTGGAGCAAATGTTTCATCATAATCTATGCCCTCCTGTTGACAGTAGCCTTTAGCAACTAGTCTACCCTTGTTCCTCACAACTATCCCATGTTCATCTTTCTTATTTCTGAAAACCCATTTGGTGCCAATAATAGATTTGCCCTATGCTTTTGGAATTAGTCTCCAGACTTTGTTTCTCTCAAATTGATTGAGTTCATCTTGCATTCCTAAAACCCATTCTGAATCCTGAAGAGCTTCATTAGGCTTTTTGGGTTCTATTGTGCTTAAGAAATTTACATACAGACATTCATTTTGCAGTAGCTGATCTTGTTTGTACACCTTTGGAGACATCACCTATGACCTGATGTATTGGATGACATGAAGTCCATTTTGTAACACTTGGCAATGTATTATCATATGTAACATTGTTAAGTGGTTCATAATCATCAGTATTTGCAGCTTCAGAATCTGGATTGAAAGCTGAGTGTAATTCTGAAGATTCTCCATCAACAGTATCATTCTAAATGTGTTCAGAAGAAGGAATACTGGTTCAGAAGTTACGTGGGGAAGTTCAGAAGTTAGTTGAATAGTTTCAGAAATAACTTGATCTGTTGTTGAGGTTGAGATTGGAGGTTCTGAAAGATTTGACACTGATATGGCAGGTGGAACTAACTATGGAGTTGCTTTTACAAGTGATGGATTTTGATAATTTGTAGAGACATTAACAGAAATATCAAATAAATCTTGACAAAGTAAATCTAAATTTGCATTTAGTAATGAATTAGCCTTAGAAGATTTTTCAGTAATAGTGGAGTCAGTGTATAGTTGTTCAACAACTGAATTAAGCTTGAGTTCTGAACTATCTTGTTCAGAAGTCATTGTAGGTTCATGAAATCTGATGTTGGAAGTTTCAATGATTCTCTTTGATCCTTTTATCAGTACTCTGTATTCCTTTGATCTATGTGAGTATCCAACAAATATACCAGCTAAACCTTTAGGAGCAAATTTGTCAAGATATTGAACATCATTTAGAAGAAAACATCTGCTTCCAAAAATTTTGAAGAAATCAATTGATGGTTTTCTCTTTTTGATGATTTCATATGGGCTTTTCAAAAAAATTCTATTTAAAATAGTTCAATTTTGAGTAAAACATGCAGTAGCAACAGCTTCTGCCCAAAGAGATAGAGGAAGTTCAGAATAAGCAAGCATAGTCCTGGCAGCTTCAACGAGAGTTCTATTCTTCCACTTTCATATGAAGCATTTCAAGTGGGGCTTGACATGAAGAAAGCATCTTCAGAGGATGAGAGCTTCTCTTAATTTTCCCAAGTTCACATGTTGAACATTGAGAAGTATAACATCATGCTTCTAAAACCTTCTTTCCAAAAGTTAGGTCAAATAATCATTTAGGTTAATGCATCATTTTTCTTGCGTTTAAAAACTGATACGAGTGTTTCAAAACCGTTCTTGACTTCCATTTCATCATTTCAAGGAAAACCCTAAAAATGATACATTTTGACCTAGTTTTACCAAAATCTTCCAAGTATAGAAATACTCATTTAAACATCGCATTAAGGTAAAATACTTCATTTTGACATGTATAAAGTTTTAAAGGTAGGAGTTAACTCACAAGGCTAGAGTTAGAAGAACCCTAGAAAAGCTCCTACGAGGATGGAGGTGATCAAGAAATCTGAAAGGAAACAAGAACACCACTACTTGAAGCTTTAAATACTTGAACCACTCTTAAATCTTCAACTTGAAAGGAGTAATCAATGAGCTTGGATGAGGTAGGTGGAAGAAAATGAAACCCTAAAATCGTCTTCAATGCTTTTCTCCCGTTATTCAGTTTTGATATTTGATAAATGAGAAATGGAGCTGAAAAATCGCACTTAAAAGTGGTCCAGGACCACCCAGGCGATCTTGCCCTGCGATCATGACAAGGCATGATCGCCTGTCATGATCGCACAACCCGTACCGCGAGTTTCGTGCTTAAAATCGATTTTTTGGCTATCTGGTTTTCTTGCGACCTTGCCTCGCGATCATGACAATGTCAAGATAGCATGTCATGATCGCAAACTAGGTACCGAAACTCAATTCGGTTCCAGTTTTCGCTCCTTTCTTCCAGATCAATGTAACCCAACATTATACACTTGAATCCTTCCATTTGCCCAAAAATAATAATATTACCATGCTAATTTACATAACCTTTCGCTAAATTTCCGGGTGTTACATATGGCAGGTTGAACTAACTCTGGAGTTGCTCTTAGAAGTGATGGATTTTAATAATCTGCACAGACATTAACAGAAATATCAAATAAACCTTGACAAAGTAAATCAAAATTTGCTTTTTGTAATGTATTAGACTCAGAAGATTTTTCAGTAATAGTGGAGTCGGTGTATAATTGTTCAACAATTGAATTAAGCTTGAGTTCTGAACTGTCTTGTTCAGAAGTCATTGTAAGTTCATGAAATCTGATGTTGGAAGTTTCAATGATTCTCTTGGATCCTTTTATCAGTACTCTGTATGCCTTTCATCTTTGTGAGTATCCAACAAATATACCAGCTAATCCTTTAGGAGCAAATTTGTCAAGGTATTGAACATCATTTAGAAGAAAACATCTGCTTCCAAAAATTTTGAAAAAATCAATTGATGGTTTTCTCTTTTTAATGATTTCATATGGGGATTTCAAAAACTTTCTATTTAAAATAGTTCTGTTTTGAGTAAAACATGTAGTAGCAACAGCTTCTGCCCAAAGAGATAGAGGAAGTTCAGAATAAGCAAGCATAGTCCTGGCAGCTTCAACTAGAGTTTTATTCTTCCTTTCAACAACGCCATTCTGTTGGGGAGTTCTGGCAGCGGGAAAATTATGAGATATTCCAATAGAATCCAAGAAGGTCTGAAGTGTAGAATTGGTAAATTCTGTACCATTCTCACTTCTGATCTCTTGAACAGGAAGTTGAAGAAGAACCTGTATTCTTTTCAGAAATGGAATTAGTATTTCAAAAATATCATATTTAAGTCTAAGAAATTCAACCCAAGTATATCTAGAATACTCATCAACAATAACAAGGATATACTTCTTTCCTCCCAAGCTTTGAGTCTTCATTGGACCACATAAATCCATATGAAGCATTTCAAGTGGAACTTGACATGAAGATAGCATCTTCAGAGGATGAGAGCTTCTCTTAATTTTTCGAAGTTCACATGCTGAATATTGAGAAGACTTATCAAACTTGATCTTGGGTAAACCTCTGACTGACTTATGTCTATCTAATTCAGAAATAGATCTGAGATTCAGATGAGACATTCTTCTGTGCCATAACCAGCTTACTTCCTTCATTTGAGTAAACATATAACAAACCCCTGTGAGTTGACCATCTTCTGTGAAAGTGGCAGTATAGATGTCACCATCTCTATAGGCAGTTAGTTGTTTCTCTTTTGTAGCACCCAGAACTTGACAAACATTAATATTGAAGTGTATAGTGTAGTATTTGTCACAGAACGGACTTATACTAAACAGATTATGTCTTAACCCTTCTACATAGAAAACGTTCGGGACCTGAACATCTCCTTTGACAAAAGTTTCATAGCCTTTTACATAACCTTTTGCATTATTTCCAAAACTAACTGTTTCTTCATATCTTTCATGATAGTCAGTTAGTAATGACTTCTATGGTGTCATGCGTCTGGAACATCCAGAATCTAACACCCACACATGATACAACTGCAAAAGAAGTTATTTAGTTTTAGGTACCCATTTAAAAATGGGTCCTTTCAGATTAGCTAACAGTGAAAAAAGATTATCTTTTGGCATTTTAGATAAAAAGATAGAAACTTGTTCAGAATTTATGTTTGCTTGTTTGGTCTTATTCAGATTAGTAGTCTTTTTAGGTTTGCCATATGCTGAAGAATTCCTTTGATATTTCTGTTTTTGTTTTATCACATTTGATTCAGAAGGATAACCATGTTGTGCAAAATTGAAATAAGAATGAACAATTTTGAGATTTGAAACTGAATGCTTTCTTTTATTCATCTTATTGTTTTTGGTGACAACATTTTTATGAAAAATAGGAAACCTATCTAATTTGTCTTTGTCTGATAAATTGTCTCCCTTTTTCTTCCATACTAGAGAGGATAACTCTGAAACAGATAAAGAATGAATATTAGGATAAAAAATTTGTTTTTGCTTTGCTTAACTTTAGAGTTAAGAGATTTAGGTGTAGGAATTGAAGTTTGTCCTTCTTCAAAAAATTTGACTCAAGTGATGAATTCTGAAGTTGACATAGATGGTTTTCCTTTTAAAGAACAATTCAGATCTTTGAATTCAGTTTTAGTGAAATTTGAATATGAAATTGAATGAGTTTCAGAATTTGAAGATTTGGAATATTCAGAAGTAAAATTGATATCTTTTGGAGAATCATCATTGTCAGAATGTGAGATATTCATTAGATCTGAAAATATGTTCTGAGTCATTTTTGGAGCAGAATTGTTTAGTTTTGAAATTTTAATTTTGCTTTCTGAATCTGATAATGGTTTGAATTTTTTTCTTCAGAGTCATTTTCAGAATCATCAAAGAAAATCTTTGAAGATTCATCCTTATCATGTAAAAATTCAATATCTGAAAATTCTTCATAAGTTTCTTCAAAAATGTCTTCTTTCTTTAAGCCTGAAGAATTCTAATGAATTTCTGAAGTAAGTTGTTCAGAAATAGATTCAGAAACAAGTTCAGATATAATCTCAGACTTTTCTTCAGAAATGATTTTAGAAATAGGTTCAGAGGTAGACTCAATTTCTTCAGAATGTGTTTTAGATTCATCAGCAAACAAAACTTCTGCTTTTACAAAAGGAATTCTCTCAGGCGAAGAATGATCTACAGGTTTACTTACTAGTCCTTTACCTTTTTCATTAAAAAATTTCATGTTTGAAATGTCATATAAATTTGATGGTGCTTTTTTCAAAACTGGACTTTCAGTGTATCCTAAACTGTTTTTATATTGTAAAATTTTGAATTCTAAGCCTGACTTGTCAAAATATTCAAAGTTTGCTCAGTTTGACCCCTTTTGAAATTCAAATCTTCTAATTCCTTAACCGTCCTGTATAACTCAAGTCTTTCTTGATTCAGAAAATTCATTTTGACATTCAGAACCTCTGTTTCAGATTTAGCATTCACTATTTCCTTTTGCATATTATCAATTTTTTCTTTTAATTCCGATTTTTCTTTAGAAATTTGCTCAAGAGTTTCTTCAGCATTTTAACAATTTACTTTGTGTACCTGACTTTCTATTCTGAATTGGTTAACTAATAACCTTTCTCCTTTTATTCTGTTTCTTAAAGTTTCAAATTCTGAATTCATATTCAGAATTTGATCTTGTAAATTTATTTGAGAATTTTCAGCAGTTTCAGAATTTGATGAGATAGTTTCAGAAGTAAGTTCAGAAGAAGTGGGTTACCTCAGTATCATGTGTATGCGTGTCTTCTGGAGTCATCTGACACATAAAGCAATTTGTTGCATAGTGAGCAACCTCTTCACCAGCCTCATCATCAGTCCAGTTCAGCCAGTCTTCTACATACATGGTTACTAGAGCAGGATTGACATCCATCTTCTTAGAAAGCATATGTTTCTTTTCATAATAACCAGTATTCTGGACTCTAGGCATTTTGCACTGTCTAGCAAAGTGCCCTGGTTTTCCACAGTTGAAACACCTGGCTGGTTCAGAAGTATCTTTTGGAACATTTTCTTGACCAAATACTTTCTTTGGTCCTTCATCAATTTTAGGTTTGTTTTTATACTTCTGGTTATATCTCTGATGAAACTTCTTTGTCATGAAGGCTATACCTTCAGAAATTCTCTTCAGTTTTTCATCTGACTCATTTCCATCACAGATACTGGCTTCAGGAATATCACAGATTTTCAATTAACTATTAATTTTCTTACTGATTAAAGCCACAATGTTCTCATTTGTCTTCTTTAACTCATTCTGTCTGATCTTTATTGTGTCCTCTTGCTGGAACAAAATACCATATACATCTTGAATGGATTTCTTGGACAGATTTCTTGTGATCATGTTATCAGAAAAACTTCACCATTCATTACCAAGATTGTTCAGAAATTTGTTATTGATTTCAGAATTTGATTTTTGAACTCCATTTCTCCTTAGATCATTCAGAATGTTGTTAAATCTGTGATAAGTATCAGTAATAGCCTCTCCCTCCTTGTATCTGAAGTTTTCATATGTACCAATACATATGTTTAATCTCTGTGCTTGAGCTTTTGTACTCCCCTGCATCTGAGCCTCAACTTCATCCCACATGGCTTTTGCAGAAATTAAACTATCAACCCTGTTGAATATTTGATAACCATTGAGAAATCAATGGTTAAAGCATTCTTTTTACACCTTTAGGATAGCTTATTTTACTTTTATATCCCTAAATTGAGTCTTTTATTTCTTATTTTCTATTTATTGAGTCATGAAGCTAAAAGTTGTGATTTGAATATGTTTTGGTACCATTAGTATGATTTTTGTGGTGTTTTGGCAGTGCAGTATTTCACAGCATTGAGACAACATTGGCTGCTGTTGGTTTTGTCTTAATGGTACAGCTTAATGGAAGCAGCTGGAAATTATGGGCTTATTCTGACTTTTTGCATACGTGAAGAATATCTGATGAAGACCTTTTGAAGACTTTATTGTTTTGTTATTTTACTTGTTTGGTAAGTTTTAGTTGTACTTTTTGTTGACTTTAATTTCTGCAATTTATTTGAAGTCTTTTATTTTCTGCATTTTACTTTAAGTCATTTATTTTATGCAATTTATTTTCTGCCATTTAAATTTAGTTCTTTATTTTCTGTCATTAATTTTATGCAATTAATTTGCGCACTTAAATTCATGCAATTACTTTCAGTTATTTACATTTCCTTGCACTTACTTTCCAGTATGAGTAGCTAATTTTCTTAAGTGTGGGTGTAAGGCAAATGGTGAGATTATAACCCAAAGGATGGTGGACATTGTTTCTTAATAACAATGTTCCATCATTTCATTTCAAGTTTTATAACTCCATATAACACTTCTTGACAAGTTGATCACTTTGAAAAGTGTTAAAGTGCCATGGACTCTGACAGGAGCCATTGAATGCACATCAATTTGGATGACGTAGGAAGTAATATGTGACAATTACTAACAACGACAGTTGTAAACTATTTTATTTAAATTGATTAATTCTCGACGGGTTGGTCGCTTATCAAAGTGTTAAAGTGTAGTCGGACTCTAAAAGGAGCCACTTGGAACACACCAACTTGACTGATATGGGAATCTGCTCGACAGAATGATTTTAAACAACGACAGTTGTTATCCATATATTTTGAGGACTCTACTCTGTACTGCCACTAGTACTGATACTGCATAGAAATATGGGTTGAATCTAAACATCAGTGCATGTATTGAAGTCCGACAGGAATACCCTTAAAATAGATGATGGAACTTGTTATTTTTAAACTACAATACTGAGAGGTATTGGTCCACTTGAATTTGTGTTTATGTGTCACCAGAAGTCTTATACCCATACTGCTTTCTTTATTCTGTTAAAACAATCATACAAATCCAATCCAAATCAATTTTAATCTTCCAATTCATCATCTGAAATCATTTCTTTCATTTTACTTTTATTAAGCTTTTACTACAATCCCTGTGGACGATACTCGGTATTCTATACCACTTTTATTACTTGAAAGACGACATTAGGGTTATAAGTATACTTGCTTTTGATCTTAATTGCCCTGTCTGTAGGTGTGTTAAAACCCCTATCAAGTTTTTGGCGCCGCTGCTGGGGATTGGCAAGCTAAAAGTTCTTTTTAAAAGTACAGTTAAAGATTTGATTTTTCTAAAACCGTTTTTTGTCACAAAGAAGTGGTTTATGCCAAGAATAGACTGTGGGGAATTTCTTGAATTCGATCCAGATATTGAGAGAACGTTCCGCCAAAGAAGGAGGGCTCAGAGAGAATTGTTTGCTCAAAACCCACCCGAAATGGCGCAACGTCCCCCACTGTTAGATGGGCCACCACCACTTCCACCTTTTGGAGCACCACGACCACCACCACCTCCGTTATATGGAAATCCTCCAGAACACCCTTTTCAAAATGTTTTTCATCATGAGGATGATAACGGAGATGACACGGAGTCTGAAAATAATCCTGAAAATCAAAATAGAAATGAACCAAGAGCGCAACCAATAAATATAATAAATCTTGCAAATTCCAAAGATGGACGTATAATGAACTATGCCATCCCTGATTTTGAGCAATTTAACTCAGGGATAGCGAGACCCCATTTTACGACCACCCATTTTGAGCCTAAACCTATCATGTTCCACATGTTACAAATAAATGGGCAATTTGCTGGAATACCAACAGAAGACCCGCACTCACATCTAAGATCCTTTTTGGAAGTCTGTAACTCTTTCTTGATCCCGGGGGTGTCAAATGACGCCCTGAGACTTACTTTGTTTCCATTCTCCTTACGGGATCGAGCAAGAGATTGGTTAAATTCCTTAACCCCAGATTCGGTAACATCATGGAACGACATGACCGAAAAAAATTTGCGAAAATATTTTCCCCCTACCAGGAATGCTAAGTCCCGAAATGAAATTTGTCTTTTTAAACATACGGACGATGAGGTTATTCCTGATGCATGGGAAAGGTTTAAAGAGCTGTTAAGAAAATGCCCTCACCATGGCATTGCTTACTGTATTCAACTCGAGACGTTTTATAATGGTTTAAATGCCACTGCAAGACAAATGCTCGATGCGATTGCGGGAGGCGCCTTCACAGCCTGTACCTATAATGAAGGATTTGCCTTGCTTGAAAAGATTTCTGAAAATAATGGACTTTGGGTTGATCCACGTGCTACATCACAAAAGAAGGCTGCTGGAATTCACGATGTAGATACATATACGGCTTTAACAGCTCAGCTTGCTTCCATGGCTAATATGCTTAAAGGCATCACTTCAGGCCAGGGAGCACAACCACCTACCTCTATACAAACTCAAGCAGTCCTCTCAGTGCAATGTGTTTGTTGCGGAGGGGAACATTCTTATGAACACTGTCATACAAACTCTGAATCTGTAAACTATGTTCTTAATAAGTCTGCTCCCTACTCCAACAATTACAATGCCAGTTGGAAACAACACCCAAATTTCTCTTGGAGCAGTCCGTCGTAAAATCACCCTGTACCAAAACCGCAAAATTCGAATTTTCAAAACCAAGTAGGCAGTTCTAATTCTCAAAATTTTCAAACACAACAATACCAAAACAAACCACCTCCACCTCCACCATACACCCCATCACTTTCTTTGGAAGAGACCTTAAAGACTTTCATGACTCAGACACAATCTGTAATAGCTCAGCAAAGCGCTGCTATAGCCCAACTTCAAACAACAACAAATCAGCAAAGTGCTTCCATAGCTCAGAACCAGGCATCACTTAGGAATCTAGAAATACAAGTCAGTCAAATTGCTCTGAGCCAAAGCAATCGGGCCTTTGGCACCTTACCTAGTAACACAGAAATCCCAAAAGCACCAGCAAAAGAACATGTAAAAGCAATAAGCCTGAGGAGTGGAAAGAAATTACCAGGAGTCATACCAAACAATGAACCAGTTAAGTCTAAACCAGAGACTTCACCATTGGCACCTTTTAGTTCACAACCACCAATCTCATTAAAAGACCGGTCATCTAAGGTTACCACCGGTTTTCCAAAAACTGATTCTCCTTTGTTAACGGAAGAGGCCATTAAGAAACAGTCTATAGAAGTAGAGGTCGTAGTAGACCCTAAGACTAAGACCTCTGGCATACAGGATCCATCTTGCTCAACCCATCCAAACAAAACTATCATTAAAACAGTCCTCCTTATGTACCTTACCCCCAAAGGTTAAGGAATAATAAGGAAGAATTGCAATTTAAGAAATTTTTGGATGTGTTTAAAGCATTTCATATCAACATACCCCTTGTTGAAGCAATAGAACAGATACCCAGTTATGCCAAATTCCTTAAAGATATCCTCGGTAAGAAAAAGAAATTAATTGAATATGAGGCTGTAGCTCTTACCGAGGGATGTAGTGCCCTTCTGACCAACAAAATACCTCCCAAGCTTAAAGATCCGGGGAGTTTTACTCTTCCCTGTTCAATAGGTGGAAAGAAGATAGGGAAGGCTCTGTGTGACTTAGGTTCTAGTATCAACCTAATGCCCTTATCAATCTACAATACCTTAGGACTAGGAGAGGCAAGACCTACTACTGTCACACTTATCTTAGCAGATAAAACTGTTGCTTACCCTAAGAGAAAAATAGAAGACGTCCTAGTCCAGGATGAAAAGTTCATATTTCCGGCAGATTTTATCATCTTGGATTTTGAAGCTGATAAAGATATTCCTATAATTTTAGGAAGACCCTTTTTGGCACCGGAAGAACATTAATAGATGTCCAAAAAGGAGAGTTTACTATGAGGTTTCAAGATGAAAAAGTTACATTCAATATTTTTAACTCCTTAAAAAACCCTGATTATATAGAAGAGTGTTCTAAGATAAGTGAAATAGAGGACTTGTGTTTTGAGAAAGGAGTTAGAAAAGCCTGTAGGTTGAAGGAAGAGGATGAAGCAATAGAAGAGAGTGTTGAGAAGTTGGGTGTGGAAGAGAATAAAGTTGTGACTGACCATGTTGCTAGGTTGGAAGTGTTGGAAAATAGTGAAACATATTTGACTGAGATTATGACTATCCTTGGAAAGCCTGGGATAGAGTGGGAGTGTCATGCCAATTTTATGATGAAAATATTTAAGGCTCCCAACCTATCTCCAGATGATAACATGTGGATTATTTTTTTTAGAAATTATTTATCACCCACTACTCATAACAACTCCATATCTATGAAAAAGATGTTGCTTTTGTTTTGTCTTATAACAGATAAGAGCTTTAACTTTGAAAATGACATTTGCAAGAGCATAAAGTATTGTTTTGGAAGAGATAAAAAGGATATGGATGTTGCTACTCTAGAAGAGATGCTCATGATGCAAGACTTTCTTGGGAAAAACAACAACCTCACAAATCTGTGGGTTGATCCAAGAAAGAAATTTATGGAAGAAGTAAAGATGATGGAAGCTGAGTTAGTAGACAGAGGACGAAGGAAAATCAGGAAAGACATAAAGAAGATGAGGGCAAAAATAAAGACCAAGGTGGCAGCCCAAATTGGCAACAAACAGAAGAAAATGGCTGCAAGAATCAGGGCACTGAAGGCCCAAGCCCAGAAGTTGAAGAAAGAAAAGGCAGCAATTGTTGCTGCTGCACCAAAATCACAGATTTAGGCATAACATGCTCTTGGTAGTAAGACAGGTTTGAATCATCTCCTTTAGCTTCAGTTTTTAATTCAGTTGAGTCAGGGATACTAGTTTTTTCTATTTTTAGGTTTATTTTGATATGTGGGATTGCATGTGTTGAAAATTATTACCATCTGTGTACATAGCCCAAATAATTTTTTGGAGATTTGGTCATTCACCAATTAATGTGTTGTTGCTAGAACTAGCCACTTTGTTCTTGGGACACAAATTGGCACGCACTGAGTGCACATCTAGGAAAGGATCTAGGCCTTCATTTCATAGTTCCAGCCTCTTGTTCCCTTTAAAACACCACAAACCCATACAATAAGGACATTGCATATGAATAAGTTTGGGGTGGGAAATATTCAACAAGACAAGTCAAACAAAAAATAAAAATATATAAAACTGTTTTGGGTGAATCTATGAGAAAAAGCACACAAATGTTCCATAGGAACAAGTGCTAAGCTTCAAAGCAAAAGAGCACAAAAGTGCCAAAAGTCTGAAAATTTTGAAAACTTCATTTGAAGCAGTGAGTGGAAAAAGGCTGTGTAAGGATAAAAGAGCCAAAAAGAGAGTGAACCCAATTCAAGACCTAGTGATCCTAGATTGACTTCGTGTTTGAGCTTAACAAAGAGAACATTATGGCTAGCCTATGGTCCACACACACTTCTTGGGTATGAATGGCTACCTAAGAATTTATAAAAGGCTGTGTATAACAATGTGGGTATGTTTTTCATCATGTGGGCACTTAATGCCATTATCCTACATAGATTTTCAATTTGAGTCATTTTATTTTCTTTCTTTTAGTTGTTTGGGTACAAACAACATCTTAAGTTTGGGGTGTGATAACCATTGAGAAATCAATGGTTAAAGCATTCTTTTTACACCTTTAGGATAGCTTATTTTACTTTTATATCCCTAAATTGAGTCTTTTATTTCTTATTTTCTATTTATTGAGTCATGAAGCTAAAAGTTGTGATTTGAATATGTTTTGGTACCATTAGTATGATTTTCGTGGTGTTTTGGCAGTGCAATATTTCACAGCATTGAGACAGGATTGGCTGCTGTTGGTTATGTCTTAATGGCGCAGCTGGAAATTATGGGCTTATTCTGACTTTTTGCATACTTGAAGAATATCTGATGAAGACCTTTTGAAGACTTTATTGTCTTGTTATTTTACTTGTTTGGTAAGTTTTAGTTGTACTTTTTGTTGACTTTATAGCAAACTTGGTGGCCAAGTTTGTGTTGTTTCCTTGTAATTTCCCCTAGATACTTGTAGTATAAATAGGGGTTAGTAGTTAGGTTTTAAAATCATCCCACCAAGTATCATAAGGCTCTAAGCTTTTGATACATGGAACTCTCTAAAATATTTGGTTACTAAGTTATATAATTCCACAATCGTTGAAGTTTATATTTTCTTGCACCTTTAAATTCTTGTCTTTTAATTTCTGCAATTTATTTGAAGTCTTTTATTTTCTGCAATTTATTTTCCGTAATTTATTTTCTGCATTTTAATTTAAGTCATTTATTTTATGCAATTTATTTTCTGTCATTTAAATTCAGTTCTTTATTTTCTGTCTTTAATTTTTTGCAATTAATTTCCGCACTTAAATTCATGCAATTACTTTCAGTTATTTACATTTCCTTGCACTTACTTTCCAGTATGAATAGCTAATTTTCTTAAGTGTGGGTGTGAGACAAATGGTGAGATTATAACCCAAAGGATGGTGGACATTGTTTCTTAATAACAATGTTCCATCATTTCATTTAAAGTTTTATAACTCCATATAACACTTCTTGACAAGTTGATCACTTTGAAAAGTGTTAAAGTGCCATGGACTCTGACAGGAGCCATTGAATGCACATCAATTTGGATGACGTAGGAAGTAATATGTGACAATTACGAACAATGACAATTGTAAACTATTTTATTTAAATTGATTAATTCTCGGCGGGTTGGTCGCTTATCAACTTGGACTCTGAAAGGAGCCACTTGGAACACACCAACTGTTAAAGTGTAGTCGGACTCTGAAAGGAGCCACTTGGAACACACCAACTTGAATGATATGGGAATCTGCTCGACAGAGAGATTTTAAACAACGACAGTTGTTATCCATATATTTTGAGGACTCTACTCTGCGCTGCCACTAGTACTGATACTGCATAGAAATATGGGTTGAATCTAAACATCAGTGCATGTATTGAAGTCCGACAGGAATACCCTCAAAATAGATGGTGGAACTTGTTATTTTTAAACTACAATACTGAGAGGTATTGGTCCACTTGAATTTGTGTTTATGTCTCACCATAAGTCTTACACCCATACTGCTTTCTTTATTCTGTTAAAACAATCATACAAATCCAATCCAAATCAATTTTAATCTTCCAATTCATCATCTGAAATCATTTCTTTCATTTTACTTTTATTAAGCTTTTACTACAATCCCTGTGGACGATACTCGGTATTCTATACCACTTTTATTACTTGAAAGACGACATTAGGGTTATAAGTATACTTGCTTTTGATCTTAATTGCCCTGTCTGTAGGTGTGTTAAAACCCTTATCAATATTTCATTTGGTATAGCCATTGTCAGAAGAGTAAGAGCTCTCTTATCTATCTTTATTTGATCCTTTTCAGCATGACTGTACATTCCAAAAAAAATTATAATTCTTGTTGCTGGAAATTTTGGAGTTGTTTCAGTGCGAGGAACAGCAGGGATTTCCACATACACTTCAAGGGACCATTCACTATTGATTGCATCAAAGCTTCATCAATATTATCCAAAAATTGGATCATACGAATCCGCCATTGATGATATTCGCCAAGAACAGGATAGGAGGTTTTGTTTCAGATCCGATGGAAACGATGTCTTTGTTCATTTTTTATTTGATTGATCGCTAATTCACCTTTGGTAATGATTGAAGCACAATTCGAATTAATCTTTGAAAGATTAATTCAAGAATTCAAGAAACTGTCAGATCTGACAATTTCGTAACTGAATTGATTACCAGATCGTAAGATGAATTGGCTCTGATACCAATTGTTAGATCCCAGATATCAAAGATGAACAATGAACTCAGTAAAGAACACAAAATTTAGAGCACTGAAGTCGTATATTATATTGATAATCAAAGATTACAGTACTGTACAAGAATAGATCTAGAATTACAACTTTTTGAAAAGAACTAAGAAACTTCTATTTATACAAATACTAGAAAGACTAAAGTAACAACAAACAATATAACAGACACAGTTCAGAAATGGTTCTGAACTGTCTTCAGAAACTGTCTTCCGAAGTTCTTCAGTGCATCTTCAGAACTTTTTCAGAACTTCAATGAAACCTTCAGAACTTTATGCTAAGTGTTTTGAAGCTATCTTTTATGTTCTTTCACTCAGTTAAATTTTTCCACATTTTTGGCTCCAGGTGCTTTATTCTAAACGATCGAGAAAAGCTTGGAAAGTTTGACAAGAAGTCTGATGAGGCAAAAAATTTGGGTTTACTCTTTAAATTCAAAAGCCTTCAGGTTTTTAATTTAAGAACCAAGACTGTAATGGAAAGCATAAACATAGACTTCGATGATCAAACTCATTTGACTTCTGACTATTCAAATTCTGAACTCAAACTTAACAACGTTACCTCTGACTATCTTTCAGGCGCCCGAGAATCCGAGATCGGCGCATTATTTGATGATTTTCTGGGAGAAGAAACACCATTAGAACGAATAACCAATAATCCAACCTTAAATATTCCAGCAGTACTTCAAGCTTCTGGGATAACTGTGAGTCTTCTGTTTCAACAAATAAAAGTCCAGAGGAAACCTCTGTGCCTTATTTTGACGGGGAGACACTAGACTCAACTCCTGGAGAGCTTTTGGATACAAAAATCCAAGCCCAGCTGATATCCCAAACAAGGATGAAAAGGTGGACAAAATCTCACACTCTAGATCTAATCATTGGTGATCCATCTGAAGGGGTCAAAACTAGATCTGCAACCGCAAATGAAGCTTTCTTTGTCAATTTCTTGAGCATGATTGAACCAAAAAGAGTTCATGAAGCTCTGCAAGAACCAAACTTGGTGGATGCAATGCAAGAAGAACTTCTCCAATTTGACAGAAACAAGGTATGGAAGTTAGTTCCTCTGGCTAAATTCGATATTGCCAAGATGAACGGTTCTGAATAATATAAGTATACAGACTGTAGGTAGAATGGATAAAGCACCAAATAAAAATCAGAGTACTTCAATTTTGAGTCAAATGAACTAAACTAATAACATGCCACATGGCACAAATTACAAATAAATAAAAATAGCAACCCAACGACTAAAATGAGCAAAATCAAATCAATGACTCATTAAGGGGTAGGGGAGGATTCAATAAGACGCTATGACAGTAACAATCATCAAGAAACAAAAACGGTTAATATATAAGAAATAACAATAATCAACAAGGGATTGACTCCGTCAATACTACACATCAATAATTAACAAGGTTTTGACTCTTTTGATTATAAAAAAAAAATCAACGAGAGGTGATAATTAATAATGGCATTTAAGGACTAGGCATAAACAAGAAACAAGCAACCGATGCTTAAATAATTGATACCTATCTTTGAAGTTTGATCCAAATCAGAAATACGTGTAAGATGGTTATTTTTATATACGGTTATTGGAGCAAAAACGTGTATTTCCTGGATACACAAACCGGCCCACACAGGTTGCCAATTCCCAATGTGAGGGGCATACCTGACTCACTCAGCAGCAAGGCGATTGTGAGGGGGCCTGGGATCGAACCAAAGACCAACGGCCTATTGGAGCAAACATCTCCTCGCCCCTTAACCAAGTGGGTTACACGCCATTGGCTTTATATACGGTTATTAATCATTTTTAAACGGTTTTGGAACCGTGTATAAAAGTTGAGTTTTATATATAGTTGTGAAACCGCGTACAAAAGTACGAAACTTTCACAAACACTGGCCTTATACACCGTTCCAAAACCGTGCTTGTATAAAGCCTAAAAACCGTTTATAAAAGCCTATTTTACTAGTGTACGGTAATAGGGTTCGAGCTCTGTCACTCTGAGACTCCACGTTAGGGTTTGAGCACATTACACACGGAAGA
Source organism: Silybum marianum (assembly GCA_036898165.1). Classification (NCBI taxonomy): domain Eukaryota; kingdom Viridiplantae; phylum Streptophyta; class Magnoliopsida; order Asterales; family Asteraceae; genus Silybum; species Silybum marianum. Next base: position 34,635,581 of record CM072529.1, read on the forward strand.
GGACAAGGATTTGAGCACATTACACACGGAAGAGGACAAGCGTTTAAGTGATTTTGATTTGAAAGAGAAGGAATTCTATCTGAAAGGGAATTCTGATTTTTCAGATTGAAAATCCCGCCTGTCATGAGTTTTAATTTTGACTTTTGAGAACACCTATCTATCTTCATAACTATTTTATATCGCCAAATATAAATTTTGAGTAAATTACATTTTTGTCCTTGTGGTTATCACCTTAACGTTTCATTCCTATTTTAAATTAATTACAGTTTTGGTTATTGTTGTTGTAATTTTGTTTCACTTTTGTTCCATCTAAGAGCAGCTCCAACAGTTTTCCTAAAATTTCTTTAAAATGGGGAATCAAAGTCAAAATCCCTAAAAAAATTACTCTCATCTCCAACAGATTCTCCATTTTGAAAACTCCAACATCAATTATATTTTTAAAATACTCAATACGTCATTATCAGAACAAACTTTTTAAACTAATTTTTAAACATATTTTGTATAAAATAGTCATTTTCAACAACTTTTTATAAAATTTATTTTGCCCAGCATAAACCACAACCTTTATTACCACATGGAAAACCAAGACCACCATCTACAAGCAAGCGTTTGACAATAGAAAACAAAAGCCAAAGTTGCAGCAACAAAAAACAGAACAGAGCCATTAAGCCGGCTTAATCAGACACCCCCTGTACAATCCTGAAAGCAAAAACCAAGAAAACAAATGACCCATCCTCTACTTTACCTATTCTCCACAACAACCCAAGTACAATGCTGGGGTAACGTCATTACTATTTTACGATGTATTTTTACTTGCTACTTTGTAAAAATGTTTTGCATTTGTACGTTTAGGAATATGATATTTACATAAACCAAACAACTCAAGCTGAAAATTTGCATTTATATCGGAATTCCAATGATGAGGTATTTTTACTTACGACTTCCTAATATAATTTTCATCTATTACTTGTAATATAGTTTATTTTTTTCTATATTTGTATGTTTAGGATTATAATATCAACATAAATCAAACAATTCATTACGATGAACGACTCACATCAAATTTTTCCACCGACAAATTGTTTAAATCTCATCAAGATTTAATTGATTGGGTGCAAAAATTGGGACTCTCCCTTTGCTACATTATTATCATTAGAAGATCCAAGACAAAACGAAATGGAGTTACGTCTAAAGTTATATTAATATGCGACCGTGCTGGTAATTACATAGGTAATGGTAGTTCTAGTAGAAATACTGGAACTAAAAAAATGAACTGTCTGTTCGAGTTAGTAGGAAAATATTCGTCATTGAAAGATTGTTGGACGTTAAGAGTGAAGTGTGAAAAACATAATCATGAACCTGCAGAAGATATGGAAGGACATCCATATGCAATGCAATTGACTGAAAATGAAGTCCGGTTGGTGGAAGATTTGTCAAGGAAGAACATCAAACCATGTGATATTCTCTCAACATTGAAGGAGCAAATTAATCTAGATAACGTGTCTACACTCAAAACAATATACAATGCATGCCGAAAATTTTGGGCGACCGAACATAAAGGTAGAACTCAAATGCAAGTTGTCATGTCATTTCTGCAGAAAGAAGGCGATATGCCTGAGGCACGTGCAAATAGCTCTAATCAGTTGGAAGATTTATTTTTCATCCATCAAATACCATTGACGTTGTGGCGTACATTTCCACATGTCTTATTGATGGATGCCACGTATAAAACGAACAGGTATAAAATACCCCTCCTTGAGACATCAACTAATATGACTTTTCGCATAGCATTTTTTTATGCATAAAGAAAAAGAATCCAAGCCCATGGGCTTCTCCGTACATGACTCGAATTAATAACTACGAGCAACAGTTATCTAGTAATCGTCCTGCAGATTTTGTTTCACTTGATTGAGTTGTAATTCTCTAGAGTTTTTGTAATTTATTTGTTAATTTAATATTAATTTGATTTGATGATCATTTTTGTATTAAATTATTTTATCTTTATAGCTTTAAATATTTATTTAAAACAAAATAATTATATATACAAATTATTAATTAATTAAAATGTTAACAATATAGTTGATAAAAATAAGAAATTATTTTATAGTTATTTAGATTAATTTATAAATGCTAGTTGTAAAAACATTTATTATAAAAATAAATTTAAAAAATAAAATTAGAAAACAAGTTTAAAATAAAATAAAATTAAAATACAAGTTTAAAAAGTCAAAAAAGCAATTTTTTTTGAAAAAATCTAGGTTGACCTAATTAGTGGGGGGTACACTTTACCACTAGTGGGGGTGCAAATATCCCCACCGTTTCTAAAAAATATTAACTTCCAACAACTAGTAATAAATAAAAACTACCAACTCCAAACAACAAACAATAAATAAAAATAAATGCTAACTTACAACTACTAGTAATAAATTATTCTTGACAACTCATCTATAAATAATAGCAAATCACAACCAATTTTTTCCATCTCATTTCTCTACTTCCTTGTTTCTCTACCTCCTCGTTTCTCTCTTATTTTGAAACTATTTTCATGGCTCGTCGTTCTTTAGTCAGCCGTTACTCGTTGATATGCACATGAATGATGAGGACGATGAGCATGAAGAGTTGTTGCTTCTAAAACTATAAGAAGAACGTCTCTCCAACACGAGTTCATGGGGAGTTCATGGTGGCTTCATTATGGGTCACAAAATGATCCATCGCGATCTAGTTGGAGGTCATAAACACCTTTATGGTGACTACTTCGCCAATCCTCCAAGATATGGTCCTCGACTATTTCGAAGGAGATTTAGAATGAATCAAGCTCTTTTCCTTCGGATTCTTGATGCTATTGTTGCACATGATAATTATTTTGTTCAAAAAAGAAATGTTGTCGGGCGTCTTGGTTTGTCATCTCTTCAAAACGTAACTGTCGCTTTTCGATTGCTTGCTTATGGTGTTCCAGCTAATTATGTTGATGAGTATGTGCAAATCGGTGAAAGCACTGCTACTGAAAGCCTCAAAAGATTTGTTTAGTTGAAGTGTTTGGTAATGAATATATACGATCACCAAATATCAATGATCTCACTAGGTTACTTGCAATTGGTGAAGACGTGGTTTTCCAAGAATGTTAGGAAGAATTGACTGTATGCATTGGACGTGAAAAAATTGTGCTTAGCATGGTATGTTTACCGGGCATATTCATGAACCAACCATTATTTTAGAAGCAGTAGCTTCATATGATCTTTGGATATGGCATGCTTTCTTTGGGTTACCTAGGTCTCTTAATGACATTAATTTATTGGAGCACTCTTTTGTGTTTAATGATTTTGCTGAAGGTCGTGTTCCTCCTATTAGTTACAAGGTCAGTGGTAGGTCATATACTATGGGATATTATCTTGCTGATGGTATTTATCCTTCATGGTCAACATTATTGAAGACTATTCCAGCTCCACAAGGAAATAAGCAAAAACATTTCGCTAAAGAGCAAGAAGGGGCAAGGAAAGATGTTGAGCGTGCATTCGGAGTGCTTCAAGCGCGTTTTGCAATTGTTCGTAGCCCGACAAGATTTTGGGAGAAGGATGCCCTACATAATATCATGACTGCATGCATAATTATGCGTAACATGATTATTGAAGATGAGGGTGACAATCATGAAATTGTTCGTCAAAGAAGAATGCATGATGTGGATAACTCTTATGATAGAGTTGATGAAATTCCTAGGATATCAACTTCTTTTGAGCGTACATGATAACCATTGAGAAATCAATGGTTAAAGCACTCTTTCTACACCTTTAGGATAGTTTATTTTGCTTATATATCCCTAAATTGAGTCTTTTGTTTCTTATTTTCTATTTATTGAGTCATGAAGCTAAAAGTTATGATTTGAATCTGTTTTGGTACCAATAGTATAATTCTTGAGGTGTTTTGACGGATACGTGTTTTACTGACATTGGGACGACATTGCGAAATTTGTGTGTTTTTGGCTTTTTGGCGAACTTATTGGAATCAATTTGTGGGAATTTGGGCTTAATACGGATTTTTTTGTCTGCGTGAAGGAAGGCGCCAAAGACTTTTGAAGACTTAATTTTCTTGTTTTAATTACTTGCTAGTTAAGTTTGTTGTGTACTTTTGTGGACTTTTTGGCAAACTTGGTGGCCAAGTTTGTTGGAAGCTTCCTTGTAGGATCTCCTCTATTGTTAGTATAAATAGGGGTTAGTGTAAGTGTTTGTAAGCATCTTGGGGTGACAACCAAGACAAGTTCTAAAAACATTTGGTACTTGATCATCTCAAGTACCTTGGTGAAATTACATAAGTGATCTAGATTAATGCTTTGCACCTTTCCTTTCTTTTACTTTTCTTGTCTTTAAATTTCCGCACTTTAATTTTCTGCATTTCAATTTCCGCACTTTAATTTTCTGCATTTCAATTTCCGCACTTTAAATTCTGCAATTTACTTTTCGCAATTAATTTTCCGCACTTACATTTCTGCATTTTACTATTAAGTCATTTACTTTACGCAATTTATTTTATGTCATTTAATTTCTGTCTTTAATTTCAGCAATTTAATTTTCCGCACTTAGAATTATGCAATTACTTTCAGTTATTTACATTTTCGTATATTTACTTTCCAGTATGAGTAGCTAAATTTCTTAATTGTGGGTGTAAGGCAAATGGTGAGATTATAACCCAAAGGATGGTGGACATTGTTTCTTAATAACAATGTTCCATCATTTCATTTCAAGTTTTATAACTCCATATAACACTTCTTGACAAGTTGATCACTTTGAAAAGTGTTAAAGTGTCATGGACTCTGACAGGAGCAATTGAATGCACATCAATTTGGATGATGTAGGAAGTAATATGTGACAATTACTAACAACGACAGTTGTAAACTATTTTATTTAAATTGATTAATTCTCGACGGGTTGGTCGCTTATCAAAATGTTAAAGTGTAGTCGGACTCTGAAAGGAGCCACTTGGAACACACCAACTTGAATGATATGGGAATCTGCTCGACAGAGTGATTTTAAACAACGACAGTTGTTATCCATATATTTTGAGGACTACTGCACTTGCCACTAGATCGATCTTTGCATAGAAATATGGGTTGAATCTAAACATCAGTGCAGGTATTGAAGTCCGACAGGAATACCCTCAAAATAGATGGTGGAACTTGTTATTTTCAAACTACAATACTGATTTTGCAACCAATAAATATAATAAATCTTGCAAATTCCAAGGATGGACGTATAATGGACTATGCCATCCCTGATTTTGAGCAATTTAACTCAGGGATAGCTAGACCCCATTTTACGACCACCTATTTTGAGCCTAAACCAATCATGTTCCACATGCTACAAACAAATGGGCAATTTGCTGGAATACCAACAGAAGACCCGCACTCACATCTAAGATCCTTTTTAGAAGTCTGTAACTCTTTCTTGATCCCGGGGGTGTCAAATGACGCCCTGAGACTTACTTTGTTTCCATTCTCCTTACGGGATCGAGCAAGAGATTGGTTAAATTCCTTAACCCCAGATTCGGTAACATCATGGAACGACATGACCGAAATTTTTTTGCGAAAATATTTTCCCCCTACCAGGAATGCTAAGTCCCGAAATGAAATTTGTCTTTTTAAACAAACGGACGATGAGGCTATTCCTGATGCATGGGAAAGGTTTAAAGAGCTGTTAAGAAAATGCCCTCACCATGGCATTGCTTACTGTATTCAACTCGAGACGTTTTACAATGGTTTAAATGCCACTGCAAGACAAATGCTCGATGCGACTGCAGGAGGCGCCTTCACAGCCTGTACCTATAATGAAGGATTTGCCTTGCTTGAAAAGACTTCTGAAAATAATGGACTTTGGGTTGATCCACGTGCTACATCACAAAAGAAGGCTGCTGGAATTCACGATGTAGATACATATACGGCTTTAACAGCTCAGCTTGCTTCCATGGCTAATATGCTTAAAGGCATCACTTCAGGCCAGGGAGCACAACCACCTACCTCTATACAAACTCAAGCAGTCCTCTCAGTGCAATGTGTTTGTTGCGGAGGGGAACATTCTTATGAACACTGTCGTACAAACTCTGAATCTGTAAACTATGTTCTTAATAAGTCTGCTCCCTACTCCAACAATTACAATGCCAATTGGAAACAACACCCAAATTTCTCTTGGAGCAGTCCGTCGTAAAATCACCCTGTACCAAAACCGCAAAATTCGAATTTTCAAAACCAAGTAGGCAGTTCTAATTCTCAAAATTTTCAAACACAACAATACCAAAACAAACCACCTCCACCTCCACCAAACACCCCATCACCGTCTTTAGAAGAAACCTTAAAGACATACATAACCCACACACAATCAGCAATGGCTCAGCAAAATGCTGCTATAGCCCAACTTCAAACAACAGCAAATCAGCAAGGTGCATCCCTAAGAAATCTTGAGACACAAGTCAGTCAAATTGCTCTAAACCAAACCAATCGAGCCTTTGGTACCTTACCCAGTAACACAGAAATCCCAAAAGCCCCAGGAAAAGAGCACGTAAAAGCCATAGCCCTTAGGAGTGGAACAGAATTACCAGGAGTCACACAAAACCTAGAACCAGTTAGGTCCAAACCCGAGACTTCACCATCAGAATATGTTAGTTCAAAACCATTAGTAGACCAACCAGTCAAAGATACCATTGTTGTTTCCAAAACTGATTCTCCTTTGTTAAAATCAGAAGAGGCCACTAAGAAAAAGTCTGCAGAAGTAGAGGTTGTAGCAGACCCTAAGACTAAGGCTTCTGGCATACAGGATCCTCTTGCTCAACTCATCCAAACAAACCTGTCATTAAACCATTTCCTCCTTATGTACCTTACCCCCAAAGGCTAAGGAATAATAAGGAAGAACTGCAATTTAAGAAATTTTTGGATGTGTTTAAAGAATTTCATATCAACATACCCCTTGTTGAGGCGATCGAGCAAATACCCAGTTATGCCAAATTCCTCAAGGACATCCTCGGTAAGAAAAAAGTTAAGCGAATATGAGGCTGTAGCTACGGCGAGGGATGTAGTGCCCTTCTGACCAACAAAATACCTCCAAAACTGAAGGACCCAGGAAGTTTTACTATTCCCTGTTCTATAGGTGGAAAGGAAATAGGAAAGGCTCTATGTGATTTAGGTTCTAGTATCAACCTGATGCCCTTATCAATCTACAATACCTTAGGACTAGGAGAGGCCAGACCAACTACTGTCACACTCATCTTGGCTGATAAAACCGTCGCCTATCCTAAAGGAAAAATAGAAGATGTCCTCGTCCAGGTTGAAAAGTTCATATTTCCGGCGGATTTCATTATCTTGGATTTTGAGGCTGATAAAGATATTCCTATAATTTTAGGAAGACCCTTTTTGGCCACCGGAAGAACTTTAATAGATGTCCAAAAGGGAGAGTTGACCATGAGATTCCAGGATGAAAAAGTCACATTCAGTGTCTTTAACTCTTTAAAATACCCTGACTATATGGAAGAATGCTCTAGAATAAGTGAAATAGAAGACTTGTGTTTTGAGAAAGAACTTAGAAAAGCCTGTAAGTTGAATAAAGAAGATGATGCAATAGAGGAGGAGAGTGTTGAGGAGGAGGTTATGTTTGACCATGTTGCTAGGTTTGAAATTTTGGAAATTAGTGAACCAAAAAGTTTCACCCCATCTATCATATCACCACCTGACCTGGAGTTGAAACAACTCCCATCTCATTTAAAATATGTTTTTCTAGGAGAAGAAGGCAAATTGCCTGTCATTATCTCATCTACCCTAGATCTGCATCAAGAAAAGAAACTTGTGGATATGTTGAAATTGCACACAAAAGCCATAGGATGGAGCATTGCTGACCTTAAAGGGATTAGTCCCTCTATTTGTCAACATAAAATCATCCTAGATGATAAAGATTTCACATCCATAGAACCACAAAGAAGACTGAACCCTGTCATGAAAGAAGTAGTTAAAAAGGAAATATTAAAATGGTTAGATGCAAGAATTGTTTACCCAATTGCCAGTAGTTCTTGGGTTAGCCTAGTCCAGTGTGTCCTAAAAAAAGGAGGGTTCACAGTTGTCACTAATGACAAAAATGAACTTATCCCTACTAGGGTAGTCTCTGGATGGAGAATATGCATGGACTACCGTAGGTTGAACAAGGCTACACAAAAGGACCATTTTCCATTACCTTTCATTGACCAGATGTTAGACAGGTTAGCAGGAAAAGAGTATTACTGTTTTTTGGATGGATACTCAGGATACAATCAAATAGCCGTATCACCAGAAGACCAAGAAAAAACCACCTTCACCTGTCCTTATGGCACTTTTTCCTTTAGGAGAATGCCATTTGGACTTTGTAATGCTCCAGCAACTTTTCAAAGATGCATGATGTCTATATTCTCTGACATGCTTGAAAACTCCATAGAAATTTTTATGGATGACTTTTCAGTATATGGCTCATCTTTTGATAATTGTTTGGAAAATTTGAAAAAGAGTTTGGTAAGGTGTGAAGAAACTGATTTAGTGTTAAATTGGGAAAAATGTCATTTCATGGTTAAAGAAGGAATTGTTCTGGGACATTTAATCTCAAAAAGAGGAGTTGAGGTAGATAAAGCTAAACTCGAAGTAATTGAAAAACTACCCGAACCAACTACTATTAAAGGAATCGGGAGCTTTCTAGGTCATCTTTGGGTTTTACGGAAGATTTATCAAAGACTTTTCTAAAATAGCAAAACCCTTATGTTTACTTTTGGCAAAGATGATCAAAAACTTGATTTTAAGGATGAATGTAGAAATGCATTCAAAACTCGAAGAAAGCTACGATAAGCTTGCACCGGTAGTTGTTGCTCCGGACCGGAACAAACCTTTTGAAATCATGTGTGACGCAAGTGATTGGGGTCGTAGGAGGCCGTCCTAGGTCAAAGAATAGAAAAAGTGTTTCATTCAATTTATTATGCAAGTAAGACTTTGAATGAAGCACAATCAAACTACACAACAACCGAGAAAGAGTTACTAGCCGTAGTCTTTGCCTTTGAGAGATTTAGGTCATATTTGATGGGAACCAAAGTCATAGTACATACAGACCATTCTGCCATTAAGTATTTGATCTCAAAGAAAGATGCTAAGCCTAGGTTGATTAGATGGGTGTTGTTGTTGCAGGAGTTTGACCTAGAAATAGTGGATAGAAAAGGAGTAGACAACCAAGTAGCAGACCACCTTTCTAGAATAGAGAAACCTGTTGTAGAGGGAGGGGACATTTCTGACACCTTCCCTGATGAAAGAATCCTTGCAATCCAAACAGTTGAATCACCATGGTTTGCTGACATAGCAAATTTTTTGGCTTGTGGGATTAGACCAGCAGATATTACTAGCCAGATGTTCAAGAAATTCCTCCATGATACTAAATTTTATCTTTGGGATGACCCTTTTTTGTTTAAGCTTGGTGTAGATCAGATTCTAAGAAGGTGTATCCCGGAGGCGAAGTGGCGACAATCTGCTGGCATTGTCACCAATCACCATATGGAGGACACTTTGGAGGCCAAAGAACGGCCGCTAAGGTAATACAATGCGGTTTTTACTTGTGCCAACTCTCTTCAAGGATGCCCACAATTTTGCACAAAGATGCAATGAATGTCAAAGAAGTGGGTCCATTTCTAAAAGAAATGAAATGCCACTAAATGGGATCTTGGAAGTTGAGTTATTTGATGTGTGGGGGATTGATTTCATGGGACCATTCCCACCTTCAAACAAATGCCAGTACATACTAGTTGCTGTTGATTATGTTTCCAAATGGGTGGAGGCAGTGGCATGTGTCTCAAACGATGCAAAAACCGTCGTTAAGTTCCTCCAAAAACATATTTTTACAAGATTTGGTACCCCTAGAGCCCTTATAAGTGATGAGGGTACCCATTTTGTGAACAATATGCTACATGGAGTTCTTGAAAAATATAACATTAACCACAAGATTGCCACTACATATCACCCACAAACCAATGGACTGGCCGAATTGTCTAATAGAGAGATTAAGGGGATTTTAGAGAAAGTGGTCAAGCCAAACAGAAAAGACTGGGCCTTTAAGCTAGATGATGCCTTGTGGGCATACCGTACAGCATTTAAAACACCAATAGGTATGTATCCATACAAGCTTGTCTTTGGAAAAGCTTGTCACCTCCCCTTAGAATTAGAACACAAATCCTATTGGGCAATAAAAGAGTTAAATAGGTCATTAGAGGCGGCTGGCCAGAAAAGGAAACTACAATTGTGTGAATTAGAAGAGCATAGGAACCTGTCCTATGAAAATGCCAAGCTCTATAAAGAGAAAACAAAAAAATGGCATGACAAACGCATTAATCAAAGAGAATTCAAAGAAGGCCAAAAAGTCCTCTTATTTAATTCTAGGTTGAAATTGTTTCCTGGAAAACTCAGATCAAGATGGTCTGGACCTTTCCAAATCCACAAAGTTTATTCTTATGGAACAATCGACTTGATTAATCCAGAGGGCGGAGCCATCTTCAAAGTGAACGGCCAAAGAGTGAAGGCATACCACGAGCCTGTAGCATTCCCAGAGCATTGCTCTGTGGAATCTGCCACCCTTGAGCAAGCAGTCTCTTAAATATTTATGGACTTTTTGGAAAGCCCAGCATGTGTGTACATATTTTATTACTGTTATTTAATGCTTTTTCTAGATATAGGTATGTTTAATAAATTTTCTTGTAAGTGTTTTGTAGTTATCTTCAAATAAGACAAAAAGCAAGTACAAGCAATGGCACGAGTTAAGAAATCAACCGCAAGGGCACAAGTCAAGCAACTGAAGAAGGAGAAAGCAAATTGTTCTTTCTTTGCCGCACGCATCCACGTATTCGAGGCATAATATGCTCTTGGTAGTAAGACAGGTTTGAATCATCTCCTTTAGCTTCAGTTTTTAATTCAGTTGAGTCAGGGATACTAGTTTTTTTTTGTTTTTTTTTATTTTTAGGTTTATTTTGATATGTAGGATTGCATGTGTTGAAAATAATTACCATCTGTGTACATAGCCCAAATAATTTTTTAGAGATTTGGTCATTCACCAATTAGTGTGTTGTTGCTAGAACTAGCCACTCTGTTTTTGGGACACAAATTGGCACACACTGAGTTCACATCTAGGAAAGGATCTAGGCCTTCATTTCATATTTCCAGCCTCTTGTTCCCTTTTATACACCATAACCCCATACAATGAGGACATTGCATATGAATAAGTTTGGGGGTGGGAGATATTCAACAAGACAAGTCAAACAGAAAATAAAAATATATAAAAGCTGTCTTGGGTGAATCATGAGAAAAAGCACACAAATGTTCCATAGGAACAAGTGCTAAGCTTCAAAACAAAAGAGCACAAAATTGCCAAAAGTCTGAAAAAAATTAAAAACTTCATTTGAAGCAATGAGTGGAAAAAGGGTAAGGATAAAAGAGCCAAAAGAGTAAACCCAATTCAAGACCTAGTGATCCTAGATTGCCTTAGTGTTTGAGCTTAACAAAGAGAACATTATGGCTAGCCTATGGTCCACACACACTTCTTGGGTATGAATGGCTACCTAAGAATTTATAAAAGGCTATGTATAACAATGTGGGTATGCTTTCCATCATGTGGGCACTTAATGCCATTATCCTACATAGATTTTTCAATTTGAGTCATTTTATATTCTTTCTTTTAGTTGTTTGGGGACAAACAACATCTTAAGTTTGGGGGTGTGATAACCATTGAGAAATCAATGGTTAAAGCACTCTTTCTACACCTTTAGGATAGTTTATTTTGCTTATATATCCCTAAATTGAGTCTTTTGTTTCTTATTTTCTATTTATTGAGTCATGAAGCTAAAAGTTATGATTTGAATCTGTTTTGGTACCAATAGTATAATTCTTGAGGTGTTTTGACGGATACGTGTTTTACAAACATTGGGACGGCATTGCGGTTTGTGTGTTTTTGGCTTTTTGGCGAACTTATTGGAATCGGTGTGGGAATTTGGGCTTAACTGCGGATTTTTGTAATGCAGAAGGAAGGCGCCAAAGACTTTTGAAGACTTAATTTTCTTGTTTTAATTACTTGCTAGTTAAGTTTGTTGTGTACTTTTGTGGACTTTTTGGCAAACTTGGTGGCCAAGTTTGTTGGAAGCTTCCTTGTAGGATCTCCTCTATTGTTAGTATAAATAGGGGTTAGTGTAAGTGTTTGTAAGCATCTTGGGGTGACAACCAAGACAAGTTCTAAAAACATTTGGTACTTGATCATCTCAAGTACCTTGGTGAAATTACATAAGTGATCTAGATTAATGCTTTGCACCTTTCCTTTCTTTTACTTTTCTTGTCTTTAAATTTCCGCACTTTAATTTTCTGGATTTCAATTTCCGCACTTTAAATTCTGCAATTTACTTTTCGCAATTAATTTTCCGCACTTACATTTCTGCATTTTACTATTAAGTCATTTACTTTACGCAATTTATTTTATGTCATTTAATTTCTGTCTTTAATTTCAGCAATTTAATTTTCCGCACTTAGAATTATGCAATTACTTTCAGTTATTTACATTTTCGTATATTTACTTTCCAGTATGAGTAGCTAAATTTCTTAAGTGTGGGTGTGAGGCAAATGGTGAGATTATAACCCAAAGGATGGTGGACATTGTTTCTTAATAACAATGTTCCATCATTTCATTTCAAGTTTTATAACTCCATATAACACTTCTTGATAAGTTGATCACTTTGAAAAGTGTTAAAGTGTCATGGACTCTGACAGGAGCCATTGAATGCACATCAATTTGGATGACGTAGGAAGTAATATGTGACAATTACTAACAACGACAGTTGTAAACTATTTTATTTAAATTGATTAATTCTCGACGGGTTGGTCGCTTATCAAAATGTTAAAGTGTAGTCGGACTGCGAAAGGAGCCACTTGGAACACACCAACTTGAATGATATGGGAATACAACTCGACGAGTGATTTTAAACAACGACAGTTGTTATCCATATATTTTGAGGACTCTACTCTGCACTGCCACTAGTACTGATACTGCATAGAAATATGGGTTGAACCTAAACATCAGTGCAGGTATTGAAGTCCGACAGGAATACCCTCAAAATAGATGGTGGAACTTGTTATTTTCAAACTACAATACTGAAAGGTATTGGTCCACTTGAATTTGTGTTTATGTCTCACCAGAAATCTTACACCCATACTGCTTTCTTTATTTTGTTAAAACAATCATACAAATCCAATCCAAATCAATTTTAATCTTCCAATTCATCATCTGAAATCATTTCTTTCATTCTACTTTTATTAAGCTTTTACTACAATCCCTGTGGACGATACTCGGTATTCTATACCACTTTTATTACTTGAAAGACGATATTAGGGTTAGAAGTATACTTGCTTTTGATCTTAATTGCCCTGTCTGTAGGTGTGTTAAAACCCCTATCAGTACACCAACACTAATGGAGTTTATTAAAAACCAACATCGGATTCGTGATAAACAAATGCATTCTCAACTTCAAGAAGATCTTGTTGAGCACTTATGGAAGATACCTGGTGGCCGACCACCAGGCCATGAGGCTTTCCCAGGGGATGTTTTCTATTTACATTCTTAAACTTTTTTCAATTGGGCTATGGACCCATAGACATTGAGATTGATGAGACTCGGGAACGAGGTCGTCCCCTGGCCATTTTGTACCAGGTTGACGCGCTGGCCGAATTCTGCTTCAAAAATATGTTCATCTTCGGCGCAAGAACACTCGATCGGTGAGCTATTACGCACTCTTTCAAGGGTGGCGAAAGGGGGAACCATTCTCTTTCTTTCAATTGTTCTGATTGCTCCGCTGGTGCGATCTGGTCGAGAGGTTGTCCAGTCATCTCGGTGAGGAATTTATTATCATCTTGGCGTCGAGCTATTTTTCCGCAGGACCTCCCTTACAGTATCGTTGCCATAGTTGTCTGGATGGATTGGAAAGAAGGGATGAAGAAGGGCCGGCATGCCAAACAAGTAGACCGCAATAACTAGCTTCTAGTCCAACTAGCTAGCTCCAGCCCAAGCCTCTAAATTGAAGCTTCGGAGAGCCTTCTCCCATGCGATGAGATGAATTATGCTCCGATTTCGCTCGCCGCTACTACGGGAATCGTTGTTGCTTTCTTTTCCTCTCAATTTGCTTCTGATCTCGATAAAGCTACTCAGAATCAATTGGCTAGAGGTCAACTCTTACGTGAATTGCTTAAACAATCCCAATCTGCCCCTCACGCGGTGAAGAACAGAAACTGACTATTTATACCGGAACAAACGGTTATATTATACTTCACTTGAATACTCAATACAATATTCAATAAAATAAATATGGCTAACCACTTTTTTAACCGTGAGAGGGGGGTCATTCAGAACCTGCTGGCTCCAGAAGGGGGGGCGGCTCTAGAGGCGAATCTTTTTATCGAAGGATCAAAAAAATTAAATTATAAAAGAAAATATTAAAACCGTCGCTGGAATTGAGATCTTATTCAAAGAGAAAGATCTCAAATATCTTGAATTTTTCTTTGTATATTATAGGGATGATCCGGTCCGCAAGGACCATGATTAGGAATTGTTTGATCGTCTTTCTATAAGGAAGAGGCAAAATAGAATCAACTTGAATTCAGAAAAAACCAAACTCTTCCTTACGTAAAGTTGCCAGAGTACAATTAACCTCTGGATTTGAAATCACTGCTTATATACCCGGTATTGGCCATAGTAGGAAGCAGCAGGCAGAAGCTAGATCCCTTACAGATTTCTTGCTTTTATATAATCCAAACATTTATCTATCCAGCAATGAGGTAAATCAATAGATAGAATTCTTGTCATGATTCGTGAACTAATGCAACGTTTAATTGGATTCCGGGATTGTGTTTTGCGGGGACACAATCCTAAAGGGACCGAATGACATTTGAGTAAAACGCTAGAATGGATGTTCATGTTTCGCCTAAAATGATTTACCTTCCCAGTCCACTTCCTCTCCTAATATGTAACACCCGGAAATTTTAGTTAAGGTTATGAAACTTTGGAAAATACTAATACAAGGAATCTGGTATTTCAGGCCGATTTTCAAGTGTTTATATCATGTTTAGTTGGAGAATTAAAGAAGGAGTCCAACGATATTTTCGGAGTCAATTTGGAGCTAAGATGAAGCAAATATGGGCAAAACAACGTCTAAGGCTAGTTTTCACGTGAGTTAGGCTGGAAGCTAGTTACAAAAATCTTTGGCCAGTTACAACTGGCATCCAAAATAGCGTCAGACACTATTGAGGGTCGCGTGGGTTACGGCGTCAATTTCAACTGGCATCCAAACTGGCGTCGGGGTCTGTTTGGTCAAGCTTGGAGCCGCGTGGGTTACGTCGCCAGTTATAACTGGTGCACACAACTGGCATCGGGCTCTGGTTGATGTTGGTTGATGCATTTAAATGGGTTTTCAGCTCATTCCCGCAACACACTTCACCGACATAAGTTTATAACTGGCGCCCACAACTGGCATCGCGCTCTGGTTGATGTTGGTTGATGCATTTAAATGGGTTTTCAGCTCATTTCCGCAACACACTTCACCGACAGAAATTTTCTCTCCTTAGTTCTCCCAAAGGTCGATCTTGAAGCATTTATTTCCCAAGATCTACCCAACCCAAAGCATTTAATCCTCATTGAAGTCAAATATTTAAAGTCCAAGCATCAAGGGTTTGCATTCCTCATCAAATTTCCATGATGAGATAATCTGTGATTTTAGAACTAAAATGGTTTGACCTAATTTTCGGTAAAATGCGTATTTCAAAAGGAAAATATTTATATAATGGTTTACAGTGTTTGGGACACTATCAGTATGTCTCGTTTGATGTAGTTGATTATTAGACTAGTATGATATGGATCCATAGGCATAAGAGTCGGTATTTAATGTCATGAAAGATAGAATGAACCCACTTTTAATTGGAAATAGGCATTGTGATAAATTGTGTAATTTCCAATCTATCCTTTTACTCCCTCGGATTATGCATTTTGGTTAGCATGCGATTCTTGAGGCTTGAGCTTATGTGCACAAATGACTAAAGATTGTATTGTGGTTGATGTCAATGGCTACCAGACCTTTATGTGCCGCTCTATAACATTGGTTTATGGCCAACTTGGAGTTCCGTCACAACTAATGGTAATATCGGGTCTCCTCTGATTGTTTTAAAAGACCCTTGCTCACCAAGAGTAAGCTTTCAAGTTAAGTTAAATGGGATAAAGTATACCGCACCTTTATTTAAATTATTTTACTGTTTTATCCATTTAACTGTTGTTCTTACTAGGCGTAAGCCTAACACTTGATCTCAAATATTGTTTAGCAGGTGATCGGGTTAATGGGGCTTCTTAGAGAGGAGCGGAGTGGCATGCCGGTGAAGGCACTCTTTTTGGGATTACACTTTAGAGTGTAAATATTGGAGATATTAGAATATTTATTTTGAGGATATTAGTGACACCCGAACATAATCTATATTCTGAGTCTTGTATTGATTAATAGGTTGTGTTAAGATCCTAAGAATCATATGAACTTGGATCCTATGTTTTAAATATTTTGTATAGGAAAGTATTTTAGATTCTGAAGATGAATAGTTCAGAAGTTCTGAACTAGTGCTGAACAGATAAATAAAGTCATCTTCAGAAGATAACATCAGAAGTCTGACGAACTTTTGAAGAATGGCAGTTCAGAAGTTGACTTCAGAAGACAGTTCAGAAGTTGACTTCAGAAGATAAGTTCTGAAGGGAAAGTTCAGAATTCTGAAGAACTTCTGAAGAGTGTTTTTGATGACATGTCTTTATGTAATTGGGCTGTGATAGAAGTGTCTGTAATTGTAGCATTTTCTTTATAGTATATATAGAGAGAGTCTGTTTCACAGTTAGAAGTTGAACATTATAAATGAGAGTCGTATAAAAGTGTAACTACGTGTTTTGTGAGTGTTCTTATATCTAGTATATCAATAAAGAGGATGAACTGAGCAATTCTTATCAGATCTGTTGTAATAAGGGACTTACAATTGGTATCAGAGCTTGATCGAGGCAATTTGTTTTCGATACGATCAATCGATTGCAGTAGATTTAAAGAAATTGATGAAATCAGTGAAGTTTTTCTCTCTCGATGATGAACAGTAAGTTTTAGTTCGAATTTTGATGAATTGATGAGAAATTTGATGTTCTTTCATTCAAATTGATTCTATGATCATTGCGTATTCATATGGAATCATTTATAATCATCAATTCCAAGGATTATTGAGCAAATTTGACAAAATTTGAAGTTTCTAGGTTTTAGTGTTTGAACGAACTGTTCTTGACAAATTCTATAAGTTTTTGATGAACTTGTGTGATTCAATCCAATTTGTTCAAGAGGAATACTCGATATATGTTTATGAAATGTTATAATCATCAATTTGGAAAATCATTGTTGTAAATCTAAGTTTCTGAGATTTTTTGGATCGAACAATTGAATTGGTTTATCGGACTTTAGAAGATGGTTTATCGGACTTCAGAAGACGGATTATCGAACTTCTGAAGTGTATTATTGAACTTCTGAAGAATATTATCGAACTTCTGAAGTATATTATCAAACTTCTGAAGTGCATGATCGAACTTCTGAACTGCAATGAATGATCAGACTATATTTTAGAAGTTTTGTATCATGTTCAGAACTGTACTAAACTTCATAAATTAGTTCAGATCTGATGAACTCGAGTAAGGGGAGAAGTATGCATTTTTAAAAAAATATCTGGGCCAGCCCCCAAACCCCGCAAGGGCGTTGCCCCTTGACCCCACCCGCTAACCGATTAGCGGGACCCCCGTGCTAAGTCTCAGGAGGGGGACATTGTTCATCAAAGAGAATTCACATAAAGCAAATACAACACTGATTTTCCATCACTTGTCTACACTATTATCTTGTTGTCATACTTCTGAATTTTTGAAGATTGAAGGCTTTCGCACAAGGCATATGACAACACAGTTCAGTATATCTTACTGTTAGACAAAAGAGTGCTTAAATTTCTTTGCTCAAGACACCCTCAAGTTGCTTAGTTTGTATTGATATTTTTATCATGGCCTTATAACTTCATCAAAGCTCATTTCTTAAAGATCGTCAGCAATAGTTCAACTTTGACTATATTGGTCAAAGTATCATTTGGTTTGAAGATTAGAAGTTTAAGTTTCAGCAATCATTTCTCTGAAGATTTATGCTTGAGGCAAGACCGTTGAGTGCTTGAAATTTGTGTTCTGAATTGATCACTTAGACTATAGGGTGCTTGCAATCATTGTTCTGATCAAGCAGAAGTTTGAGTGTCTACAATCAGTGTTCTGGTTACTTTATTCTGTGTTAGAGATTTGAGTGCTAATAATCATTCATCTGATTATGAAGATTGGATCTGGATTTGGTTATTCATTCTTCTGGAAGTATTCTGGAAATTGGCCCAATCTTTCTAGTTGACTTTGCTGATAAAGAAGCTGTGTTCTTAATGCCATCTTTCTCCCATAGCTTAATTGTCTAAAGGTGTTTTGGTCAACCAAGCTTTGTGTTAATTCCCCATTTCTTGAGCTTATCAGAAGAAGTTCTTGAGCTGAATGCTTATTCAACTAATGGCTCAAAGACAAAACAGATTCTTTGTTATAAACTGCAGTTGCACAATGGATTGTCATGACATATAATTCACACATTATTTTTCTTGTGAGCTTATCAGATGTGTTGAATTTCTACAGTTCCAAGCTGATTTTAATGCACTCAGTCGGGGTTATTGCACATTGAATCTGAAGTTAAATTTGAAAGTAAAGATAAGAGCTATATTCAATGGGAGCTTGAATTTATTCAAGGGGGAGTTCTTGAAGACCAATAACACGAATGTTTTTCAAAAAAATCAAGGGGGAGAAAATCTAAAGATTAAAGACTATGATTCCTTTACAAAACATTAGGGGGAGATTGTTAGGATCCTAAGAGTCGTATGAATTTGGATCCTATGTTTTAAATGTTTTGTAAAGGAAAGTATTTCAGATTCTCAAGATGAATAGTTCAGAAGTTCTGAACTAGTGCTGAAAAGATAAATAAAATCATCTTTAGAAGATAACTTCAGAAGTATGACGAACTTCTGAAGAATCGCAGTTCAGAAGTTGACTTCAGAAGACAGTTCAAAAGTTGACTTCAGAAGACAGTTCAGAAGTTGATTTCAGAAGATAAGTTCTGAAGAGAAAGTTCAGAAGACATTCAGAAATTCTAAAGAACTTCTGGAGAGAGTTTTTGATGACATGTCTTTATTTAATTGGGCTATGATAGAAGTGTTTATAATTGTAGCATTTCCTTTATAGTATATATAAAGAGAGTATGTTTCACAGTTAGAAGTTGAACATTATAAATGAGAGTCGTCTAAAAGTGTAACTGTATGTTTTGTGAGTGTTCTTATATCTAGTATATCAATAAGGAGGATGAATTGAGCAATTATTATCAGATCTGTTGTAATAAGGGACTTACAGGGCGATCCTTTTATATTTAAGATGAATTCTGCACGTTTAATTTGGTTTAAATTTGCTCTATATTTTAGGGTGTTACAAGTTGGTATCAGAGCTCTAGTTTAAGCGAACAAGGTATGAACCTAAGATGCCTAGACTTAAGCTGAGACTTTAAGTATTATATTGTGAGTATGGGTAGACACTCTTGAGATAAGAGAGCTTTAAAGTCGACGAAAATGCGCTAATCATGAAAAGTGACTTTGGTAATGGGAATTCTTATGTGTATGATATATCCAAGATATCACGTAGCTAATGCTATTTTGGGTACATTGTATTCTGAGTATGCTTATTTTACTATTGTTGCAAAGATTGGTGAATGTGTTATACGTAATTATGTTAGCATTGTCTTACTCCTACTCTATCATCTTGACATACTAAGATGGTGAACACGCGTACCAGATCGTGAAATGAAGCTGAAGGCGCGAATAACAGTATTACTAATCCAGATACATTAACGGCAGTGGAGATTACTCAACCACCTCCGATCCCTACTCGTACAAATTTAAGCTCGCCCAAATTAGTTACTACAAGATGAACTGCAGATGAACTACAAGGTTAATTCCGCCAATTAACCTTAACACGGGAGGTCCTCTGATGGTGGAGGCGGGTTCATAAGATGAACTACAAGTTGTTTTTTGTAGGAAGTGAATTCCCTATTTACTCGACAACATAAGATAGTCCTCAAGATGTTTGAGGAAAGGGATGCCAGTTATCGAAGGCATGAAGTGACTACTGAGAACCAAGTGGGAGATTCGGGAGGAAACGGGACTGGTCCCGTCACTGAAGAGTGTGACGGAGGTAAGGAGGACGACAAAGGGTTGTTCGTACAAAACCTTTATATGTTCCAAACCACCCGAGTTCTCCGGATCAGCTAACCTGGTGGATTGCATGTATTGGTTGAAAGAGATCGAGCAAGCTTTTGGCTCGAGCGAATGTGAAGAGAAACAAAAGGTGAAGTTTTCCTCACAGATGCTAAGAGGTGCGGCCCTAACTTGGTGGAACATCAAAAAACCATCAAAACTCTTGGCCCGGTCATCGTCTCAATGCTTACTTGGGAGATGTTCAAGGCGAAAGTGTTAGATCTAATTAGCCCCAATTAGATAGAAAGTTTTATAAAGAATTGTGTTTTGGGCCTTTTAGTGTTTTATGGGCTTGGGCTTAACACATGTATTGGGCACCTATAAATATGGTGTCTTAGCTTCATTTGTATGTAAGTTTTGGGAGAAAATACACTTTGCACACATACAGACTTATGAGAGTCGGTTCATTCTAATATGTGGTGTTCTTCTCAATTCCCCTCCATAATGATGAATACATGAATATGAGTTGATGATTTTGTGATTAATGTTCTTTAATTCTCTATCTCTTCTCTACATTTTATGGAGTTGTCTCAATTGTTGCTAGTTTGGGATCTAACAATTGGTATCAGAGCCAATTGAAGAAACTCTTCTTCAATTCGGTCATCTATGGCAACGATTGTTGAATTGGTTATTGATTTTGGTGTTTTGGTGCTTAGATTGTTTCAATCACATGAGCCAAAACCCAAATATCCTTTCTATGATCTAATTTTCTATTTTATGCTTATTTGAGATCCAATATTTCATCTAGACGAGATTTGGATGATTATTCATAGAAGATTTTATTGATTCTAAACCCAATCTGATTATGCACTCCACGTGTTTGATGAAATGTGTCTGTGAAGATTTAATTTCAGTTTATTAGATCTGATCAGTTTTACTACATGTGTGTATGTGTTTTGATTAATTTTGATCTCCCTCCTTCTTTGGTCTAATATTTTAGCACTAAGTAGGTGGTTGATTTTTAATCCCATCTTATTGTGTGCTTGAGTCCATAGCTTATCAGCACCTTGGTAATAGGGCTGTCGATCCTTGATCTGGCCTTATGTGAAGCCGAGATTGGATTCTCTTCTTTCATTTGGGTTTATTTTACAAAGAGTCAATTACCTGATTTATTTTGAAATTGGAGGGATAAGGGAGATGTTTATATCTGTTGAAATAGTTTTGGTTTTGTTGGTTTAAATCAGAAAAGAGACTGGTTATAACACTCAAATGCGGTTGTTGGTTGTCTGAACTTTTTGAAGTAGTTGCTGTCATGATCTATTCTTTTAACATAATTTAGCTTTAGTCTTCTTTCGATGTGGATAGGAGGAATAACAGATCATGCAGACAAAAAGTGTAAATTCCTTGATATATGTATCATCAGATCAAGTAGTACTGCCAGATCTAGTCACTGCCAGTGAGTGACTTTCATAAACCAAGATTCTATAAGAACCACAAGTTACAAAGTTCAAATTCAGGGACATTTCATTTCTGGAGGTGAAAATTAAACAGCAACCACACTGGTGGATTCAAAGATGGTAATTCAAAAGATCTTGATAAATCGATTCTTATGGACAGCTTAATGCAATCAGCAGTGTTGCATCTTTGGTGTCATTTGCTGCCACTTTTCACAGTTCTCAACAGCAAAATCAGAAGGTTGTTCATGTTGATAACCATCAACTTGTTTCATTTATCATGTGCAAGAAAGAAGTCGTGCTAGATTACCTCAATCATTATTTATCCACAAATCAACTCTTGCAAGCCACAAATTGAATACTCCATAGTTTGTTTCCAATGAGAACTTCTAAGTGATGCTATCAACCTAAATTGAAAAGTGTAGGGTTTGAGTCTTTGGTGGTGAGGCGGATGTAATTTTCAGCATCAAGATGCCAAAAATTTCTATGATCTGTATATGAAATGATCAATACAGTCAGAAGTTAGAGTGTAAAGAACTGTCATTAAGTCCTTCTCGAGTCAGAAAGAGTCCATCTCATGTTGCTTAAATGTTTATCGTGCTCCTTTTGAGATTTTAGAGAAGAACCAGATTCAAGCACGAGGCAGGCTCTTTTAATCAGATCCAAATATGCCAATATTTCAGATCAGGAGCTTAAATCAGAGTCACAATTTTCTTCATGGTTATTGCGGTTTGGGGTTCTACTTCTACATGAAATCACCAGTTAACAATGTGAATGCTCAGATTTATCCAGCCATACTTGTTACTGCTGGATTAAGTGATCCATGTGTAATTCATTCTGAATCCTCTAAGTTTGTTGCAAAGATGGAAACAGACGATAATGTATTGTTGTTTAAATGTGACATGGGAGCTGGTCACTTCTCAAAATCGGGTTGATTTGAGAAGCTTTCAAGATGATGCATTTAACTACACTTTCATTTTGATGATTCTGAATATGGTCCATGCTCTGATGTTGTAAATAATGCACCCGATGCGCAGAACAAGTTATGAAATGGTTCAGATCAAGATAACAAACCAGGGGCTCGGGTTATCGAGAATGAGATATGAACTATGATGAATCAGAAGCAGTTGGTACATCATGCAGCTGAAGTTATTAAGCCACAGAAGGCAGCTGCAGTTGCTAAGCAAACCAGTGAGCTCAGTTATGATCTTTATAGACCAAAGATCTAAACAAACCAGAAGGTGTTCTGATCAGCTTAATAAATCAGAAGGCGTACAGATCATCCAGAACTTGTCCAGAAGTTGAAATCACAAGCTTAACAGAGCTCAATAAGACAGAGCTTAATCAAAGCTTAATGAGATAGAGGTTGCTGCCAGAGGTTGCTGTCCAGAAGCTAACAGTTTCATCCAGAAGCTTCTGAAGCCTCTCTATACTTGCAAATGGTCTGATGTGCAGAAGTTGTCCAGAAGTAGAGATCCTAAACAGTTCAGTAGATGCACTCAGAAGTTGCTGTCAAGAAGATGTAGAGCTTAGTCCAGGCAGATATCAGCAAAACCAGAAGATATGAGCTTAATCAGATCCAGTAAGTCATCCAGAAGCTTAATGAGGCGAAGCTTAATCATATTCAGAAATTCTGTTCAGAAGTTGCAAAGCAGTCCAAAAGCTGTTGCATGACATTCCAGAGCTGTCCAGAAGCCTCTGTATGCTTCTGTCTGACTGAAAGTGTTGTCCGGAGCTTGCTGTCCAAAAGTTCTTTTTATGATAAACTGATCATAAGATACAACAGTTCAGAAGCTGTCCAGAAGTCATCCAGAAGCTATAAAGCTCAAATCTTTATGGATCAGAAGCTGCAGAGCTTAATTAGAAGTTTTGAGCTTATTTAAGTTGCTGTCAGTTCAGAGCTTAACCAGAGCTTATTCAGAATCTGTCTAAAAAAAAACTCTCTATCAGAAGCTTTATCAAAAGAAGCTCTTTTAAGCCACCCATCGCACCTCTTTACACGAGCAGAAGCTTAGTCTTTCAGAAGTTTATCCAGATCTTACTGAGATTAATAAGAGCTTAATAAGAGCTTAATTGATCCAGAAGCTTAGTCATTTCAGAAGCTCATTCAGAAGTTTTTTTAAGCTTGATCAAAGCTTAATAAGACATCTTACTTAAATCTTAATGGGCCAGAAGCTCAATTAGAAGTGCCCTTATGCAAATGATGCATTTCATGATGTTCGGTACGATCAAAACTCTCAAACCAGAGCTCACAAAGACCAAACATCATGATGAACCAGAGACGAACCAGAGGTAGTCCAAATCATCAAAATCAAAGTGCGTTGGTCCAGAACTCACATCGAACCAAAGCCCATAACCCGATTATTTTTCGGTTTTCTAACAGCATTGCGCTGTTTCAGAAACACGCGCACATTTTTTTACTCGAAGCTCCAATCTACATGAATCCAGTTGCGTTGGAACGATAACACACATATGCACGACTTTGAAGTTTTGAATTTTCTCAAATTCAGTGAGCCGACACGTCTTATTCACTGTCAAAGTCTGCTGACTAATGCTGGAACGAAAGCAATGATTTTCACTCATACTCCTTCTGATTTCCGATGGATGTTCGCATGTCCGTTCTTCATGACATTTTTATTATCACAATATCCTCTGTTTTTCAATCTAAAGCTCAGAGCTGAACTCAACTCAACGAGGTCTAAAGCGTCAAATTTTGTGTTTTGATGACTGATTTGTGCAGCTGAGGGAAAACTTGCACAACTCACTCAATTTTCATCGAAATTGGTTGAATCAAAGCTTGTTGATAAGCTAAGAGGCTGAAGTTCAATGTGCATGTTTTATGTTTTCTCTCAATAAGTCTCCTTAATGGTCAAAAACAGCGATAAAGTTGAGTCATGAAAGCTGGACAGAAAGTGTAAAATGTCTCGGTCTTTCAAGAATATGAGCCTATATTTGAAGGGGAGGTTGTAACACCTTAAAGACTTGAAGAATGGCACATAAGAGCTTCTAAAGAAAGTAAGGGGGAGAATATTTGATGATGCTTTCTTTATAACACTTTAGGGGGAGATTGTTAGATCTAATTAGCCCCAATTAGATAGAAAGTTTTATAAAGAATTGTGTTTTGGGCCTTTTAGTGTTTTATGGGCTTGGGCTTAACACATGTATTGGGCACCTATAAATATGGTGTCTTAGCTTCATTTGTATGTAAGTTTTGGGAGAAAATACACTTTGCACACATACAGACTTATGAGAGTCGGTTCATTCTAATATGTGGTGTTCTTCTCAATTCCCCTCCATAATGATGAATACATGAATATGAGTTGATGATTTTGTGATTAATGTTCTTTAATTCTCTATCTCTTCTCTACATTTTATGGAGTTGTCTCAATTGTTGCTAGTTTGGGATCTAACAGAAAGTCTTGGAAGAATATTGCAAAGAAAGAGCCATTGATTGTATTGTGGATGAATTCCAAGCTCTCAAGAAGGGAGATAAGACTGTGAGGGAGTATACCGAGTTGTTTGTGGAGAAGTTAAACCTTGTGGAGCACGTGGCTCCAACTGAGAAGGAAAGAATGAAGGCTTACATCAAAGGATTGCCATCCGACATTATGGGAATGGTTCAAATGGCAAGGACCTCTACTCTAAAGGAGGCCATCGATCATGCTCAAATGGTAGAGGATACCTACGACTTGGGAAAAGAAGAAAGAAGAATGGTTGGGGAGAAGAGAAAGTGGGAGGGCAACTCAATGCCTTCCAAGAAGTCAAACTTAACAACAACAACCGTGGATTCAACTCTAGGCAAGAGCCTAGGTGGTGTCAGAAGTGCAAGAGCAAGCACCATGGCGTATGCCGACCCCTCTCCGAGACTTGTTTCAAGTATGGGAAGATGGGCCACAGTCGCAATGATTGTCTCGTCAAAGGACTCGTTTGCCTTGAATGCAAGGAGTGGGGGCACTTCAAAAAAGATTGCCCAAAGTTAAAAACGGGAGGAAGTCAAGGGAGGAGAGAAGACACCCCTAAAGCTATGGGAAGGGCTTTCAAGATGACCATGGAGGAGGCTAAGGCGGCGACGGACGTTGTGTCGGGTACGTTCCTTGTTAACTCTGTCCCCGCTCATATTCTTTTTGATTCCGGTGCTACTTTCTCCTATATGTCCACTACTTTCTACCCAAAACTTCTTGTTCTCGTTAGCACTTTAGAAAATGCGTATATTGTTGAAATAGCCGATGGTAGGAAAGTTCTAGTTTGAGATGTTCTTAGGAATTGCACCTTAGAAATTGAAGAAAAGAAATTTTCGGTAAACCTCTTACCTATGGAAATAGGAGGATTCAATATAGTAATTGGGATGGACTGGTTGGCCGAAAATCAAGCAGAAATTATTTGCTCCAAGAAATTAATCTGGATTCCCTTACAGAATGGTGGCATGGTGGTAGTCTACGAGGAGAGAAGAAGTGGTGAGGTTGCATTATTGACTTTGGCAAAGGCACGCAAGTGTCTAGCCAAAGGGTGCCCCTCATTTTTGGCTTATGTTATGGATGCTAAGTTAGAAAACAAAAATCTAGAAGACGTTCGAATTGTTAATGAGTTTCTGGATGTCTTTCCTGAAGACTTACCCGGTTTGCCACCCGATAGGCAAGTAGAGTTTTGTATTGATGTTGTACTCGCTCCAATAGCTAGAGCACCTTATTGATTGGCACCATCAGAATGCAAGAAATGATGTCACAACTACAAGACCTCTTAGTGAAAGGTTTTGTGAGACCAAGCTCATCGCTATTGGGAGCACCAGTTCTATTCGTAAATAAGAAAGATGGCCCAATGAGGATGTGTATTGATTATAGGGAACTGAATAAAGCAATAGTAAAGAACAAATACCCACTCCCGAGAATTGATGATCTCTTTGATCAACTTCAAGGAGCCGGTTGTTTCTCAAAGATCGATCTTCATTCGGGTTATCACCAAGTGAGGGTGAGAGATGATGATGTGGCAAAGACGGCGTTTAGGACGCGTTATGGTCACTATGAATTTCTCGTCATGCCCTTTGGCTTGACGAATGCACCGGTGGTATTTATGGATTTAATGATTCGGGTATGTAGGCCTTTTCTTGACAAATCAGTAATTGTATTCATTGACGACATACTCGTGTATTTTAAGGATGAGTTGGATCACGAGCAACACCTCCAAGAAGTTCTTGAAGTTTTAAGAGAAGAGAAGTTGTACGCTAAATTCTCTAAGTGTGACTTTTAGTTGAAGAAAGTCCAATTCTTGGGTCACGTTATCACTCAAGCCGGAGTAAAAGTAGACCCCTCCAAAATTGAAGCAATAATGAACTGGGAACTGCCAAAGAGTCCGTCCGAAATTTGAAGCTTTTTAGGCTTGGCGGGCTATTATAAGAGGTTTAGTCAAGATTTCTCCAAGGTTGCTTCTTCCTTGACGGCTTTAACAAAGAAAAACGTGAAGTTTGTTTGGACCGAAAAGCAAGAAAAAGCCTTTCGGACACTCCAAAGGAAATTATGTAAATTCCAACCCTTTCTTTACCGGAAGGATCTGAAGACTTTGTGGTGTATAGCGATGCATCCAAAATGGGTTTAGGTTGTGTGTTGATGCAAAGAGGCAAGGTGATTGCATACGTGCCAAGACAACTTAATGATCATGAGAAGAATTATCCTACCCATTATTTGGAGTTAGCGGCGGTGGTTTTTGCATTGAAGTTATTGCGACATTATCTTTATGGTACCAAATACACTCTCTATACCGACCACAAAAGTTTAAAGTATGTATTTGATCAGAGAGAGCTAAATATGAGGCAACGACGTTGGCTCACTCAAAGATTATGCTTGTGAGTTACTTTACCACCCGGGTAAAGCCAACGTGCTAGCGGATGTATTGAGTCGAAAGGAGTACGGTATTGGAACGTGTCGTGCTTACACGAATTGACGTGGTGTCTAGCTTGATTGACCGAATCAAGGTATCCTAAGCAGAGGCACTTTTGGAAGAAAACCTCAAGAATGAGGTGATGGTGAAGCAACACCTACTATTGACGGAAGACGGTCGTGGTTTGAAGTTGTTTCAAGGTCGTATTTGGGTGCCCAAGATCGGGGGCAATCGCGAGTTACTTTTAGAGGATCCGCACAAGTCCAAATATTCTATTCATCCAGGTAGCAATAAGACGTATAGAGACTTGAAGTTGACTTATTGGTGGCCCGTTATGAAGTTGGATGTGGCCAACTATGTAGAAAGATGTGTGACGTGTTTGCAAGTAAAAGCGAAACATCAACGACCATATGGAAGACTTCAATCACTAGAAATTCCAGAATGGAAGTGGGAACACCTTACCATGGATTTGTAAAAAAGTTCCTAAAGACCTCGAAAGGTCACGATACCATATGGGTAGTAGTAGATCGGTTGACAAAGAGTGCTCATTTCTTAGCGATGTGGGAAGTAGGACCCGTGGAGAAACTTGCTAAGTTGTATGTAAACGAAATCATTTCAAGGCATGGTGTGCCTTTGACTATTGTGTCAGATCGACATAGTCGTTTCACTTCTAACTTTTGGGAAGGATTGCAAAAAGGACTAGGCACGAAGATACATTTGAATACCGCATATCATCCTCAAACTGATGGTCAAAGTGAAAGAACCATCCAAACTCTCAAAGATATGCTTAGATCGTGTGTCATCGATTTTGGTGGGAGTTGGGACTCGCACCCACCACTCGTGGAGTTTGCCTACAATAATAGTTACCATTCTAGCATTAGGATGGCACCGTTTGAAGCCTTGTATGGAAGGAAATGTAGAACACCGGTGTGTTGGTTTGAAGCGGGTGAGAAACAATTTGTCGGTCCCGAAATTGTATAGGAGACGGCCGACAAAGTGAAATGTATTTGTGAACGGCTAAAGGAGGCACAAGATCGTCCAAAGAGTTACGCCGATAAGAAGGGGAGACCCATGGAGTTTCAAGTAGGGGAGCGGGTTATGCTTAAGGTATCCTCTTGGAAGGGAATTATAAGGTTTGGGAAGCGTGGGAAGCTTAGCCCTCGTTTCCTTGGGCCATTCGAAATTTTGGAAAAGGTGGGACGGCAAGCGTATAAATTGGAGTTGCCACCCGAAATGGCCAGCATACATCCTACGTTCCACATATATTACTTAAGGAAGTGTTTAGCGGAAGGAGGGAGTGTAATACCTCTCTCAATAGTCGTTGTGTGGAGGAACCCGAAGCAATTTTAGAAAGAAAGTAAAAAATGCTTCTTCACAAAGAAATCGTTATGGTTAAAGTCCAATGGAAACACCATCGAGGGTCAAACGTGACATGGGAAGCGGAAGAGGACATTAATTCCAAGGGTAGGAGGATTGTAACACCCGAAAATGTTAGTTAAGGTTATGAAACTTCGGAAAAGACTAATACAAGGAATCTGGTATTTCAGGTCGATTTTCAAGTGTTTATATCATGTTTAGTTGGAGAATTAAAGAAGGAGTCCAACGATATTTTTCGGAGTCAATTTGGAGCTAAGACGAAGCAAATATGGGCAAAACAGCCTCTAAGGCTAGTTTTCACGTGGGTTAGGCTGGAAGCTAGTTACAAAAATCTCGGGCCAGTTACAACTGGCATCCAAACTAGCGTCAGACACTATTGAGGGCCGCGTAGGTTACGGCACCAGTTACAACTGGCATTAAATGGCGCTAGGGTCTGTTTGGTCAAGCTTGGGGCCGCGTGGGTTACGACGCCAGTTATAACTGGCGCCCACAACTAGCGGCGGGCTCTGGTTGATGCTGGTTGATGCATTTAAGTGGGTTTTCAGCTCATTTCCGCAACACACTTCACCAACACGATTTTTCTCTCCTTAGTTCTCCCAATGATCGATATTGAAGCATTTATTTCCCAAGATATACCCAACCAAAAGCATTTAATCCTCATTGAAGTCAAATATTGAAGTCCAAGCATCAAGGGTTTGCATTCCTCATCAAGTTTCCATCTTCTTCACCATATTTGGAGTTTTCTAGGGTTTACCTAACCTTAGCCTCGTGAGTTCAAATCCAAACTTTATAAACTCAAATACTTGTTATAAATGTTGTTTCTACTAATCTTAAGCTTATGATTTCAAGTATTATGTATTTGGGTTAACTTTGGAGTTTTAGTACAAAATGAGAAATTTGGGGATTTTGTTATAAATGATGAAATGAGTATCATAAATGGTTTATAACACTTGGAAAGGTTCTATGATGAGATAATCTGTGATTTTAGAACTAAAATGGTTTGACCTTATTTTCGGTAAAATGCGTATTTCAAAAGGGAAATATTTATATAAAGGTTTTTAGTGTTTGGGATACTATCAGTACGTCTCGTTTGATGTAGTTGATTATTAGACTAGTATGATATGGATCCATAGGCATAAGAGTCGGTATCTAATGTCGTGAAGGATAGAGTGAACCCACTTTTAATTGGAAATAGGCGTTGTGATAAATTGTGTAATTTCCAATCTATCATTTCACTCCCTCGGAATATATATTATGGTTAGCATGAAATTTTTGAGGCTTGAGCTAATGTGCACAAACGACTAAAGATTGTATTGTGGTTGATGTCAATGGCTACCAGACCTTTATGTGTCGTTCTATAACATTGGTTTGTGGCCAACTTGGAGTTCTGTCACAACTAATGGTAATATCGAGTCTCCCCTGATTGTTTTAAAAGCAAATTGCTCACCAAGAGTAAACTTTCAAGTTAAGTTAAATGGGATAAAGTATACAACACCTTTATTTAAATTATTTTACTTCTTTATCCATTTAACTGTTGTTCTCACTAGGCGTAAGCGTAACACTTGATCTCAAATGTTGTTTAGCAGGTGATCGGGTTAATGGGGCTTCTTAGAGAGGAGCGGAGTGGCGTGCCGGTGAAGGCACTCTTTTTGGGATTACACTTTAGAGTGAAAATATTGGAGATATTAGAATGTTTATTTTGAGGATATTAGTGACACCCGAACATAATCTATATTCTGAGTCTTGTATGGATTAATAGGTTGTCATTTAGTATTCGTATGTTGATGTAAACTCCATTACTTTCCCCATCTATTGGGAGATCCTTTTATATTTAAGATAAATTTCGCGCGTTTAATTTGGTTTAAATTTGCTCTAAATTTTAGGGTGTTACATAATATGATATCAAAATCGAAGATTGCTGCTAGTCTAATTTCATTTCTATCGACCTCTTTCTTCTTTTTAAAACACAACTGATCGGTGACTTTGTTTACCCGGTTCCCCTCGCGGCTAAAGGGTACATCCGGGGCTTGTCGCATGGACCTGCTTACCTTTCTTGTAGACCAGCTGCAGAGCTAACCCTTGTTCTATTGGTTTGAGGCTACCAAGACGATTTCTTTATGCCTACATATAACTTTTGACAATCTCTTGTATTCAATCCTCTTATGTTCATTCATCCACTTATGTTCAAATCTCAAGATATTCCAACAATGATCTAGCTGAAATGGATGACCTTCCTCTTTCCAAAAAACTTCTTTTCCCTCCATTACCTTATCTTGTTTCGTGTTAACACTTCTCTGTAAGTGTTCACTCTAAGAATGAATTCCACAAAACCTACTTACCATGGCACTGATTTTATTCCAACGATTCACCAATGATCTCTCACTTCTATCTTTGTCCCATATTTTGTTTTCAGCGTAATACTTGGTAACTTTTTTCCAAAATTGGCACTTATTTTGATCATTTCCTACTACTGGATCTAAGCTATTATTCAACCATGCTGAAACAAGAAGTTTATCCTCTTCGGTGTTAAAGTTGTCTACTCGTTGTGCTTTCTTGCTACCACAGGTTATAAGGGTATCTATATTACCTTCATCCAAGGGCGTCTCCTCATAGTTTGCATCCGGCGGTGAAACATGAATGGCGTCAGTCAATTGATATTACGATAACGTTAAATCATATATGGGATGTGTCTCATTGAGGTCATTGAGGAATGGCCGACTATTGAGAAGACTCGTGAAATTATTTGGCGTAGAATATGCCTGCAAAAAATGAACCAAATTCAAACTCGTTGCATTATAAATCAAACATAATTATAAAGTTTACGTATAAATATGTAAAAACTTAAGACAGGTAGATTTAAACTGCATTTAATTTTAATACACGTTGATTTAAAAAATTATGCAAAAACACAGGGTATATTTTGCCTTGGCTGTTGGGTAAACCTACGCAATTGATATGCATATCTATATGTAACGCATCAATCCCTCATTAATCTGCAGTTTTGCCTTGGCTGTCGGGCTGAATCTGATATGGTTAAAGGTGTGATGTCCTTATCAAGTTGTAGGTTTGCTGACCCTATTAAGCTGCAGGTCTGTTTCCCCTATTAAATTGTTCCTATTAAGCTGTCCTTTTAAGCTGCAGCTGTTGGATATAGTGTCCAGAGTCATTAACTGTTTGTGACACTTTCTATAATAGCAGGGTCCTTTTGGGTTGCCCTTAAGACCCAGATAGACAATCAGAAGATAAAGAGAGTAGTTTATTAATTTGTCATTTGATGATAAATTAATTAGAAGATAAAATATAATTAATTAGATTAATTATATAAAGTTTAGGGACTAAAATGATAATTGATTAAAATAGTTTTAATCAAGCTTATCGGTTCAAGGGGGCTAGGTGTAAAATAGATAACTTAGTTGAGAAGTAGAAGAGGGTTACAAATAGACTGCTAGGGTCAAGCCCTAAATAAGTTTTTCAGTTTTCCTCTCTATCTCTCTCTCGTGGGCCGATCTCTCCCTCTCCCTCTCCCTTTCTTCCAAATTCGAGAACCCTAAAAAGGGTTTAAGATTTAAGCCTCTTCTTGATTATTAGATTTTGGTGTTCTTAAGTGTGAGCCACTAGAGGGATTCATACTATTGGTCCTCAGCATCCAAGAAGCGAGATCAAAAGTTTTGATTCATAATTATGGTTTTCGACAATCACAATATCCACGTAAGTATTTTCTTATCATCCTTTTGTAGTTAAATATCTAGAACATATGTTTCCTTATAGGTTGTTAGTATTGTCATGGATGATATTTTTAAATATGCTTTTGTTGCTTGTATCATGTGGTTGTAGTTTTTACTAAAACCTTTCAGTGGTATCAGAGCCATAGTTCTTAGATTTTAACTCTAAAGTAGTTTCAATTTGATTTGCAAAACTGTTTGTGATGGTTTAGGGTTTTTTGAAATTTAGGGTTTGAGGTTACACAATCGATTTCAAAATTTTTGTGGCCATTGGATTACTTAATCCCTAAGTTAGGGTTTCGTGGTCATAACCTCAAAACCTAATTTTTGAAAACTAGGGTTTTAACTGTTTTGTATTATTTGCAATTATGTTTTGTTAAAACCTATAGGTTTTATCAAAATCCCTAAAGGGTATAGGGTAGTCGTTTTTTTATGCAATGTTAAACCCTAATTGATTTTTGGCTAGTTTCCTAACTTGACTTAAATACCCTAATTAGTTTTGGCTAGTTTCCTAACTTGCCTAAAATACACAAATTGAGTTTTGGCAAATATTGAAAAGATAATCTTAAATATTATAAGATAAATATTCAAGATAAATATTAATATTTAATATATTTAAATTGAATAACATTATAGATAAATATTAACATTAAATATAATTAAATTGGATAATATTGTAAGATAAATATTAACATTATTTATATAGTGAATATAAATTGTATGTCAAATCTTTACATTAATTATTACCATGTGTCCTCACATGGTTAATTAAAATTAATTAGATAATCATAATTTTAAAATTGTTTTAAAATTTCATTCAATTTATATATATAATAGACCTTAATTACATATATATATATATATAATTAAATTATAAATCCATTGATAGTCAAACCGAGACTAGGCGTATTCATTATAAACATTCTAAGGGGGTTTAAGTAGGTTACCTATCATATGGTGCCGAATTAGTCAATGGTTTTTAAAACGCTCCACGTTACCATACTCACCTCCTCTTGTGTGGACCGATGGAATTACCGAAAAGGTTTGATAGGTCATTGTGACAAGTTAAAAGTATTAACTATGAAGTATAAAACAAAATCCCGTTTTAGATATACTAAGAAATGTGAAAGTCTTATGCTACCCATAAAAAGAACACACATATTCTTATAGTTTGTTAACGAAGCGTCTATGGTTTGCCGACGCGTTAATATGAAACCATAGTCGAAAATGATATGGCGCTCGTGATTCTCAAGCGTACTTGAGCCGAGGGTCCATGTGTTTTTGCATGGTCAATTCACTATCTGGTTTGTGATCCTCGGCATCCTAGTCACAAATAGAAGATAACCATAATCGAGATTAACATGCCATTGACATAAGTCAATGAATCTCAAAAGACATAGGAGTTTCATAGTGAATGAAATTAACAAGTAGCATTTGTTTACCTAAATAACTTTGGTGATGTGATTACGGCATCCCTTTTCGCATCATCAAGTGAAATACGGATCCTAGCCTTGTTAAATATTTGGGTAATCATTTAAAGGGTTAAATATCAAGCTAACTAAAACTATATCTACAAATGGCTGAAAATATTCCCCCTCCTACTCACTCAACATCCAACCTTACATTATTCTCTATCCTAAGTAAAGATAAGCTGACTGGACCAAACTACTTGGATTGGATTCGTGCCTTGAGAATTGCCTTGAGGTATGAAGACAAAGAGTATTTGCTCGACGAGGATCTTCCTATACTAAATGATGATGCAAGCCCTGAAGCAGTAGCTGAATATAACAAGCAATTCGCGGAATCTACAAAAGTCACGCGTCTCATGCTGGTGACCATGTCCCTGGAACTTCAAAAGAGTTTTGAGAACATGGGGGTATTTGAACTAAATGAGCAGCTTCGTGAAATGTTTCAGGAGCAAGCGAGACAAGAAAGGTTCCAAGTCATAAAATCACTTGTGGAATGTAAGCAACAGGACGGTGCCCCTGTATTTGCGCATGTGCAAAAGGTAAAAGCATACATTGACAGGTTGGGCAATCTAGGTGTCGATTTGCCAAGAGAGCTTGCCATTGACATGGTGCTAAACTCTCTTAGTGGGGCATATAAACAGTTCATAGTGAACTTCAATATGAACAATATGGACAAGACCTTGATGGAGGTCCATGTCATGTTGAGATCTGTTGAAGCAAGTATGGGTAAGACCCAAATTGCTAACTCAACTGCTCCCGTCCTGGCAATTAGGGAAGGTGGCTGTAAGAAGAAGAAAGTTTCTCATCCCAAAGAGAAGGGAAAGGCTAAAGTTGTTTCTCGCAACCAAGGCCTTAAGAGAAAATTTGTTTCTTCTGGCATAGCACCCATAAGTGATCCTAAAGAGGCCATATGCTTTTACTGTCAAGAAAAGGGCCATTGGAAGAGAAGTTGCCTAAAATATCTGCCAGGACTCGAAAATGAACAAGGTCAAAGGGTTTGGCATCTCAGGTATTTTTATGATTGAACTCCATAGTACTTCGATTTCTAACTCTTGGGTCCTTGATACGGGATGTGGTACTCACATTTGCTCCAATTCTCAGGGACTAAAGGAAAGTAGAATGCTGAAGCATGGGGAGCTAAATCTGATCATGGGAAACATGATGACTGTTGCTGTTACCAAGATTGGAGATTTTGAGCTCGTGCTTAGTAGTGGTTTTTCAATAAATTTATTAGATTGTTGCTACTTGCCAGAAATGGCTAGAAACATTATTTCTTTTCATGCATTGTACAAGGATGGTTTTGAATTTCAATTTGATAATAAAAATGGTTGCATTTTGGTTTATAAACATGGTTCTTTTTATTTTAAAGCTTTTCCTTGTAATGGTATGTATGAAAGCATGATTTATGTTGTTATAAATAATAATAACTTAACTCTAAATGTTGGTTCCTCCAATAGTGAATTGGATAAATCATCGTTATGGCATCATCGTCTCGGCCACATAAACAAGAAACGCATCGCCAAGCTCCAATCGGACGGAATCTTGGAATCATTTGACTTAAGTGGGATGAAGAATGCGAGTCTTGCTTACTTGGCAAGATGACAAAAGCACCTTTCAAAGGAAAAATGGAAAATGGTAAAGATCTGTTGGACTTAATCCACACAGATGTATGTGGACCGTTCAGATCTTCCACGAGAAACGGTGAGAGATACTTTCTTACTTTCACTAACGATTTCAGTAGATATGGATTTATCTATTTGATGAAAAATAAGTCAGATACCTTTGAAGTGTTCAAAGGATTTAAAAACAAAGTAGAAAACCAATTGGGCAAGAAGATCAAGATGCTCTGATCCGACAGGGGTGGAGAATAGTTGAGTCATGAATTCTACGACTATCTAAGGGATTGTGGAATAGTTTCACAATTATCTCCTCTCGGAACACCACAACTCAATGGTGTTGCCGAGAGAAGAAATCGAACACTACTTGATATGGTTCAATCAATGATGAGTCGTGCTACACTTCCAATATCATTTTGGGGCTATGACTTAGAAACTGCAGCTCATATCTTAAACCTCGTTCCAACTAAGAAGGTTGCAAAGACACCCTCTGAAATGTGGACTGGGACTCGTCCCTCGTTAGCACATATAAAGGTATGGGGTTGTGAAGCCTTCGTTCGGGGCTGAACTAAAGAAAATCTAGAACCTAGAGCGGAGAAATGTCGATGCATTGGTTATCCCTACAAATCCTTTGGATGTATATTTTACAAACCTTCTGAGAACAAAGTGTTTGTAGCTCGAAGGGAGGACTTCCAAGAAAGAGAACTCATTTCCAAAGTGGATAGTGGGAGCAATATTGATCTTGAAGAAATTCAAAAAACAACCAATGATGAGCCTATAGTTGACACTAGCACTCAACATGAGGTTGAACCACCTATTGAGGAAACTAATATATCTCCACCACCTCTTCGCAGAACTAGTAGAGTTAGTAGAGTTAATCGACCTCCTGAGTTTTATTATGGTTTCCATATTACAAAGGAAGAAGATACGCTAGTCAATGATAAAACATTTGATAGTGCGGATGAGCCAGCCAACTACAAGGAAGCGATGGCAGGCCCTGAGGCTGCCAAGTGGAAAGAGGCCATGGAGAGCGATATTCAATCTATGTACGATAACCATGTTTGCAAATTGGTTGATCATACACCAGGTCGCAAGACAGTTGGGTGTAAGTGGATCTTCAAAAACAAGACCGACATGGATGGGAATGTGCACACAAGGCTAGACTGGTTGCGAAGGGTTACACTCAAACTCAAGGGATTGATTATGATGAAACCTTCTCACCAGTGGCAAAGATTAAGTCTATCAGGATATTGCTTGCCATAGCTGCATTTCATGACTATGAAATATGGCAATTGAATGTAAAAATCGCTTTCCTTAATGGGAAACTTGATGAGGATGTGTATATGGCACAACCTGAAGATTTTGTACATTCCGAGTATCCAAATAAGGTATGTAAGCTTGAAAGATTCATTTATGGACTTAAACAA
Organism: Silybum marianum; assembly: GCA_036898165.1. Taxonomy (NCBI): domain Eukaryota; kingdom Viridiplantae; phylum Streptophyta; class Magnoliopsida; order Asterales; family Asteraceae; genus Silybum; species Silybum marianum. The sequence goes on from CM072529.1 coordinate 34,672,879, forward strand.
GCGTCTCGTAGCTGGAATCTCTGTTTTCATGAAAAGGTCAAATAGTTTGGGTTTTCTTGAAGCGAAGATGAGTCCTGCGTATATGTTAAGGCACGTGGGAGTAATTTTGTATTTCTGGTCTTGTATGTTGATGACATACTACTCATAGGAAACGATATTCCGACGTTGCAAATGTAAAGGTCTGGCTCGGGAGATGTTTCGCTATGAAAGATTTAGGAAATGCATCATACATACTTGGAATAAGAATTTATCGAGATAGAACCAAGCGTTTAATTGGACTTAGCCAAAGTACATACTTGGATAAGATATTGAAGAAATTCAATATGAGTGAATCCAATAAAGGGTATTCGCCTATACAACATGGCATAAGATTGAGTAAAGATCAATGTCCAAGTACTAGTGAAGAACTGGACAGGATGAGTCGAATTCCATATGCATCTGCTATAGGATCGATCATGTATGCGATGACATGTAATATACCTGATATCTCATTTGCTTTAAGCATGGTGAGTAGATATCAAGGGAACCCAGGCGAAAGTCATTGGAGGGCTGTAAAAAACATTCTTAAGTATCTTTAGAGAACTAAAGAAGTGTTCTTGGTCTATGGTGGAAAAGATGAGTTACGAGTAACAGGTTATACTGATGCGAGTTTCAGACAGATCGGGATGATTCCCGCTCGCAGTCAGGATAGGTGTTCTTGTTGAATGGTGGGGCCGTGACTTAGAAAAGTTCCAAACAGGACATGGTAGCTGACTCCACCGTGTGAATCAGAATATATTGCAACTAGTGAACCAGCGAAAGAGGCTGTATGGTTGAAGAATTTCATAGGTGATCTAGGCATTCCAAGAATCCGTGAACCCGTTGAAATCTTCTGTGATAACGAAGGTGCAGTCGCATTGACTAAAGAACCTAAAGACCATGGGAAGTCAAAGCACATAGAGAAGAAGTATCACCTTGTGCGACAGAAGGTTGCCGAAAAACATATCGTGGTGAGTAGAGTGTCGACTGAACAGAATCCATCAGATCCTTTCACAAAAGCACTAACTCGACCCAAGCATGAGTATCATACTGAAGCCATATGTGTTACAATTATCAATACATCTTGAATGTTTTAGTTATCAGATTGATTTATATATTAAGACGTAATAAATTGTATTTGATTTGGAGATTATTATATGGAGATTATAATATATGATGGATTACGTCCACTTGCATTTAATTTATTATCGGGTTTCGTTTTGCATGTTTAGAACAAACTTCCTAAGTATTAATTTACTTAAACCTCCACAATCCGTCATACTCTTGGAAGTAAGTAGTGATTCAAGACTGTCATGGAGTACTAGAAGCATAGAGACTGCAACTAACACTAATGAGTACTTAATAGTGATTTGAGTATTGGAATAACCCGCACTCAAAAGTTTACTTCATGGATAAATTCAGAGTAATTTTGAGATGATAATATTTTATGTTCTTCAAACGGAGATACATAGAGTTTTGCTCTAGGATTCTGTTATGCTTTGGTGTGCTCCAACGCTATCCGTAACTGGCGGTTATACAGGGTATGTCCATGTATAATATGATGAATAGAAATGAACTGTGTACTCAAATTTTATTTGTTCCTTCTGCCTAAACAGGATAAGCGATACCCATGGGCCCCTCGATGATTTGGTGTTGACATTAAGTGTTTGGCCAAACCCTGACTAGAATTGATGTATTCAATTGAGTAGTCTGATGAATTCAACACATATCGAAAATCGGGAAACATAATATTCATCCTTGAAATAGACAATTATCCATGTCTTAGGTTCATATGATATCTTGTAGAACAAAGGAACATTAAATCACTTATCTCAAGACCGAATCTTTATAAGAGTTTGACAGCTGCGTTGAATGGCTTGCTCTATGCTGATTATTTGAGAGGGTTAGACCAAATAGGGTTAAAAACTTGTCCAAGTGGGAGACTGTTGGATATAGTGTCCAGAGTCATTAACTGTTGGTGACACTTCCTATAATAGCAGGGTCCTTTTGGGTTGCCCTGAAGACCCAGAAATCAGAAGATAAAGGGAGTAGTTTATTAATTTGTCATTTGATGATAAATTAATTATAATCTAAAATATAATTAATTAGATTAATTATATAAAGTTCAAGGACTAAATGATAATTGATTAAAATAGTTTTAATCAAGCTTATCGGTTCAAGGGGGCTAAGTGTAAAATAGACAACTTAGTTGAGAAGCAGAAGAGGGTTATAAATAGACTGCTAGGGTCAAGCCCTAAATAAGTTTTTCAGTTTTCCTCTCTCTCTCTCTCTTAGGTCGATCTTTCCCTCTCCCTCTCTCCCAAAATCGAGAACCCTAATAAGGGTTTAAGATTTAAGCCTCTTCTTGATTGTTAGATTTTGGTGTTCTTAAGTGTGAGCCACTAGAGGGATTCATACTATTGGTCCTCAGCATCTAAGAAGCGAGATCAAAAGGTTTGATTCATAATTGTGGTTTTCGACAATCACAATATCCAAGTAAGTATTTTTTTTCATCCTTTTGTAGTTAAATATCTACAACGTACGTTTCCTTATAGGTTGTTAGTATTGCCATGGATGATATTTTTAAATATGCTTCCGTTTCCTATATCATGTGGTAGTAGTTTTTACTAAAACCTTTCAGTTTTTTGTATGGTTGTTTCGTTGTTTCTCTTTCGGCTGGAGCCTGTGGTTCATTACATTGACAGCGAGGTTGGGTTTTGGCCCGTTTGCAAAATGAAAGTCTGGGGAACTACTAAAGTTGTTGACAGCCCAAGGGGTGTTCTTTTTAAGTTTCGTGGTGCTGCTGGTTGGGCTAAGAAAACTTGGGAGGTTCGTGATCAAAAGGGAGCTGTCCAGGAAGATTTGCGGTCATTTTCTGCTGTTGTTACAGTTTGTTTCTCATAAATTAATGTGCAGCTTGCTGTATTTTTTTCTTCATCTTTCTGTTTGGTGTCTGGCTAGGGGTTTAAGTGTGGCCATAATGTATAGTGTTTCCTATTTTAAGAGGTGTAGTAGGTGGGTTTTGTTACATCAAGTTCTTTGTAACCTAATGTGGTGTAATTTGGTGGTTATAAAAGATGCCTTTTCCCTTCAAAAAAAATACATCAATCCCTCGTCTGTACACATTCAATTCTACCCACACATCAAGAAACATCAAGAACACACACTTAACCCTAAAACCTACAAATTGATCACTGGAATCACCTAAGAAGTAATACGATTCAGAAAAAGATTAAATTGATTCAACATCCTTCATATCTAAAAACATTAACTGATCATAAGGATCACATTAGTAATATCACATAAGCAAATAAGAGAAGGAAACAGAAATAGAACAAGAGACAGGAGAAGGGATTGGATTAAGACCTGGTTTGATTCCATTGATGAAATAAAACTCAAAACCAAATAGAAGGATTCGATGTCTTCACATGGCAGAGAAAAATAGAAGAGGGCAAAGGAGAAGGAAGAGACACATTTGTTTTTGGTGGGTTAGAGCTTTATTTTGGAGGGAGAACAATAAAATATAATTTATCTGACAAAGCAATCATATATAGAGCGTTCTCTATATTTGTAGAATAGTAGACTCTTTCTACTACTTTTTCCATTTTGGAGAAAGGTATGGGGAAGCTGTTGGAGCTGAAATTAGGGTCAAAATCCCCATTTTATCTATTTATTCAAAATGGGAAAGTTGTTGGAGATACCCTAATTAACCACAATAGTTAAGTTAAATTAAAGGTATTTTCATATTTGGTCCTTTTACTATTTTTCCACTTCACCTAGCCTTCTTATCTTCTCCACCTGCTAATCAACATGTGTCTCTCCTTTGTTTCTATTGCTTTGACCACACATCATTTTTTTTTCTCAACCTGTAGTAACAACCACCGCTACCTCCTTTAAATGACATAATCCAATATATAGTAAGATATGATCTAATTAAACAAAAAAGAGTAAAATAACCAAAATACCTCTAAGTTAACTAACTATTTTAACTGGAGTTAGTCAGAGCAATCAAAAGTAAATAACGTCTCCCTCTTCTATATTGGAAACCTTCTTCAATAAACTTAATTCCGAGCTGTATGGTAATTTCTTCTTTTGTATTGAATAACTGACCGACAACTATTATGCTACTACAATTATAAGGTACCGGTTCGTTGATCTACGATTATATTTACACCTTCTTCATCTTCATTCATTTATGATAATTCAAAAACATGGGATTCATCATCATCAAATCCAGCAAAGCATCTTTTTTTTCTTCATCTTCATTATTATCATCGTCATTTTCTTCTTCTTCGTCATCTTCTTTTTCTTGTTCTGTTTCCAGAACAAACTCGGGGTAATAGTCAATAAGACCATATGAATGCTCTGCAAGAAAGGTGGTGTCATAGGAGCGTTGGATTTGAGACTCATACTCGGGTTAAGGAATATACATTTCTTGAGTCTGAGTCTTATCTTGGATTTGATGGTTTTCAATGTTCGAACTACCACCGACATCACCTCCAGGCACATCGAATAATCGACATACACCTAAAGTGTATGCGGTTTATTTGACTCGGCTACTAATCCTATGAAACCATGAACATCTTCTGTCGTCAACTAACTCAAAAATTGAACCGTCATACTTGTACACTATTCTGGTTACACCGAGAGAACATTCGATTCCACATTTTTTCTGAACATAAGTGACCAAGTGTTGATGTGTCATGTTTGCGCGCAATTGTACATCTTGGTGGATCGTTCGGCGGAACAAACATAATCTCACTCATCGTTTCCTTGCACCCATTGACCGCTGGAACGAATACGTAGCTTAACTTTCTCCATACTGGAACTCATTTTCAAATGAATTGAAGAAAGAAAAATGATAATTGGAACAAAGAAATTAAAGTTGTAATCATTTTTCTGTATATATCTTCATCCTTATATCGTTGCTATTTTATAGAGCAGACAAGTTTAATTCATCAAACAAACACTCAATCAATTACTGTAAATAGTATAATTAATGTATGAAGATCAATCAATTTTCAGTCTTTGTTGAAAGAAATGGTGCAAATACACAAAAAAGCATGTATAAAACACGTGAAAAATGACGCTTTCTTGAAAATTGTGAAGGTCAAAGGTCAAAATTGCGGATCTGGATATGGTCAACAAATAAGTTTGGATTAGGGTTTCACAAGAAGCGACACTTGTATGTTCTCAATAGCCAGGTTCACATGGGCATAAAGTGTAAATTTTAAAACTTTAGAGGCTAGGTTTGCCACTGCGAACCTAGAATATTGCGTATAGGGCCAAAAGTGTAACTTTTTTTTTGTCTTTTAGCTAGGGGTGTGCAAAACCGGAATAGTCCGAACCCGAACCCGAACCGAAAATAAAGTATTTATGTAAAATCCGAATTCTCCAAAATCCAAAAACCCGAAAACCGACTTTTCAAGAAAAGTTTGGGTTCGGGTTGGGTTTGATTTTTGGCCACCCGATCCGTCCGAAAACCCTAAATATATATACATATATATTTTAAATACTATATGAATATATTTGTTTATAAAATTATCTTTTGTAAGTTATAGAAATCTTAGTCCGTCGTGTTCTGTTTTAATTTCCAAGTACACTTTCGATTTATCAATCCTAAATCGATCAAATTTATCTTCAAAATCGATAAGAATATATATATTGCGTTATAACTAAACCCGAACCCGACCGATCTCAGCCCGAAAACACGACCAACCGAACCCGAAGCAATTCGAAATTCGAAACCCAAAAATCGGGGATTGATTTCCATATCCGAAATCCGATCGGGTTTGTGATTTTCCCACCTGAACCCGTCGACCCGTCCGATGCACACCCCTACTATTAGCTAGCAAACCTAACATTACGAACCTATGGGCTATTTTTGTAAATCTTGAGAGAAATGAACCAAAAGATAAAAGCAACTCGAAAATGACTATTTAATTAATTTCCCTTTATTTTATATAGTAAATCTAAAATTTAAGAAAACCAAAAGGTAACTCAGTCTTAAAAATACAATAAAAATAGGGAAATTGGCCAAAATAAACATTTCAGAGTTTTTCTTGTGCTAGGTGACCATCTCTCTCCTGATTTGACTTAAATAGCCACAACCTTCGTTAATTTTGACTAAAACCTTCGTTTTTTAACGGAGGTTTGACTTTTTCCACGATTTTGACCGATTTAACGGAGGTTTGACCAAAACCTCCGTTAATTTAAAGGAGGTTTGTTTTTTCTTTTTTTTTTAATAATTTTCAAACTGAATTTTGACTTTTTTTTCAAAATTAACAGAGGTTTGACCAAAACCTCCGTTAATTTAAAGGAGGTTTTTAAAAAAAATTAATTTAATTGGGAAACCTTCGTTAATTTTGAAGAACCTCCGTTAATTACCACCTAAATCTCCGTTAATTACAACCAAAACCCCATTAAACCTCCGTTAATTTATTTATTGAGCATGACACGTGTCGATGCCCTGTTAATCAAGACAAAAACCCCAAAAAAAAATTAACTTCTCAGCCGCCTACATCTCTTTCTTTCTTCATTCCCTTTTTTCTTTCCTCATTCCCTTTTACAAACTCTATCTTCTTTCTTTTCTTTTACCCCACCATCCATTTTTACTCCATTTCTTCTCCTCTTTGAATTTTCAAACAAGAATATTAAAAGATTTGAGGACCACCTTCAATTCATCTTTGTCACGTTTGAGGACCACCACGTGTTTTTGACAGCGGGAAATTACACACGTTTACGAAATGGTTAGTTTATTATTTATGTGTTTCATGTATTTCCCATAATAGTTTTATTTATTATTTGTACTACCGTGACTTTAATCTGTTTGAATATGTTCTTCAAGAAATTTGTTTCAATATGTGTTTGAATATGTTATTCAAGATATTTATTTGTTTGAATATGTGTTTGAATATGCCCTTCAAGATATTTTTTTTTTGAATATGTGCTTGAATATGCCCCTTGAAGAACAAATTGAAATTATAAAACTATAAGATAAAGTATAATTATAATTGAAAATGAACAAATTGAATTTATAAACTGTAAGATCAAATTTATTTTAAAATGAATAAACAATATAAAAATTAATTAAATAACTATAAGCTTAAAAAAATTATACTTGATTGATAAGAGAATTATAATGATATAATTTATAAAAAAAACATAGTAATTTTGTTGGTATACAATTATTTATGGTAATGTGATAGGGTGTAAAATAAAAAATAAAATATTAAAAGATATGAATGAAATTTAAAAACTAAAATGAAACGTTAAAAAAAATAACTATAGGACATAAAATGTAAATATTTTAAAAATAACTCGTTACGTATTCATGCATATAATAATATGATTAAATCGAAAAATATTCAATATTGAGCTCGTTTTGAAGGTATTGACGACACGATTATAATGGTATAATTTGTAAAAATAGAAACATATTTTTTAATTGTCTTTTGATTCATATTTAATATGATAAAAGTATAAAATGAAAAATAAAAAGTAAGGGCTATAAAAAAAATTAATTAACTAATTATAAGGGTGTAAATTTTAACTTAAATTTTAAAAATAATTTAATTTATAAAATTTTATAGGTAGTTGGAGTTTGGTGGAAAATTATTGATACTTTTAATATTGTATCTCATGCATGTAATTTTGTACCTCTTAAAATTGTAAACATAACCGAATAGCATGCTTTATATAATAGTATAGATAGTTTAATAAAAAGTTAATTTATATAATAGTTCGACCTCCTCCGGAGATACAGGGCAGGCCGCACCGCGAAGTTGGAGGGGGGCGATGTATAGTAGAACCTTATACAGCACTACCGCCTACCACTACTCCTCCCGCTAGAGTTAGAGGAAATAGAGGTGCACCTAGAGGTAGAGACAATGCTAGAGGTGCACCTACAGGTAGAGGCAATGCTAGAGGTCGAACCCAAGTTCAAAATCTTCAGACCAGTACTGAGCCGGAGGTCCTAAGAGTTTACAGGTCGGAAAGGTTGCCAGAAAAATGCATGATTTCGTTGCTAGCGATGGAACTCACTCCGACATGGTGGTGTGCATTACTGGGAGAGGAAGGAAATGGGACGTACTTACACTCGGTTAGTTTTATAGTTGTAATTATAAATTTGGTTGTAATATGTAGTTCATGTCTAATACTTTATTTTTTATTAATAGCATGTAGACGCGTGGGCGAAAATGATGCAGTCAGGCCGAAATAATCTCACTAGATGGACGATTATGTCTGCCGACTTCTTTCAGAAGTTGTGTGAAAGTGAGGCCGGTTCAGCCATTCCACAGGCTGATGGTTCAATGGCAACAGCAGGATGGCCAGCATGGGCATCAATCCATGAGGTATTGAAACTAAATTAACTTTTATTTATTTATTAATAGTCATCAATCAAATTCACAATATTTTGAGATCTAAAGTTTTTTTTCCAGGTCATAATGCCAATATGTATCCTGGATGAACATTGGGTGGTCGCCGAGTTGGACTTATATGAAATGAAACTCACAATATTCGACACCAACATCGGCGAAACCTATAAAAGGCCATTGAGACACTGGTTGCGTGCTTCTGGGGTCCGTCTAGAAGAGTTTTTACTAATTATTGGTGAAACAAGTCGAGCTCAGCGTGTAGGGTCCATCTCATTAATCCAGGCGAATAACGTACCACAACACGGATTTCTCGGCGATTCTGGTCCTTTGGCGTGTGAAATGATATCTTTGTTGGCGAATGTCCGTATCCTATCCGTTGATACAATGACTCGAACGTCGAGAGAAATACGTTACCAAATGGCTGGTGTATTTTGGGATTTGCGTGTTTAGGACATCTTGTATTGTTTACGCTATTAAAATGTATAAAAATGTATTTTATAATTTATAAAATGTATTTTATAATTTATAATTTAAAGTGTATTTTTTTATTATAATTTGTTTGTACTTTTTATAAATATTTAGACCTTTTCAGTCTTGTATTACAAACCCGTGAATTCAAATGGACATTTTCACGACTATAAGTAGCTGCTATGCTGAAGTAGTAATTCACATCTTCCTAACTAGCATTTCCTCCTTCTATATTTCCGACCTCCAAAGATGCCTTTTGAAATCCAACGTTTTTGGAGACTTAGAAGTACATCTGAACCGTTACCGCAATGGATAGAAGACCTCGTGTGTTAGTAAATCTTTTTAACATCCATAACTAAATTGTCTATATTCAAAATTTTCTAACTTTTTTTTACATATGGCGAATTTTTCAACAGACGACGGTCCTCTCATATTTATTATAAAGGTCCATCATAACGAAACTTTCACACCACCCCCCGGTAGGTCGTATGTGAACGGCATGGAAATATTCGTTGACCTAGTTGATGGTCAGTGTATTTGTCTGGAACACATGCATCAACTAATGGCTCAACTTGGTTATGACGAGCACGAACGAGCTGGAATGAAAATGTATTTCAAACCACCAGAAGTAGACTTGGACACTGGATTGAAAGAACTTTTGGATGACCACTCTGTTTGGGATATAACTAATTATTTTGAGTGTGAACCTATCCCGCTTGAAGTGTACCTGGAAAGGGATGGTGCAAGCATACCTTCGGGTGAAGCGGAAAGGAGTATAACAACTGGCTGATTATTGATGTATGTTATTGTGCTTTATGTTTCTCTTCACGTGTGTTTCCAATAATTGTTTTTTATGTTCATGTTCAATAATGAGAAATTATGTTTTATGACTTTATTAATAGCACAAAATAAATGGTAAAAGAACAAAATAAATCAAACTGTTTTATTATAAAACAAAGTTCAACATGGTGCAGCCACAATACGAAACCGAAGGTACGACAACACCATTTAAGGTATAGTGCGTTACATTGCTCAATCCAACTATATTTCTCGTTTACTTATGCTTGAAGCACCGCGAAGTCTCGTACAATCTTGTCGACTTCTAGGTTGTCGTGGTTAATTCGATGTTCCTTATCTTTGATTTCCCTCTTCAACCTATGTATGTCCGCACTATCCGCTTCCATCCTTTGCAGTAGTTTTTCCTTCTTGCTCAGCAATTTTTTCCACTTCTCGGAGATTTCTTCGATCTTAGCTTCTGCTTTTTGTACCGATCGTTTCATCCTTTCCGGCATTACCTGTGAAGAGGGGGGGTTCGAAGATGAAGCGTTGCCAGCCATGTGAGATAATTAAGAAAAAAGTATGAGACTCTTGAAGCTTTTATAAGGTGAACCGGTCATCATAGCACCAACGAATCTTGAAGCTTTTATCAGCGAATCACTTTAACCTTTGTCAGGCGAATCTGTCAGCCTTTGTCAGGCGAATCTGTCAGCCTTTATCAGGCGAATCTGTCAGCCTTTTTCAGGCGAATCTATCAGCCTTTTCCAGACGAATCTTGAACCCTTTTCAGGCGAATCCGTCAGCCTTTTTCAGGCGAATCTGTCAGCCTTTTCCAGACGAATCTTGAAGCTTTTATTAGGAAAATCTTGACCAAATCGACATCCGAAAATTACCAGTTTAACCTTTTCACAACTATAAATAGGTGGTATGTATTGAAGTATTAACACACAACTAGCTATCAATCATTTCCTACCTTATAGAAGATTCGGAAAACACCATGTCTGCATACAATCGATCTGGAAAGAAGACCTCAGCAAACAAGGCTGGAAGTTCTCGTTCAGCAAGGAAACAAGCATTACCTTTGAATGATGGAACGTACAGGCGTAGTTGGAAAGTGCCTTCAACAACAGAGGAGTGGGCAATGTATCAGAGAACTGACGCCGATAATCCAATAACCGAAGAGGAGCACGCTGATTACGAATGTGCATGTTTTGACTACATGAACACACCTCCATACAATCCACCACTCTTGTATTCAGACAGGTATGCTAACCCTCCGACCTCTCAAGTCATGCCGCCAAAAATGAAGGCCGCTATTATGGAGGTGAACGAGGAGATCAAAGCGCTTAGGGAGAAATGGAACAAGAACAGGGATATACAATTTGAAAAAGAGGCGGTGATTGTCGAAAGTAAAGCAGAGCTTGCAGTTCTGGAGCAAACAATAAGTACAGAGGAAATGTTGGTAAGGGAAATCAAAGAAGAGTACGATGTTCTGGAGGACAAGATCAACGAAAAGGCTAATTGGATCATCCAGTGCCAGAATATGTATCCTTACTAAATATCTGCGTGTTATTTGTTTGTTTTAAATGCGTGCACTAGTACCATTTTCATGTTCTTGTTTTAAATATTAATGTTTTCTCTATCTTAATTGTTGTTTTTATATTGTAAGGTTGGTAATTTTATGTTATTTAATTCTACAATAGTAACATAATTCATATAATTCTACAATAGTAACATATTTTATGTTATTTCATTTGCCAAAAAAGGTTACAAACATGGTTTAATACTCATTGAGATCATCATTGAGATCACAAGTATAATGTCCATGACTTCCATGATTATCCTGGGTCGATACTGGTTGGGTCTGTCGGCTTCCTGATGCTCCTTGGTTACCCACATTTGCCCATGTACATGTTCTCTTAGTATTCCCGCTTTGACCACACCGACTACATTTCTTCCTGATGGGATCCTCAGCATGAGAAGGTATACGAGCATGTTCACTAGGTCTTCCAGCCGCTCTCTTTATCAGGGGTGGACGAACTATCATAAGTGGTTGCTCTGGAACAACCCATGTTTCTTCAGTGCCAAGCGGATAAATGAGTGGTGCGTACGTTGCTCGAAAATTACTCGCCCTATAGAAAGGCAATGCCAAATTGCTGCAGTCTGCGGAGCCTAGATATGTAGCAACAGCGATTGCATGGCCGCAAGGTAAGCCGGATTTTTGCCATTTCAAGCACGTGCAAGTAGCTCCATGGTAATTACACGTTTCGTTTTTGCGATAATCACGCACTTCATAGCAACCTTGACCAATTTCATGTACCGTCCACGATGCAGCTTTGTAGGCTCTCTTATAAATTTTGTTCTCCGCCCATGGGGTTAGAGCGTTGGTCATCGTCTCTAAAAAACATATTTATTTCGTTAGTATCGATTGCATCAAAAGTAGTAGTAGTACACAAAAGTAGTAGTACATAAAATAAAAAAATTTAAACGTTTTTAACCTCCTTTTGTACGGCGTTTAGAATACCACTCTTGTTGGAAGTCTCGAAAGTACTCGAAAAGGCCACAAATTGGCATCTTTCGAGCATAACGGCACAGTGCATTGATCGACTCGGCACTGTTGGAAGTCATTATGTTGTAGCGTTCTCCTTTCAAATGTGCCCTTGTCCATTTCTCTGGATGAAGCCGGTCCAACACTGTACATCCTAGGGGTAAAACGGCTCGTAGAACTAACATACGCATTTCGAAATTGTCAAACGTTTACGCTTGGCAGGTCTTCCAATATAGATTCTTCTTATGCTTAATTCCAGGGTCTTTGGTTTTTTTGTTCATCTCCAGGTGGCGACAACATAACCCGTGATGTGCCCTCGGGAACACGGTGGTAATTCCTTGGTTTATTGCAGCATGCCTATCTGATATGAAAACCAAATCTGATAGTTCTCCAATACATTGCTTCAACATGGACAAAAACCATGTCCACCCCTCTCCATTTTCGGATCTACCCACTCCGAAAGCGACCGGCACAATTTGGTTATTTGCGTCCATAGCAACTGCTAAGTATATTGTTCCCAAATAAGGGCCCTTCAAATGGGCACGATCAATTATAAGAACTCGACGCAAATACGATACAAACGTCTCAATCTGAAATTAAGTGGTTCACATGTTAGAAAATTAAACTACATAGTTGTGAAAAATTATATTCAAAATGTCAAAATTATACTTACCGCACAACAAAGAGCAGCGAAACACATCTCAAACCGTCCATGACTATCTGTCTCAATCCTTGTCACCGTACGAGGATTACGGAGCTCTAAATTATAGAAAAACTTAGGTAGTCGGTTAAATGAATCGCCCGGGTCACCTTGTACAACCATATTTACATAATCTTTCGCTCGATATGCTTGCCAGATAGAAATATTAATATTATACTGATGTTTTATATCGCTTATGATGTCTTTTGCACGGAGTCTCCTCCCACTATCCTGCACTTTAGGTAAAATTAAATTACCCAACACCATTGCGGTTGCTTGACGGTGCCTGCGCTGCAACTGAGTCTTTGAGCAGGTGTGCACGTCATCCACCTTTAGTACATGAAACATCTTCGTGGAACCGACATTCGCACGTCATACGCCATTTACAACTTCCAACATAACATTTCGCCTCAAACCTGGTTTTGGAAGATTTATGCACTTTATATTCGAAACCCTCATCAATGAACTTCCTCGAAAGAGTCAATTTCATTTCGTCTTTCGTTTTAAATAACATCCCCACTTTAACCCATTCGCTGCGAATATAAGGTGTAGATAAGTTAGGTGTGATGACGGTTTCTGGTGTTGGAAGGATAGGAGGCATATCAAAATAATCATTACTCCCGGCAACTAAATTTTTTGATTTCCTTTTTGTTGTTGGTTCTTCATCACTATCAGTTATACCCAGGTAGAAAACATATGAATCCGGGTCCAATTCTTCTTCTTCTTCTTCTTCTTCTTCTACTTCTTCTCCTTCTTCTCCGTCTTCTCCTTCTTCTCCTTCTTCTCCGTCTTCTCCGCCTCCTTCTTCTCCTTCTTCTCCCCCTTCTTCTTCTCCTTCGTCATTACCATGATATGGTACATCATAGACATAAATTGTTGGCGCTTTATTTAAATTAGCAGCCCATTCAAAGAAGCCCGCAACATGATCATCGTTTTCCAAACGATAAATATCATCGCCATTATTTAACTTGTACGCAATTGTAGTAATACCAACTGAATTGACAACTTCACATTTATGGCATGCATACTCAACCAAATCCGCAAGCGTCATTCTGGATGGCACCTTGACCGGGTGCAACGGTTGATTAGTAACATACTCCCATGTTTGATTAATTTGTTGCCATGAACCCCCACCAGAAATACGCAACTTAATTTTAGAATTTGAAGAACTTGAAGAAGTCATGATGTAAACCAAAGATACAATTGAAGAAAATGGTTGTCTAAAATTGAATCAGAATGTGGCTTTTAACATGGCTGGTTGTATAAAATTCAAATTCTTTACAATTATATTAAATCTTTGACATTTCCTTTCAATGTCAGTAGGTGGAGTGCAAACAAAAAAGTGTTGTACATTTTGTACATTTTTTATTCCTTTTCAGTAATTAATATTTGGTAGTTGTGGAACAAAACAGTGTTATTACTATTTATATAAGTACTTTTGTACAACAAATGGTAAGTGATAAATTAAATTTTGTCTGATAAAGTGAGATAAAGTGATGAGTAGTCTGGTAAATTGAGACATTAAATTTAGTCTGATAAAGTGAGACATAAAATTTGTCTGATAAACGGTTTGACAAAAAATTAACGGAGGTTTAATGGTGATTAACTGGTAATTAACGGAGGTTTGACCATAATTAATGGAGGTTTAATGATGATTAAATGGAATTTAACGGAGGTTTAATAAAATTAACGGAGGTTATAATTAAAAAATTAATTAAAAATTTAAATCTCCTTTAAATTAACGGAGGTTTTGGTCAAACCTCCGTTAATTATGGTCAAAGTTAACAAAAAAAATGGAAAATCCGAACCTCCTTTAAATTAACGGTTAAATTAATTTTTTTTATTTTTTTTTAAAACCTCCTTTAAATTAACGGAGGTTTTAGTCAAACCTCCGTTAATTTTGAAAAAAGTCAAACTTTCAGTTTAAAAATAATTAAAAAAAAAGAAAAAACAAACCTCCTTTAAATTAACGGAGGTTTTGGTCAAACCTCCGTTAAATCGGTCAAAATCGTGGAAAAAGTCAAACCTCCGTTAAAAACGGAGGTTTTAGTCAAAATTAACGGAGGTTGTGATTATTTAAGTCAAATCAGGAGAGAGATGGTCACTTAGCACAAGAAAAACTCTGAAATGTTTATTTTAGCCAATTTCCCATAAAAATATATGTTTTTTGAATTAATCTTTTTAACAAATAACATATTCTATTTGTATTGTTATTAATTATATTTTGTATTTTGTTAATACTGAATCTATCATCTAATAATTAAACATGATATAATATTAATTAATTATCAAATTATTATATTTTCTATAGCTAAAATCTCATATTTAATAAAAAAAATCATAATCTTTTTTATAATATTCACTGCTACTTCAACAAAAAAATTCACACAATATTTACAATCATTGACGGATTTGTTATAAAAGGTAGAGAGAAAGGGCACCATTAAAAGGGGAAAAAATAAACTTTACAAGTGTGAAATTCTTAATTTTTTTTGTTTATCACTAAATTTCCCCGGTGAGTTTTCGCAAGGGACCCCGTAATCCTAGTCAACCATTGTCGACTTTAAAAAAGCCTTTTGAAATCAAACACAAAATCAAAAAAATCTCTTAAAATCAAATAAAAAACCAAAAAAATCTCTTGAAATCAATAAAAAAAACGAAAGCTTTTTAAAATCGACAAAAACACTAAAAAAATCCTTCAATATCAACATAAATTTTTGAGTAAACTCTAATTTTGGTCCCCGTGGTTTGCTTAAATCTTTGAAAGCTGGACCTAAGCTTTGATATCTCTGAAAATTGTCTCCGTGGTTTTCATTTTGCTTTGAAAATGGTCCCCGTCACTAACTCTGTTAAGTTTCTCCGTTAGTAGCAGGGGCATTTTTGTCCATTCATATATCCTCTCTTTTTTTAATTAGGCCCATTAAACAAATCCATATTCCATCGATCTCTCACGTTGAAGTCAATCAAAAACCCTGACATGTCTTCCCTATTGAAGTCGATTAATTAACCACTCCCCCCTCCTCATCTAATCGATTCAACGACATCTGTTCCTTCCCTCATTCAATCATAAAACACGCAGACAAGGTTTTTTATCAGCCAAAAGATTAGAAAAAAGGAGCGAAATCTAAATGTCAAACTCATCGTGGATGATTAGAAGAGAGGAGTGGAATTCAAGTGAAGTCTATGGTATGGTTTCTTCTTTTCCGTAACTTATCATCTTGTGATTAACACCAATCTGGTCCATGATAGCTTCATGATAATCATATAACTTTATGAGCTTGGATTGTGTATTATGGAATATGGCATTCAAGTTAGAAGACACAATGAAAAATAATTAGATATATACTTTAGATGGTGATCAACAACAATTAATAAGGCAATGAATAATGCAATTAATAATGCAATTGATCTGTGTGTATAGGTTACAAAATAGGAACCAAGGTTTTGGCAATTAATAATGCAATCAATCTTGAGAATGTTATACAAATCATAGTGCGTATTTTATTATCATCTTAACTAAAAGTTATAGTTTCTATTCACCTCTGCTTCGAGATGTGATAACTGCTTTTCTTGATTTCCATGTTTCAAATTTTATCTTTATTAAGACTGAATTAATCTTGATGATCGTTTACTAAAGTATCCTGTCTTTTTGTTCCTACATGATTTTAATAGGGTGAAAATTTTGTTGGTTGGCCTCTTGTAATTTGCAGGCACTATGCTACTTTAATGTTCTTGGAGAACTTGTATGAATAGATTGTTTGCCTAACTCACTAATCACAATCTCGCAAATTAACCTCAAGCTTATGATTTCAAAATGGAAGTAGTATTGGAAACAACACAATAATTTCAAATTTGGTTGTCGGGGATGGGATTTGTCCACCGCGAAAGGGGCGGATTGGGAATGTTAAGCAATTCCCGAGTCCATTGTTTGAATTTTGCGGCAAGATCTTCCAAGGGAATACATTTATGTTTCTGCAAGTTCGTGGACCATAACAAAAGTGACTTACAAGATCATTTTATCATCAACTGCCATCAATGAATTAACCATTTGTAAATGTGATTCTTTGTAAGATTCAGCAGATGTTCTTATTAATGGCTTTGTCTTGTTGAGTTCTAATCTGTAAATAGTTTTCCTAGAAGTTATCATTTGTATATCTATCATTGCAACCTATATTTAAATGGCCTACAATTAGTTTTTACATGAAATGTTGTTAACTGCTTGCTCCATAGAAAATATTGATGAAGTTGGTGGTCAATTTTTGACAGGGTACGGTTGAAAACTTGTTGCAATTTAAGTTGGTACTTCATTGATTGGTTAAGTGTTTGTTGCAACAGTGCTATAATTAGAAAGAAGCATTACAAGTAAGTTTTCATTTCTCCTAGCCACATAATTTTATTGGTCTTTGATTTTTTTATTTGCTTTGGAAGTTTTCATATTTTTAATCAAGTGCACATATCTAACTTTTTTCTGACTTTTGTTTTATATTCATGTGTACATCAACTCACCTATTCCCATCTCCCAAGTAAAGGCACCAGATAGATCTTCATGGAGAGATTAACTGCAGTTGGTTCATTCGTTGAGGGTATTTTGGAAAGGTTATGTCTTAGTGAGTCAACCTATACCTACCTTCCTGAAGATGTTCTTGGAGCACCTCTATTCTCTTGTATGTAATCGGGTAAGATTTGTCACTCCTACTTACCTAACAAGACTCTTATATTAGTAACACTTAATGAAACTGATATTAAACCGTTTTTTCTGTGCGCGATCTCTGCATTTTACACGTCTCACCTGATGACATATATAAAATTTCATCTTTTCCATTTCAAAGATGGAGAATTTTCACTGACCTTTTATACCAGAATGGTATTGCCATTCATCAGTAGAACCTGTGGAAAACAATACTATTGAGCATTGACATAATACCAGTCACATAGAGAATTAACATGTGAAGCCGTTTGGAAGTCATTGGTTACATAGAAATGCAAAAAGGGTTCTTATTGCTGGAAAACATAATGTTGATCAGAGGTTGGACAACCAACATGGGAAGCAACTAGTGGAATAATCCCATTTGGTAAGTGGTTTTTGGCATCACCTTAAACTTGTACCTTTCATGTTTGCATATTCTATAGTTCATTTAATCTTCATGTTTGCGTATTCTATAGTTCATTTAATCTTCATGTTTGCATATTTTATATGTTAACACAAAGAAAGTTGAAGCAACTTGGAACACCTCTCAAGTTCATGGAAAAATTTATTAATAATCAATGTAGTAAATGTACTTAAACCTTAATCCTTTTACTGTCATATTTTTTTGTAGGGATGATTAGTGAGAGGATCAATAGAAGTGGTTAAATGGTGACCGGTTTTCTCCAGTCGGAAACACAGAGAAATTAGACGACCAGACTATGGCATCAGCATATGTGGGTTTAATCTCTTTAAATTATGATTAAGTCGATGACACAACAAATTGGGTTGAACAACGATTAAAATAGAGTGGGTGTTCTGATTTCAAACTGGATTTAGAGTTCTCATAAAAGCATCAATTTCACACTTTCTCTTTTCTGTAAATTTAGAATTTGGCACCTGAGGAGATACAAAAGAGCAAGTTCTCAATTTTCTGTTTATTCTATGTATTAGTTCATTTGTAATTTTTAACTTTTTGTACGTAATGGAACTTTTCATTAACGTTGGTAGTCGTCTAAAAGAGCATTATCTTTGCTTCCAATACTATTAGGAACAAGGGACCCGAAATAACTTTTCTCCAACACTAACCGGGTAAACTATGGATCACGATTATGCTTTTTCTTATGACTTCATGCCTTTTACCCAAATTTGGATCATGATTATGCCTTTGTTTGTTAGCGACTTAATAGGCTTAAGGGGAGTTACTACTTATTCAGTTACACTACTTGGTAGTGGCTTAATAATATAGGAAGTGACTTATTCACTCTTTTCACATCTATAAAAAACTCTTCCAAACAAAAACCTTCTCAATCTTTACAAACAGATTAATCCACACAACTTTATTCATGCAGTACTTAATGGTATACCAACCAAACAACCCCTAACATGGATTACGAAGAACAAACCCTATTAATCTTAACACCCTAAAAATCTTGTCTATAAAAAATCCCAAAGGCTTCATTGTTTTGACGTAATCCATGAATAGTCAACCTCTTCATCAGTTATTTTTCCCAAAGAACTTAGTACTTAGTGGTTTTGTATCTTTATCCATGAACTTTATCCATGCAGTACTTAGTGGTTTTGTATCTCGTCACAACCCAGGAATAGTCAACCTCTTCATCGGTAATTTTTCCCAAAGAACCTGATCCATTCTTAATAGTTAGGATGTTCTGATGAATTCAATTACAGGAATAAGAATACATTTCCATCCAGCCAATCAGCCAAAAGTAACTTATTGGAGCTCACTTTACACAAGGAGTAATTCATTTGTGTGCCATATTGGAATACTCATGGTCAGGCTTATCAATCGAAACTCACTTTACACAAGGAGTAATTCATTTTTGTGCCATATTGGAATACTCATGGTCAGGCTTATCAATCGATTTTCATGACAAATTAGGATAGACGACTCTTCATTGGATTTTTTATCGTAACAGGACTAGGGTTATCAATTTCTAACATAGAATCGATCCAATAGGGGAGAGAACAGCAGGGCCAATCGAAACTCTATTCTTGATCCCGTCAGCAAGGGAGATCGACAAAATCGAACTCTAACCTGGGAAAACAGCAGAGGCGATGGGCAGATGTGTAACATCCCAAAATTTGAAATACTTAGATATCTAAAAAATATCATCCCAAGAGCAAACACTTACATTGCAGCGGAAATAAAATATCAAATCTTACATATTACGCCATAATTTATTGTTATAGTCTTGACGAACATAACTTTGCTCTAAGTAACAATGCTTTGACTGCACATAACCTTCTTTGGTGTCAATCCTCGTATCTTTCTTTATCCCATTTCTCCTCGTATTCTAGTAGCCGCCTGGGTTGCAAAAGTTTTAAAAGAGTATGGGTGAGCCTAGGGCCCAGTGAATTCACGGTTTAATGATTGCACAACGTCAATAAATAGATTTCACAAAGCATCATAATCCACCATGCATACGATTTAAGCAACATAATTCACAGTTAACGGCGTTATGGGAGATGTCTACCTCACACAGCATTACCTGGCGAACTCACACAGTATGTCCGCACTTACGGCTTCGACGAACTCACAAAGCATGTCCGTCTTTAAAGAATCATACCGTAGTACATCCTCATTGCCATACAAATACTCAAAACACCTTATAAAAATATTGTATGTTTTATGCATGCATGATATATTAAAATCTCAAGAAATACCAAGCAAGCTTGCATTTATTTATAAATAAAACATGCAACCACTTTTAGAAAAATCACGTAAAACTCACCGTACAAGTCGTAGCCCCAAATTCCGTTCTTTGAAATGGCTAGCGTCGCCCCTACAAATCCAATGCCATAAATTTTAACTCTAAAATAAAATACGACATCGCAACCTACAATAAACTGAATGATCGAGTATCCCCCTTTACACTATTTATTGTAACGATCCATGAGCCGACATCTTCGGTTACAACTTATATATATATATATAGACCAAGCCATCAAATATTTATACATGCAAACCTTTGCATGAATTGGCAATTTGGCATGCATGAAATGTATATATATATATACACTAACAACTTCAAGCATGCAATTTCATGACTATTGTTCTATGCATAAGCATTACTTGTGATATATATTTATATATATATATATGCCTCTTTTCCAAAGAAAAACTCCAAAGCACAGTACCTATTCTCATTTCTCAAACATAAATCCATACATGATACCAACAAGACTTAAAAATCAGCATATATATATATATATATCGCCTAACAAAACCTCTCATTATAGTGAGTTTTCAACCATTAATTCGATCAATCGCCCGGATAAATGTCAGGCCGTCTATATATATATATATATATATTGGCAAAAACCCGACACCTAACGAACCACAAGTTATACCTTTTAGAACCGAAATGAGGGTCACGGTTAGTCAACCCGGTGTCACGGAGATTACCGTTGTGAAGAACGGTGGAGATGCTAGCGGTGACCGATGGCCATCGCTGCCCTACGAAACCCCACCTGATTAATCGAACAAATTAATGTAACTATCTAGTACCCAGAACTTATAGACGATAGGTACAAAACACATACCGAGTGGAGCCAAACTAGTTGCGATATACAACACCGTCGACTTCCATTTCGTTGTCAGTCGTTGCCTTTGCTTACCGTAAACCTCCATGAATCTTGATCGATCTGATTTTGTTTTAACTCACAGACTACTAACCCACAATTTCATGGCCATCCATCATTTCAAAGCAAATGGATCATCCTATCATAAATGGCCGGTGGGGGGTTTTGGACGATTCATTTGTACCTCGATTAAAAAGAACACCTTTAACCTACCTTTATGCTTCACAAATCACCATTCATTATTTCATTATTTTTTTTGGTTATTACAAACTTTCCCCCTTAACAAAATTTCGTCCTCGAAATTTGTCCTATGCGAATAAATGAGGATATTTCAATCTCATCTCCTTCTCATGTTCTCAATTAATTTACAACAAGTTATGACATTTCTACTAAACTTTCACGAGAGCAATCTTTTTGCTTCTTAGTTTTCTTACTTTTCTATCAACGATAGTCTCCGTTTCTTCAATATAATTTAACGTTTGTCCACCTTTACATTCTTAAGAGTTACCTCGACACTTTCATCAACCAAACGACACATCCTTAGATTAGATACACCATGACATAAATTTTACTGTACCAACTCTTTTATTGTCTAAAGCTCTGAACGCCCTTTCCATCTTTCTAAATACTCATTTGCCAATCATGACAATCCTCAAGCCATCGCTAATTTGAGCAATCTTTTCTAACCAATGATGGACTACCTCTAATCCATCTATCTATCACTTTTTCTTTTTGATGTTACATTGACAAACAAACTAGCATCTATCACATAGCTCTTCGAACGACTCTACCTATTTACTTATTTGATAATCATTACCATAAGTGAATGCATTCAACTCTAAGTGATTATCTCAATTGTCACTAAATGTTACCTCACATAAATACATCCATGTTATTCTTATCTACAAAATACGGTAACATTCAAGGAAACATCCACCATATTCTTTGTAAATTCTTTCACAATTAACCTATGCATCTGACATAACACCCGTTCATATCAATGCACTTATACATGCATATACTTATCTCTTTCCATTGAGATGTCTTTAGCTATTGAGTATATGCCATACCATCCATTCTGTAGATAATGCCTCTATAATTCAAGCTTCACTACCATTGGTACAAATTTTAAATCATACATTTTCAATTACCATGACACACAGACTATAACCTTTCCCCCTTCTCACCAATATACATCATAGTGCCAACATAGGAGCATCACTATATACAAAAATCGTTTATCTAAACTAGCAAAGACATTCTAAGTGCACTTCTTGGTCTTCCTTTCAATCTATAGCATACTTCTTTTACTTTATGGCACAATCAAGTTTACGATATCATGTACCATTACATACTCCACAATGATTGATGTACATTCGGTCTTCCTAACTACGTAAACATCATTCATCTTGCTCCAATTTTAGCTATTAGCAATCATAGATACCTAGAGGATGAATTTTCACCAGGTAACTTCTTATCTTTCCATATTGATTTCTCTAATCCCTTTTATCAATTCAACTATCTTTTACTTTCAGTTTTACCTCTAATATTCATTGCTACATCCTTTTGCGACGTCTAAAACATGTCAAACAATCTTTGAAAGGTTTTGATCTAACCATTGTCTTCTCTTTCTGATTCCAATGCCCATGATATTCTTATTGGTAGGACGTATTTCTTAAGCCAAGATGTCACATTATCCATTTCATCTTTAAATTGCTCAGGTTCCTTCATCATTTCATATTTGAGTGATATTCGCTTAAATATCAAATTGTTCATTATTCCCTTTGACTAAGTCACTAGTTGACTACCAACCCTTGATTTATTTCACAACTTCACCAAAATCATATTCAAATTCATCCTTCGGCGACCAATGGAGTTTAGGTTAACTCATTTTTTTTTCAAAAAGAAAAAAAATCTTTATATCATGCATTCTGGTCATCCTAGAATCTAGTCACAATTCTTCTTTTGACGAATAATATGTACATTAGTCGGCTTCGCTACTTGATCTACCAAGTAACCAGTTAACTCTCCTTTCATAACACACATGCCACCATTTGGTTCTCATGACCCAATTCATGTACTTATCATCTACTAATCATTCTTAAACAAGGCTCTTGATAATGACCATTTACATCCTCATTGCTATTTAGCATGTTAAACGTCATTCATAACGTATATGGTTCTAAGTGCACATCTTCACTTATTTCATCCTATTCAACTTGTAACACAACTCGCTTGTCTTGATCTCACTTAATGCAAAACATCTCATGCATAATTGCATTATTCTAGCATGGTGTCATTCTAGCTATAACCATGGGAACAATTCCATTGCTTTTTTTTATGACTTAGAAGTCGTATACTTGGATAAACCTTATTATTTACTACTGAATATTTCTTACTTACTACATGTGATACATGATTACAATCATCACACATTTCCAGTCACCTTCTCGCTTTCATACCTTGATCAAAGCAACACTTGTTTGCTAACAACAGTTAGTTTAATAAAATCAAGTAAGTTAATAGTATCCCTCTAACCACTCTCCACATGTATATGGATGAAAATAGAACCTTAGCTTCCTGCTGGTTTAATCAACCATGGTCTTCTACATTCTAAGACCATCTCGAACACCGATCTGGTGTCTTTTCTTTTAAAAGACTAACCCCGTGAGAACCCTTAGATCTTCTCATATGGTTTACATATGACTTCGACATTCCAACACTTGATTATAAAATCCTTCAACTAGTCATGCACCTAATCGAGATGATTGGTCCTTACCATGAATCTCGTGCCATTAGTGATCACATGAATGGCCGCATTGCCAGTCTCATATCTGACCATTCGATCTTCCTGCCAATTGGTATAAGAAATGACCCCATCTAACTCAAATATGGGTGAATCAACTCATTATATTATCAATGCTTTGAGTTCCTATTATTCTCAAAGCTAAACATATTATTTTCCCACGCAAGCATATTAGTAGGAGTTTGTCACCAAAACTTTATCCACCAACACCACCTTACACCTATTTTTATATCATCTTACCATGCGTTATGAATCAGTTAAAACACATCTCCAACAACGTCGTTATGTCCAACTTTACTAAAACATCTAACAACTACTCTACTCTGATTTGGTTCAAAACTAGGTTCACAAAGCCCAAATTAGCTTAAACCATTACTCTAATCAATATAAATCAATCATTAGTCCCACGTCAAGAACAAAATCTTCCATCCTCAGTTTAAGTCTAGGCTTACCTTAACCTAATTCACTTAAACTAACGCTCTGATACCATTTGTAACATCCCAAAATTTGAAATACTTAGATATCTAAAAAAGATCATCCCAAGATCAAACACTTACATTGCAGCGGAAATAAAATATCTAATCTTACATATTACGCCATAATTTATTGTTATAGTCTTGACGAACATAACTTTGCTCTAAGTAACAATGCTTTGACTGCACATAACCTTCTTTGGTGTCAATCCTCGTATCTTTCTTTATCCCATTTCTCCTCGTATTCTAGTAGCCGTCTGGGTTGCAAAAGTTTTAAAAGAGTTTGGGTGAGCCTAGGGCCCAGTGAATTCACGGTTTAATGATTGCACAACGTCAATAAATAGATTTCACAAAGCATCATAATCCATCATGCATACGATTTAAGCAACATAATTCACAGTTAACGGCGTTATGGGAGATGTCTACCTCACACAGCATTACCTGGCGAACTCACACAGCATGTCCGCACTTACGGCTTCGACGAACTCACAAAGCATGTCCTTCTTTAAAGAATCATACCGTAGTACATCCTCATTGCCATACAAATACTCAAAACACCTTATAAAAATATCATATGTTTTATGCATGCATGATATATTAAAATCTCAAGAAATACCAAGCAAGCTTGCATTTATTTATAAATAAAACATGCAACCACTTTTAGAAAAATCACGTAAAACTCACCGTACAAGTCGTAGCCCCAAATTCCGTTCTTTGAAATGGCTAGCGTCACCCCTACAAATCCAATGCCATAAATTTTAACTCTAAACTAAAATACGACATCGCAACCTACAATAAACTGAATGATCGAGTATCCCCCTTTACACTATTTATTGTAACGATCCATGAGCCGACATCTTCGGTTACAACTTATATATATATATATAGACCAAGCCATCAAATATTTATACATGCAAACCTTTGCATGAATTGGCAAATTGGCATGCATGAAATGTATATATATATATATATACACTAACAACTTCACGCATGCATTTGCATGACTGTTGTTCTATGCATAACCATTACTTGTGATATATATATATATATATGCCTCGTTTCCAAAGAAAAACTCCAAAGCACAGTACCTATTCTCATTTCTCAA
This sequence comes from Silybum marianum, assembly GCA_036898165.1. Taxonomy (NCBI): domain Eukaryota; kingdom Viridiplantae; phylum Streptophyta; class Magnoliopsida; order Asterales; family Asteraceae; genus Silybum; species Silybum marianum. The sequence goes on from CM072529.1 coordinate 34,698,439, forward strand.
ACATAAATCCATACATGATACCAGCAAGACTTAAAAATCAGCATGTATATATATCGCCTAACAAAACCTCTCATTATAGTGAGTTTTCAACCATTAATTCGATCAATCTTCCGAATAAATGTCAGGCCGTCTATATATATATATATATTGGCAAACACCCGACACCCAACGAACCACAAATTATACCTTTTAGAACCGAAACGAGGGTCACGGTTAGTCAACCCGGTGTCACGGAGATTACCGTTGTGAAGAACGGTGGAGATGCTAGCGGTGATCGATGGCCATCGCTGCCCTACGAAAACCCACCTGATTAATCGAACAAATTAACGTAACTATCTAGTACCCAGAACTTATAGACGATAGGTACAAAACACATACCGAGTGGAGCCAAACTAGTTGCGATATACAACACCGTCGACTTCCATTTCGTCGTCAGTCGTTGCCTTTGCTTACCGTAAACCTCCATGAATCTTGATCGATCTAATTTTGTTTTAACTCACAGACTACTAACCCACAATTTCATGGCCATCCATCATTTCAAAGCAAATGAATCATCCTATCATAAATGGCCGGTGGGGGGTTTTAGACGATTCATTTGTACCTCAATTAAAAAGAACACCTTTAACCTACCTTTATGCTTCACAAATCACCATTCATTATTTCATTATTTTTTTTGGTTATTACAAGATGGGTTTATCAACATAGGTTTATCGATCTTTGATGGGTCTGGTTAAAGATAGGGGGAAATATGAATGGACAAAAATGTCCCTGTTACTAACTGAGAAACTTAACAAAGTTAGTGATGGGGGACCATTTTCAAAGCAAAATGAAAACCACGAGAACAATTTCCAGAGATATCAAAGCTTAGGTCCCACTTTCAAAGATTTCAACAAACCACGGGAACAAAATTAGAGTTTACTCTAAATTTTTTTAAATATCCCTTGTAATTGTGTAATTAGGTTAAAACACGTCGGACGACTTAGCACGCTTTTAGTCTGCATTAAAGGTGACCCCACTAGCCAAAAATCCTGAATCCATCACTGGTTACAATTACTAAAAACTAATTTTATGTTAAAAAACTATAGTCACAACCATTAAAATATTTAATTTAGATTACGTTTCCTGATCTGGTAGAAAGAAATCAAACTCATTTGAGTAGGGGTGTTAAAAAACACCGTTGGACCGCTCAAAACAGTCGAACTAGTCCCGTTTTTAACGGTTTAAGTGGTCTGGTATGAAAAATAATCAAACTGTTCGGTCTGGTCTGTTATGTGGTTTGAACATTTTTTGAGCAATAAGAACCAAACTGACGGCCAAAAATATAAATGTAGATTATATTTAGTTTTCATGTCATAGGCTCAACCTTTATGGACCAATTAAAAAAAGTTCGTCTGTATTTTTAGTTTTCATTTCTTAACTAATTGGGTTATCTAAATTGACAAAATACTGAAATCCTTCAAAATCAAATCCGAAATTCTAAATCGTTCTTCAATTTGCTCAATATTTGTCTAAAATTCCAACTATTGTTGATGAATTTGTTTAACTTTTGCAACCTGTTTAACATTTGTCTAAAATTCCAACTATTGTTGATGAATTTGTTTAACTTTTGCAACCTGTTCAACATTTTATTAATTTTAGAGAGAGACCATTTTTATAATTTGGCACACTATTTTTTAATACGTTATGTTGGTAGAAATTTCATTTTGGATATAGATATTATGTAGAAATTTCATTTTGGATATAGATATTATGTTTTTTCTGGTTTAAAACCCATAAGATGTCCAAACCGTTTAAATCGGTTAGACCAGACCGTCTTTTTATGGTCCAATTTAACCTGTTTGATGCTTTGTTGTCAGACGGCTATGTTTGAAAAAATTTCTAAACCGTCGTTACAATTTACAGTTTAGGGGTTAAACCGTTTAAATCGAACAGGAGTAAGTAATGTAAAAGGCCCATGTGAACATGGTACAGGTGGGCTGGGGGCCCATGCCGGATGTCGATGAACTGCAAGATCATCTACCAATTACAATTACGAATCATCATCACCTGTAATTGGAGGAGCGAAGGTCAATTCCATTTCCATCATCATCATGTCATGGTTGGCTCGATCAATTGCGAACTCTCTCCAAATCGACGGAGAAGATGAAGATGATCGTCCCACCACCACAACCTCAACCTCAAACGATGATCACAGTAACAATCACCCTCAATCCGTAAATCATCAAGAATTCAATCCAGACGAACCAGGATCAGATTCTGAAACCCTAACAGGAGGTGTCAAAGGAGATCTTTCGGAATTTACAGAATCCCTAGCGCGTCAAATCTGGGGGGTCGCTTCTTTTCTCGCTCCTCCTCCACCACCGCCGCCGCCACCACCACCGCCGCTATCACTACGGCACCGTTTTTCCACCACCATTACCAAACCCGATCCATCCGTCTCCATTCCTGTTTCCGCCGACGAAGATGATGATGATGTGTCGAATTCAATTTGCGAGGATTCCAGATTTGGGGATGGAAATGGAGTTCCACATTCATCTACATTTCCGAATGAAGATCAAGTGAAAAACGATAGGGATTTTGTTGGTGTTACAGAGGAAGTCTTGGCATTCGCCATGAATATAGCACATCATCCAGAGACGTGGTTGGATTTCCCGTTATCAGAAGAAGAAGACAGTGATGGTAATTCAAGTGTTTTGAATTCTGTTACATATGATATGCTCTTTGACTTTGGTGTGGTTGAATTCTAGTCATACTAATTTGAAACTTGTTTTTTTAACCATTATGCAGTATCATATAGATGGGAAACCTGTGTTGTAACACAGTTCTTCCCAATTCTCTTCATTGTTTGACATTTTGTAGAAGAAATCTATAAATGAAATAACTAGAATCTACAAGTTCCAATCCATTGACACCACCCTCCTCTACTACCTTATTTTAGTGAAGATCCCATCCATGTAATTAGGAAACTGTATGAAAAGGGTCATGCCGTAGAACTCAAGGAGAATTTAGCGCTTAATATGCATAGTCTTATCTTATGATGGTACAACATCTATAACAAAAGATCATATCCTGCCACAATCTAAACAGGAATGATGAAAAAGATGTTCTATGTTTAGAGTGCATATTCTTATGTTCTTATGTTCTTATTGATCTTGGAATAATTCTTATCTGCTTTATATAAAGGTTTGAGCTTCAAATTTTGAGGATGAAGTGTTTTTTTATATCTTTTTGGAGATGGTATTACTTGACACCTCTTAAAGTTGTATGATGGCTAAAGGCTCGTCTTCATTTTGTCCAATAACATGCCTTTTCAAGCATCGAAAGTTCATCCACTTTCTATACCTAGCTCTTGGGTAGTGGATTTGAGATTTCAATTCATTGGTTTCCCTATTGATGTGCTCAATATTTGTTATCTTGTGTCGATCAATCTGATGTCATATTCGATGTTTTAGTACTCTTTCAAGTCTTGGAAAAACCTTTTCTTTTGGATGTAGAGAATTTTGGGATTCAAAGTACCTAGTAGGAACTAATTTTTCTCTTAGGCCCTGTTTGTTTTTTCAATTTTACCTCTTAATCCCCACTTATGTCTGAATCATTAAGACATTTCATGATTTAGACTTTTTTTTTTCAGAGGCTCTTATCACTTGATATGGTCTAGATAAAAAAGTGGTAAGCTATCCTCTTAAATCCCTCTTATTTGCTTACCAGGCTTCTTTCTCATACCACGCCTCTTTCTCTTTCAAGCTTCCATGTCCTTCTCCATTAACACACACACACACATATATATTTATATATATAAACATAACATTATTCTTGAGCTTCATACAATCAAAAAGCTCAAATTTATGATTCAGATTTCAGACTTCAGACGTAAAAACAAACGGTCTTCCTGATTCAAATTTCAGACTTCAGCACCCCTCTTATAAATCAAAAGTGAAATCAGACCTCAGCACCACCTCAAGTAAAATCAGACTTCAGCACCTCTTAAAAAACAAACACCAGTTTAGTGTATGTACGACGGTTCACTAATGAATGAATGAAGCATTCAAATTCCTTATTACACGCCCTCTACAGGTGTGCACCGAGGAAAGCACTTATCACCCATTCATTGTGATCTCTTATTTGTCTGTTTATAGTGTTTATATTGAAAGTGGTGACCGAGTTGGTTCTGAGTACGTGAACCATTGAGATAGAGATTAAACATTACTTGCATACTAATATTGTCCCTTTCCTCAGAAGGGCTAATATTATGGATGATTCTCATTAGATTATGAAGCAGGCATATCTGTTTTGTTCCTGAAAAAGATGGATTCAGTTGCTATGTAAATGCTCTGTTCTTTTAGATTCATGCTACTGATCTGTTTATAATTAGTTTTGTATGTCTGAATGAACCTTTGTTTTGTTTGGGTTATTTTAGATTTTGAAATGTCTGATACTCAATGGAACCATTCAACATTGGTGGAACATCTGGTACCAAGATTAGCTGCTCTCAGAATTGAACTCTGTCCTATTCACATGAGTGAGAGTTACTTTTGGAAAGTCTACTTTGTTCTATTGCTCTCTCGGCTCAATAAACACGACGCTCTTCTTCTGTCAACTCCCCAGGTAAGTGTTATAGCCAATCATCTCTTCTTCTTTCATCTTTTATCTACAATTTCCAGTGGGTATCAAGTTTAGTACCATCCAGTAAAGTCATGCTCTTCTATGATAGTCTTAACAAATTTATTAACCATTAGTTTATCTATATGTACCACCAATGATATCATCAAACTCACCTCAATTCCTGTATCTAGAAATAACTTTTGATATAAAGGGTCGTTCCAAAAATTAGGGGCCCAAATTTTTTAGTATATAATAGTAATTCAAAAAGTATTAGTAAATAGAAGATACATAAAAAAAATTAGTATCTAATAGGACCAAAAAAGATTTTGGTATTACATTAACCATTAAAGGCCCAAACATGTATTAACTTAAATACATTGGAGATGAAAATACGTAAACAAATTAATTGGTTGTTCATTATATAGTATTGATTAATGTTTCTATAAGTTTTTTCTTCTAATACCAACGTCTAAAACTACTTGCCTCGAAAACTTTGATATATTCTCCATAATTTATTTCTGATCGACTCTTTTGATTATTCCATTCTCGCGTGAATTCTATCTTTGTATTAGAATATAGTAGATTTTCTTGTTATTAGCTAAGAAAACCCCTATCTTTTGAAAAAAATTACCAACCATATGAGACGGTACAACTTATATCTATATTTTCTTGTTATTAGCTAAGAAAACCCCTAATCCAAACACCCCCTTAGAATTTCAAAATTCTAATTTTTTTTTTCATACTTGTTCTTTATTATCTAATTTCGGTGCATAGATCTTATGTAACTCTTCAATCTCTAAAAGAAGAATAAGATCTCAAACTATAATCAACGTGAGTTTTTTATTTATAAGATTGATGATTCCGGATTCTTTTTAACCCTAACTCTATGTTTAAGTCTTTTTTTACGAAGGAAAGGAAGGTAAAGTAATGGGGAAAGAAAAAAAAATTGTTCTTGAGATTTTTTTAAGGAAAGGAAAAGAGAAAGAAAAAAAATTATATCAAAATTTGTTTTTATTCTCTTTCCTTCCTCTCTATTTCCTATCAAAAACACATATAAAAAACTTTTTTTTTCTTTTCCTTTCTAATTCTTTTCTTTCCTTGTCAAATTCAAGGACATAGTATAGAAGTTCAAAATGGTGTTAAAAAACATTAATATGAGGTGACATGGAAAACCAATCTATTTACATTGATTTACATAGTGTTCCTCGGAAATCAGAAGACTTAACATTGTGACCTCCAATGATATATCATCAGATGTTTTTAATGGTGGAACAAGTAGGCGATGCTATGTAAAATGTCCTGGTAGATAATATTAATTTAGAAATGGTTATTGATTGATTTTGCAGCTAGGAATACTTGGAAAAACGGTTTTATATGAATACTTATCGAGAGTCCTTTTTCACATCTCGTCCAGGGCCTATAAAATATCAGGAATGGGCCTGTTAAATATTTCTTCTCTATTCTTATGATCACAATTTCTTCTCTGAAAAAAGAACAAGTTTATATCTTGTTGCCTCATCAACCAACAAAAATTGGTATACAAAGCGGACAACTTTCAATTAACTTGCTTATCTGTTCATTTTTGCGTTGTTGCATCGCTTCTGTTGATGTAATTTCAAACATTGTACAAAATAAGTGTATCAATTAATATTATGATGCACCATTTAATAGCTTGTCTGGAAATACAACTTCAACTGCATTTGTGTTTAACACCTCACCTGGTATCTAAACTTTGGCTCAGATTCTGACTAATTGCTAAAAGTCCAAACATTTGGGATTATGTTGTTGCAACTATAAATTACATTAACAACTTATTAATATTGTTGTTTTAAATAATAGTAGGGTGGTATAAGCAAATTATTGTGTAGCCATTTGAACCTTTGTTCTCTTGTACAAAACCAAAATGTGGGCCCTTGGTGAATTATAGCTTATCACTGATAAATGATAGTAGGATACAGTCAAATATCAAGGTGTAGCCATTCCAACATTATATATTGTGTGATTAGGGGCGGGTTCAAATGCAAACTCAAATTTGGTTGTGAACGTGAGGACAAAGGAGAGCGCGACATGTGTCCCATTCACTCCGAATATATTCAGACTGAGTGTTATGTTATTCACTATGAATGCTGTGTTATTCACTCTGAATGCGTGTTATTCATACTGAATAATGAATGAACTTCACCTTCGTTGTTCATACTGAATGCCGTTCGTTATTCATACTGTATAAGACACGTGTCGCACTCTCCTTTGTCCTCATGTTCGCAACCAAACTTGAGTTTGCATTTGAACTTTCCTCTGTGTGGTTAAACCTAATTAGGAAAGCTCAAAAAAGGTTCATTAAAAAGTAGAATATGATGTTCCAAATGTATGATTGGCCTTTTTAGAGACATGTTGACCAGGAGTTATCCAGGTTATGAGCGGCTACTACGTTGCAGATAGTTGCAGCACGGACTATGTGGATGAAGGAATTACAAATGCAGACGAAACCCAGATCAGAGTTGTTGGATGGAAATACTTCTCACACATTATTATTATTAGATAGTCATGATGATTTTAATACCACCTCATCAGACTCTCCTTTGTCGGAAAGAACCACCAATGCTTTTCAACCTACAACCCATCACAAAGAAGAGGAGTCATCAGCAACAAAGGGTGCATCAGCTTCTTATAGAATACCAATCGAGGATTTTGATGAAGATGACGACAATTGGATCCATGATAACTCTGATGAATTAGATGGGTATGATGGACCTGATGTTCCTATTGGGGCTAATGAAGACATTTCTTTTAGTGATCTTGAGGATGATGATCATGACTGCACCTACCATGCCAACAAAATCTAAATCATCTGAATCAAATTGTATGTAACTAACTAGAAATGGATTTCATCGATGCTGAACGAGATGCCTAGTGATGGTCATTCAGTCCGAGAGTGATGCTTAACGGTTAAAAGCATCAAAAGTGTACAGGAGGCAGGCGGCATTCGGTTTGCAATGGGTTCAGTGGTGGTGTATCATCAAAAAATCTTACTATTGGAGTGTGTTTTGTTGAAGAGTGAAATTTTTAAATACAATATTTTATTTTTTCTTCTATGTATTTACACTTTTTCTTCATGAATTGATGAAGATATCATCCTTTTGGACAAGAGAAAACAGATTGATGTGCATCTATATAGAATTTTGGCTTTTTTCCTAGATTGTTTTGTACAAAGTTTCTGGGATGACTAGTATGAAGTGGAACTCTTTATCTTATATATACAACACCTTATGTTCTTTTTTTGTTTTTGTAAATTGTTTGCCTTGTTTGTTTTTTCTTTTTTTTCAGCTCTTAATTACCTCTTATGTCTGAATCGATCAGACATTTTTACATGATTTCAGACTTCAGCACCTCTTAAAAAACAAACTCCACCTTAGTTTCTCTAGAATAGCCAGATATTATGAAAGTTACATGAATAAAGATTTAATAAAGAATGTAAGAATAACAGATAAGAAGTTAAGGAATAATCAAGAATAGTATTGGATCGATGAACTCATCATGTGCATTTATTATCAAAAGTATACGAGTACAAAAGAATTTGAGAGAGATCTTTACAATCATGATCAAAAAATCTGCGTAAATACGTATCTAACAACTCTTAACAAACTTCTATATATACTTAGAATATAGATTCTACGCTCATAAGATTTACAAGACAACCCTGTTACAATGACATGTGGTCTAGTATCCTCATGTACAGGAAATCTTCGTCCTTGAGAAGTTGTAAATTTGAAATCTTCTAAGTGTCTAACTTTGGATATTGTATCCAGAGTTGGTCTGCTTCGAACTCCGGAAGGCCTAAGTCTGTAAGACTTGTACCTTAGACAAATCTTCATTTCTTCCGAACTTTTGAAACACTTCTTTCAAACTCTGAAAAGTCATTTTGAGATCTTTATACTTAACATTTGAAGCAAGAAATCTTGTCTTTACATATTACAATGGACTTTGTCTTTAAATGCTACATATGTTGAACAGACAGAAAAATCCCATTGAAGGGGTGACAGTGACAGTAGTCTTAAAAGCCCTTATGGGGATATCAAAGAAAACAACATATTCCAGGTTATGAGAATATTATATTTCAATGTACCAAAGTATCAGCCTGACCAACCGATACGGTTTGGGTTCCGTTGCACATTGGTTTGAGTTGGACTGGACTGAGATTTTTTTAACCTTAAACATTGTATTGGGTTGTTCAAATGTCTTCAGCCCGATAAATCCAACCACTTGTGAGAGATATGTTTTCTCTAATCATCAAGTGTTTGGTGGTTTTCTTTTTTGTTTACTTATTATGCATATGATTGTATGTACTTGGATGTTTTTCATTCAAAACACTTGATAATATGAGTGTTTTAAAGGGATTTGCAACCAAAAAACATTTGTATATAACCATCTGCTCTGCTAGCAATTACAGCATTGAGAAATGAAATAGAACAAGGGGCAAATTTCAAGGATGATTATTATCGGAATTGGGTTGATCTTGAGTATATATATAATCAAGATGAGCTTCATCAATTGTTTTCTTCATCAACCATTCATCTTTCCCCTCTCCTTCGTGCTTTTCCTCGAGAACCTGCAACACAACATTATCATTAGAAAATTCTTAGGTGTTGTTTGGTTTGCAGAATTTAAATGAATTGAAATGACCAATTCATTCGACCATATTCCAATTCCTTTGTTTGGTTTATATATTGAAATGAATGGAATTCTTGTGAATTCCTTTGAATTGCAGAAATTAAGAAATTCATCATTCCATGACATAATTGAAAGATTTGAATTTCATTTCATTGCATCCAATTTAACCAACATTACCCACCCTGCCTCACAACGACCATACCACTATCACTGTCCCCCACCCCCCCCCACCCTCCCCCCCCACCCACCCCACCCCACCCCACCAAACAAACACCACTACTATAGTCGTCACAATCAACCACCACCCCCCACCCTATCACAACCCTCAACTCACCGCCATGCCACTGTTGTTGTCATCACAGCTGCAACTCCGCCACCGACCCACACCCATGCACCAACCCCCACCCCGGTCCCCAATCCCAGTCTCTTGACCTGACCACCATGCCATCAGAATTGTCACAACTACACCCGATTCTCTCAAGATTCCATACCAATTCACTACCAACCCAATATGTGGCCAGATTTTATCAAATTCCATTTAAATTCTTTTTAAAATCATATTCCAATTCCATCAAATTTCACTAAACGCCCACTTATATTCCTTTGATTTAAATGAAACATGAATTAAATTTAAAAAAAATCATTAAAATTTCTTCAATACTTCCTCCAAAATAAGACGCTGAAATTTGTAAAAATTTCACAAAAACAACATCCAATACAATTCCAAACCCTCACAAGTAAGAATTATAACAATTAAGAAAACCAATGGTGATGAATTCGAAGAAATCATGTAAACATAGATAAAATCCACATAATTGCATCGTCTAGGTCCTCGATTGATTGATTCGAATCCGAATGAAACTTTAGGCTTACAGAATTTGTTTGCTAACCTTGAGATGTTGGACTGTCGACGGAGAAATGTCCTTGGTCGGCCGAGCAGTGCAGTTTATCACCAATACAAGCAGGAGAGCTACCATGAACAGGGTGCAAACTTTCGCCATTATCAACAACAACAAATGCAGCAATCAGCGATGGATGTTTATATGCAGGCAGGCGGTGCTGGTCATGTTATTTATATTCTCCCCCTCCCTTCCGAAAAGAAAAGGAAAAAGAAAAAGAAAAACACTTTTTATTTATATATAAATTATATTCTGGGAAAATCAATTCTCATAAATGTATCAATTGCAATTAAATAAATGCATTAAAATTTTATGTAATTATAAGAAGAAAGTTGAAATATAACGGAAAAAAAAGTTGAAGAATATAAAAATAAAATAAGTTTTAGAGCTATCCTTTTACATCGAAAATTTTGGCGATTTTTATTTTTATAGGTTTTTAATTTAAAGCTTTTTGTAAAATGAAAGAAAATAGGAAAGAGATATGAATTTGTTTACATTTGGGAACTTTCTAAAAATTGTTATTTTAGGAAAAAAAAATATAACTCCTGTCAACAAAAATTATTGAAATTAAATGTTTAATGAAAGAGTAATAATATTTTATAAATTATATTAGTATTATTATAATATAATTATTATTGTAATCTTTAATACAGATAAGTGTCAAAGATGAACCTATATTTTTCTTGAAAATTTTGACTTTTAATTCTTTATTTTGAAGAATATGTAATTTCTTTAAAATAAAGAACCAAAAATTATAATGTCTAAAAAATACATTCAATTAAAATATATTTCTTATTTTAACATTTATTACATTATTAAAATATGGTAGAAATTTATCATTTCAAATAATAAGAGTTCAATTTTCTTGAGGGATTAAATAATAAGTTAATTTCTCTTCCACATATCAAATTTTAAATGATTTTCTAAATTTGAAGATTTCTTTTAAGTTTTTCTGTTTTAAAGAATGATATTGAGAATCTATTGATGCAAAATAAAAAATGCCATATTTTCTCTAGGTTATAAAATTTATGTTATAAAATTTGTTGAAGATGTTTATTTGAATTATTAATAAATCCCCAAAAAAATTCATTTAAATATGTATATTTAAATCCTCTTTGTGTACCTATCTACATTTTATCCGGTTATTAATATATGATAAGTATTGAAAGGTTTATTTGAGAAATATAAATATTTAATAAGTAAAAAGTGATCATAACCTTTTATTTGATTAACATTTACGGCTTTGATCGTGAATCACCGGATAATTCTTTGCACGAGTATTCGAAAGATATAGGGGTTGTTTTCTAACTTTTAACTGATTCATATATAATATGTGGTTCACATACGAATGGGTTAAATACTTCGTATGTGAATCAAAAGAGTTCATATATGAATCAGTTAATTTGTTCATATGTGAGTTGGTTAAAATAATTTATATATTAATTATACGAGTTAACATGTGAACATATAATTCATATGTAAATCACATAGGTTCATATATGAACTCGTTTGCCGCCTATGTATAAATGTTATGAAACTAACCTCTCTATTTTTCTCATAGTCGTAATTTTTTACTAGTCAAACACGTAATTATTGGCTAATCAAAACTGTAATTATTGACCAATCAAATCCGAATCTTGACCGTATGAATGACTAGGATCATTTCTATACTTTTCAGATATTCACTTTTCGAAATAACCTTTATTATTACATGTGTGTAAATCAAAAATGCATTTTCTTTTATCAATAAATCATATAAATAACTACTTTTTACATTTTTAATATTTTTGTTTTTTTTTTCAATCTGTACGTAAACAAATACAATAATAAAAATTGCTGAAGAATCCCATATTACAATATTGTATACAAAATATCACTTTTTGAAAAGAATATATTGAACCTTTCTATTATTGTGAGCTTTTGAATTTTTTTTTTTCAAAGGAATGAATTTTTTATAATAAAGTTTTTGATTATTTAACTTTCGTACAAAATTATTTATTTTTGCTAAAAATATTTTTATTATATTATAAACCATTTGATAAAACCTTTTAGTAATTACTTTTTATGTATTAAGTACTATTTATTGATGCATATTATACTAATATTTAAAAATCAAGATAACACATAAATTATGCGTAAGTACAATTTATTAAAATTTCATGTTTGAATTCTTGTAACCAACAGTAAATAAACATAATTACAGAATAAACATTTCATTTTAAATATAAAAATTTAAGATATAATATAGATGTTAACCAAATAGTTAATTATTGTATTTATAAAAAGTTATTATTAAATAAAAATAAATTAATCTGTTATTAAATTTAAATTGAATTATAAGAAAAATCAAATCAAAGAAATTACATAAAAACAAATTTAGATACTAAATTATAAAAATCAAATTTAGATTTAAAGAAATTATAAGAAAAATCAAATTTAGATTTTTATTAAAATAAAAATATTATCGTTTTTTAAAAACACATAAAATTATATTATAACATCAAATAGATACTAACAGTAAATAAAATATTAAATAGAAATTGTTATTATTAAATACCATTAAAATAACTTTAATTGAATAAAATATTACATGTTCTAGGAAAACGGAAAACACATATATTTTGATAAATGAGAAAACGAATATCAATTTACCTAAGGAGTTGACTTTGACTATTTCTTTTCTGGTATATAAAATGTTAAAAACTTCAAAAGTTCAAAATATTTACAATTAACATAAATACTTTTTATATTTTTAAAGATTCTAAATTAATTATAGCATTAAAGTTTAAAATACAACACGAATTTAATACTCAAACAAATCTTTTGAATAAACTTTACATCACCAATCATAAAACTGGTAACAATTTGATACAAGAGAATTTTATAAAAGTAACCATTTTGGCTTAAAAACCCCCCATTTTCATGTTTTAAGATGTTTTAATCAACCGTGTGTACTAGTTTTTTCAGCTATGAATTGATTTTGTTTCCAATTTTTATAGTAAAACCATATAATTTATTAGTATATTGATTGATGGTTATTCGGTTCAATTGTATAGTAAACTAGTTTTTTCAGTATATTTTCATGTGGCACTGCACGTTGCACGGTGACAATTATTTTTGTTAGCAAATATTTGATTATGTTAATGTGAAACGTAATTTGTTAATTAGCAACTAATGAAATGCAATGTAAAACAATATTGAAAGCATTCGAAGGTGTTTCAGGTGTAAATTGTTTGGTAGAACTTGAGTTACAAAAATAATGTTCAAATGTTGAATTTAACCGAACTTGTAAATACACAATATTAAGCATTATCGTAGGTGTATATTGCACAAAAAATTAATCTTTTCAATTTAGTCTATAATACTTGTTTTGCGATATTGGATTCAACTTGATTGAAGTTGATTGCAATTGCACTTGAAAACTTATATTGAACAAATCAACCAAATATGAAATTTTCTTTTATATATGTCAACTAATAACATAATCAATAATTACAAATTACAAATTACCAAGAATCAAGAATTTGACCAACTATCCAACGGAAGTTAAAAACCCCTAGAAAAAAAGGATGTAAGATATAAAAAGACCCCCCAATTTATTTTTACTTTTAGCACTATCAATCGTTAAAAGATTATTTCCAAATTCGTTAAACATGAAAATTGAGATCATCTAATATCTCCCACATATTCATATCATGATGTATATTCTCTTACGTTTTCCCATGTTTTATCGTTTCTTGTTTTTAGCTATGCTTTCTTTTTTAATTGAATGTAATGTGAAAGGTGAAAAGAGCGTGGGCCACTTTTATGTATTAGTTCACCGTCAACACAACAAAAGAAGTACCTAATATTTAGAATTTAATACCAGGCTCATCTTCACCAATAACTGAGGCCTCCTCGATCCAGATAGTGAGTTTGTTAAAACAAACCAACGATATGTCAACATGCACTAATAACTTCTTTGGCATAGCATAAAAAATAAGGGTAAATAACAACCATATAACGCCCTAAAAATTAGAACAAATTTAAAGCGAAAGTAAACGCGGAATTAATTAAAATCACCCAACAAGTGGGGTATGAGTATGGGAGTTTACATCAAAGCATGGACATTAAAATAACAACCTATTAATCTATACTATTCGGAATATAGATTACAACAGATGTTACTAATATATCCTCAAAATAATATACTATACTCCAGCTATGTATATACTCTATGAGCATATCTCCAAAAAGGTGTCCTCTCTCTCGACACATCAACCCGCCCTTCTCTAAAGAGCTCCATCAAGCTGCTTACCTGCTAAACCACATTTTAAAATCAAGTGTTAGGCTTACGGCTAGTGAGACAAACAGTTAAATGGATAAAACAGTTAAAACATTTACAACAAAGATACGGTGCATTTTATCCCATTTAACTTCACTTGAAATAACTCACTCTTAATAAGTAAGGATCTTTTATAAACAATCGGGGGAGATCCGATATTACCATTAGTCGTGATGGAACACAAGGTAGGCCACGAACCAATGTTATGGAGCGGCACATAAAGGTCTGGTAGCCATTGACATCAACCACAATACAGTCTTTAGTCATTTGTACACATAAGCTCGAGCCTCAAGAATTGCACGCTAACCACAATGCATATTCCGAGAGTGTGAAAGGATAGATTGGAAATTACACAATTTATCGCAATGCCTATTACCAATTTAAAAGTGGGTTCATCCTATCCTTCACAACGTTAAAAAAAATACAGACTCTTATGCCTATGGATCCATATCATACTAGTCTAATAATCAACTACATCAAACGAGGCGCATTGATAGTGTTCCAAACACTGAAAACCTTTATATAAATGATTTCCTTGAAAAACAAGTTTTACTAAAAATTAAGTCAAACTATTTTAGTTCCAAAATCAGATATTTTCTTATCAAAAGACATTTACAAGTAATATGATACGATCTAAAATGCCCATTTCAAATCCAAGATCAAAATTCCCAAATTTCTCATTTTGACCTAAAACCTCCAAACTTAACCAAACACATAAATACTTGAGTTTATAACCTAGAAAGAGTAAATAAGAACATTTATGACAAGTATTATGGTTGTAAATGGTTGGATTTGAACTCACAAGGCTAAGGTTAGGAAAACCCTAGTATTCTCCCTAAAATGGATGAAAATGGTGGAACTTGGTGGAGAAGATGAAGAACACACTTCTTGAAGCTTGAATCCCAAAGCTCTACTTGATCTCTCCTCTTTAATGGAGAAATAAATGTTTGGAAGGAGGTTGGTGAAGAAAGTGGAACCCTAAAAATCGCCTCTGCCCTTTGCTCCCAACACTGATACTTCGTAACTGATAAAAATGAGAAACAGGGCTGAAAATCGCACTTTACTGAGCTCCTGGACCACACGGGCGATACTGCCATGCTATGCTGCCATGGCAGCATCAACGGCAGCATAGCCGAGAGTGTACCGTAGGTTATATCCACAAAAACTCAAATTTTGAGCCAAGGGCGATACTGCCATGCTATGCTGCCACTGGCAGCGTCGCCTGGCAGCCTAGCCAGGGGGTCCCGCGCGCGTTTTGCTTCGTTTTCGTTCGTTTTTCTCCGATCCAGAAGTAACCCAACATAATATACTTTTGACCCTTCCATTTAACCGTAAATTGTAATATTACAAGGCCATGTTCATAACTTTTAGATACACATTTTCCGGGTGTTACAAACCACATAAACAATTACATTATCTTAATTAACATATTTCAACATCATATCTTCAAACAACTATCGATAGCATCTCGATCTCAATAGCATACCCGTTACCATCAATTACCACTAACATCACAATTACCAACACCTCAACCTTCACTTGATTCCTAAATAAACTACCCCCAAACACACATATGCATATATATTCACAAATGAACAATGGAACCAATGTGAATAGTAACACAAATCCTCTTATAAAAGCGTAATTCAAATACAAAAACAAATATATAATCAAGTAATTGTCATATCTTACTCCTTGAATCCTCAAGAATGAAGAAGAAAATTCAATTCTTGAATAAAGCAAACAAATAGAAAAAAATTAGGTAATCTAATCACAACTCCAGACACCAGGATAATTGAGACACCTATACTGGGAGAATGTGTGTAACAACCCAAAAACTAAGGCCCAAGATGGATATAATTCAAAATCCAAAATCAACAAAGGATTAACCAACCAACGATTAATTCATTACAATCTCAATTTAAATAAAGATAAATGCAGCGGATTACTAGATGTCTAATGTCAACAGCTGAATATAAAATAACTATAACAAAATACTAAGTTAGAACATCCTCTAGCCTTCACATTCTTCCCTTGGCTCTCTCACCTCTATCCAAGGTTCCCTTTCCTGAAAATGTTAGTTTTGAAAATGTGGGTTAGACCATAAGGTCTAGTGAATTCCCATAAAAACAGTTTACAAATTCAGTAGTTCACAAATCATTAAAACATGCAATGGTTTATGAATAATTGATCCCACTCTCATAAAGAGAGCAATTTACATATTGGAGAAACATGACAAGTCAATTAGCAACTAGATATAGGATTTATCACACCTATATGTATGGTTTAAATAGAATCACACCTATTAGTAGGATTTAGCACACCTAGCTATAGGATTTATAGATGACCTTGCCAGTTATACCCAACTAAAACAGGTAATGCGCATTACCGACCCCAAAGCTTATAAAAGTGATCAAGGCAAATTTTACACATAAAGGAACATTTAAAGAAAGCCATAACCGACAAGTAAGCATTTGAAACATTTCCACATTGCATTTTAAGTGATAGGGAACTCATCTGGATTGGACACAACCGGTCCGAAGCTTAAACGGTCCAAACCTTCAAACCGAAAGCCTAAATTCAAATACATGAAATGGGTGTTAATCCCCATGAGTTATCCCAAAAGTCTTCTATTAGAGACCTAAGATGAACCCCTAATCCAAAGGCCTAAACTCCAGCTCGAAGCGGAAAATCAAACGGACCAACTCACCGAAACTCAGTGAGTTACACGGCTTAAGCCGCGGCCTCAACCCGCGGGGTAACCCGCAGGACCTACTATTTCAGCTGGTTTGAACAAGCAACTAAGAAACAACCCCAAAATCTCATAATGCCCAAAATACTGATTCCAATCATCCCCAAAACATATATAATGAATATAATGAGCTCCCAAATTGATATCCAATCATATGGAGCCATAAGAACATGATTTCTCCCAATTAATCAATCTTTCAAAACTTGCTACTGAGCAACAATGGAGGTATTCATAAGAAAACTCCAAGAAATGATTAACTAATCAATAGCTCAACATTAAATCTCTGAATCCCAAGCAAACCATGACACAAAAGAATT